>JANBXA010000728.1:20237500-20837500 GCA_030556225.1 Cricetiscus sungorus | reverse complement strand
ATGTGGTGGCAATGTGAGGCTGTCATCTGTCTTCCTCTATTGGTGTTATATCAAAATGGCTTGTTAATCCAGATGACTTAAACATAGTCTAGAGTCTTATAGTAGCAAAATACCCAGGTAGCAATAGAAGTTATTTGTAGTATAAACCATACACCTCTCACATTAAATGAGAAGAAAATGACACCATTGGGGTGACTCAGTGGGTTGAACTGTCTAACAAGGATCACAAACAGAAACCCTGAAAATGATACAATTGCCAAATGTGAACAAAGAAACATGAAGTATCAGTGCAGAGAAATGAACCAAATAAAAACGTTATAACTAAAAACTAAATTAAAGGAAATAAAAACTCAATGGATGGCTCCAACAGAAGAATGGAGAGGGAAGATAAAGGAGTGGGTACATTTGGAAAAATAAATGGTGGAAGTTATTCAATCAGAAAGAAATGCACACTTGAAAAAAGCTTCAAAGACATTTGAGCGAATGGAAAGCAATCTAATGTCTATGTCACTAAGGTTTTGGAAGGAAAGCAGAATAAAGATGGGACTGAAGAAATATTTAGAACTCCAAGGTTGGGCCAATGACAGGAATCTGCAGGCATGTACAGTTGAGATGACTATGGACAGGACAAAACCAAATAAATCATTGTGACCCATCAAGCTGTGGGGGGAGAGGGAGGGGAAGAAAATATAAGACCAAATCTGAACATGTCAATAATTATATTAAATATAAACAGTTTAGACATACAGGTAAAAGACAGAGATTGGCAGGTGAATTTGACAATTTGCTTAACCTAAGTATATGTTGTGTAAAAAAAAAAAAAAAACTTACTGGAATATCATATGGGAAAATTGAAAGTATCAGGATCAGAAAAGATACCCCATGCCAATACATGACTAAATTAGTATAGCTGAGAAGGAGAGAAGGAAGGTCCTGACAGTTATAATTGGTGAAATCATTGCCTTTCCTGAAACATGCTGAAGACAGCATGAGTACAGAAGACACAGCAAACACCATTAACAGCTTTGATTGTTGTTAATGGAGTACTACCCAGTGATAACAGAATGCTCATGATTTTGAAGCACAGATGCAATGGATGGTAAGATGGACCATATTCCAGGGCTATAGTAAAACCTCAGTAAATGCAAAAGAGTTAAATTAGAGACTATTGTTATTGTTTGCTCACTGTAAAATGAAAGGAGAAGCCAGTAACATAACAGAAAGATGACAGCAAGTTCACCAAACACTCAGAAACTAAGACATATCTATAGTTAATTATACATTAATTAATCTATATTAATAACTACATGGAAATGAGTGGGGATAGAACCATAACTACTGACAGGGCATATAGCTAAGGCAATTCTGAGAGGCAAAGTTATAGTACTAAATGCTCATATTATAAAAAGATGGCGTTTCAATGACTTGCACTCCCATGTCAATGAACTGGAAAAAGAAGCCTAAGATAAACCCAGAGCAAAAAGGAAGTAATAAAGATTTGAGCAAAAAAAAAATCAATGCAACAAAAAGCAGTAAAGTAGAGAAAATCAATACAACAAAAAACTGCTTCATTGAGAAAAATCAATAAAATCAACAAAGTTCCAGCATGACAAATGAAGGAAGAACGAGAGAATACACAAATTAGTAATATCTAAGGAGAAGCAGGGGGACCACTGTGTCTCACAGATATCAACATGATAAGAATAAAATAGTAGAAACAATTCTATATGCACAAATTTTGCAACAAACTGCTAAATCTCATCATGAAATAGGCGATCTGAATAGTTCTTTAGCTCTTAAGGGGATCAAATTCATGACTTTTTTTCTGAAAAGGAAAAAAAAATCCAGGTTCTGATAGTTTCACTTCATAATTATATTGAAATATATCAAGAATTAACCCCAATTATTTACAAATCCTTAAAAATTAGAAAAGGAAAGCAACAATTATGAATGAGTGGTGCCCCTATAGCCAACCTAAAGACAGTACCCCCTGAATAATGGGGAAGGAAATATCAGCATCATTCCTGGGCAAAGACACAATCTTAAGATACCAAGAAAATGCAGCAGGGGACAAGTAGACTCATACATGTGGTCATTCTAAGAACACAGGTTGAAAATTTGAAGTAAATCTGGTCTGTGATATTAATAGGTTAGAGAAGAAAAATATTATAATTAATCCATATGCTGGGCATGTAAGCAAATTCAATGCTTATTCATGATTTTAAAATCAGTCTGATACAACTGTGAAGAGAGAAGGTAATCTTCTTAGAACACCTACAAGAGGTTGCCAGCTCTCTCATGTTCTCACGTGGAAAGACTAGATGCTTTCCCGATGGTCGGGAGGTAGGCAAGGAAGCCTGTACTTCCCCTCAACCTCTGCCCTGCTCCACTCCTGCTCAGTTCCATGGTAATACATTCTTGGGCTAATTTAAAAAAAAAAAAAGAAATAAGATTTGGAAGGTATATAATTAAGAAATCAGGAGGTAAAATTTTTCACCCTTATAGATGAAATAATTCAAACTCCCTAGAACTAGTGAATTAATTCTGCAAGGGGTCCAGACACAACCAAGTACACCTATTGCATTTCTATGCAGTAGCAGCCTGTGTCTTCAAATGCAACATTAACAAACAACAGCATTAAGGAGAATGAAAACAAAAATCATGAACAGGAAATCTATTTGCCCCAAAATGGTCTGATACCCAAGTGCATGAAGAATGCTTAGAACACCACAATGGTGTTCTAAGGGGATGGTCCCATTAAAAAATTGGCATTTAGAATTACTTCATCAAAGCTTATACACAGATATGTCCAGTGTCTTTTGGGAAGTTTGCTTGAGAGTTGCCAGTAAAAATAATAATGAGCTCCCTCTACACATCTATAGCTAAAATTGTAAATGGGTAATATGAAATGATGACACAAGAATGTAAAGTGCCAGGACCTCCCATTTGCTTCTGATGGAAATAAAGAATGGTGCAGATGGTCTGAAGAAAAATTGATGGTTTCCTTTATTCAAAACTCATGCCCAATATACCTGTGGTCTCATGCCTTTGGTATAATCTTGTGACACAATCCAGCAATTACACAGCATGGTATTTACTCAGGTGAGTTGAAAAATCTACATTTAGCTGATGGCAGCAGGGTGTTGTTGTTGTTGTTGCTGTTCTTCTTGTTGTTGTTGTTGGTGGTGGTGGTGTTGGTGGTGGTGGTGGTGGTGTTGGTGATGGTGGCAGGGATGCGTGGCTCACTGCCATGGACGACAAGGCTTTGACCAAGGAGCTGGACCACGAGGCGGAGCAGCTGAATGAGTGTAAGCAGCTGAACGAGAACCAAGTGCGGAGGCTGTGCGAGAAGCCTAAGGAAATTTTTACAGAAGAATCAAATGTACAAGTGGTTCGCTGTCCTCTTATTGTCTGTGGAAATGTGCATGGCCAATTCCATGACCTTATGGAACTCTTCAGAATTGGTGGAAAATCACCAGATACAAACTATCTGTCTGTTCATGGGTAGCTACATAGACAGAGGTTATTCTGTGGAGACCGTGACTCTTCTTGTAGCATTAAAGGTGTGTTATCCAGAGCGTATTACAATATTAAAAGCCGACATATCACCCAAGTCTATGGCTTTAATGATGAATCTCTCCAAAAGTATGGAAATGTCAACGTGTGGAAATACTTTACAGATCTCTTTGATTATCTTACACTTATAGCTCTAGTAGATGGTCAGATATTCTGCCACCATGGTGGCTTCTCTCCATCCATAGATACACTGGATCATATATGAACCCTGATTTGTTTACAAGAAGTTCCACATGAGGGCCCAATGTGTGATTTCTTATGGTCAGATCCAGATGAATGTGGCAGATGGGGCATGTCACCATGTGGTGCTGGCAACACCTTTGGACAAGATATATCTGAAACATTTAACCATGCCAACGGTCTCACACTGGTGTCTCACGCTCACCAGCTTGTGATGGAAGAGTATAACCGGTGCCATGATCGGAATGTGGTTACTATTTTTAGTGTATCCAATTACTGCTACTGCTGTGGAAATCAAGCTGCTGTCAGGGAATTAGATGACACTTCAAAATATTATTTTCTTCAGTTTGACCCAGCACCTCATTGTGGAGAGCCTCATGTGACCCGCTGTACCCCAGACTACTTCCTGTAAGTTCCTCCCCAAGACCTTTCTTTGTATGTGGAAGTATATCTGGATATGTGTGTGTGTGTGTGTGTGTGTGTGTGTGTGTGTGTGTGTGTGTGTATTTAAAAACAACAGTTATCTATGTGTTTCTGTAACAAATTGTGATATATGTTGACATTAAACTACATCATGGAGCAAACATGCCATACCAATGATGAGCATTTAGCACAATTTGAGACTGAACATACTACACTGTGTTCTAGCTCAGTCTGCCTGCTGTGTTTTAAGAACCATTCTTCCTGGCTGGTTAAGCAGAAAGGGGTCACTGACTGCTTCATCTTCTTTGCACTTGGAAATTTAGTTAACACTGTTAAACTGGCATGGATTAATAGAGTCAGAGTATATTTTTAAGATTTCACAACCTGACTTCCAGTTAATTCGTTACCCTTTATTTTATTGAAATGTGTACCTAACTGAAGAAGAGATTCTTGGGAGTATGTTGTCATAACATTAAAGAGATTTTCTTTCATTTAAACTATACACTGTTTGATGATGATGTGCAGTATTTCTGTATATTTGTCATGACAGTGCTGAACAAATAAACTTTCCAATTTAAACAAAAAACAAACAAAAAAAGAAAAACTGCATTCATGTTCATTACATACATTACATGTATTCATTACACATTCATGGTTATAGCAGGTGTATAGTTGGTTATTGAAGCTTGCATGTAACCTCAATTAGAAAGAGAATGATTAAATAAACTGTGGTGTACCAGTATAATGAACATTATCAATGACAACGATAAAAACAGAGTCTTCAAGCAGTAAGAAGACTGAAACTTTGAACATGCATTCCTAAGTGAAAGAAATTGATTTAAGAAGATAAATAGCTTATAATTCAACAATGTGATATTCTGGGAAATGAAAAGCTACAGGATAGCTGAATGTAAGCAGATGATAGGGTTGGGGGAGTGAGGAAGGAAGAGTGGGGTAAATGGCTAGAACACATAGGATTTCAGGGTATAGAAATTACTGTAATGGTGGTTATATTGGTTGAAAACAAACCCACTGCAGGGACATCACAGAGTAGATGCTAGTGTACACTTTGGTTAATATGTCAGTATTGGCTCATTCACAGTAACAATGTAGTAGAACATTAGCATTTGTTCATAATGTGCTAACATAACAACACTAATGAAACAGCAGAGGGGTCAGGTGAGGGGACATATGAGAACTCTGTAGTTCCACTCATTTTCCCCCATTTTAAATGTAAAACTTCTCAAAGAGTCATCTGTAGGGCTGAGGATACGGTGCAGTAGAATACTTGCTTCTCATGCATGAAACCCCAGGTTTGATTCCTATTATTACAAACAAAAAACAAGCAAATCACCCATAAAATGACAGAAAAAACATCCTTTAGTAATTTATTAAAAATGTTGAGGTAGACATCTAATAGAAAATGTAAATTTGTATGCTGAAAACTCTAAAACCGATGAAGCAAGCCAAAGGTCTAAATAAATGGAGAGATATACCATGTTCATGGATTCAAAGATTTGACATAATAAGGGTATCAGCTCTCCTGAGGTTGATACTAATATATGTTTAATGCAGTTGCTATAAAACCTCAGCAATACTTTTCTTAATAAAAATGAATATGCATAAATGCACTTGAAAAGGTTAGGGAAGTAGTAGAGCTGGGCATCCTGGAAATAATCAGTGCAAACGGTTTCCACACAGACTTGATGAGAACAGGGCATTGTCCACATTCATTGGGTCTGCTGTTGTATAGTAATTATACAAGATGAAGGAAACTTGGCAAAGTATACCTGAGACTCTGTTCTACCTCTGTGGCTTCCCATTGAATGTGTGGATAGTTCACAGCTGACAGTTCAATCTGCTGAAGTGATGGATATGTCATTGGTTGTGGTGATGTCCTCACAGGCATGTACCTACTGCCCTGTCCAACTGCATTGTCATTGTGCCAGTTGTCATCTGTGAGTCATTTCTAAGATGCCATCCTCACCTTCCATGTTCTCTTATGTATGCTAGGGACATGTGGACTTTGAGGTGACTTGCCTCAAATTTCTGTTCACTGCCTTCTAGTTATAATAAATTATGACCTTCCTCAGAGGCCAGAACAGACTATGAGGGAAACAGATTGCTTTTCACTTTCATTCTCCATCATAATTTCCCCATGCACATCCATGGAAAATAGTGTGTGTATGTGTGCACGCACACACATGCATGCACACACATATAATAAAGTGTTGCCCATGTGTATGGAGGCAAAAGTCAGCCATTATGCCTTAGGAACCAGCCACCTTGTTTTTTTAGACAGCATCTCTCAAAGGGACCTGAACTCACTGACTAGACTATGCCAGCTGGTCAGTAAGCCCCCTGGGATCTTCTATTTCTGGTTCCCCAGTGCTATGTTACTAGTGTACAATACCACACAGTGGCCCTTTAATTGGGTCCTGGGAATCAAACTCAGGTCTTCATGCTTGCATGGGGGCCAATTTATGGGCTGAGCAATCTCCATAGCTCTACTTCTTAAAACTATAAAACCAGAGCATGCCATTTGGAGCCTTGTCCTTGGTCCTGGTATGTGATCCCCACTGGTCCCAACTTCACTCATAAATACTTCCTCATCATCTCAGCATTGCATCTTCAGCTCTGGGCTCTCTTGCAACCACCTCCAGCTTAATGGGTGACAGATGCCTGCCACCATTTTAGTTTATCTGTCCCTTCACTATCAAAGAAAACAATTGCCTGTGTTAAATTCTTCTGTGTGAGATTACCAGAGTGGTCCAGTTTTCTTGTTTTATTTTGACTCATACATCTACACTAGGTGACACAAAGTCAGTGATCTGTCCCAGGAAGTGAGAGTCGAAAAATCAGAGAAGAGACAATATCAATATTCTATTTTAATTTTTGAGTGGGATAAGATAGCAATGTTGTAGAAAACTGTTTCTGACTCACTTAACCATGTGCTACTTTTGTTTTAGATTTACAAATGAAAGTGGAACATGAAGTTTGCTATTCTGTGATTTGAGGAATCTGGACTTATGAGCACCCATGGGAAAGCTAGAGCATGGGGTTAGGGAGAGGAAGGTTTGTCCATTTTTTTTAAACTAGAACCCATAGTTCTGGGAGCACTCTTGGAATGTCCAGAGAAAGTGTTCTTGACCCAAGTATTAGCTCTCTCCCAGTAGCCCCTGAAAGCAATGATCATGGCAATATTCACTCACATGGTTTTGCTACCCTAAAGAGTAGTCAAAGCAAAATAAGACAAGTGATCCATGGTAAGGATAGCATACCAGGATCTGAGATGTTTTGTGGAGGTGGTGGGTGGGAAGCTTTGGAAAGGGAGCACAGGGTAATGTCAGGCTTTGGAGTAAGAACAGGAATTTGGTTTGATTGACAATGATGTGGCTTCATTCCCATTCACTGAGTGGCAAACCCTGACACTTCTTGGCTGTGTATGGTAATAGATACCAGTGCATAACAAATCATTACACTTATGAGGAATGATGTTGGTACTGGCTTGATTGAATCTAGAAGGGCTGGAGGAACTTGGCCTGTTTATGGACTCAGGCAGAATGGCTCAAAACACTGAGACTAATGGGGGTCTCTTCCTGTGGGATCTGTCTTTCCCTATGAGGCTAGTGCTTGCATTTGGTGACTTTGGTTCCTAGCATTAAGAAGGTGAAGACCCTCTGAGCCTCTAAATACATCGTGCTGTTAATCTTCCACTAACTAAAGCTTCCATCAGATCTGATGATGGTCAAGCCTAGAGTTAAAGGAATGAGAGATACTTCATTCTGGATAGAAAAAGGTGAAGTATCTCACACACAAAGGTGTGGATGTGGGACATTTGTTCTCACATTGTAATGTGAGAGGAGCAATTGTGAAGGCCTCAGTACTGGGCTCCGGAAACACAGATACATCGTTGAGATGCTTAGCCACGCTGTTTGATTCTCAGTGATGGACTTGGCTTCTCTATCACTAGCTTGTCTATTCTAGCAAGCATCAATATATTTAGTAGCATACCATTTATGAAGCGTTTATCTTTTGGCTGTAAACCCAACCTTACATATCCTGTTTCGTGATTCTAGAGCAGGAGCTCTCTGCAAGGCCCATTTTTGCTTTGCTAGCAGGTTTCTCTATATATTCTGTCACTAGGGATTCCAAGAAGGATATGGAAGGGGTAAAGAGGAGGAAGTGATGTAGTCTTGATGCCCATCTTTTGGCAAGCCTCCTGAACTTTTTTTTCTCTGTGTCTATCATTTCAGCACTGTACTGTGACAGTTCAGGAACACTCCTTTCTGCAGCAGCAATAAATCCATTTTGCATCTCTCTGGCATCTTCAGAAGCACAGCTTCATTGTGTCCTACTTGGAACACTTGTGATGGCCATCTAAGATTCTCCTTATAAGGCCCCAAAGTTAGCCTCCCCCCCCCCCCACCAGGCTCTTTACTCTCATGATCTTGACCATTTCACCTTATTCTCCCTAGTTCAGAGTAGAAAACATTTGCTCTATAGATTGGATTTATTTTTCTCTTCAGTTAGCTAGTTGACAATTCATCATAGCCTGTAACAACTCTGTATTTTTTTTCTTTTCTTTCATATTCACTGGTGTAGTTTCTGTCCTTTATCTAGACCTTGGGTAATTCTCATAGGAAAAAGAAGAGCAGAACAGGAAGTGAGCTTGAAGTAAGCAAAGCACCAAGGTCTCCTGCCCCCTAGCACTCATCTAATTCTGACCCCAAAGTGTTTGAAGCACTGTAACTCTTTTTATCAAGCTCAAGCTGGCATTAAGTCTTGATAGCAATATCTCACAGGACAAAAAAAAAAAAAAAAAAAAAGGAGGGGGTCAATTAAAGCCTGTCTTTCTCTGAAACAGAGATGCAAAATCAAAAACTAAATGTTAATAAAATGAAGTTTCATGAGAAAGATTTTGCTGCCATTGAAAACTACGCCTTGTACCCCTTCTACTCTGTTATTTCTGGCTACCATGAGGCAAACAGCAGTTTTCTGTCAGGCCTTTCTGCCATGATGTTTGTGCTCTGCCACAGATATAAGAGCAATAGAACCAACCAGCCATGATCTGACATTATGAGCCAAGATGATTCCTTCCTCTCTTTGGTGACATTCTCAGGTATTTTGTTACAGCAATGGAAAGGTGAATAACACAAACCCAACTACTGATTGATTGATTGATTGATTGATTGATTGATTTAAAGTTGCTTTTTGAGACAGGATCTCATGCATTCAGGCTGACTTTGAACTTGTTATGTAGCCAAGGTGACCCTGAGCTTTTGATTCTCCTGTCTAAGACTCCCAAGTGCTGTGATTACAGACATTTGTATGGGGATGAACCCAGGGACCTGTGAGTGCTAAACAAAATCCTACTACCTGAACTACATACTCAGCCCAGATACTGCATTTCATACAATGAATATTATTTAATGATTTGGGCTTATTCCTAGAATACATGTTAGTTTAATGAGAAAATCAGTTAATATATAATTTACCGAGTATTCCATTATTACTCTGTGCTCTTACATATGTTAGGCAAATTCTCTATCGAGGAGCTATTGCCACAGTTCTGTCCTTTTTACTTTGAGGATAGGGTCTTTTCAAGTTCCTGGGTAGGTCTCCAATTTGTCATCCTGAGCCTCCTAGTAGCCAAGACTATAGGCATGGTCATGCTGGGATTATATGTAATTATTTAAAGAAGAAAAAATTACGTGATCATGTTTTACAGATACAGAAACATTCTTGACAAAGGTCATTATAGTCATTTAGAACTGTCAGGAATGTAAGTTAGAAATAATGTGCTTCTTGAGTGTTCTCATTAATGTAAGAACATGTAAGATAAACATATTCTTATAGACAAATAATGAAGGAAAAGTTATTTTTAGGAAATCACATCCTTTAACCCCATTCCCTAGTACTGAGTGTTTTAATGTAGCACTGGGGGAAAAGCAAGAAAAAAAAACCCAGAATTTTAAAAGTATCATTTTTCACAGATGATCTGATTACAGATTTAGACAATAGAAAAGAATCACTGGACAAATTATTAAAATGTGTAAAATCTAGCAAAGTTTCCAGAAACAAAATCAATATGGAAAAATTGGCTGTGTATCTTTAAACTAGCAGCAAATAGAAAAGCAAATTAAAATAAAAAAACCAGTCAATTTCCAAGAATGTAAAAATATGAAGAACACAGGAATGAGGTGCAGCAAAATTCTCTGATGTTCTCTGATGCCTGAAATGGCTTGAAGCTCCTATGTGGTCCTGACCAAGATCTCAACTTGAAAACAAAATTTGTACATTTGCAAAAATGTGAAGACTGGAGTAGTTTTGAGGAATTTTAAAGGAAATATGTCGGGGAATATCTTACTGTATGTCAGGGTGCATTATTACCCCACACCGAGTCAGTGTAGGCATCAGATAGTTCTTAGTTCATGGGCAAATAGAACATAATAGAAAATTAGAAATACAAGCAGTCAGTATGTCTGTCTGATTGGTTCATCAACAAGTAAGGAAAGGGCTTTTTAATAAGTGGTGACAATTGTTTGTCTGTATGAAAGAAGAAATAAGATTGGTTACTCAGTTTCTAGTATTTGAGATAACCAATTTAAGGTGGAGACAAAAAAAAAAAAAAAAAAAGGATGTAATTGACAAAGCAGTGAACCATTTAGCAGACAGCTGAGGATAGTCTCTTCATGACCTCAGAGGGAGGGAAATCTTTTAAATGAGGCAAAAATTCTAGCATAAAGGATAAATAGACTAGCAAGATATTAGAACTACTATTATAAAATACCACAAGGAAAGTGAACAGGGCAGAGATATAACTCAGTGCACAGTGCTTGTTTTGTATGTGCAAGGCCTTGTGTTCAGTCCCCATCATCACTGAAAAGAAAAGGACAATGTGAGGGAAACTATCTACTCATGGAGGAATACTTGCAATACACAAAACTGGCCAAAAAGTAGTGTCTGAAACTCATAATAGATGGGAAATCCAGATTCCCCAAGAAAGAACAAAACCTATCGGCCAGGTTATATATAAAATGTTCGACTTCTTTCGCATACAAATTTTCCGGAACTCCTCTTCCCTCCCCGCCCTGCTCCCAGTTTGCTCAGGAGACCTTGTCCTTTTCCCCTTCTCTGGGGGACCATCTCTCTTAGGGTCTCCCTTGCTTCCTAGCTTCTCTGGTGGTGTGGATTGTAGGCTGGTGATCCTTTGCTCTGTGTCTAAAATCCATATATGAGTACGTACCATGTTTGTCTTTTTGTAACTGGGTTGCCTCACTCAGGATGGTTTCTTCTAGGTACATCCATTTGCCTGTGAATTTCATGATTCTATCTTTTTGTTTTGTGTTTTTTTCCCCTGATGAGTAGTACTCCGTTGTGTAAATGTACCACATTTTCTTTATCCATTCTTCAGTTGAAGGGCATCTAGGTTGCTTCCCAATCATGGCTATTAAATAATGCTGCTATGAACATAGTTGAACAGATGTCCCTGTTGTATGAATATGCATCTTTTGGGTATATGCCTAAGAGTGGAATTGCTGGATCTTATGGTAGACTGATTCCCATTTTCCTGAGGAACTGTCATACTGATTTCCAAAGTGGCTGTATGAGTTTGCACTCCCATCAGCAGTGGAGGAGTGTTCTCCTCTCCACTATAAACTGTCATTGGTGTTTTTTATTTTATTTTATTTTATTTTATTTTATTTTATTTTATTTTATCTTAGCCATACTGACAGGAGTAAGATGGTATCACAGAGTTGTTTTTATTTGCATTTCCCTGATGGCTAAGGATGTTGAATACTTTCTTAAGTGTCTTTCTGCCACTTTATATTCCTCTATTGAGAATTCTATATTTAGTTCTGTACCCTACTTTTTAATTGGATTATTTGGTGTTTTTGGTGACTAGCTTCTTGAGTTCTTTGTATATTTTGGAGATCAACCATCTGTCAGATGTGGAATTGGTGAAAATCTTTTCCCATTCTGTGGGCTGCCATTTCATCTTGTTGACTGTGTCCTTTGCCTTACAGAAGCTTCTCAGTTTCAGGAGGTCCCATTGATTAATTGTTGATCTCAGTGCCTGTGCTACTAGTGTTATGTTCAGAAAGCAGTCTCCTGTACCAATTTGTTCAAGGGTACTTTCCACTTCCTCTTCTAAGAGGTTCAGTGTATGTTTAAGTCTTTGATCCATTTGGGAGCAGGAAGATTGAGTCAGGAAAAAATAGAGAAGAACAAGAAAAGAGATACCATAATAGAGGGAGCCATTATAGGTTTAACAAGAAACCTGCCATTAGGGAAATGTCCCAAGATCTACAAGGATGACCCTAGTTAACAATATAAGCAATAGTGGATGGATAGGCTACCTTAAATGTCCTTTCCCTATAATGAGATTGATGATTAACTTATATGCCATCCTAGAGCATTTATCCAGTAGCTAATGCAAGCAGAAGCAGAAACCCACAACTAAACACTGAGTCAAACTTCTGGAATCCAGTTGCAGAGAGGGAGGAGTGATGAGCAAAAAGGTCAAGACCAGGCTGCAGAAATCCTCAGAAACAGCTGACCTGAATAAGGGGGAGATCCCAGACTGATACCTGGGAAACCAGAATAGGACTGACAGAGACCCTCTGAATGTGGGTGTCAGTTAGGAGGCCTGGGCAATCTATGGGGCCTTTGGTAGTGGATCAGTATTTATCCTTAGTATATGAAAAGACTTTGGGAGCCCATTCCACATAGAGGGATACTCCCTCAGCCTAGACACATGGGAGAGGGTCTAGGCTCTGGCCCAAATGACATGACAGACTTTGAAGTTCCCCTTGGAAGGCCTCACCCTCCCTGGGGAGCAGAAAGGGGATGGAATAGGGGATTGGTGGGGAGCAGGGGAGGAGGGGAGAGAGAGGGAACTGGGATTGACATGTAAAACAAGCTTGCTTCTAATTTAAATTAAAGTAGAAGAAGAAGAAGATGAAGAAGAAGAAGAAGAAGAAAGCCAGGGAATAGATAACATATAGGTAGATAGAAATATACAGGTGTGCCTAGTTGGTAAGTGAAAGGGTAGACATCACTTGCAAGGTTGCAAGCAGGATAGGATCATAGGGAGAGTCCATGTTAGGGAGCTGAAGGGTGGATGCTGGGGTTCCTAGAGAAAAAATTTCAGTCAAATTTATCTTCTAACTCTGCCTGGAAGGAACACAGTGTAAGTTATATGATTTTCTTTCAAATAGTTAGGTGTGGACTTTTCTGAATGTGTTATATAGTATCTGCACTTAAAATGTGCAGGGATGTTTCTGTTTCTCTTGCTCTCATGTGGGAACAGCACAAAGAAGAACCCTCAAAATGTTGCATTTTTTTCAGAAGTGGCATTCACTTACAGTTTCTTTTTTCTCTGGAAAGAGGTAGCTTTCTATTTTTTTTTGTAGTTGTTTATTTATTTGTTTTTGTTTTTGTATGCATCTTAGTCAGCCTTAGAGCTTCTCAGACAAAATACCTCAACATGAAAACTGAAGGGAAGAAGAAATGATCTTGGCATAGGGTGTCAGAGGTTCTAGGCTATCATCACAGAATGTCCTGGCAGAGTCATGCAGCTTTCTTTAGGCATGCCGGAAAGGAGAGAGAGTCAGGACAGGCTGGCTGTCTCCCATACTCCCCTTTTAGCACACCTTAGCTTTTAGCCTATGAGATAAGGCTGTCCACATTTGGGATTGGTCTTCCCCTTTAGTTAATCCTTCATCCTCGCTGACACACCCAGAGCCCTGCCAGATGTGGTGCAATACTTTACAGAAAATCTACAAGGCACTGATTCAAAGCCAGCACATTCTATGGTTCAGTAGCTCTGTCTGTGTGTGTGTGTGTGTGTGTGTGTGTGTGTGTGTGTGTGTGTGTGTGTGTGTGCATGAATGTGGTATGTATGTACAGGATATAATTGAACATCCACTGTCACATCCCTGGAACCACATATCTATTTTCTAAGACAGGTTCTCTTAGTTGCCTGGAACTCACCACCTAGGCTGAATGACCAGTGAGTCCTGAAAGATCTGTCTGCCTCTGCCTTCCCAGTGCTGCATAAGTCATCATGCCCACAATTTTATGTGTGATCTGGGACTCAAACCCAGGTCCTTATGCTGGGGAGACTAACACTTTACTGCCTGAGACATCTCCCTAGTCCTTGGCCTGTGTATTTGACCTGAGTTGTTGGCTATCACTGAAAACCCTCGTTGTAATCCCTGAAAGTCACTTGCATGCTGGAAATCCAGAGTGACCCAGAATGCCCTGTAGTCTGACCCTTGTATTCATAACCTGGAGTGGAGCTCCAGCTATCATTTTATGTGCATTTCCCTCTGGGGAGCAGTGGATCCACTTAAAAAGGCAAAAGCAACAAAACAGCAATTATGCAAATTGGATGGAAGGAAAGCAGTATCGTCCTGTTGAAGGTAATTTCCCCCATAATGAGTGTTGGAGGAAGCAGGAGAATGGCAAAGAAAAAGGTTAAAAAATCACAAAGTGTGTGTGTGTGTGTGTAATAAGGATGAGAGGAAAGCAGATGTGCATTGTGGAATGTGCATTGTGGAAGTCATGTATGGAGGCAATAATCTGTGACAGAAAGATTTACATAATACTCTATCTCTGCAAGGTCCCCATTCTAAAGAGATGGTGAGATGCAGACAGCAGAGCTGCCTGTAATGAATCTAAATCAGGTAATAATTTGCACTCTCAGATTATACCCCCACCCCTGCCTAGCATCCATACTTGCTGAATGGATCCATTACAGCCTAGAATAAGGAGGACAGAATTACTCTGGTGTGTATATGTGACATAAAGAGGGGCCGGGCATTTTGACAGTATTGGTAGGCATTGTGGAATTTGGTCTTGGAAGCCAAACTTACCTAAGTCTTTTGGGGGGGAGGATAGAAGCCACAGGGTTTCTCTATGTAACAGCTCTGGCTATCCTGGAACTCGCTCTGTAGATCAGGCTGGCTTTGAATTCACAGAGATCTGACTGCCTCTGCCTCCAAAGTGCTGAAATTGAAGGAATGCTCCACCACTGCCCAGCCCTCCTTAAGTCTTGATGGGATGTTGTTTTCAACACACCTCTTTCCAAATGGCCCCAGATTTGTAGGGGCACTGACTTCTGCCTGGAAGGTGCCCGTATTACCAGGCAAATCAGTTTGCAGATCAGTAAGATTCCTTCCCCTTTCAGTTGAATGTCAGAATGCCTCCTCCTGGTCAGAGAAGGCAAACAAGATCATGAGATGCCACATGCACCTTGAGATGTCACATCAAAATGGGCAGGAGTGAGTTCCAACTGCTTTTCTTTAAGTGTGGTGACAGCATTTACACTTTTGTTCCCAAACACCTTTCATTGTTATTCTATCCTATTGCACTCTGAAGACCTGAAGTGCTCCTCCCACCCATGTGTGTTAGGTTGGCCCTGGTCTTTTGTGCATGTCTGCCTCTGATGGAGGTGCTGGGTCAGTGCCCTGGACATCAGCAGCTCCCATAGCCAGGAGCCACTGTGGAGTCCTCACAAAATACTTAATGACATGTTACAAGTTTCAATTAACCTGTAAGTCTCTTAAGTAATGGTTAATGACAGCTGGACTCATGGTTAGCTGCCATGATTGCACAAAGCCTCTTCAAGGATGTGTCACATGTGTAGAAATAGGAAGTCTGGTTTCTTCAAGTATTGTACATGCAATACATGATCCATTGTGTGTGCCTATCTTACTGTAAAGCCACAGGCAGAATAATGACCTGAAGCAAACCACAGTATGTGTTGCAAGCACAGTGTGTTGTCTATTTCCTCCAGTGTTTTTCCATTGCTTTCAGGTCATAAGCATGGATAACAAAATGGCATGTGAGAAGAAGAGAATTCACTTCAGTTAGCAAAGGACGACTGTGGTCTATTTGGCAACTGTGTCTGATTTGCTGAGGGATAGCCTTCTTTTTGATGCTGGCAACCATTAATTATTAATATATGTTTATCATCATAAAATGATGACTTAGACTTTTTTAAGGAAAGAAAAAGTATGTATATATGTACATGCATGTAAGAAACTACATACACACACATACATATGCATGCACACAAACACACATGCAGACACACATTCATACAAAGGGTAATGTAAGAGGCTGTCTCTCAAGGGCAGGCTATTACTTGGACCTGATTATAGGGAAAGGCTTTTTCACTGGGATTATACCCCCTCCCATAACCTATCAGTTGTCTGATCAGAAATTCATAACTCAGCTCAGTCAGGGCTGCAGGATTGCATTTAAATAGGCAAATGCCAGAGCCAGGCTCCGACATTCTCTTCGTCTCTCAATCGCTCTCTTTCTCCTGTCCTCCTTCCAATCGTATAACCTCTATTTTTCTTTCCCCCTCTCATTTTCTTTTTAAAATTCTTTCACACACCACCATTTTATATTAGGCATGAGCTAACATGATGGGAAGTTGTTAGGAAATAGAGGAAGGACGGCGGCGGCTGGAGAGGCAGGCACTGTGGGGGTGGGGTGCAGAGAGTGTGATGGGAGAAAATTGTAAGTTGTTGCTGTCACATCTTTGCAGAGACAGTAAAACCTGGTGGCTTGCTTTCCCTTTTTTATTTTGTATTTAGAAGGAAATACTTCAGGGTTCATAGCTAAGCAGGAGTCCTTACCTAATGGGAAGATGTTTGTGTATATAAAGTTTCCTTGGCTTCCATATTCTATTTCTTTTTTTCCCCCCTCTCTGTAAGACTGACAATGGAGAGAATACATGCTAGTCTGTTTGCTATCAGTCTTGGTGTCTTCCCTGTTGAATGTCTACCCACGGGCTGGATTCTATAGAGTTGTAACTCGATGACATTTCACTGTGGTCTGATAAAGTCGTAATTCAGATTCCCTCCTTCCATCTTCTCTCCCATCTTCTCCCACCCCAGTGCATATAAATCAGAACTATCTTGAAGCCCACATCCTACACTGGGAGGAAAATCTGTTTAATTGATAACACCCTAAAACTATCTCCAGAACCGAAATGTTGAAAGTTGAAGGTTTTTGTGTGCAGACGGGGGGGGGGGTGAATATGAATCACATTCCCTGGGCTTTGATGGAGATGAATTAAAAAAAGGAAAATCGCTGTGAGCCAGCTGCCTATTGCTCTGGTTGCCCGTAAAAAAGGTGCTAAAACTGGTTCAACTTCATGCCACACCTCTACCTTTTAAAGGTTTGTGTCTGTTCCCCACTCTAATACACTTCCTCTCTTCTTCTTCATGTAATTTGTTTTTTGTCTTTTGGGGACAGAGTCTTACTATGTAGCTTAGATTGGCCTGGACCTCACCATGTAGCCAGCCCAGGCTGATCTAGAGCATGTGATCCTCCCGAGCCAGCATGCCCAGAACTGAGATGATGGGTATATGCTACCAAACCTGGAGATTCTCTGTTGCTTCATCAGGCAAAAAAGGGAATCTCAAGCTTGGCATCTCATTGCAATGTTTGTGTTGAATTTTTTTTTCCTCGAAGCTACCTATAAAGCATCATCTTCTGGATTTTGATATTTTCATGCTTAGTTAAAAAAATACTTACATGTATTTATTATTTTAAATCGCCATCAATTTATTCCAGAGGCAAACTCCAAAGCCATTTTATCCATAAGGGAAAAACATATGGTTATGACAGGTTACTGTATAACTTTTAACAACTACACCAGCCTTAATAAAACTGAAAGCATGCTATAATAATACTGTACAATTTCTGCCTGGGAAGGGGCAGGCATTGTCTACCAGAAAGCATGCTCAATAGATTTCTTTTAAGAGTTAACCACTGTGTGAACCTCACAGCTCCTGTCATTGGCTTTAACTGAGGGTGGCTTTTATATTTAGAAGCAAGGGTACCACAGAAGCTAATGAAGGGTTCTGGTCAGCACAGCCTAATGGTCTTTGGTCCAGGTAAGATGGTGAATTTCAACCCAAGTCGTTACAGGCTCAAAGATGTTGCCTTCCCTGTGGGATTTGCCTTGATAAGGAAGGAAGCCCCTGTAGTTATTGTCTTTGCCATTCTACCTACTGGGTCAGGTCTAATGATTCCCCGGATCTTGCTTTCCTCTAGAGGGTTTGACCTGTACATTTCTGATAGGTCAAGTAATAACAACAGCTTTCTTGAGATGTAATTCACGTACAATATGATTTACCCATTTTAAGTACACACATCAGTGGCTTTTGGTACAGTCACAGAGCTGTGTAAGTGTCATGGCATGCTCAACATTCAACATAAAAAAAAACAAAAACAAAAACCCATAAAATCTCCAGCCATTGGCACTTTTGGCACTTAGGCACCTCAAACCACAACTTTGTCCCCAAAACTTCAAACAATGTTATTCTTCTTCCCTTGTCTCTTGATTTGCCTGCTTTAGGCATTTTCTGTAAATGGAATCATATGCTGCCTAATCCTTTGTCTCCATCTGACCTTCCTGTCCTGTCTCCTGAGATCCCTGATATCTCTTAGATTTCATAAAAGTGTAAATGCATTCAGAGTTTGAGAACAGTGTTGGGGTGACTGTCTCCTGGTCTGAAGACCCCTTATGCAAAAACATCATTCACTCTCCAGAACTATGCTTCATCTAACCAAGCAGACACATGCCAGGTAGGAAAGGGCCAGGGCATGAGACGCCCGCCACCTCAAGCGTTGATGGCTCCTCTCTCTTTCCTCTTTCTTGATGCCCTTTGGTACAGGAAGAGATCAGGAGAGTCTTCATTTGGTTCTCCAAACAACAAATGCCTGTCTCCTTTTCTTCCTTTGGTAACCCTGGGTGCATAGTTGAATCATTACTCTATAAATTGATTTCTGCAGCTAAAGGTAGAGTAAAAGATCCAAAAGAAATGAAAACCTTCAGGCCTGAGGAGCTGGCTCTCAGTAAAGTGGCGGCTGTGTAAGGGCTGGAGTTCCATCCCCAGAACCCATATACAGAAAACAAAACCCCAAACTGGGCAATTGACATGTGTGTAGGGAGGCAGAATCAGGCAAGTCCTTGGAGCTCAGTGGCTGGCCAGCCTTGCCGGTGGGGCCAGATCCAGGACAGGGAGATACCCTGTCTTTTTTTTTTTTTTTTTTTTTTAAGTGGACAGTGCCTAAGACTCAATGTTGTCTTCTTGCCTGCACATGCATGCACACCCCACAAGTACCACCTATAAACATGCCACTCATGCACACTAACATAAGTAAGGTTTAAAAAAAGATGACAGTTTCCATTTATTTAAATTGCCTCTTCCATTTGCCCAGCATAGGTGAAATCTAATGAAGGCTCTTAGATTATCTTTTCAAAAACAATTTTTAAAAAAATTATCTTTATTATTTTGTGTGCATGGGTATTTTCCATGCACTTTGCACATGCCTGGTGTCCATAGAGGCCAGAAGAGAGTATCAAATCCCTTGGCACTGGAGCTGCAGATGGTTGTGAGCTGCCATGTGGGAGCTCCGGATTGAACTTGGGTCCTCTGGAAGAACAGCCAGTGCTCTTAACCACTGAACCATCTCTCAAGTCCCAGGAATTCTTTTTCACACTGGGCTGACAGCTGAATACATCAAGATCTCTAGAGGCGTTGTTAAGGAAAGGGCCTATCTCTCTACAGAGTGACCATTGGCTATCTTTTCTCTCTGTCCCTTTCCTCCTGCCAGCTTCCAGTTCCTTGTCTAGAAAAGGTCAATACAGTCTACCTTACCCGCTTGAGCATGGTGTGCACACAAGCCTGCCACCCAAGACTCTGAATGTCCTGACCAGAGAGCAGAACATCCTGGCTCTTCCAAAGAGCTTCTAGGATCCCTTCTCTGGCTAGCTTACTGGACAGATCACAAGGTCCTTTCCCCCACCAGCTCTTGCATTTCCTACTTCTGACCAGCTGCCATTCCAATAATGCAATAAGAAGGGCCCAGGCCAACTCTTTGTCTCTACTCATTGGCTTTATCCAGAGAAGAGCCACAGCACATTTCCAAACCTTCTATCTCTCAGTTCACGGGGAAACAGTACCAAGTCTGGGAATGCAGAGTGTTGGGGGTGGTTGTTGTTTTCTTTTCTCTGTTACTTCCTCCCATTTTGGTTGTTTTCTTTTGCACATATATTATTTTTTTCCCTTTTACCCTGGGAATCTTATTTTTATTTCAAGAGCAATGGAATTTGTCGGAAAGCCAATTTTACACACACAATGAATCTTTATCTCCATATTATTATAAGCAAGAAGTACGAGGGAATACATGGGACAGAAACCATAATAAATTTATTTCTCATTTTCAGCTGTAAGCTGGGGTCCAATTCTGTTGAGATATTGATCAAAAAGAAATAGTGGGTTTTGTAGTGCTCTGTCAGGGCTGGGTGCAGGTCTGGGGTACACAGCTGGCTCAGGGATCACACTGCTCACACATGCTTTGGTTTTGTACTATGAATTCTGGCCTTAAGGTCAACCTGACTGCCCCTGGTTAAAGGCCACACTCTTCTTGGGGCCAGGGACTTTGCTCAGTTCAGGAACATCTTCATCAAAGACTTCCATGGCCAAAATCAATGCAAACCAGCCTTCCCCACTTTCCCATGGTGCCAAATAAATGGAAAACTTCACAGATCTGAGAGGAGTCATTTAAGGGTGCGAGGGAAGGACACAGTTTAGACCTTGACCTACACTTTAGGTAGGGGGCTGGGGTGCTTTGGTTGGAGTGAGCGAGCTGTTGATTTAGATAAGAGGAAAGGTCACAGGCACAGCACAGGTTACAGAAGTGTCAACTGGCTGTCAGTTCATCCTATTTACTCTCTCTCTCTCTCTGTGTGTGTGTGTGTGTGTGTGTGTGTGTGAGAGAGAGAGAGAGAGAGAGAGAGAGAGAGAGAGAGAGAGAGAGAGAGAGAGAGAGAGAGGGTGGGGGTAGAGAGTAGGCTGAAGGACAACCTTGGGTTCCATTCTCAGGAATACCATCTACCCCCTTTGTGACAATGTCTCTCATTGATACTGGAGTTCACCAATTAGGTTGGCCTAGTGACCAGTGAGCACTGGAGGTCCTTCTGTCTCCATTCTCAGACACTGAGGCTACGGACATGGTGCGTAGGCTTATAGACCTGTAGGCCTGTAGGCCTGGCTTTTCCCATGGCTACTAGGATTTGAACTTAGGTCCTCTAGCTTTCAGAGAAAGTAGTGTAACCTGCTGCACCATCTCCTTAGCCCCTCAGTTTATTCTTTGGCTCAACAATACATACTGAGGAAAATCTTGAAAATGGACTGGAAATATGGTTAACTTGAGGGTGGGGTGCTCTCCAAGGCCTCGGTATCTATTTAGGGTGAACTTCTGATACTTACATTAGCCACACTCTACGTAGCCCTGGTATGTGTATCTGTGTGTGTTTGCCTGTGAATGTATGGTGAACATCAAGAGTCCTTCTCAGTTCCTCTCCACCATATTCTTTGGGACCAATCCTCTCACTGAACTTCAGCCATTACGCTAGACCAGCTGGCCAGCAACATGCCTGTCTCCAGAACTCCTCAGTTGCAGACATGAACTGCTCCCTCCACCCGGCCCTAAAGTATGGACTCAGGTCCATGCTTGCACCGCAAACCCTTTACCCACTGAGCCGTCCTCCCGGCCCGCGCCTGGCTTTAGCTCTGCTCTCTGCAGTCCACAGTGCCACCCACAGCAGAGCTCATTTGACTTCATTTCCCTCCAAACCGCTCATGAAAAAATTGTTGGAGCAACTGTTCTTTTCTGTTACAAAACCTGCAGTGATACGATAGTTCAGTGATGTCATTGTGCGCATGTATTTTTGGAAAGCCCCTGGTTAATTAGCACAGAGGTTTCTGACTACCTTACTCTTCTGTCTTCTGTCTTCTACCTAACTTCTGTCTTCTAGTTGCTGTTTTCTTTTTGTCTGGTCCCTTCTCCTTTTGTCTCTAGTTCATGCCCACCATTTACTTCTCCCGCTTACCAGCGCATCTCTCTGGTCCACCTTTCTTTCCACTGGGGTTTCAACAGTAGCTTGTGTAAGATGGCTGCCTCCTTAACACAGAGTTTTCACACGCTATGAAAGTGACTCTGCTGCACAACCCCAGAAAGCATGAGGACACTTTTGCAGCACAAAATCTAGTGACTTTCCCCATTGCTAATAACACTGGAGGATTCCTGTCATGATCCCTTGGGCGACTTAGCTTGTGATGTTAAATATGGCATATATAGTTTTTATATTGTACCCGTGAGTTGATTTTTAAATCAGGGAAATACTCTCATTTGAATCCTTAAAGAGAAAAATAAGGTAGTTCCTCTTTCAGTATTGAAAACAGGACAAGGAACTGAGAAATAAAAAGGAAGGAACTATGGAAAGTTCCAGAAGAAAATGTGAGAAAGTGGTTTTGGATCCTACTAGAGAATAAAATTATATGTATTAAGGCAAATATTATATGAGTAACTTCTCAGGTCATTTATGAAACTTTATAAACAAATAAGAGAATAAACCTCAGAATGAACCTTATTGATAGTTAAATAAAATGAAGAAAAAATTCAAATTCATTAGAAACAAATGTTTTAACAGCTTGAAGCCAAAAAGGAAATTTCAATGGAATCTGATGATTAATTAGTTGTATAAAATAGATAAATGATCAATGTGTGGAAATTCTCAAATCTTTAAAAGATGCTGTTGCAGCTGGAGAGATGGCTCAGCACTAAAAAGCACTTGGTCCTTCTGAGGACCCACATTCAATCGCCAGCACCCACATGGTGGTTTACAACCTCTGTAACTCCAGTTCTTAGGGATACGGTGCCCTCCCCTTTTTTTTTTTTTACCTCCAAGCACACATATGGTGCATATGCACACATGCAGGCAAATGCTCATACAATGCAACACGCATTTAAAAAGAGACATACTGTCTCTCAGCTGCTATTAGCATCTCTCCACATAGCAACAGCAGGACACAGAAGAGTAGGGGCAGAAAGTGACGTCATCACGGTTCAACAAAAGCACACAGGAAGGAGAGCTTTTGCCCAGGGGACTTGATAATACATTGCCACCCCTGTCCTTGGGATTTGGTTCCAGTCATTTCTACCTACAGTTTAGTTGAGTAGGGCTTCTGGTCAAGGAAAATTTAAAACTGTAAAGTGCTGGAGTTGGATGATTTCAGGAGCCCAAACAATGTTTTCCTGTGCAATTTAGCTTTGTGTCTCTAGCCAGAAGTGGATGGTTCCCATCTGCATTTCTGCATGGGAGGGGCCTCTCTCTTCTTGGCTGGTATACCCTGGTAGGAATAACTTTCAGGTTAGCAGAGTTTTTATGATGTCATCAAATATTTCCTGATGAGAACTCTCGGCCATCTCATCCCTGGTCTCTTTTCACATGAATATTTCAAATTGGTGAAAGTGTGAAATACAAGCCTTAATCTCCTGTTCAAACAGTTTGAAAGGTCTAGGCATTTAATATGTGCGCATGCTTTGGAGAGGTTTCCAACAGTGCTGAAAGCTAGTTTAGTTTGGCATGCAAAAGAGCTGATGGGTCTGTATGGCTGACATGTACCTACTCTATTGTTTTAGGGGGTTTCTTTCAGAAGGATGCTATCAAATAATACTAAATGGGTTCTCCGAGAGAGCTTCAGGGTATCTGCTAGCACAAAGCAAAGGAATGAGATTGCCCTACAATGCCCCAGAGCTTGTGATGAAATAGCAAATTATAAATGTACCATTTTTTATTATCCACATCTGGTTTTCAAAACCTTTGGATAGGCACACCCCTTCTTGGCCTGTGTGTTTGTATATGGGAGTTAGGTACTGACATCAAATGCTTGTTTGGGGACAGATCTACTGAGGGTAGTTCAGTGTATTGTCAGAGAAGATAGGGAAACATTATAGAGAATACAAGTTAACTGGCATCATGTCTTCTGTTTTCTGGACCAATATAAAAATAGTCACATGCCACTTAATGACGAGGATCTACTGTGAGAAAGGCATTATTGGGAAGTTTTATCCTTGTGCCAGCATCCTGGAGTCACTTACACAAACTAAGATGTCTTCTTTGTCTCTGGGCAATATAATGTTATGGTATCATTTGGTGCAGGTGATCCATCATTGACTGATACTGTTTGTTATGAGGTGTGTAGCTGGGCTTTTAGGGAGTTGTTGAAATGGCAGTCAATCACAAGCAATCCCTAAATACAGGAATGCTGTGTAGTCTGGTTTTACCCAATGTCTTTGGGTAGCTACTAAAGAAATTTCAGGCAGCTTTTCCCAGATTCTATGACATTTTGACCCAACCCTGTAGATTATATTTGTTTTAATCAAAATGCCCCTGAATGTATTTATCTGCATGTTGTGTTTACTGTGGGTGGGTAAGGCTAAGTTTTCACTCTGGTGAATGTAACCATGACTGCCTCCCATATAGTCATTGACCTGTGATTTTATATAAATCTTATGAGTGATCAGGACAGCTACAGGGAAAATCATTCCTGAAAGTCACCGTGTTCTCTGATCCTGTACGAGTGTGGTGGACAGACAGTGAATTGTCTCTATAGTAGATTATTAATTTACTTGAGATCATGGATTCTTTGATAATTGGAAGCTCTGCACTGTATACACACACACACACACACACACACACACACACACACACACACACACACACACACACAAAGTTTTGCAGAAGACTTTTGGATTTTCTGATGCTCAGTGCTCTACCTGTTAGATACAACTTCCTAGGTCAAGATCTCAACTCCTAAAGAATCCACACATGGGCTGGAAGGATAGTTCAATATTAAGGACACTTGCTTCTGTTACAGAGGAACCAAATTCTGTTCCTAGTACCTACTTTAGGTGGCTCACAACCATCTGTAAGTCCAGTTCCAGGGGATCTGATAGCCTCCTAGGGTGCATGCACTCCTGTGCATATACCCACTAGCAAAGACACATACCTACTCATAATTTTAAAAAAATGTATGGGACCAGAGAGATAACTCTGTGAACTTACTGAGTTCACAGAGAACCCAGGTTCATTCCTAACACCCTCTTTTGGCCTACATGGGATCATGTCTAAACAAGATATACACACATATACTTAGGCACATAGGTACACATATTAAATAAATACACATAATATTTAAAAGTAATAAAAACAATTTTAAAGAGCTCATGCATCGAGCAGTCTGCATATTAAGATAAAAATCTATTTTTGAGAGTTGTCAAAGTGAGGGCCTGTGGTTAATGACCACGGCCCTTTGTGATTCTTGCATTTCCTTCTCCTTCCATGTTGTGTTACCATCTTTCCATTCATTCTCTGATTGTTGTTTTCCTTTAACTCCCAACCCTGCATCCATCTGGAGTTTAACTCATTTCTATCTGAGTCCCTTCTCCCACTGCTTGTCATTGCAATGTCTTTGCTGTCCCTACTCTGCTCTGAATGCCTCCATCTGCTTCCCATGCTCCTCGATTGCTGGAGGGGACCTGACAAACGGGATAGCAGAGTTCAGAGAAAGCATATTTTAGAATGGGACTACATAATTTTGGTACCAGTCACTCTGCACAGGGCCAAAAATATAGTGATCCCATTTTCATTCTGTCAATATCACAATGTAAAGAGAGAGACATGGAAGATGTGGTGGTGACATTTTACAGGCAAGAGAATTTTGATGTAAAACAAAGAATATTGATGTTTTATCAGAAATGTTTAATATTTAATAAGTCAATGTGCTACAAAGTATAATCCAGGGAAATGAAGTTCTGACTTCATTTCCAAGGGTTTTTTCTTTCTTTCTTTTCTTCTTATTAATTTTTTAAAAATAGGATCCATTTTTTTTTCAGAAGCAGAAGTCTGATTAACCCATAGCTGGATTTTAAGTTATTTAATTCCATGACCTATTTTGAGTGGAATCTGTTCAAACCAAATGAAAATGACAAGTGATGAAGTAGCCATCTTTAGCTACAGCTCAGAATGAAGCAACTTAAATCAATGGAGATCAATTGGATGTTAGGAGGACTGAGGAAAATGGCCCAGTAGGAGGGCAGCCAGGTAGAGAACTAACTTGCATGCCAGCATTGGCCTGTTTGCCCTATAGTCCTGGGCCTCTGTGGGTTTATTTGAGAGAACTATGTACAATTTCCCAGGTCTAACAAGTTGAGTTCAAATTCTTATGAAAATGTTGTGCAATGGCATCTCCTATAGAACTTACCAGAGTTTTTTTTTTTTTTTTTTTTTTTTTTTGGTGCTGTTTATGGAGCCCAGGGCCTTGCCAGTGCTAGATGAACCCTATCTCTGAGCCTCTGCCCCAGCACTTAGAATATCCTAGAAGTCACTGGATAGCCTGCATAACATTGCTTCTGCAATTTAGCATAAACTGTAACCTAATTTAGCTGCCAGTCCTTAATGCCTCATAAATGTCTTTTACCTAATAAGTGCTTGTATACATAGGAGTGAATTGCATGGAGCTGAGTTTATCTTAAGTCACAAAGTAATACTAATTTCATCGTGTTCTGTGGTCTTCATATGTGAGTATTAGGAAACACTGAGTTATCATTAGATATAGGAAAATATGAGCTGGGGGAGGGATTCTTTGGGTCCAGGGATATTCTGAGAAGATTCTACCTGTTTTCCAGACTATTTCAGGGCAGCTAAAGAACCATGCCAAGTAAAGCCTTTAATGAACCAGTCTCCAAGGCTCCAAGAAGTCTCCTTCTATTCCAGGCAACATAAGGCATCTTGATAGGATGGAGCTGTGCACCCCCAGTTCTTTGTAGGACCCCATCTGTTTCTTATAAAGGTAATGTTTCTTAAACCAGAAATGTCCTTAGGTTCCTGGAATTGATGGAAATTGTTTTTAGTGATTTTTACATAGCATATTATTTAAGTTTGGGCAAACACTGAATTAGGTATTAATTTCCTATGCACTTAGCTTTTATCCAGCTGTAAAACTGAGCTAGATTTACAGATTTCTATATAAATTTACTATAAAATGCATTAAAGTTCAAATTAACAACATTAATTTAATGTCCTGCATGATGTTTGCCTGAACCAAGGTGCTGCTGGTGGATTAATTGTAGAAGAAACCGTATTTTCCTATTAGGTGTTTTACTTATTAAGTTGATTCTTTGGATTTTTGGGCCTGATAGGATTATCATTTTAATAATTCTCTTTATTGTGGTTGCTTTTTTCTTTTCTGTCTGGCTTCATTCCAAATCACTGATCCATCATTTTGATGGGCCTATCAGTTTAACAGTATCGCCTAGAATACAGTGTTGCGAAATTAAGAAGTGTGCTTGAATGAAAAATTCCTTCCTGTTTTTCTCCCTGCTTATTGAAAATAAATAGTCAAGTCCTTAGAAATAAAGATTAGAGTCCCACTACTAATTTAAAATAGGATTACTAGGGTTGGAGCAATGGCATCGGAGTGTTTGCTGTGAGGGCATGAGGGCTGGAGTTCAAATACACAGCACCTGTATAAAGAAGGTGGGTCTGGTACACATACCTATAACTCTAAAGCTGTCCCAGGCAGAGGCAGGAGGATCTCTGGTTCTTGTTAGCTGCTAGGCTAGCTCTGTCAAGGGCATAGGCAGAGAGCAGAACATATGTTGTCAACCCCCTGGCCTTTGTGTGTGTGTTTATCAGTTCATGTGACCTCCTACTCCATTGTACATACACTCACCTACATTTAAGATTACAATGGGACCATTAACACACAGGTTCTCCTGGATCTGGTTGTCTGTGTTACGGATGTGTGCCATGAGATGTCATGATTTTGCCGCTGTTTTTCTTCATTCTCCCTTCTACAAGCCTGCATTCCTACTATGCCATAAGCAGTCATTTGGCAAATACATATCACAGAATAAGTTGGCCTTTGTACCTCCCCTCCCCCATTAGATGTTAATCTATTAAGGAACAAATTTGTGCTGCCTAGTTCTTTTTTGTCAACTTGATGCAAGCAAGGGTCATCTGGGAGAGGGAATCTCGAATGAGAAAATGCCCCCATCAGACAGGTTTACAGGCAAGTTTGTGGTATATTCCTGTTTAATGAGTGATGCTGGAGGACTTTTTCCACTGTGGGCACCCCTGGACTGATGGACCTGGTGCTACAAGAAAGCAATCTGAGCATCAGTCTGTTTGCCCTGTAGACCTGGGCCCGTGTGGTTTACTTGAGTGAACGATCTACACACGCCATTTCCCAGGTTTAACAACATGAGTCTAAATTCTTATGAAATGCCATGCTATCTCCTTTAGGGACAGAACTTACCAGATTTTTCTCTTCAGTGTGAGCTATGGGGCCCAGGGCCTTGGCTATGTTAGATGAACACCCTACCTCTGAGCCTCAGCCTCAGGCCTGCACTGGATCAAGCCTTAATCTGGGCTCTCCATGGCCCTGTCTTTCTCTGACAGGGACTGTAAGCTATAAGCCAAATAAACCCTTTCCTCCCCAAGTCCCTTTTGGTTATGATCGTTGTCACACCAACAGAAAACAAATTAAGATACTGTCAACTGACCCCCACGGTCCTTTCATGATGCTCAATCAAACACTCAATTTATTAAATAACTTAATCTCCATCTTATTCTGTGAAAACAGCTCTTGAGTGGCAACTATTACTGCCAAGAGAAACTTTGTCACTATAGTATAAAGAATTCCATGTGAATGCCATGATAGATGTGATATGATTGTGTTTGGGGTTTTGGTTTGTGTAAAACCTTAGAGTAGCATATAGATATTGTATTTGGATGCACTGTGAGGCAGAGATAAAGTTTTTTTTTTTGTTTTTGTTTTGTTTGTTTGTTTTGTTTTTGATTGTTTTGGATGGAGCCTGTCCTGGAACTCACTCTGTAGACCTCAAACTCACAGAGACCCACTGAGGCAGAGATAAAATTAAGTAGAAATGGGGGCAATGGGATGTCTCATAAGGCTAAGGCACTTGCAGTTAAGCCTAATGGCCTGTATTTGGTCCCTGGGAACTACATGGTGAATGGAGTAAACTGACTCCTACAAGTTGTCCTCCAATCTCTATGCATACAACAAAGCATACATGTGCATGAGCATGCACTCATACACAATGAATACATGTAATGAAAAGTGTAAAAGCCAGTGGAAATGGGAGGAGCTTCCACTGTAGAATGAACATGTCTGTGATCCTGACCATGCACAGAATTGATGTTCTGAAGGACAAACAGACATCTTCATTGCAAAGACTATAGTGATCTCTTATGTATAGGTGGGTGGTATGGATGACCCCGTGTGCATGTAGGACTCAGAGGTTGATGCTCAGTATCTTCCTTGATCGCTCTCCATATTATTTATGAGGTAGAATCTTTCCTTTGGACACAGTGCTCACTGGTTGATCTAGTGTAGCTTTCCACTTTTCCCTCCAGACTTCCCATTGACTTTGAATGTGCTGGGGTTATAAGTAGCCACCCACCCAGCACGCATTTAAATGGGCATTGGTGATCCAAACTCGGGTCCTGGTTTTGAGGAAAACACTTTTACTCACTGAGTCATCTCCCTGGACCCATGCCCACCCCTTCCTATTTTAAAAGGAGATATTGTTGCAAATTATTTAGTTGAGCCCACAGCTCTTTCCTGTATAAGCCCTATTTGTCAATCAGTATTTCAGAACTTGGCCTAAGTTGTTATGCTTTTCATTGTTTCTTAAGCTTCTCACTAATACTTCTCTAAAATTGGTGTGTGTGTGTGTGTGTGTGTGTGTGTGTGTGTGTGTGTGCGTGCGCGCGTGCAAAAGCATGTTTTTAGTGTCTTGCTAGGTAGCTGTAGATGGCCTAGAATTTGCTATGGGGGCAGGCTGATCTCCAATTTGCTAAAATTATCTTGTCTCTTCCTCCCAGGGGCTGGGATTACAGATGTGAGCCATCATGTCCGGCCATGAATATGCTTAAAGGGATGCTATAATTTGATGCAGCAATCGGACATGTCAGAAACTGAAGGTTAGTGCCACCTCAGAAACCTTGGCAAAGCCAGAATCTGGAAGCTTGGATTTCCTTATCCACAAAACACGATTCACACTGCCTGATCTGTGCCCTGAGAGAGCAAGATGCAGTAGTCTTCATCATGGGTGATATGTTTTAGATTCCCTTGGTGGACACCTGAAACTATGGCTAGGCTCTTTTCCTTATACATAGGTACCTTTGATAAACTTAATTTGCAATTAGGTAGAATAAATATTAGCAGGAACCAATAAAACAACACAAACATAACAGTGCTCCATGATCAAAGTTCTGTGGACATCAGGTTTCTCAAAATAACTTATTGAGCTGTTTCTAAGGATGCTGCAAGATGTTACAATATTTATGTGATGAGGTGAATGGAGGCCAATGTCATGAATATGGCAACAAGGTATCAGGCTACTCAGTAAGAGTTAGTCACCTGAACACAGGCAGTGCAACAGATGACTCATGGGACAGAGCTTGTAGATATACTAGGGAAAGAGTGGAGTGTGTTGGCTCACAATTACATCATGGTGTCCAGAACATTACACAATTAAGCCTTATGAATTCATTCTGGAATATTTCACTTTAGATATTTTTTTCGACTATGGGTAACTTTGGTATCTAAACCATGAGCAGTGAAACTGTGAATAAGCAGGGGAACTTCTGTGGTTTGAAGGAACAAAACTTATTTATGTGCTGAGCATGTACCCTCCCCCCAAGTCCAAATCACACAGATTAAAATCCTCCTGTACTTGCAGTCATGAGAGTCCCCAGTTACCCCACTTCTAGTGGATAGTGACATTTTCTCCATATTTTAATTGCATTAAAAAGTTATTGTAGAGTAGAGGTTGGCCAGTAGGCTGAGTCTTGCCTGCTACTTGTTTTATGCATAAAGTTTTACTGGGACACAGCCTTAGTCAATGGTTTATGTATTGATTTCTTCTTTCTCGCTAAAGACTGAGTGGCTTACAAACTCTGAAAGATTTCTCATCTGGTTCTTCACATAAATAAGTTCCATTCTGATATATATTACTAGACTCCAGAACTAATTATAGCTCAGTCTTTTCTAGAACCTAGATCATTGATAGATGCTATTTGGTGATTTGAACTCTTGTTCAGAACTCACCAGCCCCCAGTGCCCCTCTTCTACTCTGGCCTGTGAGTTCAAAGAGATGGGTATCTTGAGACTGACTTAATGGAGTGGTATCCCTGAAGAGCTGGCTAGGAATCTAGGTACATATTAAATCCAGTTCATGACTGGCATGTAGCAGTGTGTGCAGGCTACACCACTGTCATCTCGCTTTTTGAGACAGGGTCTCACCCTGGGACTCACTGCTTGCTGATTAGGCTAGACTGGCAGGCCAGAGAGCCCCAGGACTCCTCCTGTCTCTGCCTCCCCAGGGCTGGGATTACAGGCAGTTGCCATCCTGCCCAGCCTTTTACACTGGGTCTAAGGATCCAAACTTAGGTCCTTGTGCCTGTGCAGTGAACCCTGTACAGACTGAGCTATCTATCTATTCCACACCCTTCAAATTTAAACTTAAATGGCACTTTGAGTAAAGTAAATGGCCAATCCAGCAAATACATAATGAGGAAGGAGAAGACACAGTGGCTAAGTTCATGTTTTAAATGCATTTATCTATTTTTCACATTTCCATATTTTCATGTGTTTAAGTTTTCAGGCATGATTTGTTCTGTTCAGGTGAGTTGAAAGAAGTAAGTATGATGGTTGGTGGACTTGGCAGTCTCTGTGAGCTTCCTTTCCACTAATTTAGAAAAGTCAGAGGTGTCTCATTTAAAATAGAGACCTGTAGAGCTGAAATAGACCTCTGAGATCAACATCTTCAACCTTTTTGACCCATGGATCATTTTCATAGTAATTTATAATGTTGTCAACCCTCTTAGGAATTTTTAAAATCAGCTCATCATTTTTGCATGATATATTGTGAAGAGATGATTTTTAAAAAAAACTTTAATCTTAGATCAGTACATTATTAAGAACTGCATTATACATTTTATCTTAACATAACCACCAATGCGAGTATATAAAAACACATTTTGCCTTTCTTCACTTGGGGAATGATAAATACTTGAAAAATCTCCATAAAAGAAACCATAAAAGTAAAAAGTATGAATTGATAAAAAATAAATTGAAAAATGTCATTATTTTCACAGTGTAATTTTGGAACTGAAGTGTGAATTAACATAAAAAGAGGAAAATTACTCTCATGATCTGGTATTTAAATTTCTTAGATTCTTATGCTTTAAAAATTATTTGTTTTTATAATCTTGATGTTTGTGAATTGAATGATGACATCAGTTTGGGTTTTCCCTTCTCCAAAGAAATAATTTTGACTGAAAAGTCCTAGAAAAATCCACAGTGAGTATAATTGTGTGTGTGTGTGTGTGTGTGTGTGTGTGTGTGTGTGGCTACATATTCACGTCAGCATTCTTTCAAGTAGCAGATGGTTATTTATGCAATATAAGACTTTGTGAGCACGTGAGATGGCTCAATGCATGCAAATGCTTGTCTTACAGCCTGAGTTTGAGTCCCAGAACCCACAGTGGAAGGACAGAACCAGCTCCTAAAAGTTGTCCTCAAATCTCCATAGCACTCAGTGGATGTGTGTACTTGAACTTGTGTACACACACACACACACACACACACACACACACACACACACACACACTAAATGACTTTTGAACAATGAGTGTATTCAACAAACTTACTAAAGCTATTGGTACAATTATTACTATGTGATTCTCACGAATTTCTGTTTCATTATCCTTCCCAGTCTGACTTTTGGTTAACCAAACATCCTGGTCATTATGTATCGTGTTGCATGATAGCCAAAGGAGTCCAGGATCAATTATATAGTGGTTAGGGAACCTTAGTGACCAAAGGGCTAGAATCTAATTTATCTCCACTGACCCCAGACTCCATTCACACACACTGGGAGGCTCTTGGCCCCTTAAGTTATAGAAGGTAAGAGTATTTTATGTATTATTTTACTTATTTTTTTGTGAGGAAATGGAAACTGATGATAATATTGATGAGTACTCATTGTGGGCATGAGGATATTGGAGCCAAGAGAAATGCAATGAAAGTATTAAGTTCATACAGTAGTGCTAAAATACAGGACCCTATACCAGTTAGCATTTTGCCCAAGCTAGTTTTCAACTAGTAAGATCACCAGTTAATTTACTCCACAGTATGTATGATGTTCTAAAGCTACCAGTCACCACATCGAAACTCATCTCAATATTCTTAAGACATCTTTTTTGATGATGCAACTCATAATGTATCTTTCTTTACAATATGCTAAATTTCCTAGTTATAACTGTGTGTCTAAGTCCCATACAGCAGTTATCCATTTTGTGTAAGTCACTTTGCCTTGAACAGTACAGAAATATGATAATTTGTTGGAGGCTGGTCATCAACAAAATGAGCTTTCAAGATGATAGAAAAATCCAGGAGGTACCCTGATGTGCCTGATATTAAGTGCACACAGATTAACCCCAATAGTATAAGCAATCCCCACAAATTTAGATTGAAGTTTAAATAAAGTTTATTATAGTACTGTGATCTCAGATAATTAATCCAACAGAATTCAAGATGTGTCCATTTCCCAAGTTGGTTGTGTCATGATGGTTTCTCTGCAGATTCTAATTTCTTCAGTTGATTGATTGTTGACTGTCCATTGGTCCAGCATATGTTTATTGATTTGCAGTTCTTCTTCCTCATTGTTAAATTTGTCAAGTTGCGTTATCATCCAATTCAAGACTATGGCATTATTTAGGGGGTGATGGAGACTATTTTAAATCAATCCATTGCTTTCAGAATAGTGGAAGGCTTCATGTTGGTAAGGCAGTGCGCTTAGTTATGTATGATATACAGTAAAGAAGAAATCAGAATAGGAGAAAATGTCAAAGACCAGGAAGTTAGAAGTTTCTGCTGGTCAGATCAAATGTCTTGATGAAATAGAAGTATCCCTTGGGTCTCTCTCTGGGTTGACAGTTCTCAGTTTTAGAATCATACAGAGAATGACCCGATTGACAATTACTGTCCTCTCCAACATTTCTCTCTCTTCACAGCCTCTGCATTCTCCATGAGGCCACATGTCACCTGCACAATGTTCTGGGGAAGGGTCTATCAGCAAGATCTGGAGATGTACTCTGGCTATTCTCAAATCCAGGAAATTGGGGCCCAGAGAACCCGTGTTTGAAGTATCCAAGCTTGCAGTTCACAGACTATTCCCTATGCCTCCTCAGTACCATTTGACACTCTTTGACCAACTGTTCCCATGATCATTATTTGGAAAAATTCATTTCTGACATTGGCATATGAACTATCTTGGAAGAAAGCCTTTGCTCTTGGTGGGGCACATCATGAACCAACCTTTTTTTTTGTTTTGTTTTGTTTTTGTTTTTTGTTTTCCTTAAATTACATTTCCAGGAAACTGACCTGGGTAGGAGCTGATAGTGCCTGTTTTCTGTTTCTCTTTAGGACCCTCAAATAACATGTTCTTAACAGGAAACCAAGTTATTAAGGGAACATGAAATGGCATCCTCAAAAATATTATGGAAATAACCTAAATGTTTATACTCCTTAACCATTATTAAGAGCCACGAAATTCTAAGTGGGACACAAGCTTATAGAATAAATATTATTTATGGAAACTTTATTGGTGATATCCATGAATAATACAGTGTCACACTGAGTATACTAACCCCAAACAAATACCTTTGGATGATATTTTGTATTCTTTGACCTCCCCTGTCCAACCATTACCCCAGCCATGCAGCAAGGGGTGGGAGGGAAAGACAGCTTTAAAATATAAAGCCAGGCTTCCTTCCTCAAGTGTTTACTACCTCAGTGGGATTCCCACCAGCAGAATATTCACGGAGCTATGTTGTAAAATTGTCGATTTTTAATATCTGAACTACTGAGCACAAACATAACATTTAAATAAAAATAATGCAGAATTATTTATCTCTACCAAATCTTCGCTACCCCATAGAGGATGTGAGCTGTCTCTTTAATGATGCAAAAGAGTTGTAAATTTCCAGCTGAGGATGGGCAATAACAAAGAGAGTGATCTCCACGAGGCTCTAATGTCCGTGGAGTGTCTTAGGAGGACAGCTTATTAGTTCTAACAGACTGGTCAGCACAGGGTCACCTCTCTGCCTCCATCTCCCCCCAGCAGGACCACTCTTGTCTGGACTATATTTGGGAAGAAAGAAGTGAGGGGGAAGGGAAGAAATGTATTTCAGGGTCCTCTCATCTTCCTACCATTTACAGCTATTTTTTTTCTTCACTTCTCCTCCAATGTGCTATTCTTGTTCTGAGTCCAGCCCTATCCTTCCCTTTCCCATAAATGTCCATTCTTCTCCCCTGACAGTTTATCTGTCTTTACATTGTGTTGTTAAAACAGAAATCCTAGCCATGGTCTCTTCCTCATTATTTGTTTCATTTGTAGAAGTCACCCCTGAATAAGTGTTTATAAATATATAGCTAAATGAATATTTACACTGGTGAAACACACACACAGAGGGAGAGGGGGGGTTAGAGAGAGAGAGAGACAGACACAGAGAGAGAGAGAGAGAGAGAGAGAGAGAGAGAGAGAGAGACTGGGAATAGGATCCTACATGGTATTTCAGCTTCCAATTAAAAGGATCAGTCAAAGGAAATAAGAAGGAATATAGATACACATGCCTACACCTTTTACTGTCTTCAAAAATCAAGATCAATCCCATTTTAGAATGTTATAAATCCATAGAATAGTGTAAATCAATCACACCAAGACCCATGCTTCTCAGATTTTCACAGAAGAAAGGGGTTAGCTAACTATTCCCTTTTACACACGCATTTCTGTGCTGTCTTTGATTTTTTTCCACTATAGCTTTTGCACCTCACCTCTTCTCTTCCCCAGCCCCCAGCCCCCAGCTCCCATTCTCCATCCAAAAATGAATGCAAAGAAATACTATTAGGCTGTCTGGTTATGTATTTTTTATGAGGCCATACAAGACGCTGTCTGACCCCTTGCCGCTCGTGTTATAAGCACACTGAAGATGCTTTTCATTTGGGTTTTGCTTTTCAGCCTGGGTGACCTCTATTAAATAAAAAAGGGGGAGGTGGGGGCTGTGAGAGAGGGCCTAATATGTGACCCCAGGGACTGGTCGCTTCAAGGATTACATTTAATTCATATGATAATATTGAAATATAACGTTCCTGGGTCTAATGTTGTGGCTATTCTCTCTCTCTTTTTATTTCAGGGACTTGGTGATGAGTCTTGTCATAGATATTTTTCATCAGTTTGGAGCAGAGCTATAGCCCAAATACTGGGGTCAGAGCCTTAACAGTACCCTCTTCCCTCTTCAAATTCAGACCAGCATCATAAAAAAGTCTCTTTTCCTGCTTTCTGTGAGAGACACAGATAAATTAATTTCTTTCTCCTGTGTGTCTACTAAGAGTTCTGTTTCAGATAAAGAAACAATTCATATTTTAGCATTTTTGTCACCCATACCCCAGCCACTCCCAAATTTTTTATTAATGTAAAGGGTAACATCTTTTTAACATCCTCCCTTCTTTCCTTCCCTCCTTCCCCCTCTCCCTCCCTTCTTCCCCTCTCCCTCACTCCTCCCCTATTTCCCTCTCTCCTTCCTTCATATCAGTTGTAGATACATAATGCTAATTTCCTGTATGTACATTCTTGGTCATTTAGATAATGACTTAGATAATGACCTGCCTTTGTGTCCTTGTGTCTGGTACATACATACATACATACATACACACACACACACACCACACCACACACCACACACACCACACACACACACCACACACCACACACACCACACACACACACCACACACACCACACACACACACACACACACACACACACACCACACACACACACACACACACCCCACAAACACACACACCACACAAACACACCACATACACACACACACACACACACACACACACACACACACACACACACACAGAGAGTAATCCCTATATTCAGATTACTCTAAAATTATTCTGCTCTCCATAATGTTCACATTAGTTAGTGAATGTCCACTTGCATATATTGCACAGGACTTACACATTCACCAAGAGTGTATTTCCCCCCTGCTTCAGCTTAACATTGTTTATAGCATTTAAGTTTATGATTGATGCTGCAAAACCATTTGCAATAGCAACTCCCTGTCCAGTTTTAAGAATCAGATTCCTGTTAAAGGTTCCTTGGACATCTGATGTCTTTTTTTTTTTTTTCCTGGTTGAAATAAACTGGTTGATAGAGCTCAACTCCCTGCCGTTCACTGTGTTTTGAAAATGTTTTTATTCCTTTCACTTTAATAGAGCAGTACTTAATTTCCTGGAATCAGCTGCTGTTTCTCAGTGCTGTGCGTCGGTGTCCTCCAAGGCAGGTTCCTTGGAGGGATGGTAGCATCTCACCAGAGCTAATAAAGTCAATTAGGGTAATGTTATACAGTAGGCCACTAGAAAATCAGATGTGTCTGCATCGTCCTTCTGTGTTTTCAGTTCATACCAATTTTGCTCTTCATAAAGAATATATAGAGATAGCTTTTATTATTAGTTTGTAGATATATATTAAATTATAATCTCTCTCTCCTATCTCCCCTCATTTCTCTCATTTCTTTTTAGTTATTTCAAGAGAAAAAAAAAAACTCAGAAAAATGTGAGGACATGTTCACACGTTTTCATTACCAGAAAAGTACTGCTGAAAACTGATCAAAGCTGGGAAATTCACGGCAGCAGCTGAAACCCCCATCTCCAGCCCGTCTGTTATTATTACCCAGGTATTACCACAAATGTGATTCAGCAAATAAAGCCCCTGGCTGCCTGGCTCCTCATACAATCAGCAAGCCAAGTGGGTCTGCCATGGGGTTTCCTGAAGGGACTCCTAATTGTCTTACATGTGTTCACCCCATAACCTGAATATTCCTAGCATCTGGGAGACTGGTGGAATCGTACAGAAGTCTCCACGTATACATGGGGTCCCTATATTTTTTGCCTTTGTCAGTCACTGTGCGAGAGGGATGTTTTGAAGCAGAGCCCAGGTTCTCCTTTGTAAGGCATTAGCTATGACCCTCCTCCTCTCCTCCGCCCCAGTAGCCCTGGACTTCAAGATGCCTCCTTGACTGGAGCTTAACATGGAGTTGTCTTTTTTTATTTTTTTTTTTTAAACCCAGTCACAACACAGAGAGAGGAGGAGGAGGAAGAGAGAGAGAGAGAGAGAGAGAGAGAGAGAGAGAGAGAGAGAGAGAGAGAGAGAGAGAGAGAGAGAGAGAGAGAGACCCTGAAGGATGGGTCTCAAAAATTGTAAAGGAGCCACAGGGAATTCCTTTTGAGAACTACAGAAAGCAGGCTAGCTGAGGTAAGGTAGACGTGAAAGTCTCTTCTTTTTTTCTTTTCTTTCCCCTCTCTGTCTCTTGCTGGTGTGTCTCCCTCTCTGCCTTCTCCGTCCCTCATCATATCCCCCCTCCCTGCGTTCATGTGTTCTCCCCTCAGTAGCTGTCTGTCTTTGGATCTGGGAGGGCGACCGGGGGCGGGGGGGAGTCACCTAACTTCTTCCCTGCTTAAGCAATCTGAGAATGGAACTCATGTGAATATGCAAATAGGACTCCTGGCCGCTTGCGTTGCTGCCGACACGTGTATGTGTTGTATCTTTCCCCCCACCTCCCTGTCTCAGCGTCTGATCTTCAACAGATTGCTGTTGTTTCCTCTGATCGCCAGCGCAGCGTGCTGGAAAGAGAGATGGGGGGGGGGGGGGAGGTGGAGATTGGAGGGAGTGTGTTGTGGGGTTGGGAGGGAGGAAATCATGACAAGATTGCTGTGACTTTTTTATATTAATGTGTGGCTTTTTTCCCTAGCTCATTTGCATGTCAAAGTGGCGGAGGTGTGAGGGCAGAGATTAGGATGGGGATGACATAATGATGTAATGAATTAAATGTGATCACTTCTCCCAAGCTGGGGGTGAGGAGGGGGGCAACGAGGTGGGGAGAGGGAGCTAGTGTCAGACAGCCAGAGTGAGCCAGCAAGAGGGGAGCAGTGCTTCTGATCTGCACCGTGGTTGATTGATGTCACCAGCTCTCGGAATGCATCTTTTTATTGTGATGATGATGATGGTGATGGTGCTGATTGAGCTGATTACACTTAGCGTTAGTGTGAAATTTGAATTTTAAGTGGTCAGTGCCAGAGCCCCCCAGCGCACGTGATTATTTGGTCCATCAGTGCAAACCCTTCACTGTCAAAATCTAACACCGCTCTGGTGTTCGCTTTTATTTAAAAAGGATGGTGCAACCTCCAGGAGAGAAAAGATGACTAATTTGTGATGTTACACGGAAGGCTGCAGCACAGGGCCTTTTTTTATGTGGCTTCAGTTCTGGTTCTGAGTTTTGAGTACGGAAAAAAAAAAGGAGATTAAAAAAGGAGAAAAGGGAAGAGAGAGAGAGAGAGAGAGAGAGAGAGAGAGAGAGAGAGAGAGAGAGAGAGAGAGAGAGAGAGAGAGAGATATCTTTGACTATATCGGTAGGGTGGTAAAGGTTTTCACCATTGACAATAGCGAAAACGCAATTTCATCTCTGGCATTCAGCGTTATCTCCCTTTAATAACAAAACCAAACGACGTTGATTTCGAACAAAGCAAATCGCCAGGCGGCTAGGTTGCAGGTCCGAAAAGCAGCAAAAATGGGACATTTCCCCCTCTTCCTTTTGCCTGTTTTATGTGCAACACCTGAAAATGTGCACACAGTAGTTGCAAATGGGGGAAAGGAGAGTCTTTTCCCCTCCTTCTTAAAAATGTGTGTAATTAAAAAGAAAATAAAAAGAATATAAATACCAACCCCAAAGATTTTCAGAGTTGGAGCTTTATTTTGCTCACATTCATCCCGTGAGCCTCTAAGTTTCCTTTGGCTCCTTCCGGTGTCCTGTTCCTTGGACTACCTAAGGTGTAGAAAATCAGCACAGCAACTTGGAACTAATTGTCCTTGTTGCAACAGCCCAGATGGTATACATGAGCACTTAGGAATCCACAGACGTCACTACCATTAATTTATTGAAAAAGAAAATCCAAAGCAACTCCATTAGTTTTTCCCCCCCCTCCCTTGTTATTGTTAAGGGCTTTAAATGGATTTCCTAATTGGATAATTTTATTCACAAAGAATAATACACAGATGGAAAACAAGCCTGGACTCCGGGGTGGGGGTGAAGTCAGCAGGCAGAAGGAAGGAGAATCTTCAGTGCTGAGCAGCAGGGTCAAGTTCACAGACCAGCTCAGGCGCTATGCTAAGAAGGGCAGAGGTTGCAGGGAACAACAAAGATGTGAGAGCCACCTGATCTTCCAGCCTGCAGGAGACAGGCGGTGTCTTAAACATGTTCAGACAACACAGCAGAGGATCCCTTTGCCTCCTTTCTGTCGTGTTTAAAGTAAAGCCCGGCGTGACTGGTCCTTGTTGATCATAACTACTTCAGATTCATCCCAACAGCAGTTTTCCTAAGATGCAAGCATGCCAGGTCTCCCTTCTCTCAGCTGCTGCCTTCAGATCTGTGTTTCCTGTCCTCCAAGTCCATCTTTTTGGAGGTGAGCTGGGTTTCTGACATCTCTCTTCTCTTACCCAGTTCTGATGACTATAAACCAGGTCCCAGTGGATTCCACACCAAGACACTCTGAGCAGCAAAGCACATGAACTCCCATTCTTAACACCCTTCACCTGCTAAATGCATACCATGAAGCAGGGTAGTGAGAGGAAGGCCCTACTGCTTCAACAACACCTGCATCCTTATCCTCCTTTCCTGCCCCAGGTAGGCCATGGCCTCCAAAGCATCCTGCTTTCTCCCTGCCTTAGTCTTCTATGCCAATAAAGAAGAAAGGCAGCCATGAGGATTGTTACTATTGATCTGCCCAAGGGGATCATTAGGCGTCCGTATCAATCTACAAATCAGTAGGCCCGTGTTACTAGCTTGGGCAGTCATTGCCAATTTGTTCCTATTAGATGGCCGAGCCTGGAGGTGTGTGATGAGCAGATCCGGTCCTTATCTCAGCGCTGGGTTTACAGGCTTGCTGCCAGATGCCAGAGTTCACCGGAGTTTTATTTTGGGGTGTGGAGGTGATGGAGAGTGTGTGTGAGAGAAACAGGGGTCTTTGTGGGCTTTCTTTCTCAGTCTGACAGCTGTATGCACTTTGATTAGACATCTGAGGTGTACCCCACCCTTTTTTATCTGAGTCATCACTAGTGAGAGCTGGCCCCCCAGTATCTTCCCAGGGAAGCTGCCCACAGGAGCCTCTAGCAGAAGCGCCTTCTTTGTCATTGTTTGGTTACCCTGTTCATGGTCTGCATCCCCTACCCTGCATCCCCCCTACTGCCTTTGCTACCAGCAGTGTATTTACTGTTGGGCAAGTGACATTTTTCCCTGATATTTTCTCTGTAGTTCAATTAGATAAGGTAAAAGTTAAAGCTGCAGGTAATTTTGTTTGGGTGAATCATATTTACTTTGTCTCTTTGAGCTGAAATCTAGAAGGAAATTCGTTCTGGCTGCATTCTTTATTACTGTTGTGTTTTTAAATCTTTAAAGATCATCTTTGTCTCTGGTCTTTGGCTCCAAAAACAAGCAGCAACTAGGGTAAAAGCTCCATTCTGTTTCATGCAAGTAGATCGTGAAAAATAAAAATTACATTGCCACGGAGGAAGGGGAGGAAAAAAAGGATAATGAATAAATAAGCACAATTTATGCCGTTACCGCTGCCAGCGTGACATTTCCTCTTCATTATTTTGTGAAAACCTCAATTTTAAACCTGGTTTTACTCATTTCTGACGTGAGCATTATTCAGTATAAATATCTGTCCATTGCCAGGCCTCGATGAAGCGCTGGGTGACATTTCTGCTTTATAGCTTGCAACTGGGGGTGGGGGAAGAGGCAGGGTTGGGTGGTGGGAGGCAGGGAAGGTGGGCTGGTGCTGAGATGGAGGGGAGGGGCCAGGCTGCATCCACTTCCTGGGAGCTGTTTTTAATCCTGCAGTGTGTTTGTTCCTTGTGAATAATAATCTCTCTCTCTCTCTCTCTCTCTCTCTCTCTCTCTCTCTCTCTCTCTCTCTCTCTCTCTCTCTCTCTCTCTCTCTCTTTCCAACTGGGGATAAGGGTGCTGGGCCACACACCCCAGCCTAAATTGAATACTTAACATATGTATTTGCTCTTGAATTGGCTACTCAAGAAGCAGGAAAGTTCTGTATTTTTTTTTAAAGCAATCTTTTGAGTTTTCATTGTTGAGAATGAGACAAAACTGTTTATCAGTAAAGGCCAATTTCCAAGGGCTTTGGGCTTGCTTTTTAGCTGTTCAATGGATTTCAGCTTACACTATCAAAACAAAAAAAGAAAGAAAGAAAGAAGGAAAGAAAGTCCTGTCTGCTACTTCAGATGCCCTTGAATTTAGTATTAGCTGATAATGGGCATTTCCTCACTTGTATATTTTTATTATTGTATTCCTCTTCTCCCTCCCCCCTCTTCTTTTGGCTTCCTTCTGGTCCTCTCTAATGCACCTCCTCTAGCTCACCCCCTCTTAAGCAGACACACTCATCTGACAAGGCCAGCTTTGCTCCTGCTGTTATTGTTGACTAGCTCACGGGACTTCCCCAGGAACACATCTGTGCAGAGCTGATGATTCTGCAAGTTCAGCCACTCTAATTCATCCTAAAGCAGACATCCAGCACCCTTCCATCTCTGCAGAACATGTATAGAAATCAATTTGGAGTGGGCTCAGATGCATGTTGTGAGAACTTGTTTTGCAAATGTTTGTGAGTGTTTTCTTTTGGCCCAGTGTCTCTTTTAGGAAGGCCATCGTGCCATGGAGAAGAGGTCACTTTGAGGAGGTTGCTGCTCAAGCTGTGGCTTGTTTTCTCAGAACTGGGGATCCATATTTTTTTTTTTTAAACCAGTGATACATTTGTCAAAGCCAGATGTACCTGTGAATAAACTGGTTCTTTAATAATTCTGCAATTCTCCTGCCCCTCACCTCTACCCTGTCTGAATCAATGAGAACTTTACAGGGAACGAACCAACAGCCCAGAAAAGCAAATGGCCCAGGTGCTCAGCCTGGTGCTTGGCTGAAGGATAGAAAGGAGACCTTTTGCATGTCTTTGTAGCAACAAAGAGAAACCTATCATGTTCTCATCACATAAGGGCTTAATACTTAGGGATGCTGATTGTGTGCTGTAACTTCATAGAAACTTTCCATCAGGGAGTGGCTGGCTCCCTAGCTATGACATTTATAATTGGTGATTGACCTAGTGAGCCCCCCCCCTCTCTCTCTCACACACACACACTTTTGACAGAAAACATTTTGATTTCTTAAGGTCCTGTTTCTCTACCCATGTAGTTTTCTAGTGTGGTTTTACGGGTGCTATTTCTCCATGGAGTAATACATTGTCTGTATGCTATCAGTCTCTCTCTCTCTCTCTCTCTCTCTCTCTCTCTCTCTCTCTCTCTCTCTCTCTCTCTCACACACACACACACACACACACACACACATGCCTGAAACCCTGTGTAGATTAATGGTCAAGGTCTCTCACACATGCACATTTGTGTTGTGATAGTGGAGAGGCGCTGAGAATTACTGACAAGATCCAGAATAATTCCTAATGCTGTCGAAGGCTTCATTTTCTCCTCGGCATGATGGATGAGGCTGGAGAAGTGCTTTCTGAGATCATTATGTGTATCGTTCTGTTAAGTGTCATTAAAGTCTGTCTGTCTTACGCAGCATAAACAACATCCAATTCTTTCTGTCGTTCCCTGCTTTTCAGAGCAATACCCACATATCTCTTTCTTACCCCCTTTCCCCTTTCCTGAGATTATCTGGCTATTAATTCCTGCCATAAAATTATTGAGAATTGTGTTTTTCTTTCCACTTAAAATTGAATAGTGCAAACCCATAAAAGGCCCTGGCTTATTTTTAAACCAGTAAATATTTTAGAAATTCATTTTATTAAAAGAACCAGATGTGGAGAGTGGCAGACTTTGGAGTGTTGGGCTAGGTCTATAACTTCAAAGGGATGTAAATGTCTTTTATTTTCTGGGGTCTCCAATGTATTCTCTATCGTTGATGCATTACCTCTAGTTGATTGTGCAAGACAGGGGATGAGGTTGGATGTGATGAAGACCGCATTGAAATGTTCTCTAAGAGGCAGATGGATTCAGAGGGGACTGTGCAAAATCATGTCCACGAGAAGAAAAGCCCTCCAGTGCTCTGGGGTCAGGGAGAGTTGTCTTTCTAAAGACAGTGCATTAGGAGGGTGGACTGCTATCAGGACGAGGAGCAGTTTGCTTCCGTAGGTTGGGGGACAGGGGGTCCAGTGTGAGAGCAGCATGAAAGCCATGTGGAATGCTGCAGCCAAGGAGAAATGACAGATGGCTCACGTTAGAACTGAAGCAATTTCACTGGAACAAAAGAATTAACTTTGAAGGTTCGGAACCTTCTCCAAGTCACAGATTGTTCCGAACCATGTGATAACGCACACACAAGGCTATCTACTTCACAGGCTGCTGTCACTCTTCTTGCTGGGGCCCCTCCCTCCTGTTGCCCTGTGTTGTCGTTCTCATTGGTTCTGAACAGTTTGCTGGCCCCTGGAGGCCCATCCTGAGAAAACGAAACCAAAAAAGAAGTAGACCCTCATACTTCCTATTAAAACACCGTTTCCTCTTTTGGGGGATTCACTGCAAGCTGAGTTTTAGACTCTTAATAGAATTGCATAAGTTTGATGCACAGCTGGGGCAAGCCCAGCCATCCACAGCACAGCTAGTTGCTGAACATTTAATTTTATATTTGAGTAATTCTCCAGATCAGGCTATAATCATGAATGTCATATAAAAAAGTTTTTTTTAAAGAAATTACATTATTTCGCAGATGTGCAAATACTTCTGAGAAAAAAATTACATTGATCAGTTTTTAATAGCCCCTGTCTCACCCTTCAGTCAAAGGGAAAAACAGCCCCCTCCATCTCTGCCTTCAGAAAGGTGCTAGATTGTAAACATCTGAAGGAAATGAAAGGGGGTTGGCCAGTCCACCCCAAACTCTTTCCAGGTTTTCAATCCTTTCCGCAGCAGCCTTCAGTTTGCAGAAAAGAGGGAGGGTCTGTGGAATAAAAAAGAGACAGGAGGTGTCTCTGTTTGTTATTAAAATTTGAAGCACAGAGCAGTTTTCCAAGTGGCTAATTTTCAGTTCACTCATTTAAGGGGCTTGAACAGCAAGAGCCAAAGATCTTAGTCAGCCCTGAAAAGGTCCTGCCTCGAGACAGTGAAGGCGATTGCCACAGATGAAGATTTCGTTGTGACAGAAGACAATAAGCGAGGTCACAGTCATTCCCTTCACAGTGTCTGAAACAATGGCAAGCGGGTATTTCATTTAAAGCTGTTCAGACAAGCACCCCTTTTCATTTAGGAGGAGACGTGATTATTCTTTGCTTCATCTGTTTATTCTGGCTCAGATAAAAGCACTTTGGGATTTCTGTGTTTTTCTGAAATGAGACATTTCTGGAAGGGACAACTGAAGTCGGAAACCGTGTTGGCCATTTCAGGGACAGTCAATCACCTGTGGTTGGAAACACCCCGCTGTCACTCAGGGCTGAATGACCAAGTGTCCCTGAGCCTGAAGCAAGCGAATTAAAACTCTGAACTGCGCGCTTTCTCCATGTTTCTGTCTTTAAAAGCTCTCAGCAAGTGATACGCCATGGCCTCTGCCCCATATAATATGTGGATAGTTGATATATTGTCATAAAGGTATTATAGAAGTGAAAAAGTTGCATTAGCACTTGGCCCAAGGATAGTGATTTAAGTCACACTACAGTTGTTCAAACCTTCTTTGCTGAACCAACTTAAAATTTATTTTTATCTGGAACCATAGAGTGAGATGATGTTGAAAAAAATAAACTAAGATACTGTATTCAGATTACTATGTATGGAATTACAATCACCCCTTGTCTTGCCAAAAATCATACGTGTCAGACAGAAAAATAAACTAATCTAAAAATGCGGGATTTATTTTCAGCGTTCAGGCAGTACCAGACTACGAGGGCTCTTATCACAGTGTATAGAAACTCCTCGGCACAAAAATGTGTAAGGAAAGCTGTTACTCCAAGTGCGGTTCGTGTATTGGAACGGCGGTGACAGTGCGATACAGTTAAACACTTGTTCAATTATAAGAGAAAGAAAGTCAGAAGGGGACCTGATTTAGATAAGAATTTTAAAGGATCCTTGAAATCTCTGAAGGAACCTTACTTCCAGCTTTCAGTCACAAACTGGAGCCTTCCCCCAGGCTGTCTGTCCGCGTCTCTTTCCTTATCCTTGTTAACCCACTCTGAGGGACCTTGGGAGTAAGAACTGCCCTTCATTTGAGCAACTTTCCTTCTAAATTCTATTCATTAAAAAAAAATTTAGGAACAAACAATTTCAAGTGTCCACTCTTTTACGCCCTCATAGGAAATGAAGAAGTCCGCTGGTAGTGAGTGCTTGTTTCTCAGTTTACTTCCAGATGATTCTGCTGTTTTCTGGCAGATAGATTTTTTTGTGTGTGTGAATATACAAAAGGTTCTCATTGGTATTGGTGCCCAACATTTAGTTCTGGGAATCTGCACATTCAACATCATTTTTTGTTGTCAGTGAACGAATGCTCTATTGATATATGTGCATTGTGTGTATGTGATGGTATGTACCTGTCATATACTTGTTCAAAATATAGATAGATGCACATGTACCCCCACACACACTTGCTCGTGTGTGTGTGTGTGTGTGTGTGTGTGTGTGTGTGTGTGTGTGTGTGTGTGTGTGTCTCCTGTGCCATTGTGTTTGTTTGACACATACATTCATTCTTGGAGACTCTGAATACATAGAGAACGTATGCTCCCATGCGTAAAATTCCTTTTGTTTAGGTTAACTTTTTATTTTCTAAGCTGAGTGGTCTGTGTGCCTTGCTAGGCAGGTAGGGCTCATTTGTTAATGCTACCTCTTTTGAGGCTGACACCTTAATAGTGTTTGTGTGATGGCCTCAGAAAATCAGCATTGTAGTATTATTTTGAAATTGCCCTCCTTGGAGGAAAAAAAGCCACCAAGCTAAACCCAAACAAATCTCCAAGCTGCAAGACCCCAGCTTCTAAGTAAACAAAAAGCATGCATTATTCTTTAATCTGGAAGGCTATGGCTTGCTTAACCTTGACTAAAAACAATAATCTCAGGCATTAGAGAAAGACCGAAATCTTCAGTGTTTACAGCTAAGACCCCTTGGTAGACAGCAGGAAAACACTCTCCACTTGTCTGTCTCAACTTCATAATCTCTAAGGCCTTATGTATTTAAATCTCGGAAAATGAATGGAAGAAAGTTCAGGAATTTTCTAAGGAGTTTGTCGGTTCTCTTGGCATCCACAAAGTTTTGCAGAAAGGTCTGTGCATTCAGCGTGGGCAGCACAGGAGCTGGGGAAATGGTGAACACTATCTTTTGTCAGTCTATAGAGGTTGGTATGGAATATTTCAAATAGGATCCTGGAATTTCCAGACCCTGTCTCTATCTTCCAAGCAATTTCTGTACCTGGAATAAAATGTTGCCGTAGAAATTATTGACATAATGGTCCCCATGAGGACTCATAGCCATCAAAGTGAAATCTCACAATAAATCCAGAGGCCACCTGGAGAACCACCGTTAAAGAGCTTTTTAGAGGAGGGGAAAAAACTTTAAAATCTAAATTCTTCTTAAGCACAAGTTCACTGATCGAGTCTCTGTTGTGCTTTCCAAGAGTTAGTTTTACTTTTAGCTTTGTTAAATAACCCTTTCAAGCTTTTATTTTTGACAGAAAAAAAAATGCTGCATTCTGTATAGATGACATCACTGTCCCCCTCCAGCCACACTGAATGCCAAGAGTTACCCAGCAATGAACCCTAGTAGGGATTTCTGCATGTCTCGGGCATAAAAGCCTTAAAATGTGAGGTGGGTCTTACACTCCTACTATATAATACCAGGACATTATTGATCAGTGTGAGGGGAACCTCCACCCAAAGCTAATTGGTTTTTTCCGAGGCTGGTATCTAATGCTATTTTACACTTAGCACTCAGGCCACACATTTCATCCTCAAAATGCTTTGAAAACATTAACTAATTAATCATTAGCTAATTTAGCAGCTGACGAGGAAAGTTGAGACACTGAAGGAGATTGGATTCCATCCGCAATTTGTGCATACACCGCTCCTCTGGAGCCAAAGACTGACATCTCTGTCTGGAGAGAATCGGGTGGGGGGTGGGGTGGGGATGGTGAAGGTTGCCAGGTGTGGGCAATTTACAGGGTCCTGACCAGGTGATCCCTGTAAGGCATAGAAAAAAAAAAACAATACAAAAACAAAACAACAGCAAAACCTTGAAGGGACACAACCCTAGACAGCCACAAGGGAATGGCCAGATTTTTTTCTTAAATAATAAAAAATCGAATAAATAAAAAGAAATGTAAAGGTCAACTTAGGAGAGTCAACCTCAGCAACTGTCTAGTGCATGGCATGATCCTTGAAATTCAAAAGCAGGACAAGGAAGTGATGGGCATTTTATTCTTTAGATACCAAAGGCTTGCTTGTGGCAAGGTAGGCTCTCTGTCTCTCTGTCTCTGTCTCTGTCTCTGTCTCTGTCTCTGTCTCTGTCTCTCTCTCCCTCTCCCTCTCTCTCTCTCTCTCTCTCTCTCTCTCTCTCTCTCTCTCTCTCTCTCTCTCTCTCGTGTGTGTGTGTGTGTGTGTGTGTGTGTGTGTGTGTGTGTGTGTGTGTGTGTGTGAGTGATCCTTTTTAGTTAATGCTTCCAGGGTTCATGTAACCTCTGAGCATTGCCTTAGAGATCCAGCCTCATTTAAGAAACTCAACAGGCACTGTGGCCCCATCTACTGTGTGAATGAGATGTGAAAATAGTTCAGGAGTTTCTCTGAGCTATCAGCAGACCGCACAAGCTGAGTTTTCTTTAAAAATACGGAGACAGTTCATCTATAGAGTCACTGTGAATGAGGTCGTATGTGTGGTCCAGTTCTTTCAAAGAAAGAAACACTCCACAAAGCCACCAACCAGACTTATAGAAGATGGCATCAGTGACTGCATTTTTTTTAAAGAGTGAATATAGTTCACATCTATTCAGTTTGTTCTGATTCCCACACATCCTTCTCCTACAACAAGGAAAGGCAAGGCAAGATTTTAGTATATTGGGGGGAAAAATTGTCAGATGTACAAAATGTATCTTCCACCTCAGTGGCGGGTCACACAGAAATGTGGCTAAAAAGGGCATCAAACATATCTGCTCAGCTGTCCAGTGTGAGTTCCACAGAAGAATGACTACTGCACGGAAAACTTCCCACCTAGTAAACGCAGAGATCCCTGGTGGATGTGAGAAGGCGGTGGAAGGAGCCATGTGCATCTGACAGGGCACATTAGAAGCGCATAGCACTCAGTGTGAGAAACTGAATGCTGATGCTGCACACTCAGAAATGGCACCTGCAAGGGCTCACTCCTGGTCATGGATATTTCAGATGAATGCAGATCTATGTTCTTCTGCACTGAGGTTTCACTCATTCCCCTCACATGGCTTGTTTTATTTTATTTTGTACTGGGGATTTAGGCAATCCCTCCACCGCTCATCTACACCCTGACCTCCAGGATGCTTCAATTTCTTCCAACCTGATACAGTTTCTAACATTCAGAACGAAGTTGCTAATGGCATCCTTAATTTAAGGAATTAAAATTTTGTTACATCCTGGTAGGATTTTTCTATTTTAGGGGCAAAAGAGAGTTCATATTTAAATGTTACTTATTTTTCCACTTTACTTTTTGCTTCAGAATAAATAACTGTAACTTATGACTTTACTTCATCTCTTACCTCCTCTCTGCCCTGTTCCCTGTGGTCTTGTCATTTGCCCTCTGCTCTGAGAACATGTCTAACAGCTCCCATCCATGAGGTGAACTTCCTCTTTCCCTCCACTATGAGAACTTTCCAGGGAGTGCTTTGGAAAGTTTCAGGGTCTCCAATTGGCTCCATGGTCAAAAGAAACAAATGATACAGATTTCTAGACTCCCATTAACTCTTGCCTTCTGTCTTTTTTTTTCTTTTTTTTAAGTGTCATTTTATGCATAACTGTGACTCAAAGTCAGCTAGAACATCATACAGACAAGAGTTCCTCTAAATAGTATTCTATAGTAATGATACCAATAGGGAGGGGTGATTATGTCATTTCTGAACCTCCCCCCAATGTCTGGAGAGTAATTCCACATTATAGCCATGGGTATGTGTGTGTGTGTGGGGGGGGGTGGTAGTGGGGTTAGTGACAGCTATTGAGTGGAGACCAGGGATTCTGTTTGTCATCCTACACTACATAGGATGACCCTCTGTAAGAAAGAGTTCCTGGCCCTAACAGCAAGCTTCATATTCCTGCTATTTCCTATGTTTGTACCTGCGGTTGGAAAATGTTACAGAGACCTTTGGGTGTATACTGAGGTTTTTTTTCCCCCTAAAGTGGTTGTGAGCACGTAGCTCTGCTTTGTTGAAGGTGTAGCTGGCTTGTCTTGCTTCTTAGCTCTCCCTTCTCTTAGCACCAACAGCTCTATATGCAGAGTCAGAAAAGGTCTTCCTAAATATCCTTTCTGATTCTCAGGTCTGAAAGGGGTGTCACAAGGAGGATGGAATGAACAAGTAGCATGTAGATGGTGTAGATGAATAAAGGATGTGCAGGTGGAAACAGGAGAACAAATTCTGGAACCTGGGCAGATGTTTGAAGAGGCTGCCTGCCCACTGCATCCCACACAGCTCAGTGATGCACAGAGAGTGCCCCCCACCAGGATGGGAGGCTTTCCTGCTGTTATTTCACAGAGAGAAAAAAAAATCTACCCCTCCCAACAAAACTTCTTCAGAGTGGATTGTAGCAGCTTGTAAAATTCACAAGCAAGAGACTGTAGACATAGACCCAAGGTCACTCACTCACTGCTGGTGCTTCTGTTTCCTGGATGGTGTCTGTTACTGAAGAATAGTTGAAGGGGAATAGTTGAAGGGACCTGAAGACAGCAGGACTTCATAGAAAATTAAGAAGGAAAAATTCTGGAATGAGGATCTCAGAGAAAGAACACAATAGTTTATAATAGGGACTGATGTGTCATTCATATACATATATATGTGTATGATACATACATGTAAATACATGTATTTCCTACCATTTAGAACGGTGAAGAGTATAGCACTGGATGTCTCTCTAGTACATCTATCAGCTTTTTAAACCAGTTTTCCTCTTGGCAATGAGGCTGAGCTTCACTTTCCCAGTAGATGGCATTGTAGTCTGTTCAGTGGTGAAGAGCTTCCCCTCACCACTGTGCATGCATATATATATATATATATATATATATATATATATATATATATATATTCCCCCCGAGTGTCCTCCTTACTAACACCCCTCCCTTGCATTAAATACTAGCTTGAGGTTATAAATAAGAATCTTGTTTTTGCTAGTTACCTGTAACTCTCAAAAGATTTGATTTAGGGGAGGGGGAAGATGCAGTAGATAATTTAATGTCACTATAGCAAATGAAAAAATATATGGGCTAGATCTGGGAGTGTGGGATGAGATATGCAAGTGTGGAATATTTTCAGATGGCACTGTTTCAAAATGAGCACTGCCTTTGGTCTTCTGAAGTCCACCTTTTTGGTATTAACCCATTACATTTTGAATAGTTTAGTGTGGGTGTGAAGAGAAGCCTTGATAAAGTTTTATTCTATAGCAAAGATTGTTCGTCTATAGAGCATTCTTTTTAGATTGACCCCTGACAAATGTCACATCTCTGTAAGCTGATTATTTAAAAATCCCCTTTAACAAAAATCATCAGTCTGTGTATAGTACATGTAGACCCAAAATTGAATAATGTTTTTAGTTAATTGTAAATACTATCTTCATGACAGTTGATCCTAAAAATAACAGCAATAATTGATTGAGCCAGCAACTGTCATCATTGCCTGGTGTTGGAGAAAGATGCCTATGGGTGCTTTCTTCTTCCTATCAGAGTATCATTTTGCATGCTGGTAGTGAGGGGCTCAGAAAAGCAATCAGTACAAGAAACTTGATTTCAACAAAATGATGATATGGAGAATAAATATGCTTGACAAAAATCTCACAGTAAGACTTTCTGTAAATACCCTTTAAAACGAAAGAAGTTGGAGTATATTAACTGGAATTGAAACAGAGTTACATTTCTTTCTTTTTGTTTTGATGAACTTTGACAAGGAAAATACCATACTTATACGTCTGTGTGTTTAATTGACTCTATAGTGCCATAAAGTTTATTTTTTACATGAGGCTTCCATCTTTTTCTTATAAAAATATTTTTCTAAAACTGTAAATTTCTTCCCCACAAACCCCACCCCAAATCCTCTTTGTTCTAAATATACTCTGTATTTCTCTGATAGTCATTTAGTAATAGTATTTGACTTGCATTTATCAATACTGTTTCTTTCCATTATTTTTAATCACAAGATTACGAGCTGTGTATTTAGTTATTATTTAAGCTAAATGGTGTCTTTGGCTGTTAGCTGGAAAAGATAATGTCCCAATATCAGGATTAAGTTTTCATCTCTATCAACTGGCTTAAAAATACCCAACTTGATTCCTTTTGAATTAACCGAGTCTTATTTTATTTTATTTTTTTTCCAGTATCACCAATCACCATAGTAACCACTAGCTGTCAGTTCAGCTTCTGACATTTTTCTCATTTGGTAAGATTTCAGAATTGCCATCCTCCCTGCCAACATGTCATGAACAAGAAAAAAAAATTGCATGAAAAATCTAATGGGTGTCTGGTCTGATTGTCCTCATTCGAGGCAGGAAAGACAAAAACTGATGAATTGTGAAATGTATTCAGAGGGATTCAGGGAAGCGAGTGGGGGACCCTTCCCCCCACCTAGTTTCTTTTTGTTATGCTTGATGCTCCATACATGCTTACTCTGACACTCGGGTTTGTAGAAATTTAAGATTAACAATTTTTACACTCACCCAGCTGATCTCTCTCCCTTAACATTTTGTTTTTTTTTTTTTTAAAGTCATCATTAAAAATAAAGTTACCAAGGCTCATATTTAGCTTGATTTCTCATATCATAGTTAGTTTTTTTTTTTTAAAGTCCAAATTGGCTTCCAATATTTAAGCTGCTGTGCTTGCAAATGAGTGACAGTTTGGGAGCTAGATGTGGACTGCAAAGCCACTCGGTGGGTCTGTGGGTGAGTATGAGTGAGTGACTGAGAAAAAACATCGGGCCCATTTGAAAAGAGAGCCAAAGCTTAAGCTAAACCTTTGCTTTGCACGGTGAAGGACAGCAAGAGAAAGCAGTATTTTCCAGTATCCCAATTTGACACATGAATGGGGAAAGAAAGGTCCTGAGTTTCTACCCCAGCTTTGTGAATTGAGTTGGGAAGGAACTGAATTACTTCTGAAGCTCCTTCCTTTTGGTAACCAGAGTTGTTACGGCAGAAAGCAGAAAGAAAAGAGCACGAGCCTGCTGTTTCCTTCATGTAGACATGCAGATTAATGAACACCTGTTCTGGCTAGGACGTAAACAGAGAGCCTGTGTGTGGATCATATCCCCAAGACCTAGGCAGGGCTTTTCCTCTGAATTCATCTCAATGCAGGTAAATACTTTAGTGACATTAGTCCGTGCTTGTATGCACACCAGCGTTCCTGGAGGTAATAGGTCCTCGGGTGATGTACGTGTATTTGGGTTTGATAAAACTTCTGTGTCTCTCCAGAGGTCCCCCTCAGAGGTAGATTTCTTCATGGCTGCCTACAAACTCAGGCTGGGCAGCAGGAAATCATTCGAGGAACAAAACTGATTTGAGAAGCAGTTGTAGAACCGGTTAGTTCCTTTTTCCTCCGGGGTAGACAAGTCCTGGATCATGCAAGCAGATGCTGGGATGTTTTCATTTCCAATTTCAGAGGCTTTCTGGCTTTGGCGTCTTTCAAAATAACACCAACATTCAGACACAGGAAGGTTTAAAAGCATGTTGCTGAATTCATTGCAGGTTTTTGTTTTTGTTTTGTTTTTATTGTCATAGGTGTATTTAAACATTCCACATGGCTAAGAGACCATAGAAAGACCCACCGAAAAGACTTGAGCCTCTTATTCTGAAAAGCAAAATCACACTTATATTTTTGATGTGGTTTGTGTGAATATTAAAATATTTAATGTCCAGCATAGACAGATTGATAACATGGCGTTGTCATTGTTGATTAATGGTGTACTGAAGTAGTCATGTGTAAGGGCATACATATGTATACGGCTATCAGATGTGTGGGAAATGAGCAGTTTGGCCCATCATGCTTTTATTATTTGATTCTTTTTAAATTTAAACACTTTGGAGAAACCAAATGAATAATTCCAAAATGTTTGCTGCAATTATTGTGCACAAATATAACCCTTGAGAAATAACTAGAAAATTGATATTGAAACTCAGGGTATATTTCAAACATGTTTTTGGAGGTGGAAAAATAGAAAGTTTCTTTTTTTTCCTTAATACTGGCAAATAAATTTACCTCATAAAAGAAAAAAGCCAGAAAAATATAAATCTTTTAATAAGAAATAATACTACTTTTATATGTGGTGCTTTGTAATGAATGGTGTAAACAGAATATACTTTAATGCTTTTACGCTTTATAAGATTTATAACAATAATCAGCGAAACCTTGTAACTGAGTTTGCCCCTTACGTGCCTTGAAGCCATTGGATCTCACAGTTAATTGTATAAATTCCATACACTATGGGAAATCACAGTGTATCATTTATATTCAGCATGTGTCATGTGTATAAATATTAAAATATATTAGCTCAAAATGGCTGATTATTCCTCAAACATTTTGTGATAAATCTTATCTTTTTATGGGTTGGGTGGGGGGAAACTAAATATTTCATGTTATTTGGAAATATTCTTTAAGCAACCTGGATTTATTATTAACATTTTAAATATTTATAGCTGCCTTAAAATATTTGGGACCAAGCTCACTTGATAGGCATATACCCGGGTCCTGTTGTGTTTGTGTGCGGTAGTCTTTAAGTATTGTCTAAGAACTGTTGTCTACTACTGCCATCTTCATGTGTGTTAAACATGCATTTGTGGATATGTTCAGTTACATGCAAGCAGTGCTTTGGCTCAAGATAGGAATCTTACATTATTTGTACATGCAGGGATGTTTTGAAAACTCTGCCAGTATAACCCTCATCATTAAAAAATTCCTTTTGAATCTATTCTAGACAGTCAGGCGAGCATCGATGTGAATTTTTGCATGTGAATACACCATTTTATTTTCAGCATGTCCTTCAGATATTTTAAAAATGTGGGTTGTTTATATCCACACGTAAACACATAAGTCAAATATATGAAAGTCTGACATAATAGCAAATGTAAAAAATTAGAGTGGTACATATTTATTGAGACTGATGGAGACGCATAATGAATAAACAAACACGGGGTTGAGCTGTTTTACAAATGCATTTGGCAACTGCCCGTAGCAGTCAGTGTGTACATTCTGAGGGAGGAAATGTCAGAAGAGTCTTGTAAATACATGCAGCTGGAAAGAATAAAATAAAAAATGATGACTAGCGTTGACAGGCAGACTTGGGGTGTATGATATACTTTGTTCATTTGATTCTTAGAACTCAGTCGGGGGTTAAATTGGAATCCAGACATCAAAGAATTCTTCCACCAGACCCAAATTTTGCCCGCATAATTTTTTTCTTACAGTTGTCATAATTTTAGCTAATTTCACAGTGCAATAAATTTTTACCGTTTGAAGTCCTTTTTTTCCTGTCTTAAATATGCACACAGTACGTATATACTATATCTCCTGTGACCCCCCCCCCCCGCCCCGTGCTCAATTCTGGTTGTACACACACATAAAAATGAGACACACACACGTGTGTTCTTTGCACACGTGCCTGCTTGCATGCACATTTGCAGAAGAAATGGCTAGAGCAGCCCTCTGGTTCAGCTGACCCTAATCCTGACATGCTGAAGGCAAAAGGCAAATGGTTTTCAGTAGCTGTACCTTTGTTTCTTTCCTCTTTTAGAGTGTTTTCTCCCTGCCTCCTTTCCTTCCAGCTGTTGTGTCTGAAAATGTTGGCAGTGTGGGATGCTAGATGTGTGGAGGTTTTGCAGATTTCTGTACGATTTTGATCTGAAGGTCAGGGCTGAGGAAATACACTGGGAAGGGATGTTTGCCATTTGCCATTAGCCTTGTTCTTCTTATCAGATGATTTTCTCACGTGAGCCACAAACAGAGGGCCATTCTAAAGAGAGTGCAAATAAGCACTGTTGGTAACATATACTGTCTCCCTCACCCCTTTTAACAGTCATAGCCCTTTCTCTATGACTATTTCACTTTTAGCATTCCTTGGGTTCACTGACTTTTGATTATAATCCCATTTACCATTTGCATTTCTTAAATAAAAATGTTAAAGGTAAATGTAATTCTTTCCCCCACTGTAAAAAATAAAAATAGTGACAAATCACACCCGTCAGGTAATATGTCATTTCTGAGCCATTGGTGTGTACTCATTCAGCTTGGTTTTATCTTAAAATGTCACTTTGAAAACACACACACACACACACACACACACACTCACAGAGAGAGAGAGAGAGAGAGAGAGAGAGAGAGAGAGAGAGAGAGAGAGAGAGAGGGAGAGGGAGAGGGGGAGAGAGGGAGGGAGGGAGGGAGGGAGGGAGGGAGAGAGGGAGAGAGAGAGAGGGAGAGAAGGAAGGAGGGATGGAGGGACGGAGGGAGGGAGAGGGAGAGGGAGAGGGAGAGGGAGAGGGAGGGGGAGAGGGAGAGGGAGAGGGAGAGGGAGAGGGAGAGGGAGAGGGAGAGGGAGAGGGAGAGGGAGAGGGAGAGGGAGAGGGAGAGGGAGAGGGAGAGGGAGAGAGGATTTTCTTTTCCATGTAACTACAGGATTTTGTTTTGTTTATTATGACTTGGATGTTTTCAAGTGAGGTGTAGGGCTGTTTCATTTGATCACCACCACCATCACTACCATCATAATAGTTAAGCATTCCTGGCTCCTATCCTGTGAAATTAACATTATCCATGGGAGCACCAGATGGAGAAACAGTTTCATGTCATGAATGATGTGAATTACGTTTTAAAAAGAGAATTGTCCAACTTCTGTCATTTTATGCACTATTCAAATAGTGCACAGAGCTAAGGAGAGTGAACTCCCTGCCTCCTGCTATTTACCCTGCAAGGGTCATCTCCCATTTTCCGTGCTTCCTTGGAGGACAGGAGCCATTTTGGAAGGAGATTGGAAGCTGTTATGAGCAAATGCTGGTCATGGTTTCTGGGTACCTATTGGCTCTTAGGATTATTGGGTATCTAACTGTAGCTCTTATTCCAACCAATTATTCATTTATAATAAACATGAGCATACGAGTCACAAAATTGGCTGTACAATCCTGTAGTTGAACTTATGGAGGATCCCAACTGACCCACATTATAAAGGGCCCACCATTGTTCATTATTGCAATTATTCTTTGAAACAATTCCTGGGATGTAGTTCTCCTGGGAATTCTCTAGGAGGTCCTGTTTTAATCCTAAACATTGCCTCTCAAGCTGATTGTTGATTTGGTGGGCTAGCCTAGCCACATCTCACAAATGAAACCATTACCAACAAAGGCTCCCAGGAAGGATTGGTTTTCCAAAAGAGGGATTGGTGTGAAATGGCCATTGGTTTTGCTATACTGTCCCTCTCTGAAGATAAACATTTGCTTTCCATCTCATCATATTTATCAGGTTATTATTTGGCCACTCATTTATTTCACCATTATCAAATTATAGTAGATGATGGCTTGGATGCCTTAAAGTGCCCAGGAAGCGTGGTCCTGTGGCTATTTTGGGCAAAGCCATAAGCACACACACATACTCCCACACACATGCACACACACGCTCTCTCTCTTTTTATTGTCCTCCCAGGGAGCAGAATTTGAACTTAATATTCCATGAAATAAGCCATTGTAATCACGTTGGGTTAATAGAAGAAGTAAAATTGCCTCTCCTCTCACAAGAGAGAGCAAAGCTGCATTATTAAAGTTCTCGTGCGGACAGACGGTTTAAAATATATCCTGGGTGGCTGATGCAAGGCCTTCCAGTGTGGATGGCAGCTTTTCAGGTCTTTAATAGGCTGCTTGTTCCTGGTGCGCGAGATCCTCACGTTTCTTCTCTTCTAGGCAGGCTATGATATGGTGGCTCAAATCTGGCATACCAGTGCCATGTGCAGAAGAGCTGACTTTACTAACAAGTGGCTTTCTGTGCCTTGTGTCAATAAGGTAAACAATTAGAACTATCTATTTTGAATACTCATTCTTACCCATCTGTTGGATGACTTTTTGGAATCCTCAGCCCACTGGTAAATACAGGGCAGTGATGGGAGACTGGCAAGGATGATGTGCCCCCTTAAGGTAGCCTATGCAGTGCCCAGTCAACGGGTAACATTTTTCTAAGATGAAAAGGAAATGTTAGTAAGTTGTAGTTGGTCTTATGGGAAACTAAATGCAAGTTTTAAGGAGAATGCAGTGAAGTATTGTTGTACAGGGCTGAGTATAGTAGCCCATCATCTTCATTAGAACAGCCATATCTGAGGCCAAGAGAACCTCATCATGAGGCCTATTGGCTGTTGGTGTTTCTCATGGAAGGACCCATATGAGAAGGTCACTGGACCCTTGGCTTTCTCCCATGTTTCTTAGCTAGCTGTATATAATTCTGCTCTAATTGCAGATAATCTGGTGATCTGGCAAGGTACATACAGGGTTGGCAAGGAGTGGCGAGACTGTTGTTGGTATACCCAGGCAAAGAGTTTCCAGAACAAGTATTTATGTCAGGGTTTGCTTTCATATAAGAACTGCCACCTGCTATCTCATGTTCATGTTCAAATCTAGCAAAGACAGGGAGGGCAGGTACTGGCTACCAAGACTTACCTTAACACTCCCATGGTCCTGAGTTGACGTTGAACTGTTGAACCTGATTTGAATTGGGGCCTGTGTCTCTGAAAATATTTTCTCCCAAGTGATTTTATGAGCAAAAGAAAAAGAGAGTTTGCTGTGAAAAAACTTTCCCAATGCCACTTCCCAGGTCAAGCCTTGCCTAAGAGCTACAGGGAGAATGATGGGTCCTTCGCCGAGGATTCCCTTGAAACTTAGGAAGCAGAGCTGTTTTGAGGTCTGGGGCAGATTAGTGTAAAGGCTGTCTTGACTGTTTCCTCTTTTCTGCTCTTGTTGTGCTGCCCTTTTCCTGTAAGTAGTCTTCCCCTCCGCGCATGACCTAGCAGATGTGTGACCAGCTCTGCTTGGAGTGATGCTTCCTGACTCCAATGGTTGGCTGGAGGTGATGCTTTGTTGTTGGCATTGCCTTCAGCCTCAGAGTTGGCAGGGAATATCTAACTCACATGGCTTGTCAGATGCCCAGAGGTATAGATTCTGTCTGGGTCCCCGAGTTCTTCGAAAAGGTAGCAGCAAACCTCAGTTGTTTACAAACTGGTTGTCAGAGACACATTTTTTAAAATCTCTAAATATGATGTATAAATAAACCTATAGGAAAAGGTAGAAAAGAGAATTTGACATCCATATAAACAATATTAGGAAGTAGTTCAACGTTACCTTCTAGACAATAAGGAGGCTTGAATGAACTATCTGATGCTTATTTGGAGGCTGAGCTATGAGAAAAAACACAAGAGTTGATTGGATGATATAAATGCTTACTGGATATTGACTTTTTTGGAGGTGAAGTTCCTCAAAGATCCCTATGACACTTCTCTGTCTACATGAAACTGGCATCAAGCAGAGCCCTCTCTATCTCTCTGAGCATGCAGGAAGCAGGGTCAGAAACCATGAGATGCTTTCCCTTCTTTTTATATCCCATGCATAAGGAATACTGCTACCTGGACTTCAAATGTATATTCTATATCAGGAGATTAGACAAGCTACAGCTAGAAATTAGTTAACAGCTGATTTTTTTTTTTTTGGTCTCAGTGTATATATAAGCACCGTTATTTCCCATGAGAAGCCTTAAGTACAATCCTGTAAATATGCAAGTAAGATCTGTGTGTATATCTATCCTCCCTGTTCGAAAGCATCTCCTGGTTATCTGTCACATGTGCAAAATCCTTTGTAGTAGTGTATTTTATCTGTGGTGCATAAACAGTTACCCTTTGCCAGGGTAGCGTTTGCTTGAAGACAGTTCTCTGCAGTTGCATCATTTTGGGGGTATTGACACAATTCATTCTCTACTGATAAGTTTCAGTCCTTTCTCCCAGTCCAATGATGTCTAAAATTCAACTAAACATTCCCTCCATGTTTACTCTTCAAGTTGATTTGGGTGGTAAGGGCTATTTGCTTATTCATGAGTCATATTTAAAATGCTGTCTTTTCTCAAACACCCTGTAGGTTGCTATACTTCAAATTTGAAGGGATGCTCTCAACTGTGTTTCTAAAGTTGTACAACCAATGTATGTCTTGACCATGATAAGGTTTTTAGAAGAACACTGTACACATGTCAGGTGACCAGAGAGGTTAATGTGATATATTCTTAAAGGACACTGGCCCAGAGAAGGCTCTCTAGAGTGCTGGGGCCTTTCATCTTAATTTAAATTTAACAGGACAATGTTTACCATTTTCAAAGGACAGAATTTCCAAGGCAGAAAAATGGTCTAAAGAAGATTATAAAGTCCTAAGAAAGAATGAAAGTGTTTTTGAAAAGCAGATCAATAGCTGGCTTAAAGCCCTTAGATTATAAACTGATAATGCAGAGCACTGAAATAAAAATATGGGCATCCGGCATATGATGGATCAAGAGAGGCGAATAAGCTCTCTGAAGGAGGAAGAGGAGGGGAGGGAAAGGGGAGGAGGGGAGGAGGTGGGGAGAGGAGGGAAAAGAAGAAGATGGGGAGGAGGAAGAAGAGGAGGGAAAAGAGGAGGAAAAGGGGGAGGGGAAGGAAGAGAAAGAAGAGATGAGAGGGGAAGAGAGGAGGTAAAGAGGGGGGAGGGAAGGAGAAAGGAGAGGGAGAAGGAGGAGAACTACAGAGGCAGATAACAAAGAAGACTCTGATGAAGCAGGTAGCAGGGGTGGGGGTGGGGTTGGGGAGTGGGGAGGAGGCTAGGCTCACAAGATGGCTCAGCAGGTGAAAGTGTTTGCCCTGACTGATGACTTCAGTTTGATTCCTGAAACTCACATTAAGGTGAAAGGAGAGACTTGGCTACACAATGTTGCCCTCTGGTCTCCTCACTCACACTGTGCTGTGGGCACCCATGGGCATCACCTATATGTAACATTTTTTAAAAGGAGGTGGAGAAAGAAGGGGGGAAGAAGGAATGGATGAAGACAGAGAAGCAGAAAGAGGAGGAGGTGCACAGGAGGTCATAAAGACAACCTTTAGAGGGTGCTGAGGAAATGGGATAACTTCTACGTTTCAATGAAGAGTTTATTTTATATGCATTTATTTTATGTGCTCAGTTTGTAAGAGTTCTCCGTATCCAGCAAGTACAATTTGGATTCCCTTGCTGAGATGGAATACCACATCTGGCTTCCAGAAGGGACAGTAGGCACTGCCAGGATGCTACCCAGCAGTGTTGTATGTGTGTAAATCCTGTCACCTGTAGTGGGTGACAGAGAAGTTACAGATTCACCAGCATCTTGTTACAACAGAAAAAACCTATCAATTATGGCTCTTCGTTACCCAAGTGGAAGCCGACTCTGGGAAATTCATCAAAAGGGAAGCTACTGAGAGGAACAGGAAGAGAGCAAGAAGCATCAGTTAGAGGCTAGTGAGACAGGGTTGAGGCAGGGTTAGGGGTCAGGGGTCGGGTCAGGGATGCTATGAGGCTATAGATCTGAACAAGATGCCTCATACCAACCCCAGTAGGACCAATCTTTAGGGCTGTCCTTGCTGTTTCTATGGAAGACTACTTTTTTTATTCTTGTCTTCCTTGTTCAAGAGGCAAAGTCTTATAAGAAGGTATTTGATTGTTCAAGATCAGGCCACAGGCCAGTGCAGATTATTCAATGAGAATTAAGGGCCGGAGCCTGATGTCTCTCTAACAGAGCAACAGCAGTTCTCTGTGGAAAATCAGAGGGTACTTGTGATATGAGGGGTTAGTTGGAGTACCTAGAAAAATGATAGGTGTCCAAGACACCTTCATATTTAATGTAGTTCATTAAATAAATGCCACAAGTGCTAGGAACTAAGTGCCATGTAGATTAGTATTAAAAAGACATCTGTCTTCAGGCTATTATCTTCAATAGTTGGACTGACTGGGCGGTAAAAGACTAAGATATGGGTAGGAAGCTCTCCCTGGGCCTTCTAGGGTGTTGTGATTGTCATATCCACAATTACTAGGATCCTGGGGAGTGCTGGTGAATACTCTCCCATGCTTCCTGACATTTAGATGCATGGTGGAGTGAAGCTAACCCAGGTGAAGGCTCTGCAGCTGTTCACTAAGGCACAGTTCCTGTTCTCTTTCCTCCCCTTCTCCCTCCCACATCCTTCTAGGTTCACATCCCAGATAAATTCTCTATTCCCAAGACTTTGAGTCAAGCCTCACTTTTGAAGGGAGCCCAACCTAGACAGCTATCACAGCCAAGTGAAATTTTAAAGGATCAACTCAGGTTAAAAATCAGTTTTTTATATACATACACACATACATACATACATACATACATACATACATACATACATTCATTTTCTTGTCTCCCCCCCCAGCACCTTTGGGTGTCTTGAGTAAATAATGAAAGAATGAAGACAAAACAGTACAAGGCCAAACACCCTAGCAAAGTGCTGGACCTCACGTGGGTTGCAAGGGCGGGAAAGCAATGGTACTCATTGCCACTGGGGGAAAGGCATGTTCTGAGACTGAGAGCAGGCCCAGGGCAGTGGCACGTGCTTAGACACACCTGATGCCTCTCTGAGACCTGGTAGTTCAAATTGCCTTCAGGTTAGGACTTAGAACTCTATCCTAATTGCCCGGGACTGAGGATGAGGATGGAGAGGGGAATGAGCATTCCACAAAACCCTGTGGAATATCAGACAGTAACTTGGAGGGTTTGAGCTCTAGGAAACCAAGCTAGGAAGGAACACATGGCCTGCAGGCTTCACAGGGTGCTTTGTTCTCTCTTGCAGCACTCTGGTCACACTGTTCCCCAGTTCTTCAGATGTCACCTCCATAGCGCCTCTTTTAGGAAGCTGTTTCTACCACACTATTGCTTTGTTTGTGTGATGTATATGGGTGTGTGTGTGTGTGTGTACATGGAGGTGTCCATGCACATGTGTGTGCTCACATGTATGTGGAGGCCAAAGGTTGACGTTGAGTGTCTCCCTCCATCATGCTGTACCATACACATTAAGGCAGGGTCTCTTGATTCAACTCAGAACTTGCCTAGGTGGCTTGCTTACTCCAGGGGTTCCACTGTTTTGGCCACACAAGTAGTAAGATTACAGACAGGCTTATGTGTTACCCCACATTTACATGGGTGTTAGAGATCTGAACCATGGTCCTCACACTTGCAGGACAGGTGCTTTGTCCACTGAGCCATCTTCCTAGTCTCTATCAATACTATTCTTACTGCATACACTTCATGTGGCTAATTCTTTATCAGTTCTGGATCCCAAGTGTATTGGTTAGTGCTAGCTGTGTAACAAGCTACTCCCCCCCCCATACACACACAAAAATCCTATAGTTGCTTATGATTCCATGGACCAACACTCTGATGGCTCATTGCTAGTTTTGACTATGAATAAATAGCTTCTTTGTCTAAGACCTCAGTGATGACAGTTGTGATGCCCATCCCTCCCTATCAAAATGCCTCTTGTTTGTAGGGAAGCCTACCAGGATATTTTGGCTGTGATGTCAAGAGATGTTTGGTACACAAGGAGCTGTAAGGATTCTGGGCATAGAGTTCACACAGTGTCACTTCTGCCGGTTTTTATTGGTCAAGTGGTGATCAAGGGGAAAGAACAAAGAGTTCAAAAGGGGGTTAAAACAATTATGTTTCATTTCTAGTTCATGACACCCATCCCTTCCCTTAGGGGGTACCTAACAACTCCTCAGCTAGGTTATGTCAGGTCCCCTTTTTTATTTTCTCACTCCACTCTGTCCACCTTATTCCTAGGCTGAATGTGTCATTCATTATGTAGTTACCATGTTAACATGTGTCCCATTTTGACCTTTGTGCATATCTTTTGGTGTGGAGCACAGTGTCTGGTATGGAAGAGTTAACCAGCTTCCCCAAGTGAGTGAGAGATGACTCTGGAATCAAGCATAAAATTGAGTTCTGACCGGGAGTAATTTAGGCAGATCTAGAAAACAGACACAGAGGGCAGAAGTTGCTCCTGTGCTGGTTGGTGACATCAAGGTTAATAAACCAGTGCTAGATAACGAGACACACAGTAGGCTGCTGGGGATGCTTAAGGCATGCCAAATGAAAGGCATTCCTTTGGAAAACTTAAGTAAGGAGGAAGCACAAGGAAAGGGTAACTTACACAGCCCTTGTCTTGTGCTGGGGAGGTGGCTCATCAGTTAATAACACTTGCTGTGCAACATAAGGACCTGATTTTTTCTCTGCACACATCTAAGGAAAAAGCTAGGTATGGCCATGTGTACCTGTAACTTCAGTGATGCGAATCAGAGGGGCCTACTGGAGGTCAGCCGGGGCTTGCTGGCCACCAACCTCGATGAAAAATGACAAGCTCCAGGTTCAGTGGAATAGAGAGACCATTTCTTAGAGGAAGAGAGCAGAGAGTGATAGAGAAAAATGCTCAATGTCTTTCTCTGGCCTCCACATATGTCTGCGTGGGGATGTGCTCTTATGTATACATGTGTACACACATACACACACACACACACACACACACACACACACACACACATTGAGCTGTCATTACGATTAATTTTTCATCAGAATAACTTGGCTCTCTGTGTTAGTTATAGAAATCATGAAACTAAGGAAGCTGCTTAAAACAAACTTCAATTCTATACTCACTCTTTCATAATATTTACGATGAGTTCCTCCTGAACTTACTCTACTCAGCCACTTAGCAGTCTGTAAGGAATGTAAAGAAGGTGACCATCTTAGAGTCCATCAGAGAGCAAAGACAAATGCAAAAATGAATTTCATAAGATATCCAGAATGATCTATGCTTGAAGGAAACCTGCAGACCTCAGAGGTTGTCTGGGGGAAGTTGAGTATTTGGTTCAACTAGGATGATTAGGTATCTCTTTTGCCCTGATGGCATATTTGGTCAGTGAACAGAGGGTGGGTATAGCCTCCAAAGACTGTCCCATAATCTCAGACAGAGAAGGCTGTTTTCTCTTTGGTGACCAAGTGTCCACATTCTTTGATCCCTATTCCCTTGGATGTTACACTTTGAGTCTATACCTCTGGGCTATTGTTCTTGACTATGTTATGTCTATTGTCTGTATATGAAAAGTTATCTGTTAATATCCTATCTTTAAGAGATGGTATCTCTTACTTCACATACCCTGGTTGTGCTAGTCAGACATGTTCTGGAGAGGAGAGCTTGCTCTGAGGCTATGTGATGTCAGGAAGATGGGTGGAGGTTTTGGTGTATGACACTTCCTTCATGTCTTTTTGTCTATTGATAGTGGAGATAAGATTCAAAGAATCAGTGGGTGACAATGGGAAGATGGAAAGATCTAGATTTTTATAGATTAAGCACCAAATTGAGGACCTTCAAATACATTCATGATGAGGTGCTTAGTTCTAGCCAACAGAATTTACTTTAGATAGGTTAAGTCAAAGGGAATGTCTTGGCTGAACAGGTTGTTGATTGTGTAATTTTCTTTCATAGGTCTGTAAGGAAATACTGAGCAGAGGCCACTAAAGGGAATTACTCATGGTTTAAGGGGCTGTTGTCCACCATGATGGCTGGGGAAGCCATCTGCAGTGTTGAGAGTGTGAGGTCAGGACCAGGGAGCTAAGGTGATCAGGAACAGGGCCATCCTGTGACCCTCACTGCCACCTCCCTGCCCCCCCCCATTTCTGGCCTACACTTGTCCCTCAGCAAGGCTCTACATGTCCAAAGTTCTATAATCTCCTGAATGGCACCCACTAGCTGAGGAGCAAGCATTCAAACACATAAACCCAGGGAGGAGGAAGTTCCTACTTATACCACACACCATGAAATCTGCTAGAAAGCCTATGATGGAGTCTGCAAGCTGAGTTTCCCAGAAATAATTTTAAAAAATGTACCACAGAACAGACAATCCATAGGAACTCTGGTTTCTGCATGGTTCTAGAACCATGTGGTATCTGGAAATCTGTGATGTGGTCCGAAATATGAATGACCAATACTTGACCTCAATATCCATGTAACCCATAGGAGTACTGCCTTACTTAAGGATAGAGGTTACCTGGGAACCCAGTACATGAAGCTTCTGGGAAGGCACTCCTGGGAATGGAGAAACAGCATGGTCACAGCCTGCATACAAACATAATTCACACCTAGTAGTATAGGTGATTTAATGTAAACACTTATACTAAGGCTTCTTTATAAAAAATTATTTATGGGTATGAAATATTTGCCTGGATATGTGCATGTGTACCATGTTCAAGCCTGGTACCTGCAGAGGTCAGAAGAGGGCATTCCATTTCCTGGAAGCCACCATGTGGGTTCTGGAAAGCAAATCTGGATCCTCTGCAAGAGCAGCCAATATTCTTAACTACTGAGCCATCTCTCCAGCCCCCATCATCCTCTTTTTACGTGAAGGAAAAGAGGCAGAATCACAAATAATTTTTATACAGAAATTTAACTGGAACCAAAACTTCAAAGATGTTGCCTCTGAAGCCCTCTGGTGTCCTTGGCATCATTCCCCTTTGTGGGAAGAGTGTCATCTATGTCCCCAGATCCCCACCCCAGTTTCTGAGATTCCCTCAAAAAACAATGATCACCAAGAAACTGATCTGCGACTTCAACACATGGTTTTGATTCCAAAATTGTGTGTGTGTGTCTCTGTGTGTGTGATATGTGATGTATGTTGTGCATATTATATATAATGATTGTGCATGTTTGTAAAGGCCAAAAGTAAACATCAGGTGTCTTCTTGTATTGTTCTCTACTTTAAATTTTGAGAGACTCTCTTATTGAACCCAGAGAGTTTGTGTTCAACCCAGAGTTTGGGCTGTACTGGCTGATTAAGCAGCCCCTGAGGCCCACCTATCTTTGCCTCTCTCATGTTGTGTTGGGGTTACTGAGCCTGCATCATGCATGGGTGTTGGGCATTTGGTCTCAGATTTTTCATAACAACACATCCAGTACTTTACACACTGAACAATCTCTCAGCCCCTTAAATATGTAATTATTTAGAAACATTTAAAAAAAAATCAAAGAATATAGAACAGAGATTAAGAAAATACAGCATCCTCCATGTGGGGAAGCTTCAAGTGGGGGTGTACAAATGGAAGAAAGGACTTGGTGGACACTAGAAAGAGGCTTCCTGATGCTTATTCTGACTTTAATGATGCTGTGTCTCTCCAACCCCATCTGCCCACCCCCCTTTCATGTGCGTGGTATAGGCATGGCTGTGAGGAAGTCAGAGGACAACTTGTGGGGAGTGTGTTCTTTTCTTCCACAATGTGGACCCCAGGGAATGAACTCAGGTCATTAGGCTTGGTGGCAAGTGCTCTTACCCTCTGAACCATCGCGCGGGCCCTGCACTAATGGTTTTCATCATTTGCAAAGAACTGGCAAGCCCAGTTCTGCACCAAGAGGGCTGAACTTTTTATCAAGTGCTCATATCTTCAGGAGACAGCATGGGAGAAATGGAAAGCAGGCCAGAGAAGGTGGGGAGTCTGCTTTATCTCATCGACACCCCCACTGGGCTGTAAGTCAGAGCATTCTGTAAAGACCCCAAAGCTCTTGGCGAATTGCTGTAGTAGACAAGAGGTCTTTCACTTTTTACTTGATGCATTTGTATTGAAAACACATGTTGGAGGCCAAAGTCATTTTCTTAACAGACAATGAAACTTACAACTGGTTTGAACAATTTCTTAAAACTCATGTGCCTTGCCGCTTCTTCTGGTTGGTGGGACTAGAAAAATAACAAAAGGGGGGCAACAGAGGCGAGAGGAGCAGAAGCAGATAAGAAAAGCATGAACAAAACGGAATTGTGGCAATGGCTGCAAACGCTGGAGAAAACAGTGGCTTCAGAGGCAGGTTTGTTCTGCCACTTAGGGGATTTTGGCTACTGTGCATGTGGTGATACACATAAGGAGAAGTCCGTTTTCCCCTTTTCAGAATGTTAGTTATTTGGCAATTTGTGAGGTTTTCTTTTTCTTTTCTTTTTTTATTATTGTAGAGGAGAAAACTATTTGGGGAAGGTACTTTGAGGGATTTTTGGTTCACGACGGCCTGTCTTGGCTTTGTCTGCATCGGGCGGTAATCAACACTGTAAGGATTCAGGTATTATGCTAGCCTGCCTGTCACCTGGCAGAATGCACTCAGGCAGTACCCTGGTCAGCCCAAGTGTAAAGGACCCTTAAAATAAAAAAGACCTCCGCCCAGTTACACCTCCCCCTTTCCAACTTTCTCCCCCCTCCCCCGCCCCCCTGCAGTTCCCCTGGGGCAGACAGGATTTTTCCTGTCTCCCTCTTCACTTGTATCCTCTCTCTGTGTCTCTTTACCTCTTTTCTGTTTCCTTCTCCTTCCCTCCCCTTTCTAATAAACAACAGGGAAAAGATATGGTGACCTTCACTGTCAAACTCAATTTGAACTGGGCCGTGCGACTTTGCATTTTATTTTTTAAATTAGCGGTTCCTGTCTCTTTGGTGTTTGTCGGCAGGCGGTTCCAGCCACATGAAGTCGACATGCACTGCGATGCTTTCACATCTGTGATGTTGTCTTCACGCCCGGATAGACAGGACTGGGACACTCTAGAAATGCTGAGCCCCAAAGCCTACCTTGCTGATGTCGTGAGAGTTTTGTGTTGGAAGTTGGTGACGACTCCAGTGGTGGTGTCTTCAAGACTTAAGTTCAATGAGTCAGCTTCCCGGGTTCTCTTTCTCCTTTCCCAGAAGTATGCGACCTGACTTTCTTTTGCTGGCTGTGGCAGTTGTGGGAATTGCTTTCTTACAGATGCTTTTCTCTTTAATGCCTTTTTTCTTCTACTGCTTGGGATGGCAGCCAAGGCCTTGGACATGCCAGGTCTCATAGTAGTCACTACTGAAGTGCATTTTACCCCCAGATGGCCTCAAACTCTTCTCTTGATCCCCCCAGGCTCTACCTCTCAAGTGCTGGAATCTTAATTACCCAGCATTCTTTTGCTGCTCACCACCTGAGCTGCAAGTTCCTAAATCAGGAACAAACCCACCCTCTATTCCACTCTTTGGAGAAGCTAAGGAAGCTGGATGATGGAGGAAGTCAAGGACTTCTTCAAGGCCACACATCTCCTTAGTGGCCTGTGGACTTTGAATCTGAACACCTTCCCCTGCCTCACATGACTAACAGTCAGACAGAGGCTGCGGGTGAGGGCATGGCAGCTATTTGGTGTGTCTTCAAAGCTTTAATGTACAAAATTGACTGACTTTTGAGTGCTCCCTGGGCAGTGTAAGGACACTGCTTGGCTGTACCCTCTCAACATTGTTGGTGGCTGCAGGTTGTTTTTACAAAGATATTAAGGACATTTCCCAAGTTTGCTTCAGACAGCCGGTGGCATGAGACCTGGCCTGGACTCTACTAACTGTTCTCCGAGAACCTGTGGACATCACTCTCCATTCTGGGGGAAATTGGGAATGCTCTTCTTTAGTCATTCAGCTACCTTCTCCCAAGGGAAAGGAAAGTATTTCCAACTCATACATTCCCTTTGATGGTACTTTTCTCCCCTTCTCAATAGGTAGTTTTGTACAAAGAAAGACATAGGAAGACATTGCAAAGGAGGAGATGAGGTTTGTGAGCAGTTAGAAGCCAGAGTGAAGTGAGGTCCCTTTGCTCTGCATTCCACCTGCTTGGTAATGTAGAGAAAATGGCACATTATCATGGCGATAAGAACTCCATCAACATGATAGGATTCCCCTGAAATCCCTATTTTCAAAATCAGCTCAGGCAGTGAACTCTTCCCATTATGGGAGCTCTCCGCACACCCTTCCAGCCAGATCCGTACCATTGCTCTCATGTTAGAATTCTTAGCAGACACAAATGACACATGAATCCACATGGCAGCTTTTTCTAAGACACTGTGATGCTGGTTTCTCTGATAGTAGATGAGGCTGTGTGACTTTATTACAGGACACTGGAGGGCCAAAGAATGTGACACAGGGGCATTTGCTGTCACCAGAGCATCCTGATATACAGACCAATATGGCATAGGACCATATGGAGATTAGCAGCAGTCTTTCCAGGATGTGTAGCTTTCAGTGTGCAAGGACTTTCTTGACACAATCATGGTCTCTCTCTATTTTATTCACCATTCTTGGCCTTGTGATATCCCTATCAAGTGTATAACCACCACCATTTTCTTGTGTAATTTGCCCCAATATTCCTGTGGCAAGAGTTGGGGGAGCAGGACCCAGAAAGAGCACTCTGTTAGGTTTGGTCAGGGCCACATGATCTAGTTCTACAAGATGTTCACAGTGATACCACCTGCTGAGACAGGGACAAAGGACTCTCATTCTGACTACTCCTCAAGGAGTCTGTACCTTATTATGAAATGGCTAGGGGAGCTCTTTCCTGGCTTGGGCAAGTTTCTTTTATGGTCTTTCTGTTTGTCTTGTTTACCTTGTTCCATGGAGCCCATCATCTAGCCAGGAATGGTGGTACATGGCTGCAATCCCAGTGTGTGGGGAGCTGAGGCAGGTGGATCATGAGTTCAAGGACAGCTTCTGCTATGTAGTGAGGCCTCATTGTAAAGCAAAACACCCCCTTCTCATGTAGCCTATATGGTTCCACTGTAGAACAATTGAGGAACACAGAGTTTCCATACCCCAGCCCTTTTAGGATTCTAATTCTTCTTCTTCTTTTTTTTTTAGTTAAGAGGTCTGGGAGCAAAGAACAAACTATAAACTGTAAGCAAAGTACAGGATTGGGGTGAGATTTTATTTTATATGACTGTCTTAAGGAACCATCATTTTATGTATTCATAAATATCTTTAGGGAGAAGTGTGTTTAGATGCCATCTTTACTCATTTATCCTTCAAACTGTAATACAGCACATTTTGGATTTCAGTATATTGCATTTTAAAGCTAATGATGCATTCATTCTAGAGCAAATTTTATTTCTAAGCCCTAATTTAATAGAATTAAACTATAAGCTGAATTGGTTTTATGAGATAAAACTCTGAAGTTGATAACTACATTTAGGAATAGTTCAGGTATTGAGTTTCTAATTTGCTTTCTGAGCATGGCAATCCCTCAGATAATCAATATTGACTACCTTTAATTGGTAGGAAAGGCTCTTGCTGCTTTTTCTGTCTTCTGGCCACAGGTTTTGGTTTCTGTGCTGCTTCCTGATTGGCCCCAGTTGGTATGATTTTGGCTGGACTGTAAGTTGAATGTTTGTTCCATACTAGTTGAAAGGAAGCTGCATTCATCTCTTTTCCAATAATAATGCTGCAAGCCAACCCCCACAGCCCCATGCCTTTCAGTGTTCTTGGGTTCTGTGAGAACTGTGAATTTAGTCTCTGTAGTAAACATTACTGTTTTCATTTGCTGGGGTAGGGGGTGGGGGGGCAGGCTGATCAAGACCTGTTAGGAACTGTTGAAGAGTGGATGTGTTCCTGATTGGGCTCTGACAGTGTCAATCATTCCTAATAATTTCTGAAAAACCACACTCTTGTTAATTGGTAAATAAAGTATTCTCAGATGCTACTGATTTGGAAATGGGTTTCTCCACACCCATTAGTAATAAGGTGCTGGCTTATTTTAGTATAGAAATGTATTTTTGGTGTGTGAATGTGTGTGAGTGTGTGTACACATGCGTGCGTGCGTGTGTGTGTGTGTGTGTGTGTGTGTGTGTGTGTGTGTGTACATGAATGTAGGATGTCATCATCTACCACTTTAAACCCTTGTCTTTTGAGACAGGCTTAAACCTGGAGCTCAAAGTTTCTTCTAGTCTGGTGGCTAGAAGCCCTGTGACCCTTCTTCTCTGCTGGCTACAGTGCTAGGTTTATAGGGATGTCTGTCCATGTTCAGCTTCCCGAATGAGGTCGAACTCAGGTCCTTGTACTTGTTCAGCAAGCATTCTTCACCCCCAAGCCTTCTCTCCAGCCCTAGAAAAATACTTTAAATGTGAGTTTAAAAGACAAGAGTGAAACTGAGATTATGGTTTGGTGTGTACAGGGCTTACTGTCACAAGCATGAGGGCCTGAGTTCCTGTCCCCAGGACTCACACAAAAAGGGGGATGCTGGGCAGTGTGCCTGTAACTCCAGTGCTGGGGATGCACTCACAGGTGGGTTGCTGGGATCTCTGGCCAGCCAGTCAATGAGAGACAGAGTCTCAAGAATGTGGGAAGTGATTGAAGAAGACACCAGTGGCCTTTGACCTCCATGTGCAGATGCTCAGATGTCTGTGTGCACCCAGAGCACATGTGAGTACAAACACACGAAGATATCCATACACACAAATAAATATAAGCAGATTGTGGCTTTTACTTCAGAGTGCAATCCTCTGCTAGTCTCATCCTTGTTCTAAAATTTCTAAGAATTTTTTATTCTTGCCAACATGGGGTGGAGGGTGTTACTTAAAGGAATATGTATTAGGAAATGTTGGAACTTCTGTATATTAAATTTTCCCCAGAAGTGGGACTATTTTAATTTCTAATGATTTCCTGTCTCTTATCAAGATAGATACTTCATATAAAACATTGTCTAAAATTAGAGAGTAACATACAAAATAAAATGCAATCTCACCAATTGTATTTAGTCACAGCTAACTTTAAAGACTGTATTCTTTTCCTCCACCCATACATATAGATATGTGCACATACATGCACACACACATTCATGCATACACACTCATGCACACATATATACATGTGCACACACATTCATGCACACACACTCATGCACACATACTCATGCACACACACTCATGCACACATACACACACATGTTAGTACAGTCTATGCAATCAGGATGAAAACTGCTATTTAAATTTAAGATTATGTTGGAAATGTTTGGTCATGCTATTAAATATATTTTTACAGTAGACTTTTTTTTTATCGGCACTATTTTATAGGTGGTTGATAATTTATTTAACAGGTTTCCATGTAATAGGGCATTTATTTTCTTCCAAAATTCTCAGTGTTTCAAATAATTCCATGATAGAGTGCCTTGGACATAAATTCCACAAATGGTTTTTAATACAGGACTATTTTATATGAATGGAAAATCTCTCCCTCCCCGTTTTTCAATGCTCTTTTCTTTCTTTCTCTGCGTCCTGACTTCTCTAGGCTTTTATTTTCCGTTTCAAAAATTTTCAGCATGATGATGGAATGTTCTCTCCACTCAGGTTGTTTATGAAGTTCAGTTTAGTTCTATGCTCTAGTAAATTCTCAGCTCATTTACATTTCCCAGAGATGAGTAAGTCCGAGTGTTTCATTTTGACCTATAAATTTGCATTCATTTTAAGGTATAGAGGATGAAAGTGGGCAAATTCACAACTCACGGAGAGCTTAGCCACTTGTTTCAAGTTGGCAGCAGTGTTCTTCCTCTGCAAAATTGTCACACTGTTGGTGGCTCTGCCATCTGCTCCTGTGGCCACCCACCTGCCACACCCTTGCTGTTTGCGACGTGGGGAAGTTGGCGTCTTCTCTGAGAGTTCAGAGAGGCCATTGAATGTGACCCCCGGCCTGGAAGGCTGGAAAAGCAAATCGTGGGCCTGGCATATTTCAATGTGAGTAAATTACATTCTGTCAGCCTCATTGCCTTGAATTTCACGGCAAATGTGGGACATTGAACGGCTGGCATTTGACAATCAAGAGAGAGGGAGAGAAAAAAAGGCTAACGCCTTATTAATGCAAACAATCTCCGATCCAAATGGCTGCAGGCAAGGAGGGGCTGCTATTTCCATGGAGGCAATTGCTGTTTTTCTTTCTGTTGATGCTAATTTCTCAGAAAAATTTAAGGTACTTTGTGTTTCTAGTTTTTGTTCCACATTGGATTGGAAACACATTTACTTCCCCTGGGGGTGGGGTGGGGTGGGTCGGGGAACCACACTTGGTTTTAGGGGTTCTAGCAACATTATGAGCCTGCATCTGGATGTCCCTTCTTTATCTGTAGCATGCCTGTGGATTCTCTGTGGTCAAACTCCTAGAGAAATCTCATTGGGGAAAAAAAACAAAACAAAACAAAAACAAAAAAAAACCAAAAAACAAAAAACAAAGCAAAACAAAAAAACAGGTGTATTGCGATTTAATAAGGATCAGGATAAACAATTAGGCTGAATAGATGTTTATTAAGGTAGAAATAACTCACAACATAGGCAGATGAATGTGGTGGGTTCCACCGGATCCTAAACCTTCCAGGGTCCACCACCAAAGAGAGCAGCCCGACCCATTCCCAGCCTTTTCCCCCAGCTCCTGTCTCCGCCCCAATGGGTGTGGCTTAAGCCACAGGTGCAGACAAGGTGAATATCTCACTACACAGGTGCTAACACATCACAGTGGCACTTCAATGCCTTAGACAAGGAATGCTTATTCTTGACATGTATGTGCACACCTGTGTGTAGTCAGAGGGACAACTTTCAGGGTTTGATTCCTTCCCTGTGTGGGTTCCAGGTACTGAACTAAGGGATTCTGGCTTAGAGACAAGTGTCCTTATCTGTTGTCTCTTCACTTCACCTGGTACCAGCCTCTAATTTGCTATGCAGCCAAGAGAGGATTTCCTGAACTTTTGATCTCACTGCTTCCCCCTCCTTAGTGTTGGGATTAGCAGTGTGGGCTATCCTGTCCAGTGTGTACAGTGCTGGGGATAAAACCCAGGGCTTTCTTAGGGGAAGCCATTTCACCAATGGGGCTCCAGGCTCAGCTGACAGCCACCTTTTCATAAACAGTTTATAATTTCCTATTTCTTCTCCTGAAAACACAAAGTCTGAACTACCCTTTTGTGTAACTATAAAAACACATTCATGGAACAGTGTATTATAAAACAAAAAATTAAAGGCTTATAGAGACATATTCATTTCAATTTGAAAATATTAGGATAGCCACCATGGAAACTAATGAAGTCCTGTGCCCTATGAATTTGGGCAACTGAGGGGTTGTGGGTGTTGCAGTAGGGGTCTGGTTTCATTAAGCTATTTTTTGATACAGTAATTAGCTCTTAATAGAGTCTAGATTGGTACTCCATGCATTTGTCATTTGATAGACCAGCAACTGCTTTGCTGGAAGATGCATTATGCTCGCACCAAGTGCTGGGTGGTTTGTTTGTGGGTAGAAGAATTTAAGATCTAGGATTACAGCATTATCAATACAGTGTTACTTTGAGATTGGTAGAATATTATTAGTAAGTTTACAGGAGGTAGGTGGCATAGGTCTTCATAGCAAGAGAAAGTGTGTGGTTTAACATCCCTGTACGGATCCCTTGTCATTAGTTCCCATTCCCCATCATGTGAGCATCAGACTTACCCAATTCTAAGAGATGAAAGGAAGCACATGGAAGATGGTGGCATGAGAAGGAATTTAAGGGATGTGGATCTGTAGACTTGAGGTTCAAGGCTTCAGAAAGTATTTCACCTCAAACAGACCAAGCATAGAAATACTACCACGCTGTCAGTTTCAAGAGCAAGACATGCCAGGATAGTCTGTGTTCATAGGTTTTGACACAGTGGTGAGAGTAGCCCATCATAACGTTCCAGGACTTCATCTTTCAGGTTCCTGTCCTTGCTGAAGACACCCTTTGAGTGAATCTTACAAATGCATGGCGACATTTTAAAAATCTCAGCATATACCAAGTAGCAAATCAAGTAGAGTTTTTAACATTTTTCTTATTCTTTCTTTGAGATAGGAGCCCATAGTGTAGCCCAGACTGGCCTTGGTTTCTTTATCTTCTTGCCTGGACATGCCAAGAGCTAGGTTATTTGTGTCTTCTACCACCCCCAGCTCAAGCAGTTTTAAAGTGCTTTGTTTAAAGATCTGCCTGTAACTATTTTTTATTGTTTCAAGACAGAGTTTCACACTGTAGCCCAGGACAACCACAAACTTGTGGTATTCCTCCTCAGCCTTCTGAGTGCTTAGATTACAGACATGAGCCACCAGCCCAGGCTGGTCTTCAACTCACTATGTAGCCTAGGCCTGCCTTGAACCCCCAATCCTCTTGTCTCAACTACAGGCTCCTGCTGCCATGTCTAGTTCTACTTGTAACTTGTAAAGATATTATTTACTTACTGAAGTAAAATAAGTCAGAACCTTAAAAAAACAAAATGAAACCCAACTTAGCTGCTACTTTTCAGGGTAATTTTGTTGTTGTTGTTGGTGGTGGTGGTGCTAGAATCTAATCAAAATACAATTTGACCTCATGCCTGTCTGCCTTTCAAGAAAGATCCAGAACAGCTGCTACAATGAAGTTAACCTCATGAGGGTGAGGCTGCTGTATTTTCCCTCTTCTTAATCTGAAGCCTAGGCAATCTTATAATATACCTCAAGAGCATGCAGCACATGGCTCACCTCAGGGGGAACATGCGGGCTCTTGATTATCTTCATTTCTGGGTCTTCTTGTAGGTTCTACTCTATGTACTGTGTTCCAGGGGGTGGTTTCCACTCCTTGTAGTGAGCTCTATATTTTAATCCATGTTTGAGCTCTTGGTAAAGAAAAAAAAAAAAAAACTAGTTTGTAACCATGTTTTGACAGCAACAAGACAGTCTGTAACAAGCAAGTGAAGCTGTTGTGTCTTTTGTAACTGTGCTTAATCACAATATATTTCAACAAAAGGAAAGTTTTGAAAGAAGAGGAAAGAAGAAATGATCTGACAGCATAAAGCTTAGTGTTTTGCCCCAGAGGTCAAAGGATTTGGTAGGGGTGAAAGGTTTTATTTTTATTTTTTTCATTTGTTTGTTTGTTTTTGTTTCTTTTGAGATATATTCTCATGCAGCTCAGGATGGCTTCCAATTCTCTGTGTAGCTAAGAATGACCTGGAACTCTTTATTAAAATATTTATTTTTATTTTATGATTTTGAGTGTTTGGCCTACATGTATATATGTATACCATGTGCATGCATGGTGCCCATGAAATCCAGAAGTAGGATATTAGGTCCCCTGTATCTGGGTTTTTGAGAACCAAACCTAGGTCCTCTGCAAGAGCAGCAAGTATCCTTAAAGGCCGGGTCATTTCCTCCAGCTCTGATTTTGAACACTATCCTTCTAGCCTCCACCTCCCAAGTGTTGGGATTGCTGGTGTGTGCCACCATGCTCAGCAAGGGTCTAGTTTTTGATGGAGTGATTGGTACATCCCCTGACCGGTGTTGGTAATGATCTCTGTGATCATTTTGCAGATTGGATTCCTACCTCCCCATCCTTCAGGTGCTACAAAGGAGGCTGCTGATCGCATCTAGAACATTCCCTATGTAACTGTCCAGGAGGTTCTGAGAGTTTATCTCACCCCATAGCCCTGGAGTCCTGTAATTTGCTGAATGCAGTGGGATAGGAAGGAGCCTGCTCGCTGTCCTCATGGGGCTTGGGGGTAGGGGACATGGACACATAAGTTGTCTTGCAGTTCATGCTCTGTGGGAGTGAGAATGAAGCTAGACCTCATCCAGAAGCACATTCTTCCTCTGATGTCTCCTCTCTTCTGCTCTCGTCTCTTCCTTGTCCAGAGTCCTTCCTCAGCAGATCCTACATGTAAACATGCCCCCCTCCAGATGCTGCCCGGGAAAGCCGCTCCAGGCCAGCTTTGGTTGCAGAAGGAAGCCATGCTGAGTGCCAACCACACCGAACAAAGCTTACTTTTAAAAACAAGGACCATTTTATTGTTAAGCCTGATTCTATATATCTCTTGACTTGGCTTAGAAATGGACACCAATATGCCCAACAGCATGCAGGCTGTTAAACGTTGGAGATGGAGTTTGATTTCAGAATTTAAAACTGTTCTTCCTGCCCATGTTCTTGTCCCCAGGATAACAATCCATGGACAACAAAAACCAAGGACTTCCGAATTTTGGGGGAAATTCCCTCCCCCCCCTCCCTCCCTCCCTCCCTCCCTCCCTCCCTCCCTCCCTCCCTCCCTCCCTCCCTCCTTTCCTCCCTCCCTCCCTCTCTCCGCCCTTTTTCTTTCTTTCTTCCTTTCTTTCCTTCTTTTTTTCCATCTTTTCTCCCCAACCTTCTCAAATAAGAGTGCTATATTGGGAGATTGAAGGAACACCTTGGATTTGGCTCATCCAGGACATTGACAATGTCACCTATGTTCCTTTGAAGATGACACAGAGAAACATGGAGTGACTGGTATAATATAGTTTGTTGATTATCCACTCTCAGCAAGCTTTTTATACCTGGGAGAACTGCCTTTCTTTTATAATCACTCCAAAACCAGAGACCCTGTTACTTTTTAAAATGTAAAGTAGTAACTTAGATGAAACCATGGAAACCATACTTTTCCAAACTGGGAGAGAACTATTGCCTTGCCTGAAGTGCATGTTGAAACTTTACCTGGAGTTCTTAGAACTAGACACGTTTGGATTTCATACTTTGGAATCTCCACATATACACGAGAGCCTGACAAGCTTATCGCTTTTCCAAGCTGTACTTTGGTGGAATAGTACATTTGTCTATTGTTGATACTCTACCTGGGGTAAGCAGATTCCTGTCTCATCTCCCTGGGGAAAGTTCAATTACTATAACCTCACAATGAATTCTAGTGTTTAAATATTTTTCAGTTAAAAAAATTCCATTTCCCTCTGGACCTCAGTGTGTCTTGAACTTAGTTGATTGTAGAAAGCTACGGCAGAGACCCTGCATGTCTGATGGGATATACTGTGGGGGTCACTGAGGCAGGGAGGTGCCAAGTCGTTTTGTCCACTGGGGTGTCAAGAAGCATTGACCTAGTTCCATAATCTCCTTTTCCTTGCATTTGAGCTGGAACACAGACAGTGGCAAAAACAAGACTAGAAATACATGACTATTGAGTCTAACTCAGGCTAGCTTGGCCTATCATCTTTAGTTCTGGGTTCCCTGATGCTCATGTCTTATTGATGACACAGATCCAGTTCCAGTGGATGTTTAAGGAAGACAGAAAAGTAAATTGAAATAAAAGTAGCCTATTGTTCTTCTGGTTCTTACTCATGTGGCCATGGGTGATAAATGTTATTTACCAAGTAGTTAAAAGATATGCTGGACACTGAACTAGGCACTTTATATATGTTATGTAATTTGAACCTTTCATAACTCTGCTAGGTAGTTTTGCTTGTCCTGTAGGACATATAAATAAACTAAGGACTCTGGGAGCTTTGTGGAAGTTTGTTCAGTTAAGGATGGTTTTAGAATTTCATTTCAGTACCCGAACTCTAGTTACACTCTCAAGAGACTTGGCTCAACTCCCCCAGTTGGACGATTCCATGTGTACTAGGAACTAGCCATTTTATGCCAGGGCTCTGTGAGGAAGCTAGTTTCAGGAACCTCCCTAATTCACTGTGTGTGTGTGTGTGTGTGTGTGTGTGTGTGTGTGTGTGTGTGTGTGTGTGTGTGTTTGTGCACGTAGGTGTATGAAAGCCAAAGGGCGATTTTGGGCATTGTTGGTCAAACATCATCTACCTTGCTTTTGAGACAGGGTCTCTCACTATCCTGGGGCTTGGTGACTGTAATAGATTGACTAGCTAGTGAGCTCCAGCCACCATGTTGTTTCCACATCTCCACGTATTCCAGTTCTTGAATTATGAGCAAATTTAGTTTTTTTTCTTTGTTTGTTTTTGTTTTCCAGACATGAATTCTCAGAGTTCAAATTAAGGTCCTCATGCTTTCATGGCAAGCCTTTCCTAACTGAGCTGCATCCCAGCTCCCTAGTCCACTCTGGATATGGGCTTCTGGAGTGTGATGCTATCATTCTTGGGACAGAAGATAGTGGTCCCCCACATTTGATCTTTTAAGGCACCCAAATCTCTAAGAACCAAAGAGATGGTTATAATCAAAGATCAGCAAATGGAGAAAAAGAGAAAAAATGATTAAAATGAAGAAATAATAGCTGATTAAAAAGTTTCAACTGGTAACTTCACTGATGGCTGTGGTGTAAAAACTTGGGTATCTCATTCTTTTTGCTTGAAGTCACCTTTTAGAGTACCCTAATGAAGCTGTTAGCATTCTTTCCATGTTGAAAGATTGGCCTCCAGGGATGGGAAGTTTCCCAGCTTCCCTTCCCAGGCATGTCACAAGTTTTCTCATGCTCAAGTAGGAAGCAAGAGGGCGCCCGGGCATTTGCTGCTGAGGAAATCTGGGCTGTGCTTATTCATGCATATTTACAAGGTAATTAGTTGTCCATTCATTCATTAGCGTGTTTATAGGGCCACTTGCAAAGCCTCAATTGCGGCTTGGAGAGGAGAGACAGCCAAGGAGGGCCTCAGGGGAACACTTGGGTTAAACAGCTTCACAGCTTGATGCTTGCAACCCACCAGTTATAGGCTCCAAACCAGAACTAGTTTAAGTGACTCGGATGGGCCTTGTCAGTCATCGAGAAGCAAGAGCTTAATTGGCTTATTCATGTAGACTTTCATATCCAGTGAGAAAATTTCAATATTTTCTTTTTATTCCTTCTATCTCTCTTTTGTGCACCTGCACACATAGTTGTGCCGATATGTTCAGATCCGTGTTTATGCATGTATATTCAGGCCACAGGACAACCTCAGCACACATATGCCTTATTTATTTGCATATTAATTATTAAGATAGAGTTTCTCACTGATTAGGTTAGGCTGGCTGGCCAATGAGCCCGAGATTCACCTATCTTTACCTCCCTAGCTATGGGACTACAAATACATAGCATTATGACTGGCTTTAAACACTTTTCATTTTTATCTTTTACCTGGGTTTTGGTGCTTGAACTCAGGTCACCATGCTTGCATGCCAAGCCTTCACTAATTATTAGACACCCCTCTCATCTTTTTTCTTTACTTTGGCATATGGCCATATTAATTTCTGGTGCCCAAGCCCATGAATATTGACAGACACATGGAAATGAGCTAAATATCGTCAAGACAAAGTATAGAATAATTTCAAACTCTTTTTTTTTTTCATCTTGTTTTTCTTCAAAACCAAGGGCATAGATCTGAAGGAAATGTCCCTGTGCTCACGGAAAAGAAAAAGAGGTATTTTAGAGAGAAAGGACAATTGGCAAGAGACTAGGCTCTGCAGGAGTTCTCAGGAGTTCTGTTGGACCCAGTTCTTCTTCTGACTTGAAGTCTATGTACAGCTTGCTACTGAGTTTTACAAAATTTCCATGTTGGAGTATATTATGTAAGCTGAAGATAGTGAATGCTACTGTCCTTGTATACAGTTTGGTGTAAATTATTTCCATCTGGCTCCTGGTGACCTCTGAATAGCTGGGTTCCAGCTCCAGGTTTCTGAGAGTCAGCCCCAGTTGTGATGGCCATGCAGGGTGGCCTGGGAGGAGGCGGGTACTCCAGAGTTTCTCCTTTGCATTAACAATGAGCTCCTCCGGGATATCAAAGAGAGACAGTTTGTAGAACCTGTGCTTTTGAAAATCTGTCCCTACGTTAGATCTAAGGAAAAAACATGTCTAGCTCTTCAAATCATCTCCACATTTCCAAATCCCCTCTGCACCTTTGTTTTTCCTGCTCCTTGGGTCCTCCGTCGAGCTCCTGCGGTTGCCTGCGTGTTTCAATATTTAGTTCCTTCAGTCATTTCAAAATTACTTCAAACTCACCTTCTTTAGAAACCTGCTTTCAAACCAACCTCTTGGAAGAGTGGGGGGCACTAGTGCACCATTGCTTATAAAGAATGGAGTTACTGCTGTCACCCACTTCTGTAGAACTTGTCTATTCTGGCCTGTTCCTAACTTTCCCGTCATGAAGTCATACATGTAGAGACAGCAGGGATTGTGGCTCAGTGTTCTTACCATGTTTTGAGTTATAATTTGACCTAATGTGCACCTATCGCATGTGTTTGTCTATCATCTATATCATTTATCTGTCCTATATCATCTATTGTCTATTATCCATCATTTATGCATCATCTATCATATATAGTCTGTAATTTTTCTATCATTTGTCTTTCACCTATCACTGATCACTTATTGCCTATTAATCTATCAATCACTTACCTCTATCATCTATCTTTTGTCTATCATCTGTCTGTATCATTTATTTGGTATCTATCATTGTCTATATGTACCTACCTATGTATCTATTTATATATTTTGTCTGCCATCATTCTGTTTTCTAGCACATAGAGATCTACTTCATAGCTATCTAATTTAAATCATATCAATCTAGCTATACGTGTCTATCATCTTATCTATCCATATGTTTGCTGTTTACTACATCTCATACACAAATTCTGTTACATGGCTCTCTATCATATAATCTATCTATCTATCTATCTATCTATCTATCTATCTATCTATAATCTGTCTATCTTCCATATGTATAATCTAACCTGTCATATCTCTCATTGATTTGTTGGCCTCTATAACCATTCACCCCTACCATGAACAGGTTACATATCCTAGGTCTCAGTTTCATCATTCATAAAATGGGATTGCTAAGAATGGCTCATGGGGCTGTGAAGGGATTACCAATGTATGTACATGGACATATATATATATAACATTTAGAATAATTCCTGTTGGGTGGGAAGAATCCATCATTAACCTTCATTTTCTTCATGGCCTCTTTTTCTCATTCCTCCTTCTGTTTTCTCTTCATACTAGTAACACCATGTTTCCTCCCTGGGAACATTTCTCGAACTCCCTCTTCAGTCAAGTTCAAGCCCTGGCAGGAACAAAGCAGTTCTGCCCCACCCTTTCCATGGCACACTTCTTTCCTGCCTGTGGGGGAGACATGTGGATTCCTTACATTTCTACTGTTCGTCTTGATTTCCTTCTTTCTTTATTGCTATGGCTTCATGGACTTGCTGTTCAGCTTCCAAATCTATGTAGGCTTCCACTCTACTGGAGCATGTGCTGGTTACACAGTGTTGAGTGACTGGGTAGTGATGGTGTCACATCAGTTATTGAAGGGGCTAGAGAACAAGGAGAGGCTATTGGTAGCCCGCTACCTGATTTCCTATGGACTATCAGCTTGGGATATTTTTTTTCTTTTTCTGTTTGAGTGTGTTTGTGTGTGGTATGTGTTGCGGGATGTCAACATAGATGGGGGAGGAAGGCAATCAATTTTAGGTGTCACTCATCAGGAGCCACCCTTTCCCTTTGATAGAGTCTCTCAATAGCCATGGGGCTGTCTGGCCAGTGAGCCTCAGGGATCTTATTTCCATCTGCTGAAAACTGGCTCTTTCTCCATGGTACTGGGGATCAGGCTTCAGTCCTGACACTTACAGGCGAGCACTTTCATGCTTGTTCTCCAGTCTTTGTCAGATTGCTTTTAAGACAACTTCTATTTTTCTATGTAGCCCTGGTTAGCTTCAAACTTGTGATCCTCCTGCCTCAGCTTCCTTAGTGCTGGTGTTATAGGTATGTACCATCAAGGAATGACATGAGTTTTGCATTCAAAATTTTAAATAAATAAAGAATATTTTATAACACATGAAGGTTGCATACAATAATGCTGTTCTCCATAAAGTTTTATGGGAACACAGCCACACTTCTCTGCTTACATGTCAACATAGTGTTCTCAAGTGTGACACAGCTGAGTTGAATAGCTTAGAGTGAGGCTGTCTGGCCTGCAAACCCCAAGTATTTACTGTCTGACTTTTTATGGGATATTTGCTGATTGCCGACTTAGAATCTTGTTCTAAGTAATCTGTTCCACCTCAAAAAATAATAAGAATGTGGATGAAAAGTGGGGTTTGAAAACATTATCTGAAGGGTGATATCTTTTAAAACAGTTTTTAAACATTATTTTATGTGTATGGCTGCTTTGTCCACAGGGATGTCAGTCTACCATGTGATGTATGTGCAGTACCCTTCAAGGTCAGAAGAGGGTGTTGGATTTCCTGGAACTGGAGTTACAGACAGTTGTGAGCCACTTTGTGGGTGCTGGGAATTGAACCCAGGTCTTCTGTAAGAGTAACCAGTGCTCTTAGCCCAGGGGCCATTTTTCAGCCCCAGGAACACCACCTTTCCTGAGCTGTGGTTGCATGTTTTCTGTATTTCCTGGTCCTTGTTTGTTGCATCTAATGTATTTGATGGGCAGTGTATTAAGTTAGTTCACATTAAACTTCTGTGTCAGTTGCCTGGTTTTGTGGACAGCCGTACAACCCGACATTGTCATCTTGGAGCACCAGCTTTTGTAGGATTCAATTCCTTGTTGGTGGCAAAGGCTTTGTTTCTTTGTGAACCGCAGCAGTCTCCCTTAGTTTCTTTCATGGATGTTTGAAACCAGGCCCTTTGTATTGAATATCTTCACACATCTTAAAACAGAGAAACTTTGGGCTTTTCAGCTTTGCACACAGAAGGAGCCCTGGCATTGTCTTTCGCTCAGCGTGATTGACTCATTCCTTAAATAAAACTCCATTCTTTGTTCTCAGGGCCCCACTAACTGCCATATTCAAATTATTTGTTCTTGTCTAACACGACTTCAGTCTGTGCCAGTTATTTTGCAATCTCACCAACAATTAAGCGCAATGTTTACAAAGTAATTGACACTTATTCTAGAAATATTCTGCAAAAACAAAGAAGGAAATCCAAATAACAGTATGAGAGAAACATGCACTCCATCAGGGTGTCTTTTGTCTTGTACACATTGTGTCATTGAAGACTTGCCCAAGAGTAGAACAGTGGATCCCTGCAATGGAAACTAGGGGCTCTGCTGGTAGACAATTAGAAGCATAGATGTCACAAAAGGCCCATTCTCATCTGGCGGGGGTCATGCCTTTCTTGGGCAGGGAAGAGGCAGTGGTTTGGCAGTAGAGACTCATTTTGCATTGTGGAAACGTTGTGCCAAGATTCTAACCGGAATCTATCAGATGGAGTTCCGAACTTCCACACAAGGGTAATGTAGATATGTTAGGTTTGTGAAATTAAAGCCGGGAGGGGATTTTGTTCTATTCTTTTGGAATAGGGCCTCAGTGTGTAGCCAAGAATAACCTTGAACTCCTAATTCTTCTGCCTCACCTCTGGAGTGCTGAGATCAAAGGTATATGCTACTGCACCCAGTTTATTGAGTGCTGGAGACTGGCCCCAGGGCTTTGTGTATGTTAGGAGAGCAATCCACCAACCCAGTCCCATCCCAACCCTTCACATTGAGGGGGAAACAAAAAGATTCAATTCTGTTTTCTTCCTACTATAGATGGAGCACTCCCCAAATCTGAAACTTTTCTGGTACTCATATAGTATCTCAAATGAAAATTCAATACCAGGAAACTTGGTTTTGGGTACAAAATTATTAAAAATAATATACTTACAGGTGACAGGTAAAAGGAATACATGTGGAATGTAAGTAAATGTCATGCTTAGGTTTGATTATCAACTCCAAGATATTTCCCTATGTACCTGCAAATATACACAAAGCATGCTAAACTGCCCAAGTTTGAACCTAATTTGTCTCAAACATTTTGAATGACTGATACTCTGTAGTGAGTGGAATTCCCTCCCAACTCTTCCACTTCTATCCCATTCCTACAATTCTTAGAACTTGGACTAGGAGAGTGCTCCCTGTCTACTCTGTGAGTAGACCCTGGTACTCACCAAGAACCTGTTCACCCTCAGCTACTTGCCTTTGTGTGGCAGCCAGCATTGGGCAATTCCTCTATGAGATGATATGCAAGCTTTGTTTTCTATATACATTCCTTTTGGTATATTACAGTCATTTACTTACCTGTGCACACACCCCTTGCCTCAGCTCCTAAGTACCGAGATTATAAGAATGTGCTGCCACACTTAGACAAGTAAATAAGCTTTTAAAATGGTCCATAATAGATTTGTTTCTCCTCCCAGTAACCCTTACTGGCTGGTCATCAATGAAAGAGAAGTCTAATTTGATTGAACAGCTTAACTAGTTTCTATGGGAAAGTTTTCCTTCATTTATTCTTTTAGATTTATTCCCTTGCTTATGCTCTTTTCCAAGTAGGCTTCTGAGTATGTGTATATGAGGCATTTGAACTCACACTGATGGTGAAAGAGGAGGAAGTGGGTCATACATTTGGGGCCTTGTATAGTCATGAAATTGCAAGGTCTTGAGCAGCTTTACTGTCAATAGGGCTTGAATTTACTATGGAAGTGTGATACCTTCTCTCTCATCTTGGCCAAACCAGTGATCTCCCAGCTGTCCCATTTTTTCCCTAGCACTGACTCTGAGCATCTAACCAGTTCTTAGATTCCCAGTCTAGGGCATCTCCCCTGCGTCCTGTGGTCCTCAGGCTCTTGAAGACCCTCCCCCAATCATCTAGACCGTGGGTACATCTGCTTCCTTCTATAGGCTTAAGTAAGCAGTCGATATATGCTTCGTTTAGATGGAACAAAGATTATAGAAAGGCAAGGGAGACCTGCTTATCTTGCCTATCCGCAGGTTGAGTTTTGGCCACCTCAGATTGGCACTTTTTGCTATTGACAGATTTATGACACAGAAGCTCTTTTTTTACTTTCATTTCCCACTGAACCTGAGTTTTATTATCTCCTGTCCCTCTCAGAGTTCCAGCTGGGAATGGAGGTCAGAACATGCATGTCTCCTGCCTGCTGTCCTGAAGTCTCCCTGGGGTACAAAGGAAGTTTCCCTCATCTAGTCTCCTCTGTCCCAGCTGGGAGAACAAAATGGCTGCCAGGGGGACTGTTTCCTGGGAGGCAAACTGAAGATCATGTGGTTTACCCCTTTGAAGAAGGTTTAGAATTCAATAGAGCATTGGTCTGCAGGACAGAGGACTTTGCCCATGGTGGGTGGTTGGTTGTAAGTCCTGCTCAGAGTGGGCAGGGAGCAACCTGGATTGTCAAGATCCATGGCTGGCCTCATTTTTTTGCTGAGGACACAGAATGCTTCTGTCCTTGAATGTGCTTTAGAGCCAAACACTCTGGAGCACAGGGAACATTAAGTACTCCTTTGTCAGATGATAACAACAAGACAGTTCTCCATCAAAGGAAATTATTGTGATTGAAGAAAAAGCCAGTCAATTCCTGGGGATTGGTCTTGGAAAAAAAATCTCATTGTGTATTGAAGTGAAATCAGGTTGGGGTGGATATCCAGGGCGTCGTGAAGCACAAACTAGCCATACAGCTTTGAGCTGAGCAGGAACTGCGAGCTACTGAAGAGATGCACCCTGACATTTTTTCCTGTGGTGGTGGGGACTTTGGGGACTGGAGAAAAGGTGACTCTTCATTTTACTTGTTTTTGCTTTTCTCCTTATCTTGTCATTTGTAGTTCTTAATACAGTACAAAGTTTTATATAGTGATGACCTACTGTGTGCTAGATTCTGGGTAGGACATAGAGAGATCAAGTTTAAGTAAGACCTGTTCTGTTCAGATACTTGGCCAAGAGAGATGGCTTATAGAAGCTGAATGTGAAGGAGTATTATTTTTGGGCACAGAGGTAGGATGATGGCTCCCAGTGTCTGCAGACATGGTGTGCGGGGAAGGCAAAGGGCAGGGAAATGCTAATACAGTACATCTAGCTGGAAGGACACAGCACATATGCAAAACATCTGTCTCAAATGCTGGTTTAGATCACAGTTCTCAAGATTAGGCTTTGGGTAACAGGATAATAGAGTCACGAGGTGGTATATGTATGGTGGGGTACCAGTAGGTATCTTTAGGATGAATGTATCCTTTATTATGCTGACTTGAGACACAGTGATGGCCAGTAAAGTTGTCCTGGAACATTTTATTTCTTTCTACTGTACATGTGGATTGCACTGGACATTCTCACCAAGATAACTTGACTTTTTCATTTATCGTAATTGCCTTGACAAGGGTGTGCAAGGATTACCTGCCAGTCTGTCAGCTCTGTATGTACTCCAAGCCCCTTAGGAAGGCTCTGAAAATATAACCCAAAGACTCCAGAGCATATCCTCAGCTCACTGTCTGTATAAACCTGACAATTGCTCTGCTTTTGTGAAGCTGGCCTGCTCAGCATGGAAAACTAGAAATACTCATTGACTTCAGAAGCAGCTGTCCAGGATTCTTCCTTGCCTCTTCCCAGGAGGACTTTGTTCTAGTGATGGTCTCAACTGTCTCCAAGGCTGGATTCGCCAGTTTTCCACGACTGTGACAGAATGTTTGGTAAAAAAAACACCTTAGGGGAAAGGCTTGCTTGGCTCATAGTTTCAGTCCATGATTGTCTGGGAGCCATTGCTGTTAAGTCCTTCAGAGATCTACAAGGATGAACCCAACTAATAATCTAAGCAATAGTGGAGAGGTTACCTTTAATGCCCTTCCACAATAATGAAATTGATGACTAGACTACCTTATACGTCATCCTAGAGCCTCCATTTACTAGCTGATGGAAGCAGAAACAGACACCCACAGCTAAACACTGAGACAAACTCCTGGAATCCAGTTACAGAGAGGGAGGAGTGATGAGCAAAGGGGTCAAGACCAGGCTGGAGAAACCCACAGAAACAGCTGACTAGAACAAGGGGGGAGCTCATGCACCCCAGTCTGATATCTGGGAAACCAGCATAGGACCAATCCAGACCCCCTGATGTGTGTGTCAGTTAGGAAGCTTGGGCAAGCTATGTGGTCTTTGGTAGTGGATCAGTATTTATCCCTAATGTATGAATGAACTTTGGGAGCCCATTCCACATAGAGGGATACTCTCTTAGCCTAGACACATGAGGGGAGGGCTTAGGCCCTACCCCAAACGATATGACAGACTTTGAAGATCCCCCATGGAAGGCCTCACCCTCCCAGGAAGCAGAAAGGGGATGGGTTGGGGTTTGGTGGGGGTGATAGGGGAGGATGAGAAGGTGAGGGAACTGGGACTGACATGTATAACAACCTTGTTTCAAATTTAAATAAAAAAAGGAAAAAAGAAAGACCTTTAGAGGTATCATGGCAGAAGAGTGGGGGAGAAATCCAGGAAGCAAAGAGAGAGAGAGTAGGGACAACACATATTTGAAAGTGTAGTCCCAGCAACCTGCCTCCTCTTATTAGGCCTCACTCCTGAATCATGTCCAGTTATGGCCATCAAAGGATGGATCAGTTGATGAGGTTATTAGCATCCTCATGATCTAGACACCTCTTCATACTGCTGCCAGCTGAGGGCAAAGCCTGCAGCACATGAACTCTTGGGGCAGTTTTTATTATAGTTAAACCACAACAGACTAATCTTCTAGTCCAGGTATCTGAGCTTCTGGCTTTTCCTAAAGACCAGGACTTAAACTGATCTAGTAGGTCGGTGAAACATCACAGGACATTTCTTAGTGTCCCCATGACTTCAGAGAACTCCCATCCATGCCTGACCCATTGCTCCCATGTTTGAAATTTACTTATAAGATCTTGGTGAAACATACATGGCTTTTGCTTGTAGCTAATGCTTGGACACACCTCTCCTATTTGGAACAGGAGGGACCTATTACTATGAACAACTCCTTCTATAACTCATACTTTGTACTTTGCAAATGTCTTTCAAACTCACTGTGTCTTTTAGCTGACTGGAAGGCATGTAAAGAGTCATTTGGGTTCTTTGAGTGTAGAATAATTTTCAAGCCCCATATAACCAATTTTGCCATGTTTAAATTAAATTGGTGATATGTGTTTTTTTTTTTGAGATGACATTTTCCCTAGGATATACCCATATAAATGATTTTATTAGTGTCCATAAAAATGACAGAAGGTATAATCATATCAAAAATCATTTATTTCAGCAGGACACTAAAAACTTCAAAATAAAGCAAAGGCAGGAAAAGCAAGATAATACTTTTTTGGAATAGTTTGGAGTACTATAAATATATTTATAACTTACCAAATTCAGGTGAATTCAGACAACATTTTAAACACCCTTATATTGAAATCATTGTCAAATGGTCAGTGCTAAGACCCAGGCATGTCTCATCCCAGTGCACCATAGCTTTATGGGGTGGGGCATCTCTCTGCTGTTGCTGAAAGAGGAGCTAATAAGAGTTGGGAAATGAGCCATGTGGTGGTGGCACACACCTTTAATCCCATCACTTGGGAGGCAGAGGCAGAGGCAGAGGCAGGTGGATCTCCATGAGTTCCAGGCCAGCCTGGTCTACAGAGAGAGTTCCAGGATAGGCTCCAAAGCTACACAGAGAAACTGTCTCAAAAAATCAAAACAAGACAAAACAACAACAGCAAAAAGGAGTTGGGAAATGAAAATGTTATTCAGCTGATGTGTCAGGCTTCTGAGAAGGCCTGTGACCATCATGACTGTAGAGTTAAGTACAAGAAAGAGCTGTTTGAGAAAAGGCAAATAGCTTTGAAAAGCAGACAGCATTGGTTTGCTGATTTGGGTCTTTATCCCAGCACTTTCAGTCTACAGAAATCCTAGGGTTCTTCCTTAGTGATGAATGGATCATGGACACTGGAAGATTACAATCTTCCAGTGAAACCTAGTGCCATTGCCTTGATGATTGGCATTCAAAGAGTTAAAAGTGAATGGTAGTTCAGGCTTGGATTGGTGTCTTAGTTTTATATAATTGTTACCAGATACCTGAGCAAATTGACTTAAAGGAGAAAGATTAATTTCTATTCGCTGTTTCAGAAATGCCAGCCCTGAATTAACTGGATTCATGACTTATGGGTGTGCGGGGAGGTAGAACATAGTAATGAGAGTTTGTGATAGCTCAGAACTGGGAGTCTGAGAGATAGGAAGGGCCTGGGATCTGTTCATCATCTGCACAGCACACCTTCAGTTACTTGCTTCCTCCATCCAAGCTTGGCCGCCTGGTTTGTACTACCTCCTGATGCCCTCACATGGTGACTGTGTTAATGAATCCATTGATGAATTCAAAACTTTCATGACTTGTAGCAGGCTTTTTTGGGGGGAGGGGCTATAAACCAACTCACAAATCATGACATGTATTATTAATTATTAATGTGAAACCTTAGTTTAGGCTCATTTCTTGCTAGCTCTTATAACTTAACCTGTTTCTCTTTACCTATGTTTTGCCTCGGGGTCTTTTACCTTTCTTTTGTATATCTTACTTTCACTGCTTCTTGTGTCTGTGTCTGTCTGTCTGTCTGTCTGTCTGTCTGTCTGTCTGGTGGTTGCCTGGCTTCTGGCCCTGGGTATATCCCTCCCTTTCTCTCTCTTTCTCTTCTCTCTGGAGCCTAGATTTCTCCTCCTATTTATTCTCTGCCAGCCCCGCCTACCCCTCTCCTGTTTAGCTTTTTATTAGACCAATCAGGAACCCTAGGCAGGCAAGGTAAAACAAATGCTTTTTGTAAGGTAAAACATCTTCATATAATTAAACAAATGCAGCGAAACAAATTTAACAATTTACATTGTTAAAAAGGCAGCAGAAACACATGCGATACACCATCACATAGCTAAAGGAATATGCCATAGCATAAACAAATGTAATACATCTTTGCCTAGTTAAAATAATATACACAACAATGGACCAGTCTATCTCAAAAGGCCCCTTTGTCGGCAACCCAGTGTTTAACCCATGACCCTGGGGGAAGAGCACTTCCCAGCTAAATCATGATAGGAGCTGTCAAGTCATCCAGGTGAAGCTAGATCCCACCATTGTTTCAAGTTTTGCCTTCTTATGTGACCCATCCCTCAGGAATGATGGACATCTGTCCACTCCTTATTCTGCTCTCCCAGAAAGTTCTGTCTTGACACTGGCTCCAACAGAGGCAGAAAAATAGACTTGTGAACCACAAGAGGAGTTTCATGTTTCTGCACTGATGTGACCACTCAGTGCTTCTCATGTTTCATTGGCTAAACTGACTCATGGCCACATCAGAGAAAAAGCCAATGGAGCAATGTGATCCTCTTTCTGGCCTGGAATGTGGCTTGAACATCAGCCAGTAGCTCCACTGATGGCTACAGGCATGCTTGAAAACCATTTGTTCTCTCTTGCTTTAAGGCCCCACCCTATTTAAATACCACACGACCTCCCCCAAACCAACCTGCCAAATGACCCATTTTTGTGTTTAGGACTCTCACTTTGAACTGATTGAGCCCACACCCATTCATCCCGTGTTTTCTACTGTGGACATTATATTAAGTGACATCCCTCTGTTACTTGCTGTCTACACAAACATGCAATCATCCAGTGAGTACTGCCCTACAGACGGGTTAAATGTGGGATGGGAGTGGTGGGGTACATGCCCCAGCATCTGCTTTGGGAACATGCCAGTCAGCTCCCTATCCTGAAGGGAAGTTTCTTGTGCTGTTCACTCACTCGGTCTCCCTCTTCAGTTCTCATCTTCAAGTGAGGCCTTTCATGTACTGGAAATCAATACTAGTCTACTCTGTTTTCTTTCCCATGTACGGGAGTGTATTTCTTTTCATTTCCATGGGTCCACTTTGTCTTCTTTCATGTTCCTTTTCAATTCCACTTTGCTCCCAGCCTAGATATAGGAAAAACAGTAACCCGGGAAGTAAGGTCAGAGCCGGCCTTGAGCATTTCAAGGGAATGAAGGAAATGCAAGCACAGCTTCTTGCTAGCCCAGAGGGAATCTGCTCTTCTGGACTCAGAGGGGAGGCTGCCCTAAATCCAGTGAAGGTTCTGCCTTCACTCTTCCTGGTGCCCCCTACAAAGATAAAGGGACCCCTGGCTCACTCCCCTTCTGCACCTTCCATGTGACAGAGGTGGGGAGTCCATGACTTAGGCTTTACCTGCGCTATCTAAGTTAGCACAGACAGTCTCCTGGTTTGGTTGGGTTTTGTCAGGTGGAGAGTCAACTTAAGAGTCATGCCTTTACCAATTTCCAGTCATTTCTGAGGGTTCCTTTCTTTCACTGTTCCTCTCCTTCTAGTCTTCACCTGCTCTCTCCCTGTGGTCTGCAGAGCCCAGCAAGGGGGGGATTTGCTTCATCACTGAATGTGGCAGAACTCACTGAGGGGACTCCCCCTTCCTCAAAGCTTATGCATCTTTCCATAAACTGAGGAGCCTGGTGGTGTTACTGCTGGCTTTCCCTAAATCATTGCATACTATTCCTGTGCTTGGGGACCATAGCCAAGGCACTGGCTTAACTCTGAGCTTCTTTATCTTGGGAGTGGTCTTCAACCCAGGAGCCCTTGCTGTTGTAATTTATTGCCTTGAAGAGAAGTTACACCATGCAACAAGGTGCACATAGGAGGTTTATTAGAGGAAGATAGAGAAAGGGTAGAGAAGGGGACAAAGAGGGGAGCAGAGACCAGTCCTTGGGGGCAAGAGTGGTGGGAGAGAGACAAGGAGGGAAAAAATGGCAAGGCCCACCTTTTATAAGAGAACATAGTGAATGTGCACAGATGGTGCTCTTAGTGGCTTCAGCTGAGGACATATCCTGTCAGGACCCTAAGGGCAGGCCAGTACAGATGCCTGAATACTAACACTTGCCATCTCCTCATGCTTCAGGGCAAGGTCTACCTGCACATCAGACAGTTTACTCTGAGTGCTCCAATTTACCTTCTTCACCAGCCAAGGTGCTATCTGGCCCTTCTGTTGCTGTATCTCATTTTTGTTCAGAAGCTCAGGGAGGAGCAGACATGGGAATCAGTCCTTTGATTACAATGAAGTACCAGATAGTGAGTATCAATAACACTGTAGAAATGAGGGACTGGAGGGGACAGAGGGACCAGACAGGGCATTCCAAGCATTCTAAGTGGCCCCAGAAGTCCTTTAACCATAGCAGCTAACCTTGATGAGGCCCCCTAATGAGCTCTTCTAGAGACTCACTTTTAATCTCTTGCCTCCTAAGGCCTGGTGGCACCCCATGGCACATCTGGGTATTTTTGTGCAATTTCTGTTTTTTTATTCTAGAGCACAACACACTCTCCATAACCTTTGTGGAGGTTGAGGGGAATATTTGCGAACACATCTATGCATCTATAGGTTCCTATCTTTCTATACGTCTCCTATTTAAAACCTCATATGCTTCATGCAATGTGGTTCTTGACGGTTGGTGTTCAGCATTGGGGAGGCACTGCATACTTACTTTTATATTCCATTTCCTGGAGAGCCTGAGTTGTTTGAAAAAGGAATCAGACTTTGTGTTTCTTTTCTCTTACTTGTAAAGAATTGCTTATTGGTTTTCAATAAATGTTGGAACAAATGACTACAAGGCCACACAGAACTGCTATATTAGTGAGAACTTTTGACTGTCACACTGGAGCAGGAGGGCTCCAGTGTGTTTTCTGTGTGTAAGTCTGTTTTGGACATTTGCTTAGCTCATAGCATGCTAAGCTTGCATATTGAACTCCATCTGTCGGCAACTGCGACCCTCTGTTTCTAACACTTACAGTCTGACCTCGGATGGAGAGAATTTGTGAACAAAATGGTTTAGCAACAGTTCTCAAAGGAATGGCCTATTTTCTAGACATTTAATTATGTACTCCATGTATAATGCTGGCATGTGAGTAAATAGGAAAGGAAACAAAACAAAACCAAACCAAAAAAAAAAAAAAAAACCCAACCCAAAACAACACTGGATAAAAGCTTAAGAAGGATCTTGTTTCAAATTAGCCCATAGGCCAGAAGTTAAATATCTAGTTAAATAATATCTAGAGATGATTATTTTCTGGACATGGTTCTGGGTGCCTGTGATCCTAGCACTTGGTCAGGGAAGATACAGGCAGGAGCCTGAGGAGTTTGGAGCCAGCCTGGGCTACATAGAGACACCCAGTCTTATAAAATAACATCAACAGCAGCAGCAACAACAACAAAACTCTGCTTCCTGGATGAATTATGTTTTCTTTATTTTTCACCCTGTGAGGATTAGATTTTTTTAAAACAAGTTGACACACCCTAGAGTCATCTCAGAAGACAGAACCTCAATTGAGGCAATGTCTCCATTAGCTTGGTTTGTGGGCAAGTCTGTGGAACATTTTCTTGATTAGTGACTAATGTTGATGGCAGGTGGTCCTGAGTTGAATAAAAACTGGAGCTGAATGAGGAGCTAAGTGAACAGCATTCTTCTGTGGTCTTTGCCCTTTGCTTCAATTCTTTCCTCCAGGTTCCTGCCCTGCTTGAGTTCCTGTTTCAGCTTTCCTTATGGATGGGGACTAGCAATTGTAAATCAAAGAAACCCTTCCTTCCCCTTGTTGCTTTTGGTCATGATCACTGCAATACAAAGCAAACTAGGATGACTTTTCTGTTCATAACTGCATAGTCTTAAGTAACGGATAACTGTAGGGGTTTGATGCCCATTGCCTTGAGCTCATCATGGATTAGGAGATTTTTAGAAATAGACCTGTTTTTTGCTGTTTTTGTTTTTCCAAAATAGTCTCAAATAAACTGGAACTTTGTAAGGACTTATGGGGAGCCTGGGCAAGTTAGGGAGCATAAACAGATACAATGAGTAAACACAGCCGTTTCAAGGATCCAAGAGAAGCAGGCAAAATTATAGACAGCTGAAGGCCGACTTCCGCCAGAGGAAGACAAATGGGTTCCTTGTGGTGGGTGTTTGGGCCAGGTGTTTTCTTCCCTTTGTTGTATTACTCCAGGAATTAAAGGTTCACACAGGTTGAAAATAGCAAGGAAACTTTATTCAAAATCAAAGCAACAGCACAGATGAGAAAAATGCAGCCAGTGATCAGTGAGTGGGCCACTTGAGCAAGAACTTACTCAAGACCATGTCATTGTTTGGGGTTCGTATTATGGGATTCAAGAGAAGGAGTTTGATGGGGTGTGGCTCTCTGTTTTGATTGATAGACTTCAGTCTCAGAAGCCTCTACTGTACATGTTCTTACCCACAATGTATCTGAATTTAATCATACATGCCCTACTGCGTTTGTAGCCCAAATCAGTGCAGGCCAGATTGGCCTATTGCCTGTAGTCCCTGGATGTGTTCTAGGATGAGTTTGAATGAAAATGGGGGTGTCACCGTAGGGTCTTTAGGAATGAGTAACTAAGTCCATTGTTGGATGTGGTGGCATACATACAGCTCAGTGCCAGAGGGGAGGGTCTCAGGTTGCTGTGTGCATTGTGAAGAGAGGGGTAGGTGTGGAGTGTCATTGGTTGTCAAGTTCATTATTAAGCAAGGGGTGTATGCATAGGCCAAATCAAGTAATGTTCCATATTGCTAAACTATTCTCTATGGTGGTCAGTTTCAAATTGATGTCAAAATGCCTGTCTCTGTGCCTTAAGGAAGGCCCTTTTATAATAAAACTTCCTTCTTCCCATTTCATCTATCTCCTTCACGCCATATAGATGCAAGGAGCAATGAGTTGAAAATAATCATTCTTGGTGGGATAGTTTTACAGTAGAAACTTGTGGGATTGCCAATTATTTTATAATTAGGTGTTAGATTAACTGTATGAAGGGAAGAAAGTCGAGGGATGAATTTGCAAAGGGCTTGTAGCATCCACGCAGGGTGCTGAGAAAGCAGCACCCGGGAATGTTAATGGGCACCCTGGAGACAAGTCTCCCAGGGCCTCACATACTCTGTCTTCCCAAACCACCTCCTTCCAGCTGTCACTTCACTCATTCCCATCTGTTTCTTATGCTCTAATAAACGATAGCACTAATTTATTTAGCACCTTTCATCAGAGCCCCCCAGGGCCAATCCAGCTCTGTAGGGATCCACAGCCAAAGTGTGATGACTTTGGAGTGGACACATGGCCTGCTGTTTCTGGATGTCAGTACCAGACTCTGAAATAGGGCTTTGCCTTCAGGGAGGCACACCATCAATGGTGTGATTTTTCTGTTGCCCTTTTCAAATCCCTTTAGCCTTGAGAATGGTAAATACGACCCATTTCTCCAGGGTTGTGAATACCGTGGGAGTTGCTTGCCATGAAGAGGCTAGAGTGTTTGTAGATATTTTGTGGTTGCTTCTGGAAATGTTTATTGGATTTCCCTTGGGTCTTTTGAATGTGTCCAAAGGGAAGGAGGAGTATGCAACATTCATTTTGTTTTCCTCTTCTTCTTCTGTGATGTAGAAGATTGAACTTTGGGCCTTGTACACACCAGGCAAGGACACCCCTGCTGAGTTATAGCCTCAGACCTTTTTGAACATTTTTATTTTATTTTGAGACAGGGGTTCTCTGTGTAGCCCTGGCTGTCCTGGAACTCACTTTGTAGACCAGGCTGACCTTGAACTCAGAGATCTGCCTGCCTCTGCCTCCTGAGTGCCAGGATGAACATTTTTACTTGAGACTGGGTTTCACTACATTGCCTAGGCTAAACTTGAACTTGGTCTGTAATCCAGGGAGTTATTGAACCTCCCATCCTCCTGCCCTAACCTTCCTAGTAGGTGAGGTTCCATGCTTGTATTGTCTGGCCTGGTTTGTAATATTTTGTACTATTGAGGGTAAAGTTAAACTCTGAGTTGGTCACTTGTGCCTTCTTTGGTGTTTAGAAGCTGGGTGAGACCTGGGAGCAGAAGATCAAATTGGCTGCCTTGACTGTGACCAATTGCTTTCAGACTTTGAACTTGTAGGCTGTTGCTCATTTGCATAGTGCTCCCACTCAGGAAAGGGCATCTTTTGCAATATTTAAGAGAACTTTTCCATACAGAATTGAGAATACTGTAAGACAGTTGACTCAAGAAGTTAAGAACATGCATTGATTTCTTATAAACCGACACTTTGAATTTACAGTTTTTGAGCCAAGTGCAATTTGTTGATGTTGACAATTTGTTGAATGCATGAAAAGCAAATGCCAGAAGCTTTAAGTGACAAGCTAGGGAATCCCAGAAATGAGATAAGTAACATGAACAAAGCCCACTGGTTTTGAATCAGGGAGATGGGAAAGGTTGTGGGGTGGGGATTCATTCCCAGGTACCAACAGGTTTTTAGCTTGCCTTAGCCAATCCTTTTCTCTAGTGACAATTGTGAAGTCATTTTGGAAGGAAACACTTTGTGACATTGTTCTGGAGGGTATCAGGAAGAAAGCATAGGGTTTATAATCTTTAGAGATGAGTTGTCTAAAGCATGCTTTCCTCATCTCCAGCATGACTAGACCCTGGGAGAGATGATAAAGTAAAGCTGAGAGGCACCATCACCATGTAAGTTCTTTCTTCGGAAGATTCCCAGGAATGAGAAAGAGTGACAGATACTGATTCATCTCACAGGCTCTGCTTTGTTTTATCCCATATTTTCTAAGTTGGCCATTGCTCCATATTTTCTGTTCATTTCTTGCACAGTATCTCTGTATCATTCTCTTCTAGGAAATGATTTTTGGGAGAAGTCAATGTTCCATCACCTTTTGTGGAGCACATGTACTGTTGGATGCTTTTAATATCATGTGATGCCATCAGAACTACCTGGCATGATGTAGCCTTCCCCTTCCTGACTCTTTTCAATCAGAGGGGCCACCAAATAACATGCTCATTCTTTTTCAGGTTTCTGGAGGCAGTGGTTGGTGCTAGCTCCTTTCCCCTCTTTTCCCATCAATTGCAAATTCCTGTCACCCTCTTTATATGGGACAGCAGCGCAGCATGCTTCTGTAGGGAAAGACCAATGGTGAAGACTTCTAAGTTTGCACTTGTACAAATCTCTCTTAAGCAACAGCAACCCTGGAGGGTCCATAGGGAAGGAGTCTGCCTTGTCCCAGCATAACTTTAGATTAACAAAGTGGGCAGAATCTGTCCCGGAGGCCTGTGCATATCAACCCATTGTCTAGAATCTGCTTGGAATCAACACTATTCTTGGGGTTCTCACCCCTGTCCCACATTCTTTGTTTAGTGCTTTATTGTGACAAGCTATGTCCCTACCATCTATCATTGATATTACCCTAAAGACCATGAACCCAGGACCATGTCACTTCTTCTTGGACTTTGCCTTTCTCCCTCCTCTATGGTTTCATTGCCTGCATGTCCTTCCCTTTGTCTCAAGTCATGAAGTCCTACCTTGAAGCAAGACCTTAACCTCCTGAGGTTTTTCATGACAATCTGGATTTGACAAAACCTCCTCATTTATGGATGCTCAGTTATGTGAGCCTTTGGCTCAAAGTGTCCTGTGTAACTTTATGACTCTTTGGTTATTCTTTCTTCCTTTTTACCAGATGCCTGGTTCTTTAAGGATGACTTTGCATAGAGCCCAGACCCTGATGTACTGGAAGTACTCTGTATAAGTTTGCCAAAAGAATGAATGCATGAACTAATAGTGTGGGGTTGAAATTCATTCATTCATTCATTCTGTTGAAGAGCTAGCACAAGATTTCTCACTAAAGTAAGGAATAAAAATTAAGGATCATGGTATTTATAAGAGATATGATGCCCAGCTGTAACATTCCATGGAGATGTGTTTTGCCATATTCATGGACTTTAATCCAAATGTCTGGTTTCTTTTCAGATTGAATTTAGCTACAACTTCCAGGTACCAACTTCACAATAAATGTCAGCCAGGGATTCTTTTCTACTTGGGGGGTCTTTACTATCTGTGCATAGCAGAACTCAACTGGACATGAACACCCAAGGGTCAAACATTCTTTCTCTAGTTTCTCTCTCTCTTTCTTTCTTTCTTTTTTTAATTAAAAAAAAAAAGCTACCAAAGGGTGTATTTTCAAGGACAGTCAACCTGAGAAAAGCTACCAAGTGGAAAATTCTGAGTTAAGATGCAATTGTGTTATTAATTGTGTTTTAGGGTCTTTTTACAAAAGTCATAACATGGTGAATTTGAGATGAATAGTGGCTTTTCCTTTGAAAGTGGAACTTGGTGGCTGGCAGAAGCCTAATGTAAATGAACTATCATGCGTTTCTGGGCTTTTAGGGAAGAAAGCTCTAGCCCAAGGTGATGAGGTGAATAGAGATTAGAGCCCCAATTCTGGTCTCTCATCCCCAAAAAGAAAAATAAAACCGAAATGAAAACTGCTTTAAGGGAATGAGAAACACATGCTTGAAGGACACACAGAGAGAATAGGAAAGTCTCACCTGGGCTGGCACTGGGGCTGGTGCACACATTTTGGTGAAAAGGAAGACTTGTGAAGGCCAGGCACAGACTCACCCTGGAGGGCAAATATAGATGGGGAGGGGAAGAATGCTCTCCAGGGAAAGGGCTGCATGTATCTGGGGCAGGCATGGGAGGTTTTATTTTTTTTTAACATTTATTTTAATAATTTTTTGAGAATTTAATACATGAGTACCATATTTAAATTATTTTTACCCATACTTCCCTTTTACAACTACTCCTTTGCTCCCCACTCCCTCTCAACTTTGACCTCTCTGTCATTAATTATTGTTAAACACACACACGTATATATAAACACATATGTTGTTCATATGTATATGTATGTAGGGCTGATGACTTGGGATTGGATAACCTATTGTGGGCTGATCCGGAGATACTGGATTCTTATTCTCTCAGCAGCCATTAATTGCCTTATCTCTCCTCATCTAGGGGTGAGGACCTGTGAAATTCCCCCATCCACATTTTGAGATGTACTTTCAATCAAGAATTTTTAGTGTGTGCAGGGATTTCAGAAGTACATAAACTGTACCTATTCAAAGGTCACCCTGTGTGTCAATTCAGACAAGAGTCCCTTTGATTTCCCATAGAGGTTAGACAACTACCTTCTGGATTATGTATTAGTCAGGGTTCTCTAGAGGACTGGAATTGATGGAATGAATATACATATGGTTTATTAGAGTGCCTTACATGCTGTGGTCCAGCTAACCCAGCAATAGCTGTCTCCCAATGGAAAGGCCAGGAATCCTGTAGGTGTTCTGTCTGAGAGATTAGATATCCACTGATCTTCAGTCTACATTGGAATCCTGAGGATGTTGGTTCAATAATAGTGAAAGAATGATAGATGAACTTGTCAGTGAGAGTGAGGGCAAGTAGGCAAAACCAAAATAAAACAAAACCGTTTTTCTTCCCTGACCTTTTATGTGAGCTGCCACAAGAAGATGTGACCAAGATTTAGGATGAGTATCCCCATCTGAAATGATCCAGTCAAAAAAACCCACATAGGAGTGCCTTGCTTATTGGGTTTTAGTTGACTCCAGATGCAGTCAAGTTGACAATAACTTTTATAGCCATTATACATTCTCTCTTTCTCTGTCATGCACAGTTGGAGGGATGGGTGTTCATGCTCACTATAGCTCTAAAATTGCACACAGGTATTTTGACAGAGGATAAATATAAGTTTTCCAACTTAGTTTCCTCAAACTGCTGTCCATTCAGGACTGACACAGGGCCTAGATAGGGTGCAGTTTTCAAGTTCTCAAACCTAACACAACTAGGCATGTGTTGAGATAATTATCCCAAGTTGTCAGGCCAGCTGTGATAGTTAAGAAGGATTCCCATGGTATAGCTAAGGGTTTTGTGGCTCAAAGAGTTTGTGATTTGCCTAAGGCCTCTCAGTTGGTTATTAAACAGCAGAGTTGCAGAGGCCTTGAAAGGGCTAATGTGAATTTCCCCCAAGATCTCATAGATCTTTCTGTTCCCTGGTCCCTTTAGAATTGGCATCAGAGGCAGTCAAGTATGCTTCGGGCCACATTTCTGGAAGGTGTAGCCTTTATGTCAGCCATAGGGAAGGGCCATCCTGAGTTCAGCCATAGGAAAGGGCCAGGCTGAGTTCACCACTCTGGGGATTGTGCATTTCATTTGGTAGGATAGCTCTGCTTCTTATCTTCTGTCTCAAAACTGCCCAGAGTTAAGTGATTTAGTTAGGGTTTTAGATGCAGACTTAAACCAATTTTTTCTACTTACCATGTCTCTGGCCTGGTAAGCTCATAAGACTCACCACCATCACTGCCAAGAAGGATGGCAAAGTAGCTGGCCCCACAGTGCAGCACAGGGACAAAATGAGATAATAAATGGAAACTATGGAGTCCCCAATGATTAGGGCCCTGTGCTCTGTTTGTTCCTTTGACCAAGTCACTCTCTGGTCATGCTGGTGTCTTCAGTAGTGTAACACGGCTCTCTTTAGCATAAGAAGTATCAGTGTGGTTCATGGTCTAGTTAGTTGCCACCATTTAACAAAGTACCCTCAATCTTGGTGGCTTAACAGTATGAGTTTTAAAAATCATGTGTAATGATTCAGGGGTCAACAGGCTAAACAGGGAAGTCCTTGCTTAGAATCTCAGTGGATATGACTAGATGCTGGCTGCAGCTGAAGCAATCTGTGGCTTTGACTGGACTGGCTGAGGATGAGAAACCACATCTTGCCCATCTAGAGCTCTAAGAGGGACTCTCTCATGAGTGAACACTCCCAGAAGCTGTGACACTTGTTAATTAGTGAGTCCCATTGGTTCTGATGCTGTGTCCTTCCTGCTCTGTTTCACCAGTCATGACAGTCACAGGGCTACTAGGGCTGAAAGAAAAGAAGAAACTCATGCCAATGACTGTTCTTGGAAATCTCTTCTCATTGCTTCCATTTATAGTGGTTAAGGTTATTAGGTGCAACCCACTTGTTTAGCCTCTTGGGTTCCACCAGGGATAGAGCACACATTAGTCTAAGGTTATGTACAGAGAACCCAAGTCTTAAATTTTGTGGCCCAGGAAGATTTGCTGGTAGGATGAAGTCCTTGGGGGAAAAATCTTAAGTGTTCTGGAAGCCTGGACAGGGGATGCCTGTACAAGCATGAGAACCTGAGTTGGAATGCCTAGACCCAACCAAAACAAAACAACAACAAGAAAAACCCAACAACTTGGTCTGGCCACAATACCTGTAACACCAAAAATGGGGATAGAGGTAGGGGTGGGGTTTGGAGCCAGGAAGGTCAGCCAGCCTAGCTAGAAAAAAATGAGCTCTGGGTTCAGTGAGAGACAGTGTCTCAAAGAAATAGGGAAGAGAGTGGTAGAAAAAGGGTAGACGTCTTCTTCTGGCCTTCCCAAGTATGTATGTGCATAGGTATTTCGTGCATAGGTATATTGACATGCATACATGTATAACACACACACACATACACAGGTGTGTGTGTGTGTGTGTGTGTGTGTGTGTGAGAGAGAGAGAGAGAGAGAGAGAGAGAGAGAGAGAGAGAGAGAGAGAGAGAGAGAGAGAGAGAGAGAATCTAGCAGTGACTTTTACCTTCAGGGACACTTGGCTGTGACTGTAGTAATTTCTGGTTGCTGGGGTTATTTAAATTAGCATTTAATTGATAGAAGTGGGGGCTGCTTGTATGTATCCTACAGTGAAAAAAGATCCTTCTCCCACCTGTTCATATTTGAAATACCCAGCTCAAAATGTTCCCAGAACTGAGGCTGAGAAATCTGCTTCCTGACTCACCTACTGTTGTAACTGGGGAACTGTTTTCCTAAGCCATGCTATGGGAAGGAACTCCCAGCTCCTGCCACTCTGCCATTGGCAATCCACAGTATGACATGACAGCTCCCCGGCATGCCATTTGTCTTGTTGGCAGACATAGGGAGCACCCAGTTATGTGGGTGACTTGCCGGGGCATGGAGAGCAGTTCCCTTGCAATCAAGACTTACAGTTCATGATTATTTCATTGAGTCTACCCTGTGTGGCTTGAATGTGTTAATCACTGTCAGAGCTCAAGTCAGGTTTCTTTAGTCATTTGTTATTTGTCGTTGTTTATCTCAATGAAATCTTAGCATCTACTGAACGTTGCTGAATAACCAGTTTCCAGCTCTTCTCTGTCTGGTAGATAAAGACCCAAATTGTGAGCAGTTAAAGTGGGAAAACAAATCCAGAGTGCACTTGGGAAGGGCAGTGGAGACATAAGCACTTGGCCATAGTACAGCTCTCTGTATGCCTTCCCTTTGAGACGCTTGAGTGCTAACTATCCTTCATTGCTCTGGCAGAGACCACAAATGGAGCTCGCTGGGACTGCTGCTCAGATATGGACATCTGCTCATTTAACGCTTTGATAAAATAGCTGATTGCAAGGGATACGCCCCTCCCTTTGACAGTTTCTTAGGCTCAGCTTTGCAGGTGTCTTGACTGCACCTAATGTCAGGATATTGACAAGAGAATCTCTTGAATAGGTCATTTGTATATAAATTTGGATGGTATGAAATCTTCTACCCACTATGGGAAAAGGTAAGAGGGTGCTGAGCTAATGTCCACTCACCTGATGAAAATTGCCTAGCCATGAACTCCCATGGAAATGCAAATCTGCATACTGTTTTCTGTTTGGTCTCTGATCACCAAAAGGGTTAGTTATGTTCTCCTATACATGTAAGGAAGATATATCTATATATCTATATCTATATGTATGTGTGTATATCTCCAGGCTCTCTCTCTCTCTCTCTCTATATATATATATATATATATATGTATATATATACATATATATATACATGTATATATATGTATATATATCTTGTATGTTTGTGTTTGCAGTAAGATCTCTGCTATACAATAAGTAGTTGCAAATGATAAAAATAAATCACTATTTGTTAATGTTACACTGCAGCTGCATCCCCGAGATCTACAAAGAATGATTTATAGACTACAGGATCTGAAGCCTGACCCATTTGGGTCTCAGAAAGCACTTAAAAAATAAATTTACCCTGGCCTCTCTCACCCCATTTCAAAAAGGGTGACAAAGATGGAGTAATTTATAAGTCACACTTTTATTAATGCTTTTAACTTTCATACATTTGGCTTTGTTGGCCTCCCTGTGGCATTAGTGCAGGCCCGGGTTGAATGGTAACCTTTGGCACGATGAGGGGGGTTTGGTACAAATGATCAACTCATAAATAGGTGCTGGGCTCTGCATTATCCTGCCATAAATTCACAGGGCCCTTCAAGTACATCAAGTAAGAGTGAGGTGAACTTGGCATTCTGCTCCGAGTGTACAGTCTAACATGGGGCTAATGAGTATATGGCCAAAAGGTTTGCAGAGCCATGTTCAGTGCTTTGCAACAGGACATGGCCTCTTGTTGGGAGGGACAGGATGTGCTGTGTAATATGAGAGTCATAAGAACTGGGCCTGTTTGCAAGGGAACCAAATGGATGCTCCCAAGATATCTGAATGGCTTTGCAGACAGAGCAAGAAAATGGTGAATTGATTTGAGCTTCAAAGTTTACCTGTCAGAACTGTGATTTTTTTAAAGACTGGCCATGAACAGGTGCCTGTAACACAAAAAGGTAAGAGACTGAGAAAGCTGAAAGATGATAATAGCTACCTATTTAATTGAAGTCTTTCAGAAGGAGTCTGATGAGGTTTGTAGGATTGGTACTGACAGGAGATGGGCTGTCAGGACAGGATACTGCTGAGATGCAGCCATGGCTACTTTGCCCACTTTCTGGAGTATACAGTGTGTGAGTCGATGCATTGCTTCAATGGGGCTGAAATAACTGGTTCTCCCACAATTGCACTGGATTGGGTTTAGAGTAGGAGACTTTGATGTATGCCGTTCCCTGTCGCTACACATATGTGAGCTTCATGCAGAGTCATCAGTCATGCTGTGACCTGGGCTCAGACTCCTCGAAGAGCCTTGGATGGTTGAAGAGCCTCTCCCATCCTCATCTCCCAAAACAGAGACCACAAGTCATGGTGTCAGTCTCTCCATTGTCTCATTTGCTATAATCCTTACATCAAGTCCTGCAGCTCCTGGGCCACCAAGGCCTTCAGTATTTCCTGCCAAGAATTAAAAACAAAACAAAACATCTCTGCAAAGCCACCAGCAGTTTGGCTTTCTTTTTCTCTTCATTCTGTTCTGGTCACAGACCTTCTCGAAAAGCTTCAATTGAGTCTGCCTGGCTGTAGAATGAAGTCCAGTCTTTCAGCTCTAGGTATCAATGTTCGTGCAATATGTCCAGTCTCTATCCATTTTCTCTTTTCTACTCCAAACCATCATTCAGGTTTGCTGCTGCTGACCCTGAACCCACTCGACACTGCTTTCTTCTGGCAGAGTCCACTTTCCTGGTAAGTCCATAGCCATTGCTCCGGACTCAGCAGCTGCTCCCCCTCCCTGTTGCCCTTGCTTTCCTGATTCCTCCTCTTTGCTCTCATCCTCTCCCTCCCTTCCCTCTTCTCTTCCCCCTTGGGCCTTCCTCCTCCTGTCATCCACCCCTCATTCTCCTCTTTCCCTGCTGTGAGTGAGAAAACTTTGAATGCACAAGGCCCAAGAGTAAATATTTTCAGTGTTTGTGGCCCATAGTCTCTGTCACTACCTCATTTCAGCTTTGTAGAATAAACACAATTATCAGCTATTTAGAAGTAATCACATGGCTGTGTTCCAATAAAACTTTATTTATAAAAAACAGCAGTCAACTTGGCTCATGGGTCTAGTTTGCTGTCCCGTGACTTAGATCCAAGGCAACTCATCTTCTGAAGGATTTATGTACTGGATGGATTTCTTGTCAGCTGGACATATGCTAAATCTTATCCAGGGAGAGGGAACTGCAGTTGAGAAAATGCCTCTATTCTGATTGCCTGTAAGCAAATCTATAGGGCACATCTTTTACTAATGATTGACATGTGTGGATCCAGCCCACAGGAGGTGGTGCCACTCTGGGGATGGTCCTAAGTTGTATAAGAAAGCGGCTTGAACAAGCCAGTAAACAGCATTCCTCTATACCTTCTGTTTCAGTTCCTACCTCCAAGTGCCTGCCCTGCTTGAGTTCCTGCCCTGACATCCTCAGTGATGGACTGTTACTTGTAATATTAATGAGACAACCCCTTTTCTCCCTGAAGTTGCTTTCAGTCACAGTGTTTTATCACAGCAATAGAAAGCACAGCTAAGATAATGCATATGGTAATTGAATACTTTATGCCTTGCCTTGGAAAGATATATAAGAACATTTTAGAAGCATTGCTGATGAATGTTTTGTGTCTTGATCACACCTATAATTATATTTTAAATATCTCTTGTACAAGTGAGAGTCAGCCAGGTATGTCAGTGTAGGAAAACAAAACAGAGAGATGATTTTGTTACCCTCTCTCTCTCTCTCTCTCTCTCTCTCTCTCTCTCTCTCTCTCTCTCTCTCTCTCTCTCTCTCACACACACACACACACACACGTATGTGGGCTTTATGTGTATATGTGTGTATGATCGTCCAGGTACAGTTTTCCATTCTTTCTTGTCCAACTTGTCCTCTATTTTATAGATGAAGACACAAACATTGAGCCAGGGAAGGCAAGAGTTACTCACTTCAGTTACTTTAAAAGCATTGTCTTCCCCGAGTCTCTTAGTCCTGTGTTGAAAGACATGGTGCTATCTTTTATGAGGTTGTTTTCTCTGTCAGCTAGGACATGGATAAACACTAGCTGAGCATGGGCTTCTTCTATATGGTTGCAGATTCCAGTGCCAACACAGTGTAGAGAATGGCCAGAAAGATCCAGATGAAAAGGTTGCTATGGGGCTTGGGTGTTTGCAAGGTTTTTCTTGCTGCAGCCTTATGTGGATAAGTTCAGGTGGACCAGTTGTGTGTGTGTGTGTGTGTGTATGTGTGTGTGTGTGGCTGGGTTGGTGGGTGGATTTGGCTACATACATCCACCTGGGCCCCAGTAAAAAGTGCATTATTTCAGTTATGTCTGAAGGAGGACCTGCTCTATTTAGAAGTGGGAGATAGGAAAGACACAGTGTGATAGTTTTTGTCATGACTGGAATAAGGAAGTAACTTGGATGGTGAAGTCTATGATAGTGAGCCTTACTCTCACATCTGTGGCTTGCCTCCTGCACACTTCCCTTTCTTTAAGTGTTCCTCAGGCTTGTAACCATATTCCCTGTGCTGACTGCCACTTATTCCCTCATTATCATACAGAGATGGCCCCTAAAATTGGTTAACTATCAGCCTACTTTAAATGTAATAATTAAAAAATAAAAAACCAAAACAAAACAAACTTCTTTTCAAGAGTTGGGAGCAAGTTGAATTGACATGATATAAACTTTCCATGATAAAACCCTTTCTGTTAAGTACGTCTAAAAAGGGGCATCTGTATCAACCGCTAAGCCACTTTTTCATGCAACCATGGTAACTTCTGACACAAGAATGGCTATGACCACCCATATGATATTCATGGCTTTACCAAAGCTAGAGATACTACTGCTTTGTTTGTTGTTGTTGTTGTTTTGGTTTGGTTTAGTTTTTAAAAATAATGGCCATGTGCTTGGTTTTGAGTTTGTAGCTAGAAGGTCTGACTGCCCGGTAATGGCATCTGGCAATTGGCTGTGGTGTGGGCAGGGGAGGGAGAAGCTTTGTCTGATTTCATTTAAAAATAGAGGCTAATGGAAAAACTTGAAGCTGCAGATCCCATTCAACTCCCCAGCCCTTCCTTTTTCCTGTTTTTAATTGCCAGTGCTACTTTGCAAAGCGGAATACCAGGGCAGCAGGCCCCTGCACGATGATCAGAGAAGGCAAAATCACTTAGAACTTAAGAGTGATACCCAATAATAGAAGATTGAAAGAAATGAATTGCTACAATTAGTTAAATTAAATTCAGCCCAACTAATAGTAGATTAAGCAAACATTACAAATTAAAACCAAAGCTCCAGACAAACAAGGGAACAAATCTTGCCTGGAGCTGAGCTGCCAAGGGACCAGCTCCTAGCCATGATCTGTGCCCTACACTGGGGAAGGAGTCCCTGACTATGGAAAGAATTACTGAGTCTGGAGTCAGGGAAAGTGAGGGAGTTTTTGTCCCAACCACCAGGACACCTGGTACAGCTGACTTCTGAATTGTTGTGCCTGTCATTATCATGATGGTCACTCAAGGAGCTTGTGAGGAGAAAGTGGTTGTGTCTTTGGCAAAAGTTCTGAAATGGATGAGAAGGCTGGTGGCCAGCAAGCCACAGTAGTCTCCAGTCTCTGCCTTCCACGGCACTTGTTGCTCGCTGGCATGCAGCCATGCTTGGCTGGAGATTCTAACCCAGGTGCTCATTCTTGCTGAGCAAGTGATCTTATCTGCTGAACAGCCTCTGTAGCCCCTAGGGCTGGTCTCCAACAGAAGACCTCACTTTCATATTAGGCGTCAACATACTAAATGTGGGAGGGGAGGCTGTGGCATGAATTAGGGCAGTCTGGGAAATACAAGGCCTGTTTGTGCCCCAGCCCCCTCCCCTTTCTAGACTTGCACTCCTCTCCTTCCTCTCCTCCTCTTCTTCTCCTTCTCTTCCTCTTCTTCTTTGGTGAGGGCCATGGTGTCAATTATTACAGTATTTAGGCTGTAAGGAAATGTGTTCATTCCCTTGAATTTCTGCTAAGCAGTGCAACAAAAGTTCAGCTTGGTAGTGGGCTAATCTAGGCAGAGCTGAACTTTGTATCAGACTTTAAAAAGGATGTTAATGGTGTAATGAGCCCTGGAAACAAAAGGCCAGATTGATGCTAGATGGGTGGAGCTTTTTATTTATTTTTTACTTTTTTGTTTTTTGATAACCAGAACTGAAAGAGAAACTCTAAAGTTTCCTCTATTGCTCCCTGAGCACATTCAGCAGCCCAGATCCCACAGCTCCTGAGGACTATTCACATGAGACACACAAGAGAAACACCAGGTTCACAGCCTTCCACACACTTTAAGACTCATATCCCACTGCCCCCAGTAAATGTACTCCTGTGAATAATTTAAATCATGAAGTTGGCTTGGCAGAAGAACAGCCCATGAAACAGCTGCGTAGATCAGGGTTCACAACTCCATGACCCCTCAAGGCCAGGTTTCAGAGCATCTGAGTGACTGATAACCCCATGCAGAGGACTCCAAGTCCCTTGAATGGGACTGCCTTCTGGCCACCATTTCCCCTTGTAGGAATGGGCAGGCTTTCAGGAACATTTTCAATGCTATTTCCCAGAGGTGGGTTCATCTAGCACTGTATCTGCTCTGGGCAGCTGACCCTGCGTTACATACAACTTGGATGATTCTGTCACTGACAAGAGGTTTTACCCTCCTGAATAGCCTTAAAGAGCCTTTTAATTCCCCCCGGGAGATCTGCTGGTACCTTAGGATGGTGGCAGGGTCACCTCCATCTGACAGCTGAGGAGAGCAGGAATCTGCCACTTGATGCCTCCTCCAACCTTTTCATTAAACCCTGGCTCTTTAGGAAATGCTGCATGAACTGTGCTTTAAAATGTGCTGCAAAACCAGAGCACAAAGCAGACCCACAACAGGACATAGACAATGGAGCAGATCTATCCCGCGTGCCAGCAGCTACGCTAGACATTCTGCATCTGTAAGGGGCAGTTTGCTAGGATCCTCTTGACTTAATGGATGTCCCGAGGCCTTAGCTCATTTTCTGGCAGGTTCTAGTCTAAAGCTGAGCTGTTGCCCTTGTAGCTCTATGAGATCATTTCTACCTCTTAATTCTGCCTTTTCTCCTGACTTTCTGAAGATTTGGGCTAAAATATCTTTTACTGCCCCTTCTGTGATAAGCTTACATGATTGCATGTCATATAACCCAATATGTGTGCTTCAAGCTTTTATTTCTCTTGCCTTGGTTCCTCCCATACACTATGCTATCTTCCAATATCCAGTTTCATTTTATTCAACCAGCATTGAATGAATTCCTGGTATTTAAAGGTTTTAGATCAGATGCTGGATTCTCTATGTGTGTATATATGGTGTTCTTGGGCTGTATATCTATCCATTCATTTACCTATCATTTATCCATCTACCTGCCATCCATCCATCCACCCAACCACTCATTTATTCACCCACTGACAACTATTCATCTACCCATCCATCCACCCACCATGCATTCATTCATCCATCTGACCATCCATCTTCTCTTACCCCGGAATGTTATAGACAATAGGTCTCATTTTCATTATCTGTTTTCACACATAACTCATATTTGTGTATTTAAAACCATTTAACAGCAATAACCATTACAGTTATCATTATATAAAAAATCTCAACCACTTTCATTTTTTCTAACAACTTTGGTTGGTTAAAATTAATGTTATTTTGTAATATTCATTCCTTGATTCATCTCCCAAGGAGAGTTGTTTATGGGATTGTGTACTGTGCAAAGTCACCAACAAGCCACAGGTAGCATTTAAATAATTTCTTGCATCTTCTTCCAAAGTGTTTATCCTGAAGTGTTTTTGAGAGGGAAACTGGACTGTTCAGATGGTCATTTCTCTCTACCTCTGTCTTCTCAATAGATGGGTTATTATTGGGAGTGGGTTTTTAAGGATGATTTCCTGGGCATTGATGCTAAACCTGACCTCTGAACCCTGATCCTCCATCTGTAGCCAATGTGATTTGGAATACATTGTCATGGTCTATAAAATGACTGCAACAATAAAAGCAAGTACATAGAAGTGGTGTGTGTATCTGAGAAGTATGCCTGTTATGATGCCCCCTTAAAGGACAAATTGGAAAGAAAGTGAGATGTCAATGTCCTGAGAGAATAAATGGGTAGATCTTCCTTCAGAATGTAGACAATTTTTAAAGAGTAATTATTAGAGTCTATTGGTATCATTAGCTTTATGGTCATACTTATTTACAAAACACCATTCTAGAAGTTTTCTAAATTTGGATGTTCAGAGATCTGAACATTTTCAGGAATAAAGGGAGAAAGGAGGGGAAGATGGGATGGATAGAGAAAGGGTAAGATGAAGAGTAATGAGTCAATAGGTACCTGCAGGTAGATAAAACAAGGCTATATGATAATTAAAGATGATATAGGCATGTAAGTTGACTGTTGTAGTGTCTAAAGCACAGACACCAGCTATTGCTGCTACTTTGCCTAGAGTCACAGGAACTGGATAATGTCTGTTTCAAAACCCATGGCATAGAATACTTAGGCATACCTAGTAAAACAGTTCTATGACAAATACTTTTAATTGTAATCATTTTGCTCATGTTGATTCTGTTTCTAGATTAAAAGCTTGTGATTTGCACCCTCCTTGTCCTAGTACCTGGTGGTAGAATGGATGGAGCACTGCCATTTGCTTGAGTAGGCTCAAATTTGCATATGAAATGCTGGATTCCACATGGTTCAGGACCCATCAAGCCCTCATGTAGTGTCAGGAGCTGTGCCACTGCTGGAGGGGCTTGGGAAGTAGATCCTAGATTAGTAGCTCTTTTTGGCCTTATTATCTTTTGGCTTTGTTTTTCCCAAAGTAGCATCTTTTAAGAGATGTAACATTCACCATAAAAGTTAAGGTGATGATTTACAAGCAGGGGTAGGAAGCACTCAAGGTGTCAGTGATGAGGCTGGACTTGTCTTGTGTGCCCCACCTTCTCAGCTGATGTTGAAGGACATTGTAAACTGAGAACTCACCCCTAGCCCTATCCTGCCAGAAGCTTGTCCTTTGTGTGAAAACCTGAGTGTGTATCTGCAGGAGAGCAACTCCTCTTTCTCCCAGAAGGCCCTAAAGCCATCAATACACTCAGTTAACCTCAAGCCATGGCATTAGTACTCTGGGAGCTTCCCTGGTTATGTCTCTGATTTCTATTTCTCTGTACATGTACATGTCTTAGTGCTCTGTACCAGATGTTGCCAATGCCCTCGTGGCTCATACACATTCACTTTCTTCTTCCATTCCTGTCTCTGATGCAATGTCACTTCTCAGCAGGACTGCCTTTTACCACCCAACCTTCAACAGTGCCCTGGTCCCTCTGCCTAGATCTCTGTACTTTGCCAGACTTCCCACTGCTCCACCACAAAGGCACCTTCTCTGTGCATCTGTCTGTGGCTGGCCTCTCTACCGTTATATAAGCTCTGCAGGACAGGGGTGCTGAGTAGCTGATCCACAATTGAATCTAGGCGTTGGAGCAGGGTCCCCCACTTTGTAGGTGATTGGTGCCTTTGCTAATCAGTAAGTAAATAACAATCAGATTTTCACCATCTGTTCATTCTGTGACTGGTGACTGAGCATCTACAATGTGCAGAGATGGAAGGTGGTGGTCAGAATGTATAAAAACAGACAACTACACACACACACACCAGTATGCCAGCACACACAGCAACACACACACCAACATGCCAGCACACATACCAACACACACCAGCATGCCAGCACACATACCAGAATACCATCACCCATACCAAAACACCAGCACACACATACCAGCATGCTGATACAAGCACATACATCATCATGCCAGCACACCAGCTACACAAACAGATCCTTATGGAGCAGTCTCACAGGTGTGAAGGTAGAACTCCAGGTAATATATTTTCTCAAATCATGTCAGACAAATAGCAGATCATGTAGTCTAGTGTTAGTTACTCATGATTTCAGAACTGAAACCTCAAGATAATCACGTCCCGAGGATACAGGTGTCAGTCACTGCATTGTGGTATGTATGTGCATATGCTTTTTATCCTGGGCATGTATGGCTTCACAGAGTTTGGAAAACAATAAAAATGGCTTTACAGCAACATTCCAAATGCCAGGAAGGCAAAGTGTTCAGTCTTCCACCCCAAAGGGAACGGAAGCAGCTGCAGTTTTCCCAGGCGAGAGCAGGCATTCTATAAGACCCACATATTTTTCCAAGAAGCAACTCACATTTTCTCAGATCTTAGAAGTTTCTAAATAGCCTCAGAGAGTTGTAAATTATATAAAATACTAATCTTGGGTTTTTATTTATTTTTTTATTTTGGAGGACAGAGATCTGAAGTGTGAGGCTAAAGCTTTCCTTGGACCCTAAGTCATATTTTCCTCCAAGCACATTTAATACATGATTTTGTAGGTTTAACATTCATTCATTCATTCATTCATTCATTCATCAAACATTTGTTGAGAATCAACCTCATGGGAGGGACCACTGAACATTCTTATGGTAAAGCAGCTAGAACTTGGTGAAAATTTTTGTTGTTTATTTTCCTGCCTTTCTTGTTTTTTCATTTCTATTTTATGACTGCTATTTTGCTACATTCCAACTATAGGAAGTCATGTAATAACCAGGCATATAAACATGTGCACAGAAAGAGTCTTACCTTTTCTCTAACTTCCCACCACCTTCCAGTTCCTGTCCTTGGTAATTTCCCTTTGCCCATACAACCCCATAAGCACCTGGAGAATTTGTTTTTTTTCTTCTTCCAAAAAATTTAGCTGTATTTTCTATATTTTTTTTTGCATGTGTGTGTTGCATGGGCATGTGTGTGTGTGTGTGTGTGTGCCATGATGTATATGTGGAGGTCAGAGGACAATGTGGTTCTCAGCACACATTTTGTGTGTCACAGCCACCAGGAGCTCCAGGTTTTGGGAGGGATCTGACTCCTTTCTCTGAATTCTGCTGGTACTCAAATGACTATGCACATATCCCTCACACATATACACATACACATAAATGATAAAATTGACCTTAATTGAAAGATTATCAAGAATTTTTTTACATATTAGACAGCTGTGGGAATGGGAAGAGGGAAGTGAGGTGCTGTCCCCACAATGAATGTCATATTAGCAGGGTAAACGCTTGACTCCTATGCCTCCATCACCTGCCCTGTATTCCCCCCTGCTTGCTGTAACTAACTAAAGACTAATTTTTGGGGTGGTGGAACCAGCATCTAATTTTGGGATAATCACCCCTCACACATGGCTCTTTAGTCTGCCTCCCTCCTACACAGGTTGGCCTTGTTTATTCATTCAGAAAATGTGAACTGGCCCAGTAAATACTTATGGACTTCCCTCGTGCTAGTTTGACTCATTAAGGTACCAGGAGTGGGGAACTGCATCTGTGACGAAGGTTTTGTTTTACCAGTGAGGATAAAAGACGCAGACTCCACGAAAACAAACAAATCCCTCTTTAACAATTCTGCTAAGAACATGTGTTCCATAATTGAATATAAGCAGAAATAAAAGGCACCTGGGTACAGCTTGTTCCAAGTTCTCTTTCATTAGAATCTAAGTGGTAACATTCGTTTCCAGGCAGTGTCCCTGCTGTTGGTGCTGCTCATTATTGAGAGGGTGTAACCACTGCACTGTGAAGGGGGGTGCATGGGTTTGTAACTACCAGGGCTGGGAAGTGGCTGGAGAACTGAGACCCTCTAGCTGACTGGTCTTTTATAGTGTCACTGTATCAGAAATCATTGTCAGCAAGTACAGTGTCTCAACTCTGTGGTCTGCTCTCATACAAAGGGACAGAAAGATTTTTCTTCTTGGTGGTGAATGTGGCATAAACTCCAGTCTTAAGAGGTGCTGCCTGCCCTTGCTCAGGTACTTGGGGGAAACTTCAGCCAGGCAACTCAGAAGGTGATGTGGTCCAGATCCTGTCAGACTGAGAAGCCAGCTGAGAAAGCAGCAGGGGCTGTAGCCTTGGAGGAGTGCTGAGGTTTCATTATTTTGATTTAAGCTGGCATGAGTAGAATTTGTGGGTGGGCTTCAGAATGGTGAAAGAGGAAAAGAAAAAAAAATAGATCATAAATTATAGTAATTATTTATGGGCCAACAAAGGGCATTCCAGCCCCATGATCACAGCCACTGATAAGTAAGGGCTGTGGCTTATGAGGCTGGAGTCCTCTTCCAGCTGCATTGACTGTATGAGCTATTGCTGTTATTGGTGTGTGTGTGCGTGCGTGTGTGTGTGTGTGTGTGTGTGTGTGTGTGTGTGTGTGTGTGTGTGCGCGTGTGTGTGTGTGTAGTATGTATGTATGTAATTGGTAATGGTGGACACAACCAACACTAGGGTCTTTGATTCTTTCAGAGATGAGCTTGAAATTCTATTCACCTTCAACACCCTCCATCACTCAAGACAGCCTTTGGAGATTGTCCTTCTCTGTCACTTGTTTCAAAGATTTCAAGGAAGTGGGTTCCTGTTCTTTCACAGGGTGCTCTGGGAGGTGTCTTTGCTATCTTGAGAGGATGTTAAGAAATGAAACACACGTGAAACCTGGGGATTAGTTTTTAAGAATAAAAATGAACATCTCCCCTCCTTTTATCACTTTTGTAGATGAGGATGCTTCAAGAAAGCATCAAAGAAGCCCTGCCCAGTTCTGCCTCTGCTACCCAAGCACCTCACAGACACAGACTAATGCCTGAGGTTTCCCCCTCAAAGCATGGGTCTATGCGCACATGCCATCTTGTAAATAAGATGGCGACTTTTCCTTTTACATGGCATCTTACTATCTTCAGAATTCATTGTAATTATTACTCATTTAATTTCCACACCAGTCCTTCTAGCTAGTTGCCTGTGGTTCTTTTATGAACAAAAAGGCTGAGAGGTACATGGTAGGGTTTCCAGACTAAGGACTGCCTCATCACCTGCCATCCAAGGGCTTGTCTCAGAGCTTCTCAACAACGTGAGAAGCTCTGAGATCATTTGGTGCTTGGGAAATATTGGAACACAGGGACAAGCTGTTGCATTCTGTTAGTGTATTTCTGTTGCTTCATATTAGCAGATTGTGTGATGAGCCCAAAGAATGTGTGATCTAAACTTCAGACAGGAGACTGTGTGTGTGTGTGTGTGTGTGTGTGTGTGTGTGTGTGTGTGTGTGTGTTATGTTCATGTGTGTGTGCATGAATGTGTGGAGGCTAGAGCCAAGCTTTTGTATGGCTTCTCAGGTACTCTCCACCATTTTTTCTCCTTTATGGTGAGCAGAATCTTTCACTGGCATGACACTCATCAGGTTAATTCAGCTGGTTGGCCAGTGAGCCCCAGTGATCTGCCTTTGTAGATCACTGCAGATCACTATCAGTCTTCATCACTAAGACTGATAGCACAGAAGGATTTTAATGTCTGAAAGTTTCTGGCTAGGATAACTGCACTTAACTATGGGTAGAAGGATAAATATTTAGGATTCAGTTAGAAATGATGTTAGTTTAGGAAGATGACATAGGTTGTTTAATCTTAAGTAGTCTGTCCTGGAGGTGTACATTGAGCAATATTAATGGACTCAGTAGGTTGTATGTATATTTGTACGTATATCTGTCATCTATCTACATCTACTTACCTATCTATGCATCTATCTATCTATCATCTATCTATCTACCATCTATCTAATGTAATGATAATAACTAAAGAAGCAATCATGAATTTGAATGGGATAGGTGGGCCTCAGGAGGAGTTGGAAAGATAGAGTCATAAGCATCTTGTAGGTGAAATGTTTATGTGTGAAGTTCACAGAAAGATAAAATAAAACAACAACAAGGTAGCAGATATTTTTTTCCTGAAGAAGAATTTAGATGCTGTTAAGGACTGTTTGTTTTTCCATTCTATTATATAAACAAGTAGAAAATCACAAATAAAACCTAGTATGGGATGCATAATTCATCTGAACATTATAGTGGTGATGGCCATGGTATTAGCACTCTGTACTTGCATAATACCAATAACTGAAATATCATAGCTAATAATGGTTACTGAGTTTTCAGAAGGCTTCCCCTATTTATTAGCATTTTGATATGAATATTTATTCACACTAGTCTAATTTTCAGATGGCTCTGAGGGTCTGGTGCTAAGTATAAGCCCCTTGACTCACCTGGGTTTTCCTTCCATACACACATAGATCTTAGTGTTTACCTTGTACCTGCCGCTGCAGTATGTGACATCTGACTTTCATTGTCACTCAGTGAATCATGCTCAGAACAATTTAGCCATCCTCATGCTCTCACAGGTTTATAATGTTCCCCAACAGGATATTTTTGGAGACAGGGGCCCATGTAGCTTTAGTTGGCCTTGAATTCATTATGTATCTGAGGATGACCTTGAACGACTGATTCCTGCCTCTACCTACTGAGTGCTGGGATGACAGGTATGTGTCACCTCATATGGTTTTATTCAGTGCTGTGAATTGAACCTAGAGCCTCATCCATATTAGTCAAGAACTCTACCAACTGAGCTGCGTTTCTTGGACCTTAGACTTTGGGGAAATCACAGTTTGCTTTTTGACAACACTGAACATTCACCCATTAGCTCTTGATGGACCCCAGTTTTTGTGAATTCTGGGACAGAGGCAGCGGCCTTATGGAACAGATCCCAAGACCAGTGGTTTAGCTGCATGTTTTAAATTTGGACCAATTTTCAGTCTTTGTTGGCTTCTAGGACTTGCTTGTAACTGGCTGATCAGTGTGAGCATCATTTAGTTTCTTTCCGTGTCTCATTTCTCATCCTGAAAACTCTTCAGCACTCAGGGTTACATGGCAGACCCAGTAAGGCATGGGTTAAAATTATCCACGGGATTTCAAGAACAAGCCATAAGCCAGTTTTGGGTTCAGTTTACTATCTCTTTATGTGGCTGCCCCCACTCTCTCCCTCAAGCATGCATTATCTGGGCTATTATGGAACCCATCTGCAGAGGTGCCATGACCTCCAGCTGACCTCGACCTGCTGATGCCCTGCCTTGCTCACCAATTACTAGGATATGTGGAGGCAAGCACAGCCTTTTTGAGTCTCTCTACAGCTTATAGCCGTGTTAGACCCTTACCTCCTTCCAGTGGCACTGGACAAATTCTAGAGCCTTCTGCCATTTCTCTTCTTATGTGACATGTGCTCATTCCCAAGTGAAAACTGCAGAGCTGTGGTCGGTCTCTCATATTGGAAAATTGTAATTTTCCACTGCCTGGGCTATTTTCCTTGGATGCTGGGTTGTGAGAGACAACAACAGGAATATGATAAGATTAGTCATTTCTTTGCTACCAGCCACATTACTTTTTCCTATTGTCAGGCCATCTAGAGTTTAGGTGATGGGATACGCAGAGCCTCTTTGTACCTTTGTCTGAGATTTTATCTTTTCCTCTGAGTTAACAATGGCTGTGTCAAAAGCTGAATGGTGCTGGTTGTATTTTATACTATATTTTTGTTCACAAACACAAATAATAAAATAATAATGCTTCACTTTGCATTTTTGAAGATGTCAAAAATTAGGTATCTGGTATATAATACGATGATGGCAGTCTGTACTTAATCCTTCTCTTAGAAATAACCTAACAAGAACTCCTATTTCCCCTCTGCTAGTTCATGCGAGGGTTGTGTGTTACCTGTTCATGAAACTCACAGATGATGAGGTTGAATCCTGTGGGTTTGTTGATTTTGTTGAAGGAAAGCACAGGCAGCCAAATAAAGTATAACCAGTATCAGCACAGCACTGCAAGACCCTATAGGATGTAGAAGGAGTCCTGTGTCTAGGTAGCACTGCAGGGCAGCCATGCTCAGAAAGGCCTTGTAACTTGGGTCCTTTAATGTTTGTTTTCAGGAAACAGAACTCTTCATGAAGTTTTGAGTTAGGGAGATTTGAGCAAGGAAGAGATTATTCTGGAATTGACAGAAGTGGTGGTGATCTTTGACCTTTAGGACATCTTATAGAGCACTTGGCACAGCTTGACATTCTTTTTTAAATTTTTAATATTTTTCCTATTCCTTAATGGGCATGACCACAATTTAAAAAAAAAAACTTTGTATGTGTGTATGTGCATACGTGTATACACCTTTCTGTGTGTGAGTGTAAATATGAGCATGACACAGAGTGAGTCTTAAATCTGTGTCCTTGCCCCTCTATTTTGTTTGATACAGGGGTCTCTTGTTCAAAACTGTATGCCAGGATAACTGGTTCATGTGCAAAGGGGTGTCGCTTGTCCCCATCTTCCACTGCTTTGTAGGAATGCTGGGCTTACAGATATGCACTATTGTGCTGGATTTATGTCAGTTCTAGGGATTTGAACTCAGTCATTTTATCCACCAAGCCCTTTCTCTCAGCTATGTAACTAGGGTTTCAATAGCATGGGTACATTCTCTATTCTCTCTCTCTCTCTCTCTCTCTCTCTCTCTCTCTCTCTCTCTCTCTTTTCTCTCTCCTTCTCTCTCTTTTTCTTTCTCTCTCCTCCCTCTCTCTCTGAGACAGGATCTTATTACATAGACCCAGCAGCCCTGAACTCACTAAGTAGACCAGGCTGGCTTCAAATTCAGAGATCCCCCTTCTTTGCCTCCAAAGTGCTGGGATTAAAAGTGTGCATCACCACATTCTACTACTCCCATCATTCTTTACCAACTTAGCCCATGTTTCCGTGCAACAGCCAGGAAACATAGACTTCAGTCTGCTACTTGCTTGAGATTGTTTCTCTGCTCTTAGCCCTGACTACGGCAACTAAGCTGTTATACAGCCTGTCTTGGCAGTAAGCAGGTGGATCCTTTAAACACAAGGAATGAATTGGCTGTGTTTAAGCCATGAGTTCCTAAACAAAGCAAGGTCATGGGAGTCTTTTTGGACTCTGGATTGAATTTCCTTGGCATGTGTATCTGCGCCAGATGTTTTGGCATGCATGACCTGCCCTCCCAGACTCCCCGCTGGGTCAGAGCCTGAGACCTCTCCCTATTCCTGCTGTCTCTTGGGCAGCAGCTTACGACACACAGGCTATTTATCTTTGAGTATGCGTGTCCTCAAGCCAGCACCTACCACACTCATCAAGTCCCTCTTCAGGAGCTCACTGCTTTGTTGCTAATCAAAAATGCAAGCATCTATCATGGATGTATTTGTGAAAAGGACGAGAAGGCAGGATTTTCAGAGCCTGGATGTATGTAGATGTGTGTGCAGGATGATCATGTGTGTGCGTGCTCAAGAATAACCTCAGTGTTGTTCTGCTTTGGTGTTTGAGTCAAGGTGTCTCACGGGTCTGGGATTCACCAAGGAGGCTAGGCTTGGCTGGACATAAGCTCCAGGAATCTACTTGTCTCCTCCTTCCTAATGCTGAATCACAAGCCAGGGAAATCACACCTGGCTTTTCACATAGGTAGTGGGTATCTCAGGTCTCAGTCTTCCAGGGCTAACACTATACTGAGCAAGCTACTCCGCTACTCTGAAGCTATTATTTTTATAGAGAGCAAATGGGCTTCCTTGCTCATTTACCTAGACACTGGGCTTAGAAAACCTTGGTTCATGTTGGCGTCATTTTAACTTGAAAATCACAGATTCGGACTTGGGATGTATGACCACAGGGATTTCTGGGTCACACACAACCCATGTTTAAATGAGATGAATATCTAACATACAGCTCTTTATGTATGCAAGGAAGACACAAAATTATTGGCTAAAGAGAAAAATATAAAAAGCATCTGAAGAACCTATGCAGCCACTTGCATATGTATATATATATGTGTGTGTGTGTGTGTATATTAATTAAAATTTAAAATATTTATTAAAAAATATGTTTACTTGCATTTATGTATATGTACCATATGTATGCAGTGCCTACAGAGGCCAGAAGGGAGCATTGGGTCCCCTGGACTGAAGTTACAGATGGTTGTGAGTGGTTATGTGGGTCCTGGAAACTGAACCTGGATCTTCTGCAAGCACAGCCAGTGCTCTTAACCACTGAGAGCTCTCTCTCTCTCTCTCTCTCTCTCTCTCTCTCTCTCTCTCTCTCTCTCTCTCTCTCTCGGATAAGCCATTCTTTTAGGCTTTTAGTTGCCTCATCTGTTAAGTGGGCTTCATATACCTCCACCAGGATTGTCTTGTGTCATAAATACCATAATGGGACGAAGAAGGCTTTGAATAATGACTTTGCAACCTGAAAGTGCTGTGTCCTTTACCCTCTATCCCTGGTTCTTTCTTGGTTTCTTAATTAGCAGTGTGTCTTTTCATGATTGCGATCTGAGCTAGGGCATGTCTTAGAGAAAGTTTTGTGAAAATTGGGAGCCTCTTGGAGTCCCCACTGCTTTCGTCCCCAGATGTCAATGAGCAATTGCGGTGGAGAAGTGCCGAAAGGGATCCTGTGATAGCCTCATGGGCTGTATCAGAAGACTGTCCCTTCCACCCAGTGCTCCAGCCACACCCTCCTACAATTTGAGATACTCTTTGAGCTTCATCCAAATCCACTTTTCCGGAGTCTGATGAAGACTATAACCACCCAGTTGAATCACTTTCTCGTGGCCTTTGACCTAAAAAGATTACATTTCAGTGGGTAGGTAGGTGAGCAGTACATGATCAGGCTGCTGTCACAGGGCAAAAATCATATTTTTATGTGATGTTGCTGCATGAAAAGGCCCAATCTTGTGTCATGTAACACGTGAATAATGGCTGTAGCTTGTGATGTCAAAATTTTCCACACACCTCATAAATAAATCCAGCCACACCCCTCCCCCAGCCACTACCCAACTGCTATTCAGTTTAGAACCTCAGCTTGCATCCCACATTAAGAATGCATTTTTGACTCAAGGTTAAAGGTACAGTATCCCCTTTCAAAAGGTGCACGTCAGTGTCTGCTGAAAATAATAAATAACATCGGAAACAGGCTCTCACTTGCCAAGGGTCCTCCTCCTCCTCCTCCTCCTCCTCCTCCTCCTCCTCCTCCTCCTCCTCCTCCTCCTCTTCCTCTTCCTCTCTTCCTTTTTCTCTTTTTCCCTAACTTTGCTGATTCTTTGGGGGAGAAAAAATAAAGATGCCATATTAGGTCAAGATCTGATGATATATTCTTTAAAGAAAATAACTTCTGTTAAAATCTCCTGGGGGGGGGCCACTGGGCATCACACACAGGCTTCATCCAGTGGTCCTCAAGGGTGACAAAGCCGGACACATGACAGCTGTAATTAGTATCACCATGGAGCCCAGCGATACAGTTTTAGTCACCAGAAGTGTGTTTTCCTTTGGGCCTTGTCAGCCTACATGGGAAACCTGAAATAGTGAAGGTGTTTGCTGCCTTTCCTTTGTCTACAGTGACCAGCCCAAGTAGCTTCCGCAATCAGCGCCCATCCCTGGGCATAGCTCATTGCCTTTCTTTGGGCAGTAAAAGGATAAAAGCATGGAGGAGACTTTCTGCAAAACCCACCTTTGTCCGAGGCTCTCTTGTAGAAGCCAGGCTATACCACCCCTCCCCCCAAAATGGTTTGCTTTTGTTGTGTTTCCATTACCCAGTGAATGAGGAAGAAGCAGGCAGGCATAAGGTGGCAGAGAACCAGGGCAAAGAGCAGATCAAGAGAGGAATTTGGCTGAATGTCCCTGGAAGCCCCCCCACCCACTCTCCGCGCTACACCCGCCACCTCTCCCTTCTCTCCCCACTTCACAAACAAAGGCGGCATCTTCTTAGATAATGCCGCGCGTGTCAGAAGTGAAACGTTCTGGGAATGTGCGCAGTGACCTGGTCTGTTACACAGACGCCAACCCCAAACCATACAGAAGTTGCTACATCTGTTTTGGCTTTGTTCGCAGCGCAGAGGGGCGGGGGGTGCACTCCATGGTCAAGGGCCAAACTACATGTCATATTTCATTACCTTCATTAGCTACTACACAGAGGGCTGCATTCAGAGGAAAGGTTGGCATTAACTCTTGAGCCGCCAGCCTTTTCCAATGAGGGCTTTTACCTCAGTTCTCCATCCCTTCGAGCTGTGGGCGCTGATTGAACTAAACTGTAAATCAGCCTGTAGCTCCACGATTTCGCCCTTTTAACTCAAAGGAGGGGAGCTACTGTTTTCTCCTAGGTAGCTACTTACAGGCGGGTGGAGCATCTGGATCCCATTAGGGGGAATGCTAGTGTAAACCCAGTGGGGGAAGGCATATTTAGAATTAATAAAACTTTCTTCTCTGAGTTTGTCCACAGTTGTCCTTTTCTTTTCCACTGCACATTACCTCTGTGATTTAGGGTTGCCAACTCCCTTTTCCATTTCAGTGTTGAGATAAGATCATGTTTATTGCTACCCAGCTATTTCTGTGGGATTTTTCTTGGCGTGCTTTACCGAGATGACACTGTGCTCACGCAGTCACCCCCTCTCCTCCAGGAGAGAGAAGCCAGTTTTCCCGTGTTGATGTTACATTTCTTGAGGCCCCCTTTAATGGTCTGAAATAAAAGTGGGAGCATAGATAGACCAGATCTTGAGGGTCTGTGGCTATGAAAGCCATCTGCTTTTGTGATGCCTGTGGGGTATATCATGATGCCACTCAAAACCACCTGCAGGCAGCAATGCTATTATTTAATATTATGAAGAATGGCCCATTGGCCGACATAGGTCAGCACACACCTGGATGGTGGTATTAGGAAGCCTGGAATTTTGGTTCTTTAAATGGGCCCTGCCATTGATTTATCACCTGGCATTCTTCCATCTGTAAACGAGATGGTTTGCAAGCTAAGTGCATGGTGATCACATTACCAGGCTTTTGGGGGCTCCGGTGCTGGATGCAAGACAATGGGTTAGAATCCCACACCATTTACAGCATGCCCTCACTCTTTGGTTTTCATTAACAGCTATTTGAAAGATCCAAGCAAAGGGATACCCAAGCCTGATCTCCACACTACTGGAGTGGGTTTTGTTAAAAATGCAAATCCCCAGGATGGGGAGGTGGCTCAGGGAGTAAGAACACTTGTGTGACCACGAGGGCTGAGTTCTGATTGATTGATCGATTTCCAGCCCCTGTGTAGAAAGCTAGACGTGGCTACACATGCCTTAACCCTAGTTCTGGGGTTGGTGTGTGTGTGTGTGTGTGTGTGTGTGTGTGTGTGTGTGTGTGGTGTGTGAGGTGTGTGAGGTGTGTGTGTGTGTGTGTGTGTGTGAGGTGTGTGTGTGTGAGGTGTGTGAGGTGTGTGAGGTGTGTGAGGTGTGTGTGAGGTGTGTGAGGTGTGTGAGGTGTGTGTGTGAGGTGTGTGAGGTGTGTGAGGTGTGTGAGGTATGTGAGGTGTGTGTGTGAGGTGTGTGAGGTGTGTGAGGTGTGTGAGTTGTGTGTGTGTGTGTGAGGTGTGTGTGTGGTGTGTGTGGTGTGTGAGGTGTGTGTGTGTGTGAGGTTGTGAGGTGTGTGTGTGTGAGGTGTGTGTGTGTGTGTGTGTGTGAGGTGTGTGAGGTATGTGAGGTGTGTGTGTGTGTGAGGTGTGTGAGGTGTGTGAGGTGTGTGAAGTATGTGTGTGTGAGGTGTGTGAAGTATGTGAGGTGTGTGAGGTAGGTGTGTGTGTGTGTGTGAGGTGTGTGAGGTGTGTGTGAGGTAGGTGTGTGTGTGTGTGTGTGTGTGTGTGTGTGTGTATCGTGCACTCTCAGGGTGTTCACTTCTGGGGTCTGCTGGCCAGCAAGCCAGCCTGGTTGAAAGTGGCAAGCTCCAGGTTCAGTGTGAGACCTCAACTACAGAGAGCAAGGTGGAGGGCCATAGAGGAAGACAGCTGGTGTCTTCTGACTTCCACATGTGAGTACACATAAAAATGTTTTAATTTAGAAAAGAAAGCAAAACATTTTTAAAGTAATGTAAATTCTCAAATTCTCTGCCTCTGAGAGACTTAAGGGACCAGAAGGGCTGTGAATGGAGCAGCTCTGAATGAGTGCTGGGTCTGAGAACTGCCAATCCATACACTTGGCCTCAAGTTCTGGACTTCAATTTCACCAAGCTCTGCTGAAGTGGGTGTGAGAGTAGAACTCTTTCCGGAAGCCCCTCCTCCTGAAGGCATCATGGGTCACCTTCAGTCCCCACTCATGGAAGACACTAATACAGGATCACTTTCCTGGTGTGCAAGTGAAAGTCACAACTTCTGCTGTACATTGTTGGCACATTTCACGTGACAGTTCACTTTGTAGATCACTGTCCGTCCTTCTCTTGAGTGTGGTTTGACACTCCAGGAGACAAACCCACAATGCAAGTTAATATCCATCACCAGAACAGGGCCATGGAGCTCATGTCTGTAGGTTAAGTTTGTGTAGGGGCAGAGTGGTGAAACAGAAGGTTGTCTCCTGAGTTAGCACACTAGAATAGAGATAGGTGCTACGTTATCTTTTGAGGGACCCAAAGGGGGAGGACTCATAGACATAATTTTAAAGGTCAGAATTGGTGTCCATGTCAGGATCATAAACACTGTCTTTTTATAATCTTGCCACTGATGACTCATAATGTAAAGAGTTATTACAGGACAGACTCACCACTATGTAAGCTGATTTTCTAACCCCAGAGCAGCATGGAAATCGGTTTTTAGTAGATACCTGTGCACAGCACTGCTGCTGTGTTCCCATAGTGATTTCCACAAGAGAAACAAAACAACAAACAACAAAATGCTAATTTTTTTTCTCATCTTCTTTTGTCACTTGAGGTCTCCATAAAAATTCAGGACACATTCTGAATTAGAATGATGGGCCACCCATGAGGCCATTTTGTTGTTGTTGTTGTTTTTTTTTTTTTTTCACCTCAGCATAGTCAACCCACTTCTTTCTCCTTTCAAGTTGTCCCTAAGTTTGGCTGGCAATGTGGCCATTTGCATGGTAAGTTTCAGCCTGAAGCAAATTTTTATGGCTGGATTATAAACCCTTGAAAAGAGGGGTGTATAATGGAGGCACTGACCCGGCCTTAACTCCAGCTGTAAGAGTGCAATGCCATAATAGACAAGGCAGCTCAGCAGAGCGCTGCTTTTAATTCGCCATTTAGTCGCACTAAAGAGACGAAGGAGGCCTTGTTTACTTCTTCCCCTCTGCTTCTGAGGCTTGCAGCCAGTGGTGATGCAGCCCCAGGCTTGAGAGTCCATTCTAGAAAGGGTGAGGGAAGGAGACAGGGAAACTGAGAGAATGAGAAGCTCAAGAAACCCAGATGATAGGTGTTTTTCGATTGTGCAGTTTTTACCTGGCATTGGTTGTTTCTTTTGCTTCTTTTGTCTTTTCAAATGGGACTTATCTACTATTCTGTCATGATCCAAAGATGCCCCACCTCCGGTCCTCAGGTCCTATTCTGACATTGCCTCACCATAACATCAATTAAAAAAAAAATAATGCTAACGTTTGAAGTATCTTCCGGCACTTTTTATTTCCGACATCAGAGTGTTTGTAAGCAGACAGGTTATATACTCTTGAAGTTATTTATGCCACAAAATCAAGTTTCTTTTTTTCCAGGTTCCCTTTTTGTGGACTGAGAAATTGGAATGATTGGGTACTGGCGTGGTGTTTATAAACTACATTTAATCCTAGCTAAGACTGTGTGCAGTGATTCTACTCTTGGGGGCAGTCAAATGGACAGAATAAACTAAAGCAAACAATCAAGTATTGTGATGATTGAAGCCTTGGAAAGTGGCTTTGCAACAGAGGCGTTTATATGCCCCCACCTCTGGCTCCCTTGTGCCTAGTTTTTGTTGTTGTTTTATTTTTCAAGACAGGGACTTTCTTTATAGTCCTGGCTGTCTTGGGACTCACTCCAAAGACCAGGCTGGCCTTGAACTCACAGAGACCCATCTGTCTCTGTCTCCTGAGTACTGGCAGCTGTCTCTAGTTTTTAAAGGTCTGAGGTCACAGGGTCCCTGCATATATACCTGCTGCATATGTCCCATGGCTGCTGTTCTCTGGGTGACTCTGAGGAATACTCCATGAGTGACACTACTACTTCCTTTTTCCAGGAAGTGTAGACTTTGGCTGGCCCAATAGGAAGGCTCAGTATGGCAGGCAGGAGAGAGTGAGGCTCCGTTCTTTCTCTCTGGGAGTCATACATGTATGCATCCCCTTTTAGAAGATCCTATGTCCTATATGCAATCTTCTCCCATGGATGACAGGTTCTGATAACCGTATTCTCATCTGACACTTTGAGGCCCAGAGTAGTATTTTCTCCTGAGTTATTGCTGGCCTCAGTGTACCTCAAGCTGTCTCCCTTCAGGCCAGCCCACATATCTTCAGACAATTTATTTATCCATGAAACTTTTCCAGCTGTATCGTTTGAATTGTGCAGTTTGTATTCTGGGGGGATGTGACTGGTACACAAGCTGTATAGAGTACATGTAGATACACACACACACGCACACACTTTTAAAGGAAATAGTGTCACTGTTTAAGCAGAAAATTTATAGAGTAGGTCTATCCAATGTTGGGATTTGTGGCGAGTATATTATGAAGTCACTTCTTATGATTCTTAGGCCAGATAAGGCATCCATCATGCAAAGCGGCAAGCCCTAGAAATTACATCAGATTTACAACATAATAAACTTTCATTAGGGTGAAGCTACGTGAAACTTATTCCCCTTCATTCCCAGGGCTAAACAAATGCTGCCTGAATACCTAATGAGGCCAGGGCTTGTTAAATTGGTAGCATTGGTGTGAAAATGTTAGAAAGGTTAGAAAATGTTAGAAACCAAGAGCCACAGAGTGTCCCAGTCCCTAGGCCATCCCGAGTGTCAGAACAATACTGATATTGTCGCCATCAATTTCCGTCAGTCATCCAGAATGGGGCACACGAGGCCACTTGCTGAGGCTGCACTGAGCTTGCACCCACCATCTAGATTCCTGAGTGCATCTTCGTCATTGCTTGGCCTGGACTTTATTGAAGGGTTTACACTGCTCACTGGCTTTTCCCTTTGATATTGCACTGGATAAATCAGTGGTGTTCATTGTTAGCATTCCAGAGAGAAAATGCTCCCAAGGATAAGATGGAAGTGCTTCACCAGAGAGCCTCTCAGAGAAGGCTTAATGCAGAAGCACGGCATTCTGGACACATGGCCTTGGGTCTCTGCAAGCTCTCAGATTTACTGACATGGCAGGGCCGACAAAAAAGCATAAAATTATAAATAATAATAATAATAATAATAATAATAATAATAATAATAATATAAGAGAAGATGTGGTGGCAAAAGAATTTTGGAGGTCAGACAGCAATTGAATTGATGGGAACACTAAATAGCAGATGTCAGGACGATGGAGGTACCTGCTTGAAAGTAGAATGCCAAGAAATGAAGACTTGAAGGGTAGAAACATGAATTTGGTTACTGGAGTGTGGTTACTCCTTGAGTGTGGATACAGGTGAGGATAGGGTTGAAAGTTTCGTGAAAGACAGTTGATTGTGTAGACTCTACCACCTGGTTCTCCTAAGACAGGACCTCTTTCCCCAAATTCTCGAGATGCTTGAAGCTCTGGAGAGGCTGGCTGGATAGGGGTTTCAGAGCATCTGAGAGATGGATGTTGTTCCCTGCCCTGTGGGTTGAATACTGTCTACAGATGGAGTGATGAGGCCTCCTTAAGTTACCTGCTACTGTGCTGGCTTATCTCAAACTTCCATCCCAAGGGAAAAGATCTGTAGATTCATTAGTTGTGGCCTCAAGTACTGGATCACTTTAAACACAAAGACCACCAGCACCATACAAAGATTCCAACAAAATCTGAGTTAACAGACTTCCTCTAATCATACAAGAAGTCATTTACCATTGTGATAGAAATAGAAGAGAGATGAACTCAGAGGAAACAAACGGTATAAAAAGCAGGAGGAAACCTAAAACTAAGTTAAGGTATTTAGACAGAGAAGATGCCATGCATGTGAAATAAGAAGTAGGATAATGTTAAGAACTGTTTTCAAGATGAATAATATCCATGTACCCAGGCAACCAAGAAATATGACTGACATTTCATAGAAATGGGGATCAAACAAAGCAATGCCAATCCAAGCATCATTGCTATGCTCAATAGAGGCTCTAGAAAATAGATGATATGAAATAAGGAGTAAAAATGCATTTCCAGTGTGGAAGTCTAACCTACTGCCTAAGCATTGGTTTAGAATTCATCTATCCTGTCTCTTTATGGTAACAATGGAGAGATTAAAGAAAAAAATATATAAGAAGTATGATAAAGAGGCACACAGTATTCTCAGGAGGGCCCCAGGATATTTGCCAGGCAGAGGGTTTAAAATAAAGATCCATAATAATTTTGAAAAGCAAGCCTGATTCCATATGTCTTTAATGAAACAGAAATTATTGAAATATACAATGTACATTATATAACATGTTTAAACACATTCTTAGGAAATTCATGACGTGGCAGAGAACTGGGGGTAGATTAATAATCTGCAGAAAACTAAGAGAAAAAAGCAAGTCAGCATTAACACTTAGAAAAACAAAAAGTTTTGAAGGTCTATGATTGTGATAAGCTCATGGCTTGTATGTGAATACATTGTAGACAGCGAGTACTAACTTGAAAATTGTTACACAGGCTGCAATATATGGGGGGATGGTGTGCACAGGCCAGCATGATGTTCTTTCTTCTTCTTCTTCTTCTTCTTCTTCTTCTTCTTCTTCTTCTTCTTCTTCTTCTTCTTCTTCTTCTTCTTCTTTTTTTTTATTAATAATATAATTTAAAATTTTTACATGTGGATCCCAGTTTCCTCTCCCTTCCTCCTTCCCTCCCTCCTTCCCTCCCTCTCTTCCCTCCCTCCCTCCCTCCCTCTTACCCTCTTTCCCCTGTGACATGCACCCTGGCCACCCTCCCCTCCCATCCCCCCACCCCCATTCCACTTGTAGGGCTGTGCTATCCAGGTTGGGTCATATAAATCTGTCAAGTCATTTGAAGTACGGACTAGGACTTCTCTCCTGTCTCTAGGTTAAGGGCTATCCCTCCATGGGAGATGTGTCCACAATGTTCTTTCAGCTTGCAAATGGTTTGAATTCTCATATTCTACAGTGTGAAATCAAAACACAAAGAGCAAAGGAAAGGAGGGGAGAGGAGAGGAGGGGAGTGGATGGGAAAGGAGAGGAGAGGAGAGGAGAGGAGGAGAGGGGAGGGGAGGAGAGGAGGGGAAGGGAAAGGAGGGGAGAGGAGGGGAGAGGACAGGAGAGGAGAGGAGAGGAGAGGAGGGGAGAGGAAAAGAGGCCATGGATAGGCTCTGGAGGAGCAGATCAGAGGCAGGGTACTGATGTAAAATAAGTCAAAGCCATTAGTAAAGTGGCCTAGTCAGAAACATGGAGGCAAGGGCTGGGAGATGGCTCAGCTGGTGATGTGCCTGCCATGCAAGCATGAGGCTCTGAATTTGGTCCTAGAAGCAGGGTGCAGAAGTGTGTCTATTGCAAGGCACTGAAGGTGTAGGGACAGCCATGACTCTGGGGTTGTTGGCTAGTCAGCCTAGCTGAACTGCTGAGCTCTGGGTTTAGCAAGAGACTCTGCCTCATAAAATAAAGTGGAGAGTGACTGAAGACACCTGGCGCTGACCTCTGCCTCCCAACCTCCACAAGATGATACTACATTACAAAATAATATGAAAAGAAACACAGAGACAAACACAAGAAGCAGAAAGTTGAAAGTGAGGTGGGGGAGGTAGGAGGCTGCTATTCCTGGAAGGATTTTGGCTTGTAAAAATGATGCACATGTCTTGTTAAGTTTTCAAAACATTTCTGTCAGAGAGGATCTCTCTTTTCCTTTGGTCCACAGTTGGGATAGAGTCCTGGCTATCAAGAATAGCTTTGTGTTTTAGATGCCAGACACTGACTTGGGAGCACTTGACACGTACAGTCTCATCCAGTCCCTTCAATCCTGCAGTGTTGCCTCTTTCATTTCCCCCTCGAGGTGAAGGAACTGAAAAGGGGTTCGATAATTGGTTATATTCTCACAGCTCTGTATGATTAGAGCCCAAATACTGACCTGACTGTGTCCTTTTCTCTATTACTATCCATCTTCTTGGGATTTTCTCCCACTGTTACTTTGAGTGTCATGGTGTGTGTGTGTGTGTGTGTGTGTGTGTGTGTGTGTGTGTGTGTGTGTGTGTGTGCGTGCGCGCGCACCCACCAGTGCACACTCACATGCAGGTGTGCTTGCATTTGGAGGCTTATTAACCACCTTCTAGGGTGTTGTTCCCCGGAAGCCATTCACCCTGTTTCTTTGAGACAGTTTCTCACTGAAACCCTGGGCCTGTCTGATCACACTAGGCTGGCCTGCCAGCAAGCCCTAGGGATCTACTTGTCTCCAGTTTCCCAGTGCTGGATTCCAAGTGTGTCCAACTGCTCTTGACTTTACGTGTGTGGTGAGGGTTGGACTCAAGGGCCTCATGCTCATATGGCCAATGCTTTACCAATGAGCCCATCTCCATAGCCATCTGTTACCACCTTTGCTCCTATTGATCTTCCAGGCTAAAGGACACCCTTTCCCAGCATTCATGTCTTCCTCCTTTCCTCACTTCCCAAGCTACACTGACTTTGTCAGGACTCTTTCTATCAAGAGCATTAGCTTGGTAGAGATGCTGTAGCTTACAGCTTACAGTTTACAGTTTACAGCTTACAGCTTAGCAGGAGATTTGGGAGATGCATGTTTGGTGTTTGGATCATGGAGAAAGGATGTGGATTTGAGCAGGGGAAGGTGCTCCATGGAAATGGACTTGCTGCAGAGGCTCCCACTGATCCTGTGTGAACTCTGGGGTTGAGTTGTTCCTTTAGTGACTGCAGTCTGGGAGAGGGAGGTTGGGTCTTCATAATTCTACACTAATTAGTCTTTGGATGCAGGTTGCACCCAAATTGGGCTTTCTTTATCCAGGTGCTCCCATCTTTCTCCCAACACCCCACCCCTTCCCAATGAATGCATGACTAAAGCTTGACCTCTGCTCATGTCTCAAGATTCAGCTCTGTCAGCTTAAGACAGGAGTGGCATGTAAGATGTCCTTAATGTGAGAATGGACCAGAGAGAGTCACTCTCTAGAAGATCAGAACCTGGTACTGGCCAATGGCGACACTGGCCAGACTCTAGTCTTGTATTTTCCCAATACATGGACACATTTCTTCATTCAGAAAATGGAAAGTCAGGTTAGAGAGATCCTTCCAGGTCCAAGTTTCCATGAGTCTGGATTTAATCTATATCAGATGCAACTGCTTTCTCTGTGAAGGGTCAAACAGTAAATATTTTCATCTTCACAGGCCACACAGTGTGCATTGCAAATGAACCCTGCCACTGTGTGTGACACCTCCATAAAAATATGTAAATAATGGGCATGACTTGCTCAGATGAAACTTTATTGGCAGACACACGCAGCTAGTGTAACAAAATTGTGAATGCAAGCCCACAGCAGCACGCCCTGGGGATGTTTTAGGAATCTGACTTTTTAGACCCTCCTCAAGGCCATCAGTCAGGAGGGAGGGATATGTACCCCATGAAGACCTACAGTTAGATTTCTAAAATTGTTATAGTTGGCTTGATTATTAGATCTGGTGACATAGGAGGGTTACTCTTATAAGCTAGCCTGGCTACAAAGTTTCAGGCCACCCTGGGTTAAATAGTGTGATCTTGCCCTGAAGTCCATACTGAAAGAGCATCAATTTTCTCATTTAAGAAAGGAAGAAAGAAAGAACGAAAGAGGGAGGGCCTGAAGAGAAGGCTTAGCAGTTAAGAGCACTGGAATTCAGTTCCCAGTACCTTTAGGCAGCTCACAACTGCATGTAACTGTAACCTCTGGGGTATCTGATACCCTCTCCTGGCCTTCATAGGCACCTGCACTCAGGGGCACAGAAACATAATTTACATAGGAAAAATCTAAAATAAAAGTAAAGCAAAGAGGATACCCCAGTGATTCTGGACTGAGGCAGACAAAGTGTTTTCTTGCTCAGGTGCCCATTAAATATACTATGGGGCTTTAAGACCCTGCCTTCTAGGAATTCCCCAAATTATACTAGTCTGTCTTTCTAAGAAAACAATGCCCTTTTCCTTTGTTCTTCATAGTCATCATTAACACCCTTAACACAGACTAAGCAAACGTTACAGTGCTTATGGGCAAGCCTTCATTATTATTTCTGTTATAGAGTAACCGGTACTACCTTTCATGGGTACCCCTGGGACTTCCCTGTAAATAGCAAATAGTTGTTTGCAAAAGCAACCCCTGATTACAAGCAACACTTTATACTTTCGTGTCAGGCAGTCATCCATCTATCCACTTATTGTGTATGTGTGTGAAAGTGAGTGAGTGTGGGTGTGGGTGCTTGCGTCTGTTCATATATATGGAGTCTGAGGTCACCTCGGGTGTGGTTTTTAAAGTGTCATCCACTTTAGTTTTGAGATCCATCTCTCAGTGGCTTGGAGCTTGCTGGTTTGGTTAGGCTGGCTGGATTGTGACCCTGGGGAACCCTTGGGTCTCTGTCTCCCCAGGGCTGCAATTACAAGCATGTGCCACTATGCTTGGCTTCTTTATGTAGGTTCTGGGGACTGAACCCAGGGCCTTGTGCTAGTGTGGCAAGTACTTTACAGGTTAAGGTCTCTCCCAAGCCCCACCCACTTTAAAAATACAATGTTATTTCCCAACCAGAAGACATTTACAAAGATTAGTCTCCATTAGACCTCAGTTGGAAAAGTCTTCCTGGCTTACAGTTTTCCCTGATAGATGGCCTGAACCACCTCAGTCAGAACTTGGAGGTTATCATTTCATGAGACTTGGTCTTTGTTTTTGAACAAATAAGGGTCTAAGTCAGGTTTTGATTTGACTGTTAACAAGTGCTCCTGGCCATTAGATATCCAGTTTAGGACCAGCAGTATATCCTGGGATATTCTTAGGAAAATTTCATGAAATATTTTGTCACAGCATGAACATCATCCAGTGTGCCTACACGTACTTGATGGTACAAGTCAGTCAGCCTGGTGTCTTAATGCAATCAAGAGATATAATAAATACAAGACATCTGAAGCTGTGGCCAGTATAGCACAGCTTATTATTTTACTGTAAACCCCTTTACATGAGTAGAAGTACACCCTAAAGCAACAATAAAAGTATGGGTAGTAAAGGATATAATCCAGTAGTGTAATTGTTGTAGTTATTGAGTATTACATGCTATGCATAATTATATGCACTAGGCTTTTATGCAATGGGCAGTGGAGTTGGTTTATTTACAGCATCATCACCACTAATACCAGAGCAACATGTTGCACTATGACATTTTGATGTCAAGACATAACAAGAATTTGTTTTAGTCCTATTCCAGTACTGAAGGAACATTTTTGCATAGGTGATGCATTACTGGTCTTTGCATCTTAAACATTTCATCTTGCACATGGCACTTTTGACAGAGTACAGAGTACACAAAGAGAAGAATGAAAGACCATTTCTCAGGGTGTAAGGACTCAGGACAGGCAACCTCATTCTTGGAGTTTCTTTTTCTGTCCCACACTGGAGTAAAACATTGCTACCTCATTCTCCTTATTGCTACTAACCTTTTCTCATCTTTCTCCCTCTCCTCCTCTATTTCCTCCCCAACTCTTCTGCCTCCCTCTTCCTCATCCTCTCCTTCCTCATCTTTGTTGTTACCTTTTTCACAGATGAAGTGCACTCATCACTAACTTTTGGGCAGCCATTGTGATTGGATCATGTTTCATACTAACACAGCCTTACTCTTTTCACTGATTTTACTGCAGTAGCCTTTGAATGTGTCAATGGGAGCCTAGTCGATACAGGAGGCCTCATCAGGATGCTATAGCTGTAAAGTTGCAGATGTCAGGAGACTGAGTAATGCTGTAGCCTGTACTAGCTTTGTGTTCAGATCTCCAGCCACCTGGTGGGGACTCCTGCTGAACCTCACTCTGGGACAGGGCTGAGGACACTCTGGGCTTGTTTTAGAGCAGATGAGTCCACTAGGGTCTAACTTTTAGCCACAGGGCTTGCTGGTAGCATCCTCTTTTTTATTCACAAGTTAGTTTTGTATTTAGAAACAGTATGGTTAATATCTCATAGTAGAATCCTCACTTGTTCCTTCCCACAGGCTTGCTACATGAAGTGATCTTAAGTCCCCATGAGTTCAGCTATGAGTTATTAGTCATTTTTTTGTAATGACATAATTTCCATGATTACCTTTCAGAGGATTATTTATTTCTATTTTATGTGTGTATTTGCCTATGTGTGTGTCTGTGTACCAAATGTGTGCCTGGTATCTTCAGAGGCCAGAAGAAGATGTTAGATTTCCTGGAACTTGATGGCTGTGAGCTGCAATATGGGTGCTGGGAATGGCACCCCAGGTTTCTGTAAGAGCAGCCAGTGCTCCTATGTGCTGAGCCAGCTCTCCAGCCCCTCTATTATTATTTTTACTGTTTGACAAAATTTTACCTTTTTATTTTATGGTTTGATTTTCATGAACAGATGAAACTGTAAGTTCCTGGAAGGCAGGAGATTGCTGCCTGAGATCTTGGCAGATTCTTTAGCTTTTTTGCTAGCAACGCTTGTTACAGCATAGATAGTAAAGGGACCTATCTCTGTTCTCTCTCACTAACATTGTTCCCAAGTCTCATATATCAATAGTTAACCCTAACTTGAAGCTGAAGAGTATACATTGCTGGTACAATTTAGGGGGTTACCATGAGTCTAAAGCTGCATCTGAATGACATATTTTTCCAAGTGTTTTCATCAGTCACTTAATACTTATGAAAGCATTGGTAAACAATGAAAGGTAACTAACAAAGACATTGAAATCTCACAAAGCAGTTGTCTTACCTATCCCTTGGTGACTAGATAAACAAGCATGTAAATGGATGAATTACCAAGCTAGAAATAGAATTTTTTTTTTGCTGGTCATGTCTTTGAGACAGTGTTTGCTTTGTCGACACAGCTAACCTGTTACTATGTGGCACTAGCTGACTTCAAACTTGTCACAGTATTCTTGCCTCAGCCTCCTAAATACTGGAATTACAGGCAGGAGCCATACCTGTCTCCTTTTGAGAAAGAAGCTGGCCATGTAATGCCCTCTGGCCTTGGACTTGTGATCTACATGCATTGGCCTTCTAAGTGCCTAGCTTAGTGTACAGTACTTCTTAGACCAGAATTACTACTCCATATGGGAGATCCCAGCATATGGTTCCTTTTACCTTGCACCTATATATTTAGCATCTATATCTTCCTGGGTGTGGACTTCTGAAATCTCCCCAAGTTCCTCCAGCATACAGTTATTGGCTTTGCCTTCTTATAACATTCCATCATTCTAGGGTGTTTGGGAGCTCTTGTGGCAAAAGAATAGCCCCATTCTGCCCCTTGCCCTTATAGAAAACCTGACACATTCAGTTCTTAGGCTTCCATTTTCTTACCTACAAACCTGTGATGCTAGGGCCTCCAGGCACAGTAGGTGTTAAGAGACAAGGTGTGGAATGCTAAGCAAAGCACTGTGGCTGCTTGCCCACTGTCAACCTTTATGGGCATTCTTAGGGTGCTCTTAACTGTGTTAAGTAGATGAAACTCAGTTTTGTTTAGGAAGCCTATTGGTGCAGAGAGCACATAGTAGGAAGGACAGTTTTGACAGGAGCTAGGACAGTGGTTCTCAGCCTTCCTAATGCTGCAACCCTTTAATACAGTTCTTCATGCCGTGTGACCCCCCCACTGTAGAATTATTTTGTTGCTATTTCATAACTGTAATTTTGCTACCATTATGAATTGTAATGTAAATATCTGATATGCAAAATATCTGATATGTGACCCCCTGTGGGGGCCATGACCACAGATTGAGAACCACTGGTTTAGAGAGCTGGTCCAGCAATTAAGAATGCACACTGCTCTTGCAGGGGACATGGGTTCAGTACCCAGCTCACAATCACCTGGAACTCCTGCTCCAGAGGACCCAGAGTCCTCCTCTGGCCTCTGGAAGCAAATGTATACATGGGCACAAATTTTCCCAGAGAAGCACACTTGCACATAATTAGAAACAAACTGAAATCTTTTTAAAAAATATTGTGGGAGAGTTGCAGCCACTAAGAGCAACATGTCTGAGGTTATATGCTGCTGCTTACAAAGCCTAGCAATGCTAGCTCTTGAAATACATGCACATAAGACCCCTTTATGGCAGCCAGAGAGGAAGAAGGGCCCTCTTCCCTCTGATGCTCATTTCCCTTCCAGTGTGAGGGATGAGACGAGCTGGGTCTCGCAGTGTGCAAGAATGAAAAATCCCATGGTGCCATGCCTTCCAAAAAGAAAAAAGAATAATAAAGGCAACCAGGTCCACTGATTGCCTCTCTGGACAGCTGGCACACCTTAGGAAGTGAGAAGGGTTGAGGTGGGAATGTAATAAGGCCCAGGAAAGTGGCAACGTGAAAGGAATGACCTTTATTTGCAAGCATGGCTGAGATTTACAGTTTATTACTGATAGCTTTTATAAAGAGCCATTCAGTTCAGAGGTGAGAGGTTTGTCATCTGGAAACGCAATTAACTTTACCTTATCCCAATCCCCCTGGCCTTAGCGTGAGAGCAGGTCTCCAGCATTGCAGCAACATCTCGCCCCCCCCCTTTTCATTTCTGTCTATTGCATCCCCAGGTCCCTGGCATTAACACTGTTGCATATTTTTACTATTATTATTTTCTATTATTGCTACTCTCTGTCAGTGATAGCCAGAAGGCAGTTGTGTGAATTTTTTTTTAAGATCTAAATTATTTGATTTTTCTGAAAGAGGAAACCTCAAAATAGAATGCCCTTTTAAATGACGGTGGTTAGAGGAGCACACAGAATCAAGATGCACCCGTAGCAGGTGTCGGAAAATAACTATGGAGATGGAGAAGCTGTATGGAGGGTGAGGTGATGTGTTGTTTTACAGGGTGGTGAGGACCCTTTGCAGTGGAGGTCTCAGAGCACGCACATGTCCAGAGTGGACATGCCACAGCAATATCGGCCAGATAAATAAATAAAGGACACCAGCTCTCTGCAGCCTGCCCAGATCCACAGACCTGTGAAGGAAGCACAACACATTTGAAACATGAAAAAATAAAAAGGATTTTGGTGCCCCTGCTGTGTGTGTATGAGAAGTCCCGAAAGGTCTATTTTTGTTTCACAGATTCAGTTTTACGACCCTCTCTTGTCTGTTAAGTCAGGGCTGCAGAAATGTAAGACTCAGACACAAAAGCAAGAATCTAGTATTTTTTTTTTTTTGCCAGTTGGTTTAGGTTATTTGAAATATAGTCTAGTATATTTTCCACACTTAGGCGGCTGCCAGATAGATCAGAGGGGGGAAGTGGCTCAAAGGGCCCGCATCCTCCGTTTTCCAGTCTCTGCAGAATTGAGAGAGAAGAGCTGGGATTCTGTTGGGGGCTTCATTCCTTGAAGATACATTGTCTGAGGCTCTGGCCAATTCCCCCTTTCTCCAGAAAACCTCTACACCTGCCTTATAAAAACCCAAATGGAGGGACTCTTTTTTTTTTTTTTTTTTTTTTTTTACAAATTTCTAAGACCCTATCTGAAAACTGTTTCCTCTGGGGTGAGGTAGAGCCAAATAATTACTACCCCTGTGTTTTTCATCCCCATTTTATTGTGGCTATTATTTGCAGCTGTGTTAGAGGTTAATATCCCTATTTTTCCCCTCCACTGCCTAAATATAACTGGGGCTCAGCACATCTCCAAACCAGGTAGTGAAGGAAATAGCATTGCCTCCGAAAAAGGCTAGGATTAGCCCATCTGAAATGAGGGTTTGGGGCCCTAGGGTAAGAATTACCCGGCTGCTGTTGATAGCAGATAGATTTAAACCCATAGTGTTTCTTTCTTCAGCTGAGAGAGGTCGGGTGAAAAGATTCAGAAGGTGAACAGAGCATGAAATGACGCCACAATAGAACGGCATTGCTAAGGATAAAAGCATCCGAGGGCCATCTTTAATGAGAGAAGAGAAAAGGAAAGTCATTGCTGTTGAACCTCCTTAGAGGACTCTTGGAAGTCAAAGCAGGGTTGAAGGTGCTTCACTTGAGGGCTGTGCTAGACTTGTGAAGGGCATTCTCAGCTGCCCTCTTCCATGCAAGCACCTTTAAAAATTAACCTCAGGAAATCTCAAATTGCGTATCTTCTGTAGTCCTCCCCACCCCCGCCATTCCATCTGTATGTAAACAGTGGCACTGGGAAAGATGGGAAAGATGAGGGCAGAAGGAGCAGCCTTGAATGGCTATTGTACCTGGGCGTACACTGGGTCCCAGCAAGAAGATGGGAGAAAGGAAGGGCTATGGCATGTAGGAAGTTGAACCTACAGTATACGCTTTGGGTTATATGGTCAGGGTGAAGTACTTGACGTCTCTGACCTGGGGGATGCATGAATCCCTCCATGGATTCATCACACAATAGCGTCATTAGGAGGTGGTGAATGTAGCCGGTGAGATCTCCTGGGCACAAGCAGGTCACTGTGGAATGTCTTTGGGGATTCCATCTTGTTTAGCCCTCTTCCTGTCATTCCCTTTAACCTGCTTTCTGGCTGTAATGGTGTGAGCAGCTTTGCTTTTGTAAACATTCTAAAACCAAGAGTCCCAAGCAATCCCTCCTTTAAATGGTTCCTGCTAATGTTTTGGTCACATCATGCACAGGGTCTGTGACTCTGATGTGGTCCTGCCACTTCTTACACAGAGGTTGTTTCCTTAGGGGATTCCTGGAGACCAGCATCCTTATATGCTTTTTAATCTCCATCAATAATGTATTCAGGGGCGTAGTAGGAGTCCCCATGATGGTGAACCAAGTGCTCATGTGTAGAAAGAGCAAAAGATATGGGTCTTTAAGTATTCCTGGTTACTCAATCAGGATTCATGCAAAGTCATGAGTATGCCTCTTCTTACTAGTGTGGATCTTGAAGCCAGAAAGAGGGACCATAAGAGTAATAACCTCAAATCTCCTTTTGTCTGGTCTTTGTTTCATCACCAGGTACTTGACAAGCTGCTCCCATCACTGTGTTAGGATGTGGGGACTGGGCAATAAAAAAAAGTAGACACAGTGTAACTCAAATGAATCTGGAGTTTTGGGATCCTTTAACTCCTTACTCATTCACAGGAATTTTTGTAGCCTAGGCAAGCTTCAAACTCACTATACAACTAAAGGTGGCTTTGAATTCCTAATCCTCCTGTCTCCACCTCCTTGGGACTGAGATTACTGGTATGTGCTACCAGGCCTGATTTCTGGGGTGTTAATGATTGGAACTAGGGCTTCATGCTAGGCAAGCACCCTACTAAGTCACATCCTCAGCCTGCTCTTGAATTTTAAAAGAATTACAATTGTTTAATTTTAGTATGTTTAACTTCGGGAAACTTACATGATTTAGCTTAAGATTAAGTACCTACATGAGGCAAAAATCCATCTTGATTACTTGACTAGCACAGTAATCAAGATGGATATAGGGGCCTAGAGTCCTTGATGATGGATAATACCAAGCATCCACATCCCAGAACTGAGACTAAACTCAACAGCTTGCTGATGTTCAAAGCAGACACTCCATCATCTGTACCCAATTCAGAGACATATGGCCAAGGTTCTTGAGATTCTCACAAAGTAGAAACTTTCTAAAGGTGGGCTGACACTTACAAAGGTTGGTCTTAAAGGGATTGTCTTTCTTACTATTTTAAGTTGATATAAAATGTACAGCAGTCACACAACTACTGTGTTCTCACTTTTGCTTCATTATTCAATAGATGACATGAATTACCAAGCTCTAATGCAAAATAGGCTTCATACTGGATGACTTTGTTGAACTCTTGTTTGATAGAAGTGTAAGGCAGACTAGTGTTGTGAGGTCCACCAGACATGTGTTTAAACCAATAGAGAGTCTTTATTAGCCAACTGGCAACTACACTTGGTGTTTGAGACCCCAGTGGAGTCCTGGGCCTTTCTTGGAGTTAGTTTTTAAGCTCAAAACCATATCTGTTAACTGATTTTGACACACATCAGTTAACAACAACAGTGTGTGTGTGTGTGTGTGTGTGTGTGTGTGTGTGTGTGTGTGTGTGTGGCTATGCATCAATATTAGTTGTCTTCTGCAAATGCTTTCTACTATATCTGTTGAGAAAATGTCTCTCACTGGACCTAGAGTTCATGAATTTGGCTCAACTAACTGACCAGCAATCCCAAATGACCCTCTTGTCTCTAACTCCATAGTGCTGGATCATAGGCATGTGTTGTGATGCCCATCTTTATACATAGATGCTGGTGCTCTGGATTCAGGTCTTCATAGTTGTGTGTCAAGCACTTTACTGATGGAGTCACCTTCCCATACCCAGGTTTTACTCACTATTTAGTGTCAGCCAGTTGAGATACATAGATATGTAGACTCTCACATAAAGTTACAACCAAGAGACTAATTGACTGGCACCATTTACAAATAAGAATGAAGACATGGGGCCATGGGCTGAAAGTGAGGAATTGCTTCACCTTGCCTCACTGAAAAAGAAATATTCTAACCACATCTGGAAACTTAGCTGTGGTTCATATCCTGACAATGTGTGAGAGAGAGACAAAAAATATAGAAGAAATAAGAAAGACCACAAAAATTATCCAACTGTGGGAGAGCATAGTTGAGTGGACTGAAGAAGTCATTTATGTCCTCCTTAAAGAAAGGCTCCATGGGGAAGTGACCACATCCTGTAATTACCTTCAAGGTAATTGTGCAAATGAGAGAAAAGAATTAGTCTCCTTCTTCTGAAATAGCAAGAGCAGAACCACGACCTACAGCTAAGAGAGAAGCACTAAGGCCATTAGTCAAAAATCTCTTGTAGCCAAGAAGCAGTGGACAGCAGATGGGGCTCTTGTGGGAAGGAAGGCAGGCTTTGTTATAGAGGCTAGGGACTGACAAATTGAGGTAGTCATAGAAATAAAAGGGACATTGGACCCAGCACTTACTGTGGCCTGTGAAATAATTCATCTGATAGAGCTGGAAATCTACCTTTGTATAGTTGGTGTGTGAGGCCTTGGAGGAAAGTGAAACCACAGCTTTGTATTTCTGCAGATATGCCAAATTCCCTCCTGACACGTTGTTTTAAATGTGGCATGACTCCATTTGTTTACCAGCTGCTGGTCTGGATTCTTGGTTTAGCTGGGTGGTTTTGCCATGGGAGCTTATCTGAGAGGAGCCCTGATACTTACATTTGAGCACTGTCCCTAGAGCCCCTTGCATGGGAAAAGACCATGTAGTACCAATCAGAATTTTCTAGAACTGGTCATAGCCATGTTGAAGCTATATAGACAAAGCAGGGCTTTGGTGACTTTAGTAGATGTCAGCAAATGCTTGAAGCCAATCTTTCCCTTTCTTTCTTTTCATTCCTTTTCTGGGAGAATTGATGACTCCTTTCCATTTTCAGTCTGCTCATCATGGTAGATCATTTTGGTCTAAATTAATTCATTCTAGTCTCTCATATCTCACACCTATGAGGATTTGCCTTGCTAGCCTGAGGGGTTAAAACTCAAAAGTGGCCTTTCACTCAGCCTCCATTTACTCTCTTGGTTAGAGTAATTCATATTTCTATCTCTTTGGAAGTGTATTCAATCCAGCTTCTAAACTCTGCTTCCTGAGGACTCGGAGAGCCATCCTTAGTGGCATTCACCTCCTCACTCTTTGGTCTTTCTGCAGATCTCAGAGGAAAAAAAATCCCTGAGAAGACATTGACTCTGGTCGGTATACCAGGTGGAAACTTGATCTTGATGAGAAGGTGGAGTGGAAATCCACAGGCATTTTCTTCAAAACCTTTCAGGCAAGTGCTGGGGCCTTTGAGAATTCAGGAGGACCTGCAAAATGTGTGACTGCTAAGCCTGTCTTGAATGACACTTTTGATTTGGCTTGGTTTCTACTGGAGTGTTTGGAGTGCAGAATGTGCTTCTCATATCTTTCTTTGCACAGATCTTTTATTTCCACACTAATTAAAGGGGTTAATTTTCAGTAAGGCAGAGTTCAGCATCAACCTCACACCGAGCAGCCAGTGTGGTCTAGCTCCCTCTGTTGGAAGACCAGCAAGGTTGACTTTGGTTTTGGTCTTGGATTCTCTGAAGTGTAACAGTTAGAACAATGCCAGACACACAGGAGGCTCTAAATAAACATTTGTTAAGTGAATTAAAACAGTATGTTTGCTCATGATGATCATATTTATGAACCAAAGGAGGTCAGAGTAAGGCAGCTGGTGAGATACACCCAGAAATGTTATTAACATACTGTTGCGGCTTCAGCTTTTCATTTCTTGATGTTTGAATTATGAGCCCAGCCTTTTATAGCTGAACTATTTCTTCATCCCTCTGCTTCTAATTTATAAGATTCAGACACAGGCAAGGAGATCTTCTAAGTTCCGATGCTTCTCAATCTTGTCCCCTGTAGATGATGGGAGAAGGTCAGATAATGATGGACACATATTCAAGATCACCATGCTGTTTAATTTCACAAGATTTAAGCCCCTGATCCTCTGTATCCAAAACAGTTGTCAGACCAAAGTACAGGTATCTTACCATTTCCTGTGAGGAACATCCTTACTTGAAGTTGACATTGAAGTAACATCTTTACTAACAAATGACCCATAGCTTCTGTATTGCAGTTTTCTCCAGGTTTTTACTGCTTACTTTTTGGGGGTTTACAATCTTTTTTTACCTTATAAAATAGGAAGAACCCTTTAACATTGGAATTTTTTAAAGAATAAGAAGAGAGGGTTACGCATTTATACTAAAATTGGTGATGGTGGTCATGGTAACTTCATGATCCAAGTGAAGATGTCAGTAAGTGATAACTACAGGGTATATTTGTAACACTTGGAGAGTGGTATTAATATGTTTGGTGAGATGACTCTTTGAGTAAAGGTGCCTTCCACCAAGCCTGGTACCTGAATTGGACCCCCAGGAATCTACTTGATGACTCAGAGAACCAACTCCTGCAAGTTGTCCTCTGATGTCTACTAGCATTTCATGACATGCATGCCCTGTTGCCCCACAAAATTTAAAAATACAATGAAAAGTAAACCCTGTTAGTAAGATTTATGCTGCTAAATGTACTAAACATATCCTAACCTCCTAAAAGCACAACTTTCTGATGGTTTATCCAGTATATTAGGGAGTTGCCTAAGTTGTAGGGTACTAAATTAATTCATTTTTATCGTCTTCTGAATTATATAATGAATAATTCTATTCTGTCATTTCAGAGTTATTTTTATATTTTATCACCTCCCCCCACCTGTGTGTGTGTGTGTGTGTGTGTGTGTGTGTGTGTGTGTGTGTGTGTGTGCTAAACCCAGGCAACATGCTGGGCAGAAGGACTTTTGCTTGTTACAGAGCCAGTGGATTTCCACAGACATAAATACATGTGCTCATGTTACTAAAAAGCATTTTTTCTTAGAATTATAGCTCCTAAATGCCATGCTTGTGCATGATGCAGTTTGTTGCCTCAGACTTTTAGAAATGCCCACACTCTAAACATTTGCTGATTGCCTGCTGGCTTTTCCAAAATCACTTTGATGTTTCTGATTCTTACCATTTGTGTGTGTGTGTGTGTGTGTGTGTGTGTGTGTGTGTGTGTGTGTGTGTGTGTGGTGTTGTGTGCATGCATGTGTATGTATATAAGGAAGGTCATAAATCAACCTTGGGTATGGGTCCCTCATCTTTCACCTTGTTTGGGACAGGATATCTCTCTCTCTTCTGAAGATGCTGCGGTTTTATTTATGTCTGTGTCTGTGTCTGTGTGAGTACATGCACTTAGGTGTCCATGAAGGCCAGAAGAGATTGGTGGATTCTCTGGAGGTAGTTACAGGTAGGCATAAACCACCTGACATGGGTGCTGGGAACCAGATTCAAGTCCTCAGTTTGTTCTTGTTTGTTGCATACATCAAGCTGGCTGGTCCACAAGTTTTCTTGAGTCTCCTGTCTCCTTCTCCCATCTTGCCATAGGAGCACTGGGATTACAAATGTGTGCTACATTGCCTGGCTTTACATGAGTTTGGGGTTTTAAACTTAGGTCTTCACATTTTGCATGACAAGTGTTTTACCAGGAGTTATCTTCCCAGCCCCCAAACTTACATTTTAATGGTTTTCAGTAGCCATGTTGTATGTTTCTAATGTATAATTATACGTAGATTCATATACATATATATGACTCTATACATACATATACTTAATATATCTGTCAATTATTTGATCAACTCTTTACTTGGTTCATAATAAAAGTGGATCAATGATTCCAGTAGCTTGGTTGTAGGATCAGTTCTGGTCATTTATTGCTCTGGGCATTCTTGTATTAAACAAATATAATCCAATGTTTGCCGAATGCCAAGGTTTTCTTATCATCTTAGCTTTCCCTGGGAATTTAATGTGCTCACTTCATTAATCTTCACACGAAGATGCAGACAGTAATTTGAATCCTTTGTTTTTCTTGTTAGTATGCTATGGTGTGTCTGCCCCATGTACTGTGCTGGCCTTTCTTCAAGTTGGCCAGGCCCTTTAGGTGGCTTTCCTCTTTAGAGCTGTGTCTCTCTGGGAAACTGAGTGCTCAGGCAAGGTCAGCAGAGCTAAACATTATCATGTCAGTGATCAGATGTCTTCATCTTCATGACATGAAGCATTTGGGAATCCTGACCATCTCTAACAGAGACTATGGGCTCCTCATTTGTCCAGTGTCTTTCATTTCTCAGGAACAAGCTCCATCTTTTGTACATGTCAGAGGAGGGTTCTTTGATTTGTGGTTCTTATGCTATCTCATCTCCAGTGATTTCCATTTCTCTCCACTTAGTAGAAGCTTTCTATCAGGTCTTGTTCTGGCTTTCTTTTACCTAGTTCTTGCCAATACAGGATCGGTGCTGATCAATAACTTCTGTGCTCCTCAACCCCTTGTTTTCATCTCCTTTTTTTTCTATTTTCTGATTCTATATAGCACTATTATATTTTAGGTTATTTTGATGGCTCAGGCTCATCCAAGTATCTAAGTTACTTTTGTGACTCTTACTCTCTGAGAGTTTTATAATTATCTAAATGTTTTGTTTGATAATGATGCCAGTTTACCCACTGTATTAGTCAGGGTTCTCTAGAAGAGCAGAAATTATGGAATAAACCTATATAGGTATAGAAAGAAGATTTACCAGAATGGCTTATAGCTGTGGTCCAACAATAACTGTCTGCCAACAGCAGGTCAAACAATCCAGTAGTTTCTCAGTTCTTGAGTGGATATCTCAGCTGGTCTTTAGTATACATCAGAATCTCTAATGTCAATGAACAATGTACTTGCTAGCTAGAGCAAGAATATGCAGGCAAAAAGAGAGCAAGCTTCCTTCTTCAATGTCCTTTATATAGGCAGCCAGAAATAGGTGCGACCCAGATTAAAGAGAGATCTTCCTACCTCAAAGATCTGGATTACAGGTGTATCTTCCCACCTCACAGATCCAGACTAGAAGTGAGTCTTTCCACTTCAAATAATTTAATTAAGTAAAAGTTCTGTATAGGTGTGCCCAGCCATTAGAGTTTTAATTCATTCTAGATGCAGACAAGTTGACAACCAAGAATATCTATCATAATCACTAGTACATAATTATTGATAACTCAGACTTCTATAGTTAAAGACTTCAATAATAGTGTCTTAAAACAACACAGATTTAGTACCTTACCCTTCTGGAAATTAAAAGTCTGAGTTGGATTCCACTGAGCTAAAGCCCCTCCCACCCTCCCAATGGCTCTAAGAGAGACTCTGATTCCTAGCCACTGCCAGGTTCTGTGTCTACCAGCATTCCTTACCTCATGGCCCCTTCCATCTTCAAAGCCATCATGGCTCAAAGAGAGAATTTGTAGCACCATATCCCTCTGAAACCCAGTTCACAACCATTTTCTTCACTTTTGAGGATGCTTGTGACTATATTGGATCTATCCCAAAAGTGAATCTCCATTTCATTGGGTCATCTGATTGACAATCTTTCTTTTGTATCTTTTAATTCTTCCCTGGTAGCTACCTGGGTTGGAGGTGTGTGGCCATCTTTGGGCCCATTATTTTGCCTACCATAAGAGACTGTTTACACTTAAAACCATCATTTATCTCTGGAGCTGGAGCAGTGCATTGGGCAGGGGTTATGTTAACCACTGGAGCCAAGAAGAGATGATTCAGTGGGAAGTGTCTCTGTGTGTTGATGAGATAACTGAGTTGTTGACATATCATCAAATCTCCAGCCAAGATACTTTTATTTAAACATCTTTTTGCTTTGGTAAAGAAGCAGTTTGTGTGGTTCAAAAGGTAGCAATCTCCTTTTGATGTTTTAAGCCACTTTCTAACGCTAATAGGTTTTTGGATTGTCAGTGATTGTCTGTATTTGTAGGAAACCAAATAGCTGTCTATTCTGGAACTCTTGCATATAGATATGGATGCTCAAGCCCATTAAAATTTGAATAAGAATGGTAGCACGGAGCCGTTAGTTCTGTAAGCATTGATGAATCTGTGTAATACATTGTACATTGCAAACTAACATAACACCATTATGAAATGTCATTATGGCATTTTCCAGGTCATATTTTCAATCAATCAAAAAGAGCTCGTTAGGAGTCTAGTGGCTTGAGATGGTTTTCTAGGTAGCGTATAGATTAACTTAAATTCATACGAAGTTTATGATCTAAGACAGATACATTTCAGTGTCTATTAGGAATGGCTTTGCTTCTGGCCCTGACTCTGTTTAAATAGCTGTGCAACATTGGGGAATGTTTGGAGAATATTGGCCTTAGATTCCCAAACTACAAAGTAGAAAATATTTGCTAAGAATGAGTCTAGGGTCAAGGTTGCCTATAAAAATATAGGTTTTCCAGTTTAATTAGGATTTTCGTGAACAATGAGGAATTCTCTTTAAAAATATGGCACAAATATAGCATATATGTACTAAAAATTATTAGTTTATCTGACCTTCAAATGTAAATAGGCATTCTGTATATATATTTGGGAAAATGAATCAATTTATGCTATATGATGTCTTATAACTTGTCCCTTCTAATGTGTCAGCTATATTTCAAATTTTCCACATTCCAGTGCTCCAAGTTGCCATCAGCAGTCATGTTGAGTTGGCATAGATGATAAATTCCAAGATGTCTTGATTTGCTTTTGCTTTTTTTTTTTTTTTTATGTCAACTTGATACAAGCTAAAGTTACCTGTGAAGGGGAACCTTAAATAAAAAAAAAAATTCCTCCTCCAGATTGGCCTGTGGGCAAGTCTGTGGGGGAATTTCTTAATTAAAGATGAATGTGGGAGGGCCCAACTCTCTCTGGCATTGTTCTTTCTTTAACATCTGGGAAGGCTGCAATGGACTATATAAACATCAGGCTAAGTAAGTCACAAGGAGCAAGCCAGAAAGCAGTCTGCCTTTCTCACCATCTCTGATCTGTTTCCTGCCTTCAGATTCCTGTCTTGAGTTCCTGGACTTCCTCTCAATGACAGATGCTTAGAAATGTAAGATGAGAGGCGTGGCAATGCACACCTTTAATCCCAGAACCAAGAGGCAGAGGCAGGTGGATCTCTATGAGTTCGAGGGGAGCCTGGTCTACAGAGCTAGTTCCAGGACAGGTTTTCCAAAGCAATACAGAGAGGCCCTGTCTTGGACAAAAAAAAAAAAAAAAAAAAAAGAAAGAAAGAAAGAAAGGAAGAAAGAAAGAAATGTAAGATAAAATAAACCCTTTCCTCCCCAAGATGTTGTGGTCACGGAATTTATTAAAGCTATAGATAGAAACTTAATAAAAGCAGAAGTTTGTACCAAGAGTGGGGTAATTAATAAGTATCTATAGTATTAAAGAATAGTTGATATCTCTTCATTACGTATCTCAAGTTTAATGATTCTATACAATGGGCCTAGAAATAAAAGACAACAGGTATGTGTGAACATGGACAAGTGTAAAGTCTTTTGACAACTGGAAAAAGTTGGTTTTGCTTTTGGCCTTAGGAAGATGAAGATGATGTTTGGTCTTTCTCTTTTCTACCAAAATGGTAGAAATTTTGAAATGGACGATAAGCTTTCAGGTGAATCTTTGTCAGAGGAGTGAGATCCTGGGAATTCATTTCAACAGTCAGGCTCAGTAAGTGCTGTGTAACAATATAAATGAAACATTGAATGTTGAATAATATATAAAGTGGATATTATTTATTTTTATATTTTAAGTTGATAATTTTAAACATATATAATGCATCATGGTTCCCCCATTCATCCTCCTCCCTGCCTCCCTCGATTCTTCCACCAAATTCCCATCTCATTTTGATGTTTTTCTGTTTAGCTTTTGGTTTTGCTTTGTGGCCCACTAGGCCACTCACCTGGTAACGAGTGTGAGGCTATCCACTGGAGCATGGATAACTCACTTATGCTTTTTTTCCTGAAAACAGTGACTTCTTTCCCCTCTGCTGCCATTAGTTTCTTTGGTCAGTATAGGACCACATGAACCCTCTTTATCTATGACTGATATAAGCATGAGTTTTCTGGCCCAGCAGGTCCTGTGGCCCTTGAGCGCCAAATGAACACACAGATGCTATATTAATTATGAAACTGTTGGCTGGTGACTAGGGTTTCTATTTGCTAGCTCTGTCTTAATTATTAACCTATAACTACTAATCTATGTATTTCCACATGGTCTTGGCTTCCTACTGGAGAATGCTGGCCCTGCAACTCTTTTGCTAGCTACATCAAGACTGTTCTGGTGGGCTCTCCTGCCTCCCTTTCCCAGACTTCTCTTTCTTTCCTAGTCCCACCTATCTTCCTGTCTCATTGGCTATTTTCCTGACAGTGTTTTATTCATCAACCAATAAAAGAAACATATACAGAAGGAGATCCCCATCAACTGAATGTCATAGGGCTTGATCTTATGTAGGCCTATGAAGGCAACCACAGATTTTGTAAATTTATAAATACTATGGTTATGTCTACTCAAGGCAACAGTTCACAGCCCTCTTCCTGATCATCTGCCTTTTAAATTATTTCTATTCCCCCATCTGTGTTTTTCTTTCACTCTTGGAGGGGTGGCCTGTTTAAGGTTGAATCTTATTACTTTTATTAGGCATGAGTCTCTGTATTAACTGCTTCTTTGACCAAGGCTAAGGAACAGCACTAGAATATGTGTAGAAACAAAATATTTAGGAGGCAGTTTGAAAACATGCGAGTTTAACAAAACAAATAGTACGTTCACTCCTAGAGTATATGACCCTCACCAGTTTTGGGATTTTGTCAAGATCTGTGGAACTGGGCATAACTCCCTTCTATAAAACAGGCCTTAATCAGTTGGTTACCCCCATAGCATGCATGCCACTATTTCAGGAATAAACACCTCTTGTCTTGTAGATTGGTATTGTAACAAACAAGACCCAAAACTGGAAGGCCATTGTTAACTCTTCTCCCTGAGTATCGTTTGTGACAACTTTTGGTACCATGAATGATAAGCTTCCAGCTCTGTTATTGTGTCTGTTTTCTGCAACCAAGGTATTTAGTGCCTTTATCATTTGGTTTTTTCCACCTAATGATAGGTAGTTCTGGTGGACTACTAAGGCTAGTGGCCACAGTCTGCAAAGGTCCTGGGGCCTCTGGTATCTTCTTGGCCAACAACTGCTATTAGGGTGTTCATTTACTCTCCCATTGTTTTTGTTTTATGTGTGTGTGTGTGTTGAGACAGGATTTCATGTAACCCTAGACTACTCTGGCCTTGAACATGTATGTAGTTCTTCTACCTCCATCTCCCAAGTTTGGAGATTATAGGAATATGCCACTATGCTTAATATTTATTGGTTCTATATTTTACCATTCATGTCAACTCAAAATGATTGATAGTGGCTAGCAGAATTTTTGTAGACAGAAATGGAAATTTTTATTTATTGGGTACTGGGTTCTTTTTGTTTATTCATGTAATCGTTTGCCTCCATTCTTTACTCAGCTTTGTGCCCCAGGGGGCCAACTGGCATGAGTCAAATCTTTGGGAGTCCTTGCCTCCTGGCTTCTAGTTGGCTTTGATAAATGTGATAGAGACTTCATTAAGGGATTGGGGAGTGGGAGGAAACTGAAGTTGGCCCTTGGTAAATGGTCCATAGTAGGTTGCATCCTTTTTACTAGAGACCCTGCATCCTTTCAGGTACATTTGTTTGAGTTCCAGTTCTTTGTGGGTGATGGGAATTCCTCTTGCTCTGTGCATGCTAAGGTATAGGGGCAGTGAAGGCTCTCTGCTGTCTTATGCCACAAGATATTCCCTTATTTCCTTCTCTCAGCTTGCTCTCATCTTCATAGTAGCATCTCCAGTAAAGTCTCCTCCATTACTGCTTCTGGGTGTATAGTCTGCTTCCTGCTGGGGCCCTGACTGGTTTCATTGACTGATTGTGTTCACAGAGGGTAGATCGGGCATCTGAGACCATGTAACTCAGAAGGAGTAGAACTGAGTCTGAAACCCAGGATCTGTAAATGAATCTTAAAAACAGAGAATGGAGACAGTATATAGATAACTCCATAGAAAACCTGATGGAAGGCCTGGGAATTGCTGGGAAATATTCTAAAAACAAGGCTGTATCATCATGAATTGTATACCTCTGTTTCTGTTTTTAAGAAGACAGACTAGGAATACAAAAGCTTACTTTTGATCTTTGAAAAACCTAAGAATCTCTACGACAGTTTATGATTCTTGTCAAGTACTCTTTTCTCTGCAACACGTTGCTCCTGGTACTTTCCATCTGTCTTCAGCTCTTCAAATCCAGATAATTTTAGCTCCCCAATGAAGATCCTCTCACTAAGCAGAAAGGTTTTCTTGACATAAGACCATTTCTGGTATTGGTATTGACAAGAAGAGTGGCATTCTCAATGCCATACACTCCCCTGTCTGAGATCAAGATTGTGAATAGGACAAGGTCTCTTTTCTTGGATTAGAACATATTCCATGAGGTTCCTTTGCCACCAGCTAACCATGGCATGGCAGATAAAGGCAACCCATGGGAACTCATGCCACACATGGTCTGTGGTTTTCTTGAATGATAGATGCTTAGGGCTGCCTGGTTTATTATCATACTTCTACACACTCCTGAGACCATCCCATCTTTTGCTTCTCTTTCTCTACCCAAATTATTCTTCCAAAGCTTTCATTAGCCTCTGGCTCAAGATCTTTCAAACTCCTGTGTTAGACCTTTTGGTATTTGCTATGTTGGAATCCATTTGTGACTAAGAAGTACAAATACTACTAACCAATGTGAATTGTGGTATGGACATTAAGGGGATGGTATGTTGCATTTGCTTAGGTGGAGCAGGGTGTGGTGATACCCCAGAGATTAGCATACCCCAAAACGCTCATGGGAAATGTGTAGGCAGTCCCCCTGGTGCTGTTACAGAGATACTTGTTTGAGCAGATCTATAAAAGTTTAAGTGAAAATTACTTAAAACTGTGATACAATTTTTAAGGACAGGTAAGGATTTTGTTAATTGCAAGAAAAGTTACTGCTGCATGGTTTAATTTTAACTAATTTTATAAAGCTGTCTTTTATTTCTGCTGTTACCCTGTGGGACTTGAATGACATTGAAACAGAATGTTTTCTCCATGAAGAAATTGCCTTTCTTTTTAAAATATAGGGCTGTTTTTAATGCACGAATATGTTCCTTGCTCATGTACAAAGTGGGTGCTGTGAATATGCGTGCCAGGGGACAACTTCAGGTGTCATAATTAGAAACTCTACCACCTCCTTGGAGACAGAGTTAGTCTAGAGTTTATAGATTAGGCTATGATTGGGGAGCAAGCCCAGGACTCTCCTGTCTACCTCTGCAGTACTGGGATTTGGTACCACCGTGTCCAGCATTTTTACTGGGGACCAAATTCAGGTTTTTATGCTTGTGTGGCAAGCTGGTAACCAACTAAGATCTCTCTCCACAAAGCCACACAATGCATTTGTGTGAAAGAATTCTGTTGTAGGGCCTTGACTGGTCAATGACTTTAACTTTCATTTTCTTCGCAATAGCTAAAAACTGAAAACTGAAATGGCTGAAAGCAAAGACATTGGTTTTATTCTATGCACTCATCACAGAGGTTAGAGCTGCTCGGCCATGGCTAGCACATGGGCAGACACCTATGAATGAGAGTACTGTACACACATTTGCATCTAGGAAAATGGCACCCCTTTTAATTGGCACTAACCTTCTTTCCCAGAGAGTTGGATCCAAATTCAACTCACTTGTTTTTACCCTGTGTGTACCAAATAATTTGTGCAGTGTTTTCCCAAGTTGGTTTGGACTGGTTACTGGACTTGCACCCAAACGAAACTGAATGACTCTGGTCACTTCTGAAATGAGAATGTGACAGATTCAAGTCCCAGGTGTCCTACCCGAGTGTTTCATTTAAAGCTGAAATTGAAGCAGTTGGCCCTCATAACTACTGACAGGTGACCTGCAGCCTTTACAGAAGCCCATCTCTTTCTTTGTCTGTTGTGCACACCAAGCATGGAATCCCACAGACAGCTTCCCCAGTCCCCAGGATTACACATGGTGTCCTCTGCTGTCTTCACCAACCCTTTCCACCTATTGAAAGAAAAGGTAAAGACATTTTAGTAATTCAAAATGTTTCTCATTCAAATGATATATAGACACATATCTGCACTATGAGTTGCTGTGATTCTTTGCTGTGGGGAGTCTGCTTTTCACCCTTAGATATTGACTTGGGCTCCTTTCAGAACCCGTAAGCCACATCGAAGAAAGCAAATGGTTTTTGCTGGTGCTAGTCACATGAGCTAAGGCTGGGACTTAAAGTGGTACTGGTGATTTTCACATCCCATAGAAAGGAATGAGAGGGAGGTTAATACTGAAAAAAAGGGGGGGCTGTGATATTTAGGGAAACAGAAATGTAAAGGGCTATGGTTCAGGAACATAGCACTGAGATTTCCCTCAATGAGCAAGGCATTTGATTTCTATGAGACACAAATCAGACATTTAAAACCTGGATGCTTGTAAAATTCTAAGATATGCAGTACCTAGAGGGCCAAGAGATGGAATGAAGGGAAAGCAGGGTGGTCCAAGACTCCTGTAGCTGGGGAACTTCAGGTTTCGGGCTTGTGGCAGTGCCCCTTAGGCATTTGGGAGTTTTCTCAGCATCTCTCTGGCTGTTGCTTTTCTGGACCTTCATGTTGGCCAAGCATGCTGCATGGTTGTGCTGCCTGTGTACACAGAAGGGCTCCTTCCCTCTCATCCCTAGCCAGAGATTGTTCCCTTCTGTATCGCTGTTTTCCTTAGAAGCGTGAAGCATTAGCTTTAATCAGTTTATAGAGCCCCTGACCTAATTTTACATCTGCAATAAGATCACTATGAATTCTCTGCTTCCCCATGGAGGATAAAGCCCTGCCTTTCCCCCTCCCCTCTGCAATCTTTCTTTGTGATGGGCGTTAGAGAGCCGGGCAGCTTCTGTTCCACGCTGCACCGCTCCAAGAGCAAATTTATTTATATATTAATTTTATATAAAAAAGATTTCTCATAGGGAGCCAGAGATTGAATCACAGGCAGAAACCCGATTTGAGGTTGGAGGCAGGATGGCAGCAAGCGATGTCAAAGAACAGAGGCTCTGAGGGTAGGACGTAAGCAGGGGCTGGAATTTGCTTCCAGAAAGCCCCTCAGCACTCTGTCTGCCCTCTTGGCACACAGGCACAGGTTGAGTGTACAGCCTGCATGTTACTTTTCTGTTGTTATGTAACAAATGACCACAAAGGCAGTGATGTAAAACAATACCTGTTTCGCATCTCCTAGTCTCAATAGGAGTCTGGACTCTGCTCTGCTGGGTTTTCAGCTTAGGGTCTCCCAACTGAGATCAAGGTGTGGGTTAGGATGCGTTCTTATTTGCAGGATCAACCAGAGGACTGTTCCATCTCAAATTCCCCCCAGGGTGTCTACAGAATTCATTTCCTCTTAGGTCTATGATTTGTGGCAGCTTGGTTTTTTGTTTTGTTTTGTTTGGTCTTTTCAAAGCAAGAAATGAAGAGAAAGACACACACAGGTTCAGAGAGAGGTGGTGGGGAGAGCCTTTGATCCCTGAGTCTCTGACCTCAAGACATTTATTTGTTTATTTATTATTCGTGTGTGTGTGTGTGTGTGTGTGTGTGTGTGTGTGTGTGTGTGTAACAATATTGAAGAAGAGGTCATGAATTTGAGGGGGAGTTAGAAGGACACAGGAGAAGTTGGAGGGGAAGAGGGAGGGGTAGAAATGATATGGATACAATATTCATGTATGACATTATTGAAAATAAATAAATAAAAGGGCTACTCTGACTAGGTCAGGCACACCCATGCTAATCTTCTATGGCCCAGTCATCTGCTGAGAGATTTTAAGCGTGTCTGTGGAATCTCTTCATTGTTGGTATGTTCTGAAACTTCTGGGAAGGACCAGGTTCCGCTTGGGCTTAATGGGAGGGGATTGTTGAGGATGTGGCTCAGTGAGTGTCACCTAGGGGCATGCTCTCTAGTCCTCATTAATGCCCTGAGATGCCCCCGAAGTCCCTTAAGGCCCACCTCCATCTCGGCTCCATCATTTCAAGCAATAAAGTATGGCCAAAGAAACAGGAAGTGTTTTGAGAAAAGCTTCCTTGTAGCCAGCAGAGCAGTCATTTGTGAGCTTGTGTAATAGCAAGAAATAGGAAGGACTTAATTAGAGTTAATTGTAATTGCATGTCTCACTCAAACCTCTTAGGGTCTGTCTTTTTTTTTTCTTTCTTTCTTTTTGTCAGTGGCCTACCCTTTTAAAAACATGGTAAGATTTATGAAAGCAATTAGCATATGACAAATAAATTTCAAAAGGTGGTGGTTTATTATTGTTATTATCATAACATCATATTCCATATATTAAATTCTTGTTTCTTTTTGTTGGTGGTAATTGAACCTACAGCCTCATGCAAGCCAGATAAAAACTCTACCACTATGCTACAGCTCAGTTCAGTTTTTAAAATAATTAATCTTTAAAAAATAATATATGACAAACCCATAGAAACAGCTGACCTGACCAAGTAAGAGCACATAAACCCCAGTTGTAAAGTTGGGGAACCAGCATTGGACCAAACCAAGCCCTCTGAATGTGGGTGGCAGTTAGGAGGCCGGGGAAGTCTATGGGACCTCTAACAATGGAACCAGTATTTATCCCTAGTGCACAAATGGACTTTGGGAGCCCATTGCCCATAGAGGACTACTCTCCCAGCTCAGATACATGGAGGAGGGCCTAGGCCCTCCCCCAAATGATGTGACAGACTTTGATGATCCTCCATGGAAAGGCTCACCCTCCCTGGGGAGTGGATGGAGGTGGTCAATGGGGGGCATGGGAGGATGGGAGGGAGAGGGAACTGGGATTGACATGTAAAATAAGATTGTTTCTAAATTAAATAAATAAAATTAAAACAAGAAATTGAGATAAGGCAAAAAGATGAAGGGGCATTTAAAGGTTTTAATTACAGTTATATTGTGGTGGAAGTATGTGCACATGAGTGCTGGCACCCATAGAGGCCAGAAGAAGGGGTCACAGCTGAAGTTACAGGCAGTTGTGAGCCAGTCAGTGTGGGTATTAGGGACCAAACTCTGGTCCTCTGCAAGAATAGTATATATTCTGAATTGCCAAACCATCTCTCCAGCCCTAGGGAATTTTATTTCTAATATAACTGTGGGGGGGCTATTTAGGGGGTAGAATTATGCTCTGTAATTGTTTCCTCTGTGATTTTGGTAATCATTGGCCTTCACAGTATATTTACATACAGAAAGCAAGCAATATTGTAGGAGGCTCTTCTTTCATTCATAAAACTCAAAGGGCAAAAATTAGAGAATTGAGCCACAAGCATAGATAGCCACAGGTCAAGACTCACCAGAGTCTAGAATCTAATTCCAGATATCAAGCTTCAGGAAAAGGAATTGTTGCAGTCCAAGGATAGAGAAGGTTGGAAGAAAGGAGATTGAGCTCACTTAACACTATGTAATTGTGTTTCCTACATTTTCATGCCTTCTCTTCTTCCTTTCTATTTATCTGTCAGTCCTCTCACTGCCCCACCAGTGGGGGAAGTATCTGCTGAAGCCAGGCTTTGGACATCCCCATTCTGCCCTTCCTACTTAATAAGGAGTTTTAGCCAAGCGTATTGATTCTTGATGTGTGCTTCCATGCTTCCCTTGCAGCTAGGTATGGCTGTATACTTAAGATGTGGCTAATGATGTATTAGTAAAAGGGATGTGTACAACTTGTAAGTTGTGTCCTTTAAAAGGAAGTGGACAGGCCCTTTTCTCTCCCTTTGCCCCTCCTTAGGAGCTAGATGTGAAAGTACAATAGCAGCAGCAAAAGTCATTTTTGATAATGGGACAGAAGTTCTGTGTTAAGGATGGCAGTGCACTGAATGAGAAAGAACTGAGATGTTAGGAAAGCATGGAGCCACTGTATCCACCCTAGGCTTCCCATGGGAGAGAAACACACTTTATCTTCCTTAGAGCCCTGTTAGTTCATAGTGAAGTCTGTCTCCCCCCCCATGTCACAATTGTGGGCAGCAGCAGGCTTTGGTATCAGCCATGCCTGCATTCACTTGAAATGCCACTATGCCATCTGTGTCTTCATCTGTTACCTTCTGGAGAATGGGGATAATGGCAAGTGCCTTACAGCATACTGTGCAAAGCACACAAAGTGTGTCAAGTGATACACATGGTTATAGAGATCTAGGTGGAGAGGGCAAGGTATAGAAGCAAACCAGTGTATAACCAAGGTCAAAGTGTGAGCAGTCCTGGGAGTGAGCAGAAAAGAATGAGAAGGATTAGCACAGGACTCCTTTGGGGAGTTAAGTTGTAATGACAAGAAGTAGCCATATGGCTCTATGGCCCTATTGGCTATGCCTGGGTATGCAGGCTATATAAAGGTCATAGTTCCATCCCTTGGCTGTTCATAAACCTCCAATTAATATGTAGCTTGGTGGTGGATTCTAGGCCAGCCTTGGAAATACAGTGAGATTCTGCCTCTAAAAAGAATCTCTAAGTATGTGTGAATGTGCCTATTTACCTCTCTATGTAACTATCATCATGGATATTCCCCATTTTAAATGCTTGAGACCAGAAGTGCTTCAAATTCTTAATTTTCTTCTACTTTGGAAAATTAGCATGTATTTAAGGATATATATTGGGGTATAGGGTTCAAGTCAAAACACAAACCCACTAACACTTCCTATATATCTTATACAATTGCCTGTGATTTTATACGGTACTATTTGTGTGTTTTCACTGACAGATAATTTTCCATGTGAGGTGTCATGTTCATGCTCATAAAATTTCAAATTTTAGATTTCTGAGTTTTGGATTAGGAGTGTCTAATTTATATTTAATTTTTTAGTTTGTGCTGTCCCCACCAACTACATTATAAGCCTGAAAAGGGCTTTGGTCTACAATCCCCAAGCTTGTTATGAATATGTACCATTCTGTTATTAGTTGAGTTAAAAAAAAATCAGTGTTTAAATTATCAAAGCCTGGGGTGTGTCCTAAAAGGGAATTAGTTGCATTATCATCCAACAAAAGTGGATTGGATCAAAATACGAAACCAATGTCTTTGAGAGCACCTCAATGATGCTGCTTTATGTAATTCATATTTGCCACTGAATTCATAACTCTAAGTACAATGCTTGGCACAGAGTGTGTATTTAATAAACACTTACTGAATGAGTGAGTTTCTTGATGAATGATTGAGCCTTCACAGTTACTAATCTCAACACAATGGCCATTGTAACCATGAGGATGGAATGGATTCTTAGAAAGGCACTACACACTCAGTAGTTGAAGAGGTTGGGGAGTAGTTGGACAGGATTTGGGGAGGTCTTAATGATCTCAACCTGGACCTATGTCTTCCAAGTGCCTGCAAACCCCTAGAGAGTACACTCTCAAAATATGTAGGCTGTTTGCATCTCCACTGTTTGAAACTCACTGAATTTTAATCACTTTTATTGAAATAACATTTATGCAGTGAGGTTACTTTCAGGGAGCTTTATGGAAATGTTTAGGATAAGTTTAGCTTTATTTCTGTTCTATTAAGTCTCTGGTTCTAAATAGTGGCACATTTTCCTATGCTGCATGGAGACCCGAGACATAGAGGCTGCAGAAGCCACCTGGACACTGGAAACAAAGGTGCTGATCCAGGTTGTCATTCTATGCCAGTGTTTCCTGTGAGTATCCCCTGGCTCTTTTCTCTAAAGGATTATTAGGTTGTTTTTTTTTTTTTTTTTTTTTTTTTTTTTCTCACCACACACACAGGACACCTGACTGAAACAACATAAAGGAAAACGAACTTGTTTTGGGTTCATGGGTTCAGAAGTTCTCAGTCCACTGTGACAAGGAAGACCGGGAGGCTGGAATAAGGGTGTATGAAAATGAGGCTTGCTCCCCTTGGACAGGCTTGTTCCTGATGGACTGGGGAGTAGAGACCATCCAGGAGTGGAAGCATGGACTTCAAAGCCTCTTCCCAGTGACCCACCTTTGCAAGCCATGCCTGCTGCTTCGGGGGTTCTACCACAGCCCCCAGACAGCACCACTAGCTGGGAATCAAATGTTCAAAACAATCTGTGAAGGGCATTATATATCCCAACCATAACAAACAACCTTTACATATGTTATTTCCACCCAAAACTCACTACATTCTAGGCAAAACTCACTGCATTCTAGGATAAAGATCTCTCTTGGCTCTTTTCACAGCTAACCTCAGCTAACCTCAGTGCTATCTTGGTTATGGTTCCCGTTTTTCACAGTACCTGCCACTACACTCAGCCTTGATGGGTACTTCAGGAATGATTTTTTTTTTTTTTTTAATTCAAAATATCCTGCACTATCCTCAAGGGGAGAAAGGTGGGGAAATAGTTCCCTGATTTTCATGGACGATACATCTAGCAAGGCTGCTGTACGGAGGCTGAGGAGGTTCATGCCACTAATGGGCCACGGTATTTAGGGATAGTAACTGCTTTCCCATCCACAGTGGAAGCCTGTCCCCAGACACGTGGAGAATCCCATGAAATGCATGAGATGTAAGGATCAGGGACAGAGATTTCTGGGCTTCATTTCTGTTTCCTGCATATTGAACCTGCTTCCTCCTTCCCCTCCCACTGCAGGTTTACCCATCTTTTCTCATTACTGGCTTTCACAAACCCCCTGCCTCTCACCATTTCGGATTCCCACAGCTGTTCTCGGGAAGAGTCGCTGAAGCATCTGTAAGGCGTTCTGCCTTTCCTCCCGGTGACTAATGGGCAACACCTGTCCCCTGCATTCCCTCTTGCACTCTTACGATTGGATTTATCACTGTCGTAGTTTAACCATAACTAGAAAAATGTAGCTCTCTAAAGCCCCTATAATGTTGAGGCTCCTAATGTGGTTTAAGTTATTCCTTGCGTCATAAATAAAATAGACGGCGCTATTATGGACCGATACCCTGGAAAGAAAAGGCCCGGAGATCATAAATAATACACACAATAGGGACTTGAGGGGACTCAAGAGAATGCCGGAGAAGGGTGGGGTCCTCATGTATGGTGAGGGAAGGGGTGGCTTCGAGAAAGACTGGGAATGTCAGGGTCCAGCCTGAAAGAGAAATGTTATCCTGTCTGTCAATCCCTCTCCGTTCAAACTGACCCCATTGTGCCCTCAAGGGCTGCACCTCTGTAGAGATCAAGGTCAGCAGAGGTTTCTTCCACTGTGAACTTTCCTGCATACCCCCATTATTACCAAAAAAAAGGAGGAAGATAGAAATGAGTCCACATCATGAATGATCCGTTTCCCCACAAGGACCAAAAGTTACCTTTTGTGACTACCTATTTTCCCATCTGTTCTATCCCACGTCAGTCAGTCACCCTGCCTTTTACTGGATTAGGTCTATCGGATTATACTGTAAAGATGAAGAAAATGCTGCCCCTCCAACAAAGCAATCTCTCCCTCAGCTCAAAGGCTTCTTATTCCTTTTGCTTTGAGGGCAGGAGAAAGAGAGTGCACGCACATGTGTGGTGCCCTTTATTTGGACTTTTATCTTAACCTGGAATACCCGGGCTTCTGTTTTCTTCCTTCTCATGTAACTCTTCATTGATTTTCTTTAAATCAAACAAGCTACCACCAGAGATTCTTACAAAAGAAAGTCAGCCATGAAGAAGCCCTGAGCTTGAAATAGAAGCTGGTCTAATTCTAGTCTCTCTAAGGGGTGGGAAAGTGGTCAGAAGCTCACCTTGGCGTGTGCTAGCAGGACCAAGCAGCAGCCACCACTGTCACACAGCCGTAGGGGAAGTGGGAGCCTCATGGATGACAGGCCCCACCAGCATTTCCTAGTGAGGGGCCTTGTCTGCTGCAAGGAGGTCTCTCTTTACTTAAAACAGCAACAGCAGCAGCAACAGCAACAAAGCCCCTAAATCTGATTTATGGATTCATCGTTGTTGGTATCATGCGTGTGGGGTATATGTGCTAGCCTCGTTTTCATGAGCAGCTGAGCTCCAAGCACCTGCTTGTTTACTTGGGGGATTCAATTCCTTGCCTTTGACTGGAGTTAGAGGCTTGGGTCAACTGTGAGTCATTATCATGATTTCCAAGATGTACCCACAGGATCTCTGACCTTCATCTACCATTCCTCCAAATCTCATTATAAGGATACTGCATTATTAACAAAAATCGAATTGTTTGATTTGCGCATACTCATAAATTTCAGAAGTTCTTGTAGGAATATTTAAGAGGAAGTGGATGAAGAATGGCTCACACATTTATGCACCATCCTGAAAAATAGTGCTGGCCTACTGGCTTCATCTATTTATTGGTATAATTAGAGCTGGGTCAGTGGGATAGATTATGGGGTTTCTCAGGCCAGCGGAGTCTGAGATCCAAAAGAAGATTCCTTCAGGTCTTCTTTTCTAGTCTCCTTTCTTCAATTCCAATTTGTGTCATTATATCTAACTTACACTGGTGTCTTGAACATGAGACATTTGTTGGCAAAAGCCAGAATGTTGAAAAATAACATAGAATGTTCCAGTAGAAAGGGTTCTTAGAGATTAATAAAGCAGTATAGATATGTAGCCAAGCACATGGGGTCGGGGTCAGGATGCCTGGATTCAAAAGGTGATTTAGTAGTGGGGTAACTGTGGGTGAGTGCATCTTTATTCATTTATTAATCATCCACAGAAAACTCCAATTTTCAGTTTCCATGTCTATAGAAAGAATGTGAATATAACATCTGCTGTGTAAGGGTGTGTGTGCAATGAAGGCATATATGTGTGTTTATGTTTATACATTCATGTGTTTGTGTGTACATATGCACATGTATATGAAGGCCAGACAACAACCTCAGCTATTCTCTTAGGAATGCTGTCTACCTTGTTTTACTGAGATAGGTCTGTATGTAGGAGTCTTTTGATAATTAAATAGAATTGTGTATATAAAATATCTCTATATTAAACATCTAATAAAAGTTGTAAATAATGACATTACTGTTAACATTTTGTCAAACTGTAGTTTCAGGGGATGAGGAGGATATTGGTACTGTAAGAAGTCTGATGGATCTTTTTCAAGAACTCAGAAATATGCAAGTCTTTCTTGAATTATATATATTGTGTCATTTTGAAAACCCTGTGTCACTCATCTCTTCCTTCCTTCATTTCACCGAGACAGAGCGTAGGTAGAAAAGCCTGCTCCAGTTCAGGCCCACAAAGGCCAGGCTGACCTGGAGTACAACTATAAAACAAAGGAGCCTCTCCCAAGACTGCAGAAGCCCTACCCACTGAACACTGGCTGCTTCACTCAGTGCTGGCTTATTGCAGACAAGTTGCTGGCTCACAGGGGAACACATTGGTTTCCCCAACTTTCAGTGAGGTTGGTGAAAGGATCCAGATGAGCCAGGGAGGGAGGCAGGTTGATGCCCCACTTTCAAGGACAGCAGAGAGCTACCAGCTCAGTATTGAGTCTGTGGTTTTGGGGATATAAAGCACGTGAACCTCTCTACACCAAGGCATATAGATTATACTTTCCATGAAAGATGTTCAGGCCTGCCTTTTCCCCCTTGGCCATTAAAATAAAAATATGGTATTTCTTAATACTGTATTTGATTAGGTCTATATCATACTCAGACTCAGAAAGGGAAGATGATGGACAAGAAGATAATGTTGTTCTAGAAGTTTTTGTTAATGAAAACTTTTATAGTTGGGCAGATCTGGAGTGTATAGATAATAGATGCATAAATATATCAGTTCTGAAGATACACCATGTACATGTGATGATGTTAGTATTATTTGTGACTTCTACTGGATATTTATTGTAGCATCAGGAGCATAATAAACTTTATATATTAGTGATTTGAAAGTGTAAGTAAGGGTCACCAATACAACCCATATCCATCTAATTATAAATAATCACATTAAAAAAATTATAGGTTGGAGAGAAGGCTCATCAGTTAAGTGTGCACACTGCTCTTACAAAGGACCTGAATTAGGTTCTTAAAATCTATGTTGGGTGGCTTACAACCATCTGCAATTTCAGCTCCGTGGGATCTAACACCCTCTTCATTTTTCTGGGAGCACTCATGAATGTACATTCTTATACATAGATGTACAAACACAAATAAAAATAAATAGTATTTGAAAATATTCTAGAACATACATGGTATGAATTCTTTTTAAAGGAGAGTGAAAAAATAAAGTAGAAAGTTGGGGAGCAATCCCAAAGTATGTAAAATAGAATGATGTTTTATGAATGAGAATGCATGCATGCACACACACACACACAATCTCTCTCTCTCTCTCTCTCTCTCTCTCTCTCTCTCTCACACACACACACACACACACACACACACACACACACACACTCATTGTTGATTCTCATCACTTGCAGTAGCTCTGGCCTATGAAGTTCCTCCAAACATTGAGTTAATGCACACTGAACCATTGCTCCTAAGGGAAATACAGGGTTACAGCCCCGCCAGCCCCTGGTCACAGTATTTTGTCAACCTATCAATACATAACCTTGTTTTATGTGCTTCTGTTTAAAAACACCTTATTTAATATATATTGTTGGTTCATTAACACTGCACTCAGAGTAACAGTGCTATAACTCATGGCTGAGCAAAGCTTATCCAACACACATATTTTCTTGGTTAGACACATCACAGTGCCTCACTGTACTCAGGGAACATTGGAAGCTACAAAATCTCTAAGAAACAGCACACACAAAAAGTAGCACTAAGCCTGCAAAAGGATGCCCATTTACGATGCAAGAGCTGAAAGGAAAGCATAGCCTTGATCCAAGTCAGCTGAAGTTGCACATGAGAGGTGTCAAACTCAGAATTTCTCTGTGTATGTCACCATGTGACCTATGAACACCATGGGTATGGTGCTTGGAGGAGTAAGTCTGTTTTAGCAGGCAGCTAGAAGATTATAGATGCATTGTCTTTGAAAATATTAGAGGATTCGAGGCTACTGACCTGTGGCTAGTCAGAAATGAATGTTTGTTAGTTTTGCACTTCCCTTATGTATTTCCTCACATCTTATTATCCCTTTATAGTTGTATTACGTCTCTTGGGTTTGAGTATGGCACCTAGGATTCATGTCTTAGAAACATGATCCCAAACTAGTTGGTATTTGTAGACAAGGTTTTGTTGTTTTTTTTTTTTAAGTGATTTCTTGCCTTATTGTTTCTTAGGCAACAAGCTTGTAGATGAGCAGTGGATACCCCAGGTCTGATGACTGTCACACACTGGGACAATGAGTCTATGGACATGATGGCAAGTGTCTGTCCTTCTGAGGAAGAACTCAGATGGAGGCAGAGGCCCAGGAGTAGCCAGCAGCCTCAAAAGACAGCTTACTCTGTGTTCTGATTCCAAATCTTATTTTTGAAGATGGGACAGTGGGCTCTAAGCAGAAAGCAATATTAATGTATTAAAAATATATGTGTGTATGTGTTCATGCGTGTGCAGGTACATGTGTACATGTATTTGTGTGTGTGTGTGTGTGTGTGTGTGTGTGTGTGTGTGTGTGTGTGTGTAGATGACAGGGTACCCATAGATATTGTTTCTCAGATGCCTTCCACCTGCTTTTCTTTAGAGAGTTGCTTCTCATTGGCCTGGGATTCACTCAGCAGGCTAGGCTGGTTGGACTCTGAGCCCCAACTTTGTATCTCCCCAAACATTGGGATTTCAGACAAGTGTGGATCCTGGAGATCAGAAACAGGTCCTTGTACTCACAAAACAAGCACTTTACTTGCTGAGCTCTCTCCTCAGCTTCTTTATTCTTAAACTATTCATTCATTTTAAACAAATAAATATATATGTTAAGATATATACATAAGTATATACATACCCACTACACATGGGTAGTCATGGTCATACATGAAGTGAAATTTTAAGTGCTATTGAAGACAACGATGGACATTTGAAAGCTGCTGCACAATGTTACCCACCGAGGGAGGGTATAATTGCATGTTTTTAAAAATACAGTGCTTTATGACACTTGCTTAAAACCTTTCGATGATTTTCCATTAAATTGTGCCTTTTCCACTCAAAGCTCTCTAATCTCGTGTACTGCTAGATTTGTGTACTTTTTTGTTGTTCAAATCATTACAGGCAGTGTCAAATACAGTGTAGGCACAGAGCCGTCCTTGTCATTAAACACTTCTTGGTCAATGAATGAGGGGTTTTGTGGCTCCAGATTCAAGGTCCCCGTTCCAGTGGCCTTTGGGTTTCTTCCAGAGGTTGTCTACATATTTTGAAAACTGGTTCTGAGTCATGCATAGTTTCTGAAACCCAGGTCTGAACATTCTCCACCACAGACTCCCCCCCCCCTCCGTGCCTTGATTAAATGGATACAAAATGTTGTCTTTCTCTCAAGTTTTCTAATGGATGCGCTCAACACACTCTTTAGAATTATGCCCAGGCCAGTAAACCTCCAGGCCCCATTTTGGATTTTTTATGCTATGTAGATGGTTATCATGGTCCCCTAGGTTGTTATTTAGTCAAATTATGTGCATTTTATCGCCTGTGTCTTTCCTCATATTTCACTCCCTTTGATTTGTTTTTCTTTTCTCTTCAAAATTCCCACTGAGGCATCACATTACCCCTAATTGCCTGCAGCATTCCAAGTCTGGTCTCAGTGCTGATGCAGAGAGACTGACTCTTGTAGCCATGGCTGGGGATGCCCTGTGTGCCTGGCTGAAAAATATTATTGGCACTAGGAACTGCCAAAGGAAAGTCTTTCCCTCCCTCTGCTCTTCTGCCCAGCCTACTGTCTGTAGTTTTCTCCCTTCCTGCCATCCAGGAATCCCATTCAAGTTCAATTCTACCTTTAAGCATATTCATCCCCAGATAGAGTGTCTGCGTTTTTCCACCAGTACTTCATTGTGTGAGTTTTGACATCTCACTAAGATCCACACCCTGCGTGGTATTGTGTGCCAGCCTTAACTGCTGTTAGGAACACCTCCCCGTTTAGTGTCATCTGCAAATGCCATTATCATGATAATAGTAATAAGATCTTCCCCCTCTCTTTTTTGATTCTTAATAAAGTTGGTAGGGCAGAGCTGTATGCCTTGGCAGACGCTGCATTCCAACCTCCTCCACCCTGCGCCTTTACAGTTCAGTTTCCTCTCGTTGTTGGGCTTGGTTTGGATGTACTCTGTCACCATCTAGGGTTCTTCAAATGCCACTTACCAACCCAGAGGAAGCTCTCAGCCTTGGCTGGTTTCTTCCTTGCTGTTGAGTTCCTTCCTGTCCAGTTTCATCTCAGAGGTAAGGTACATGCCCCCACCTTGCAAAGGGGAGTGTTCATGGTTGGATGAATGGAATGCTCTGGCACTGGCCCATTCACTGGCCTTGAGGTTAGTTAGGTACATTGCGGCAAGACAAATAGATGATTACTTCTGTTAGTTTAACATAACTCCCACTGTTCTGTGGACAATTCCACCTACTTCCATATCAGAGCCATCCAGGCTCCTTTCTAATAGAATCCTTTACTGTTTTCTGAATAAAACCTTACCTTTCTTCCTTTTACTTATTCCTTGATTCACCCACTGCACGGGAAGTCCAAGATTGTACAAACTTCCTGTACCTATAGCATTTCTTCAGCGGTCCAGGCTTTCCGGACTCTCACATGTGCCACACACAGTTTGTTATCAGGTAGTGTTACCTGGTGTATATTAACCACATTGATAATATTTACTTTCTTTCCATTGTATTACTTTATATGTCTTTTCAGGTGCTTCAAAAGTATTCTAGAATAACACAATTATTGATATGTATTAATTAGTAACACAATAAAGAGATTTGAGCATTATGAGAAATCACCACAGAAGCCATATGCCTTATGAGGCTCCGGATGAGAGAGGAACTAGGAATTGTGGTGGTATTACAAGAGGTGTGGGAAGGGAAATATAATACACACAGGAATGTTCTTAGGCTGGGCCTTGGAGGGTGAATGGAGTTCAGCTGGCAGTCAGAGAACTGGGGGTGCCAAAGAGCACAGCCAGATAAAAGCACAAAGCACATGTGGGAAGTGCTAAATCATCTAATAGGATGGAGGGGATGGATTTAAGAGATTAGAGCACAGGATGATGTAGAAAGGCCAGTTTGGGAGAGATTTCAGATAATATGCTTACTGAACAAAGGTTCTCGAATTTTATTTATTATCCAGTGTATGGTTTTGAAAGGCAAGCTAGGCAGTAGTGTGAGAGGGAGTGAGCTAGAAGTGGGGATGGCTGGGCTGCAGTGTGTGTATGCAGAGACGCTGGGAACCCTTCCTGAGCTGAGGGAACATGATGAGGAACAGCATGAAGGAGGGAGGGAAGATGGGTTTATATGACGGAAGATGCAGTTGAGGTCTACATAGCTACAGGGTGTTATAGGGTGCTATGTAGTGAGTGGTGGAGAGAATGGAGATGGACAAGGACCTTAAGTGTGAACAGGAAATCAAAAATTTATTTACATGATATCCAGGCACTGTCTTTGGCTATTTGGAAGGAATGATGTAAAGTATAGCATTAAAAAAAAAACCTATCTAAGTTTAGAGCTAATTGAAAAAGTCAGAGAGCTGAAGTATTCATTTTCGTGTGACAAGACATCCGTTTCTTATTTTTATGTTTTTGACTTACCTAACAAAATTGTCAATGTCTAAATTTTTAAAATACTTTTATGGGAGGCCTATTCTAAGGTGTGTCTTCCACCATTTCCATTTCACTGATGGAAAATTCCCCATGAAATTTTAAAGATTTGGATTTTAAATTTTCTCAAGTAGATTTCAGAGCAATGATTCAAAGTGGTCCCTACAACTCCATGGATAAATACTACACACTTGTTGTGTGAGAAATGGATATCAACTGAGCATTTTGAGTACTAAGCAGCTGTGTACATGGTATTTAATAAAATAGGAAAACTGGTGGGAAATATTGTGTGCATGCACATCTGTTTGTACATGAACAATATTTTCTTTGACAGCATTACATTTGAAGTGTGTTTTGGTCATCTAAGTGGAGATGTTAAATTGTATGCACACACACACACACACACACACACACACACACACACACACACACACACACTTTGTATCTGTCTGGCACTAGGACCTAGGTTATGGAAGTGGTATCAACCCTGATATTTGTTATTGCTAAATTAGTCAGGGCATACTAGGCTTTGCTACAGAAATAAAACAACCTTGCAAATCACAAAGACTTAGCATAGTAAGTTTATTTCTTGCTTACTGAGTCTGATGTTATTGTTCCAGGATAAGCAGCTCTTCTTTGAGCAAAGGCCTCAGGAATCCTGGATACTCTGGTGTGGGCTGTCTACTGCCAACAGTGCCAGGGTTCATCCACACAAGGCTTCTTGTTAAATTAGCATGTCCATTATTAATCCTTCTACTTTTTTCCCTAATTAAAAAAGGATTAATGAAACTTTTAAAATTCAATTTTAGAATTTATTGAACATTAATAATATGAAAATATAGACCTTGTTTTTCTTTTTTTTTTTTTTTTTCTTTTTTACAACTATGTACTTGAGCAGTAAGAGGAAGAAAGGGCCTGCCTTTTAATAGCAGGGAAGCGTAGACTCTGGCTAATTACATATATGGAGGATTTTGGTCTGTTTTGTTTTTACATAAATGATAATTTCAGGGTATTTGTTATCTTGCCTAAGGAATGACTGAAAGCGCTGGGTAATTTCCTTAATTTAGCTTTGATGTTGGAGAAGCCCAAACAGAATCATGCCATTATCTAGATGGCTGTAGCTCCATTGCCTTGATATTTTAAGAAAATTGGCCTTCCATACAGGAAATAGTCTCATCAGTGATATCCCACTCAGCAGAGGACATACAGTCCTGGGGGTGGGGACTGGAAATAAGCCAGTGGCTCCCTGAGAGAACCTTCCTAATGGGCCTGCAAGCTGACCTTAGATTTAGTATTCTGCCAAGAAACTGCAAAGGGGCCACACTTACACATGGTCCCTGGAAATGGCTTAAAACTAAGTGCTATTCAGTCTCCTTTTGTTCTCTCTATAAAAAAGATATTTACACTACACATCATAAACGGGAGTTAGGGGAACTCTGGAACTCTTCTGTGGGTTTTGTTCTCTCGTCTGCCTGCCTTTCCCTGTTCAGTGATAGAACAATTTATGAATCTGACAGATGCTCCCCCAGACAATGGCAAGAGTAACAGAGTGTCCAGCTGAGTAACTCCAGGCCACTAAAGTTTATTAGACTGTAGAGCAACGGCAGTGGGATTGATGCCATAATCAAATGACATGCTTGATTTGGGCTCCCCCATCTCTCTTCCCTCACATTTTCCTCCTGTTTCCTTCTCTCTCTCTCTCCCTTCCTCTTGTCTGTACCAAAAAGGAATAAAACAAAAACAAAAACAAACAAACAAAACAAAACAAAAATATCTAAAGAGAAATTGGAATTGATTGGTAGGAGTAGTCTCTCAGTTTCCACATACACTTAGAAAGTGGAGGTCTGTACCAAAAGAGTCAATGAAAATAAGAAGTAAGGCCATAAACACATTGTGAATAAATTTTTGGTCTAAATCCTGATAGCCTAAGAGGCCAGAAGAGAAGATAATTCCAACTGTTCCAGTGTTAGACCGATACTGAATTGTCAGGACACCAGAGAGTACTCAAGATCAATCAAGGCCAACACTGATGGATCAGAGTTGTCAGTAAGACAGAGGTCTAGATATCCAGGCTGAAAATAAACAATGTTGCACTTTGAAAACTGTAGGGTCCACAGTGAATGTTTATGACAAAAGCTATGGTCTTAGGAAGCCAGTCAATCTTGTGATGCGAAATGGCAGCCTGGATGTTGACTCCTGCCACATACTTCTTTGGTTTGGATAACAATGGTCTGTAAAGAAGAATTTTAATGCAGGTGACACACAGAGTTTCACTTCAACTTGCTATTTTCTTTTCCATCTATACTTAGGAATTTTACCTCATGGCTTGTGAAGGCCTTTGTGTTTAACCCATATGCCTATCCCATGTTTCTGGTAGGACCATAGGAAGACTCCCAACCAGAACAAATAGAAATCTTAAAGCAGCCTCTTCATTCTGACCTCTAAGGAGATGGAATGCAGTAGAATCTGTTAAATGTCACCATTGTTCTGGACGCTGGAGACGTTAATGTATTACGAGAAAACGGCTCTGCTGACACCCAGCTCAAGAGACCTTCAGCTTTTTTTCAAGACAGTGAAAGAAAAAGGTCTCTCAAATATCAAGAAACATACTTTATAACCAGAATAGCCTGTGATGAATGGGGTAATAATATTCCACCCTGCCTATAAAGAAAAGTGGTATGGGCATTATTGCTTTTTTGGACACTGGAGTAACTGTATCACTCATTTCTGAGAGCTTGTCAGAAAAATTGAAGGGTTTAAATATATGACCTTTTACAGGAATTACTTCAACAATAGCTTATTCTATCGAGTCTGCCCAAGTTGTGGCTCCAACAGTGAGTTTCCTGTTGCGAGATGCAAATGATGGGCTAATTGCAAGATTTAATCCAATCTGTTTGGGGCAGCTCTTGAAAAATTGGGTTCGTGCTATACTCTTCTATGGGTCAATACCAACTATTCTGACACCAAGGAGAAATAATGGTAGGGAATTTAAAGAAATGGCAATATTTGGAATGCAGAAGCTGTCAAAAATATGGACTGGTCTTGAAGCAAATGGGTTTTGCTTTGTGAATCAAGATTAGGTAATGAGATGAGGCAGAACACCAACAAAGGCTCTAGAAATCAGTAGGAAATATTGATGTCCCCTGTGCATGGTGATGAAAAGGGAGGGGTGAGGCTCTTCTCCAGTTGGTTCCTCCAATACAGGACACACAATGCTCATCTACCTGTGTATGATCTGGTTTGAAGGAAAACATTTCAGAAATACCTAGGCAAGGCCCAAGACGATGTCTGGTGAAAGAGATAATTGAAAGCTTAACTTCTAGCCTGTCAGTATTGCCTGCTAAATAATTACCTCAGGAGCCCTGAGTAAACTCTATCCATAGATGAGTCGTTCAGATTAAATGGTGTCACCTGCAGCCATTGACGACTCCCTGGATCTTCTCTGTCAAGTGCCATATGTGCACACCCGAGACATATCCAAAGGCTACTTGCAAACATCTTTGGATAATGAGCGCAAATTAATAACTACTTTTGTACGTCACTAGAGATCATGCCATTTTAATGCTATGCCCTTTGGGTGAATGAATGGGACAAATATCTTTCAGATCCTAATGAATCGTGTCTTACAAGGATTAATTTGCCCAACTTTTTTCTGGGTTGACATCACACGCAAAGTGACTTGATTCATTGGGTGTGTGGTGGGGGATACCTTCGAGGAACTAAGAGAAAGAGGAGTTTGATCTTGCTGGAGTCTCCACAGGGCAGCTGCTTCTGGAGTCAATGTGTGGGGCTTTGCTAACTCTATCCTCATTTGTGTAGATTGTCATCTGTGTAAATGGTGTCCCTAGAGCAGTGTATACACAATGTTTACCAGGACCCTGCCAGCTTCCCACAGCTGCCCATCACTTCTTGAGTGACAGCATATTATATAAATAGTAACCATTATACTTTATTGGGTTAGCAAGAGCTTGGTTGTCAGCAAGGACCTGTGGTCATTTACATTAGGGATACAGTGGTTGTTCTATATGATAACTGAATGCAATATAATTTTGGGTAATTAGTAACTGATATTTTAAGATACCAGACTTTTGTAATTTTGGAAATGGCTAATACACAAAACATGCTCATGTCCTTTGACCAATAACTGCTTTGTAGGGCTGTAATATAAACACTTTTATAAAGGTTGTTGTGTGTTGTGGTTTGTAATGATAAGGACAGTGTTGTGGTTTGGATATGAAAGGTTCTCCCAAAGGTTATCTTTTTTGAACTTGGTCCCCAGCTGTGGTGCTGCCTAGAAAGGTTGTGGATCCTTTAAGAGGTACAGCCTCACTGGAGGAAGTATGTCACTGAGGTGAGTCTCATGTTTTATAGATCAGCCCCTCATCCTGTTCACTCTCTGCTTCTTGATTGCAGATGTAATGTGACCAGCTTCTTATTCCTCACTCTGACCCTAATTCTACTCTAGCCACCATGCATTCTTATCCTGCTGCCAGGTCTTCCTTGCCTTGGCAAGATGTATCACCTGCACTATAAGCTGAAGAAACCCTCCCCTCCTTATGTGACTTTGGCCAGGTATTTTACCACAGCAAGAGAAAAGTAACCAAGACAGACAGTGGGACGTATGGACATGTTCCAGGGTAGGGATTTGACCAGATTAATTGTAGCATGTGAAATGAAATGGCATGGTTAGCAAGGGAATGGTCTGTCTTATTGGTTGGTGTACTGTGGGTTACATTTGCAAGCAAATGTGGCAATCCTGTTAGTTTACAAAAACTGATCTAAGAAACATCAAGTGAGAAAAAATGTAAGCTATAGCATGGCCCTTAGGCTATGATCCCATTTACATAAAAGTCCAGTAAATAAAAATCACACACACACACACACACACACACACACACACACACACACACACACGAGCAAGTGTGTGTGGATAGACAATGTGTCATTCATTACCTGTATGGATGTCTGGAGGATGAAGTTATAAATGCACTCCTTTGTTCTGTCATATATTTCTGTGGTTATAAAACCACACACACACACACACACACACACACACACACACACACACATATATATACATATATACATGTATGTGTATATATATGTATATATATTTGAAAGTAACAAAAATGAGTTAAAAACCCAGAAAGAAGTCAACCTTCTCTTTTCTTATTGAAAGTGTTGGAGTACTTGTCTGCTTTGGATGCTCAGACCCAGATTTTGTCAAAACATTGACAGCTACATGCCTTCCTCAGGATTCACATTCACATATATAGTTACAACCAGTGAGCTCTGGAACCACCAGAAAGTATTTGTAACTTTTGTATGTTGCCCAAAGATCAAAATAACGTACTGTGAAACATGTGCCTTACCCTGATACAGGACCAGAACCCATCAAGTCCCCTTTTGAATGTGAGTGATAGTGAAAGGTCTCTTAGTCAACACTTGGGAAAATCTAATGGGAGCTATGAAGACAATAATCAATCTACTTGGTCAGCATCTTCAAGTACCATTTTGTTCATAGTTCAGGAGCTATCGGCCCTGTTAGAGGCATTTCATTAAAGTGCTATTTTTTGCAGGCATTCACAATGGCTGACTGGGTTAAGTATGATGGAAACAGATATGAATTAATGATCAAAATCATATTCCAAAATAGCTATAACTTCTGTGAGTTGATCCAACAAGAAAGGCAGCTTCCTTCTACAAAGATTTAAATATTAAGGCATTATTCTGAGTTTTTGCATTGGCTATGCATGTAGGTGAAACATACTTCAAAATAAGGATCTACAGGAGAAATTTCTGCTTAATGTTAGTATCTAAAATACCTAGGCCTTTTTTTGGTTTATTTTTACTTTGTGGACACTAAGTACTATGTAAATGATAATCGCTGCTGGAAAACCTTAGAATATAGTTCATGGACAAGTAGTAGAGCCCAAGTCCCACCTAGCATTCACCTGTCTCCAGGTCTATTCGGCACACCCTTGGGTTTTCATTCTTTCTCTCCCGTCTCCTACATTTTGTGTATAATTGTGAAGCAGCTATGAATGCTTACTAAGAATGAGGAGGGAATTCCTTTAAGGGAGAGGTAAATAAATGAATGTGGGTGCTTCCAGCAATGAGAATTTCTTCTTGTACTTGGTGAGGCCCTTGAGTTAAGCTGTGTGGTTTTCAAGTGAGAATCCAAGGATGCTGTAACAAAGGTACCTGACTTCCTGAAGCCAAGCAGGGGCCATTTGGGTAGCATCTACTGCCTTTTCTATTCACATCCCAAATGCAGGAAAAACAAGGGGCCAAGTTAACTCTACACCTAAGAGATGGTATTGAGTTGCTTTGAGCCTAGGAAAAGAACATCTTCATGAAGAGTAGAGATTTCTGAGAGTCAGTGCCTCAAATGCATTTCCCCAAATTGCCAGCTCACTGTCTGCTTTAGTGTCAGCTTGATTCACTTAGGGTGAATATTCTTTTGAAGTTACCTATTTAGTATGTGGTTATTTCCTAAATTACCTGACTGGGAGCTGTTCACATAATCAGTGTCCTAGAAACCCCTCCTAACTTCTTGCTTTAAATTGTGCAAAGCTAGGGCTGAGGAGATGGTTCCCTTGGTAAAATATTTGCTGCACAATGAGGAGCCCTGGGTTTGGATCCCTACCATGCACATATGAAAGAAAGCTGGTTGTGGCTGTATGTACCTGTAATCCCAGAGCTGAAAAGGTGGAGGTAGGAGGAGCCCAGGGGCTCATTGGTTAGACAGTCTAGAATTGACAAACTCCAGACTCAGGGAGATTCTGTATCTTGAGAAAAACATTCAGTGTCATCATCACACACATGCATGTCTCTATATACATACACGTATAATATGCAATGCTAATTACCTAGATGCTTTTGCCAGATTTACATCAGTTGGGAAGTCACCTCTCTTAGTTATTGTACTTCACCGGATCCCTAGCCTTCTGTAACTAGGAGCATGGCTCAGTTGTGGGGCTGCTTTTTTGAGTAATTTCCTGCTGGCCGAGAATCTGAGGCTTGATGGTTTGTCGGTACCATCTCAGCAATCTTGAGAGGAAAGAAACAGAATTGTGTTGCTTCATCTTTTAAATGTTTTGCATTTGTATTTTGCTTATTTTTTGATAAGCACTCAATGCATGATAAGATGACCACTATGATACTATGAATGGGACCATGCCCAAGGAAGTTACTGGTGACTTAAAAAAAGAAAAAAAAAATTGGGAAACTAAGGACTAACTAGAAACATGGGATTGTTGGTATTGGCCAGCAGTGCAGCTGAGCAAGAGTAGTACCTTGTTACTCCTAGTTCTGGCCACAGTTCTACTTAGTGGTCAGAAGTCCAAGTTAAAGAACATTCATTTTACCTCCTAGGAGCAAGATTTTTCCAGTCTGCCCCGTAAATATCCAACTGTTTTGGGATGTGCACTGGTGTGTGCATGTGGTAGGAGTGGAGCAGAGTGTGGTGGGTGGTTTGTGTGTGTCTGTGTGTCTGTGTGTCTGTGTGATGGTAGTTAGCAACATAAAAAGCAAGCCCAGTGCCCAAGGAATGTGTGGAGGAATGTTAATTCTAGGAGTAGCCATAACTTGATTTTCTTGATTTCCTTGAGTTTAAAGTATCAGCCACAATATTACATTACCAAAGTTATTTGCATTTGAAATATAATACCTGGGGGTTGACATTTAATTAAATTACAGTGCTACCTCCAGGCTTCCAGGAACCAGGCTGGCATGCTGTGTAGAAGATGCTGGCAGTCCCTTCATGCCCTTTCTCAATGACATGACAATCAGATGGCCATGTCCCCTCCAGGGGCCTGAAGGAGGAAACTCTGGTGTTCACAGTTGGCTGGTTTGCACTTGAAAATTCAGATGTGTGTGGGTGTGTGGGTGTGTGTGTGGGTCATGGCATATGGCTCTTTTTTTACCTTAAGGTTCTAGCCTTCATGCTTTGAACCATTCTCAAGGAGTGGTGTAGTGGGTAAGAATGCTCAGGCTTCTATATACCTTGTATGGAAGGAAACTGGTTCTTGTGCCTCCAGAGTCAATTAGGGTGATCCTTTCAGCTATTGTCTTGGGATTCCTTGGTAATCAGTAGAGAGAAAGAAGCTTCTGGGGCCCCTGATCACAGCTCTTGCTGGATCCCTAAGGAGTAGACTCAGTGAGGAGACATGGATGAAGGAGCAGCTGAAGGGATGAACCCACCTCTTGGAATGTCATCTTCCACGGCACAAGTTTTTAACTGGGGGAGATGTTAACCTTCCTGGGAAACACTTTACAGTGGAAAAGCTGTGAAAATGGGAGCCTGGGAATTATGGCAGCAAAGACTGGCTTGTCTGGTTCAGGAAACTTCACGAAATACCAAGAACTGTCTCGAACTCCACACTGAAGAGAACAGAGTGTTTGAACATGGCGGCTTCCCAAGAGTTCCAATTTGCAACTGGTAACTTTTGTTTGCACTGTGTGTGTGTGTGTGTGTGTGTGTGTGTGTGTGTGTGTGTGTGTGTGTGTGTGCTGGAGGTGGTATGTTACCCAATGCCTTTTAAAACTTTAAGCTTAAAAAAAATGCACAGATCCATTGCCTTTTTAGCCATGCCATAGCAAAGCATCACATGCAGTGTGGCCTCGTGACATACTGGAGAGAACCTTGGGTCAGTCACTACATAGGTATCTGAGTTCAGTTGAAAGCCACGGCTGTGTGCAGAGCATGCTTTTAGTGTACTTTGTTAATTTTGTGATGTGGACAGCAAATCTAATCTAATCCTCCATTGTCAGGCTCCAACTCATTTTCGTGCCAGATCCTGCTGCTTGCTTCATGGAGACAGGTCCTCTCCACAGGTCCTGCCCTTCTCTAAGCTGGAGTCACACTAAAAGAACAAGGATGTCAGGGGCTAGAGGACCTGCTGGGAATGCTCCACTTTTTCCTTGCAGCACATTCTAAAGAATCTAGACAAAACCAAAGAAATTAATTTACTTGTTTTCCATTAGAACTGCCCAACAGGTCCCCAAACACCCAGGGATAAAAGTGATGGATTTTTACAGAATATCTTCTTTAAGAAAGTTCTGGAGATGCTTAATTATTTTTGCCCCACTTTTGATTATCTGCACTAATGGAGATGTGGAGGGCATGAATCGATAAAATCCCTTGATAGTTCACAAAAAATCTCCATGTTGCCATTAGTGTTGACCCCTCCCCCACCAAACCTTTTATCAGAGCTGCTAAAAAGTGCCTGCGTACCCCCTGGGCTCTTGGTATATTCAACTTGTTGACAGGCTGACTGATAAAATTGTCTGATTTGAGTTTTATCTCTTTTCCCTTCTCCTGCCCACTCTCTGGGGGAGGTGTTAATGAGCAGTAAAGGAACAAAACCACAGGAAAAGAGGCTGCAGAGAGGCCCAGGGACACACAAAACGATGAAATAGCTTTCCTATCCCTGAAACTTTAGAATACCAGCCTTGTGGGATTTCCCCCTCCCTTACCCACCAAAGTAAATTGAAATAACTAAAATGGACCAAGTATGTGGGGCCTGTACTGACCCAGGCTTTGTAACTTTGAATAGCATTGAATAGCTTATATGGTGTTCGTGTCTTAGGGAAAGACTTTTAATTGCTAACCTATAGAAATGGCACCCATATTTCTCTTCATTCTGGTCAAATGCCTGAGCAATTATTATTACATTTATTATTATTATTATTATTATTATTACGTTTATTAACATTATTATTAATTACATATCTTTTGTGTGGGGGGGTATGCTTGCCAGAGGTCAGAGGATGACTGTAGAAAGTTGGTTCTCTACTTTGATCATATAGGGTTTGAACTCAGGTCATTTGGCTGGTGGCAAGCACCTTTACCAAGTAAGCCACCTAGATGGACTCTCCCCACCTCCCCAGGCATTTTCTCAGTTAGCTTCTGAGCTGGGATGGTGACACTGTTGTACACCCACTTGAAATGACTGCCAGTGAGAAGGTAGATGTGGAATTCAGTCTTGTATATGGTAGGTGGGTCATAAAGCCAGACTTAAGAATCATCTGAATTGGACGAATCAAGTTGTAGTTTCTGCCCTGGTGAGTAAGGGATTTGCTACCTTAGGTTTTATGTGGTTGTAGGAGCTGCTGGATTGTTCCATGTCAGCTGCCCCTGCAGCTAGAATGGAAATTAAGGTAGATGCTGGTCCATTTAGCTAGTTAGGAGAAAAAGCTGGGAATGAACAAACAGGAGGATGTGCTAAAAAAGAGGCTCACTGAACCCATGACTGCCTCTGCCTCAGTGCTGAGAGTGACAGACAAGGGAAGAGGGAACACTTCTTTAAAGAGCCACAGGTGCATCTGGCTAGGAACTGGGAGAAGAAAGAAACACATGCAGCAGGCAAAGCTCTGGGGCCAAGTGCTACTGCAGTCACCCATGCAAACCAGAATTCCCAGCGAGCCACATGAGCTACACACATGTAGCCAGGGATGTCGGTAGCAGCACTCAGAGGAATGGGACCAATATTTCCTTTCTGCCTGCCTCATCTTACATCAGTCATTACTTGTGGGCAACACTGGCTTAAAACCACGAAGGAAAAGGAGTGCTGAGGTCTTTGACTAGGTAACGCAGTGCAAAGTCCTATGAAGTTGTGGTTGGGGAATAAATGGCTCTCGGCATTCAGTTATGAAGGGGCGATATCTTATTTTGGAAAGAGGCCCCTTTTCAAAAGCCTGACTTGGTGACATTCTTCAGCATACAGTGTCCATACTAGTTTGGATTCCACGGTAGGATATTTTAATGACTATAAATCAGAACATAAGATATTTTGGATGATGTTATGAGTTTTCATTAATTTTACTTTTCTATTAAAATACGCAAATATTTCAACCAACATATCTTCTCAGGTTATAACTGACTGCTTCCATAGAAAGAAAGTTGATGAAAAGAGCTTTAAGACAAAACATATCAAGTTATCTGTCCCTTTGTAATTCGTGTAGATGTTCTGCCAAATAGAGATGAGGCAAACATCATAGACATTTTCAGTTTTTAGTTATCCCAGAAAATTTTATATAATTCCTACAAATGTATATAATTTCCAAAGAGCAGTTCCATCAAAATCTTCTTTATACAATCTAAGGTATTCCAAAGATACCTAGAGACTTTCAAAATGAAACATCACAATATCATTTTAGCTGTGGTTTAAAATGTTCATGTTCTCTGGCTTTGGGGTGGGGAAAAATTTTAATGTATCTCTCTCCACCTTTTTCAAGTCATTGTACCTCAATAAGTTATTCAGACTGCAGGGTTTTACAATATTATCACTTACTTTGTGTGTGTGTATCTATGGGCAGGCTCCTGTGGAATTTGGGGGGCAGAAACCAGGTTTTCGGACCTGTCAGGAGCACTTGTATTTGCTGAACCACCCATCCTTAGTGTTTAGTTGTGGGATCCTAGTTTAAAGTGTTTCAGTTGTAAAGAAAATGCAGCTAAGCTGTAGAATACCCATGTATTTATAACACGAATATCACTGTAGAATATCTAGGTTGATTTATAAGGTCTCAAATCTAAATCTCAACCAATAAGCAGAAAATGGCATTAATAATCTTCAGAGAGAGAAAAGACAGCTGGCTTTTTATTTTTTCAAAAATTATTTTTATATCTGTATAGCCACATATTTTCTGTTCTTCAATGAGTTGTGAATTTATAAAGATGTAGATTTTAACAGCTGTTTCCATGGAAATTAAAACCAGTGAGGCTAACTTAGAAGGCTTGTTGTTTGCCCTGCAAGAAAAGTTGAGGTAACTAAGCTGAGAGGAGACTTTGTCAGAAGAAACATATATTTCGCCAGTGTTGCTTCTGAGACTTCCAGGACAGATGACAAATGCTAACAAATGACCTACAAACATGTCCCCTGCTTAACTTTCTTAAGCAGCAGAAATTCATACTGATTTTTTTCAAATAAAAACAAAACTACTTCATTCTAATTAACTCACAAATAAACACATCACATAGCTGACTTGAACAAAATGACTGACACTTGCGCAGTCCAAGCTCTATAGCCATTCTGAAGCCATGGGGCTTCCTTTAGGGTTTAACACTCTCATTTTATCAATTATATTTATTTTTATGGCTCTTGATACTTCAATACTTAAAAGGCTGAATTCATTTATGTGCCATGAAAAAGAAACAAAACAAAACAAAACAAACAAACAAACAAACAAACAAAAAACCTGAGTTGAAACTAGAAAAAAAAATTTGCTTTGTAACCTCTTTTGTGACTTCCATTTTTCTGTATCACCTGACATTACCCACTCCTGGTCTCCTTTCTGAATTTTATACTATTCTTACACTGATACACGTTTACATAAACCTTTTATTTTCTGTAAACACCTTTCTTCTGGCTTTGGGCTCTTGACGAGTCTATTTCCAAAGGAAAAGGTGGGGCTGAGTATCAAGATGAGTAAATGATTATAGAGTCCAATTATATATTGAAGGACAAAATCCAGTAGAAGAGACACCTGGAATTGTTGTAAGTTTAGGCTTCACCAGTGGCTCCTGTTTCCTTGGTTTATGTTATAGGTGGAGACAATGGCCCAGGAAGCCAATGAAGGGAGTAGCAATACATCCTTCTTCTGCTGAGACCACAGATGAGAAGAGATAGGTCTACCCCAGTGTTTATTTTTACCTATAAGTGTCTTACAAACTGTTTGTGAAAAAATGAGGTAGAAATTGTACCAGGAAAAGCCTGGAAAAGATAGGGTTTAAGATTGGTCATCTCTTAGATGTAACTGTTGTGTTTACATGTGAATTCTACCACTGACGTTTACCCACCGCAATAGAAAGAAACACAGCACAAATGGGAGGGGCAGAATGCATGGGCAGCTTTTGTGTGAATACAATGATGACTAACAAAACTTGACAAGCAAAGGACAACTCCTAAAACAAATGTAGTGACAGGGCCAAGAGGAATAAGCTTGACATGGCCTTGCATAAATCGAGGTCACCCTTCCCAAAGGCAGGTTTGCTACTGTGCATGTGTTTGTTCATTTCATCACTCATTTCAAGAACCTGATTCAGATTTGCCCATCTTTGGTCTGCCTTTGTTGGCAAGCTAGACGTTCCAGGGAATCAGGAAGCCTGCCTGGAACAGTAAGAAGGTAGCAGTCTTTGTAGTATTTGTTTGTTCATATTATGAGACAGCATCTTCCTCTGTAATCTCAGGTTGTCTCGCAGGCTGGCCTCAGATTCCAGGTCCTACTGCTTCAGCCTCCTTAGGGCTGCTGTCTCAGCCTGTGCTGCCATGATCACTGATAAAGCCTGAGTGTTAATAACACATAAGCGTTGACATTTTCAATCAGCTTTCCATCCGTTCTCAGGACTGTTGATCCCATTTGGGTTGATAGCTTCAAATTTGACTTATTTTGGAGAGCCGTAAACAGTTTTTCTCCACTGACCTAATTGGTAGAGATGGTTACTAACTGGAAGTAGTTTCATTCATGGTTCAAATAATTTCTAAAATTACAGCAATTCCTACAAATAAAAACATATTGGATCTTGAAGACTCCAACCAGAGTTCACATTTTTAACAAATCAGCAGGCAGTTGAAAGAGAAAACAAAAGTGACGATTCTGCTAGTCTATTTTACAAACTGTTACCAGTTCATAATGCCCAATTCCCTCTTGTCCATCTTTCCCAAGTGTGTCTCTTTAACCCATTCGTCCACCTGTGAAGACAGACTGTTCTATAATTCAGTAACAAACATGTCAGCTCACAAGGATATATTTTAGGTTAAAGACAGCAATAACAGCCATTGTTTGAGTTTATTTTGAACATTTGCATTTCCTTATTGTGTGTCATCTATCTGTCACTTGTTTATTCCAGGAACTTTGCTTGAGGAGTTTGTATGAGTTTGTGTCACTCCCTCCCACCCCCGCTCTGCACATCGCTGTTTGATTGGTGTGTATGAGCCTAAGTACAGTGGCTGCTTAGAAAACACTATAGTTGCTTTAAAAAAGATGACTTTGATTGTGTTTTTTTTTCTGTCCCCATCACAATAACACTTTGCAGGTGATTATTAAATTAGAGATTTTCTTTGTTTTTCTAACAAAAAAACCCCTTTTATGACAGTGCCAATTATGAGTGGTAATTTTTTTCACATTTTACAAAAGATTTTTCTGTCCTACCTCCACGCCCCGCCCCCAGATAAAGAAGGGCTTTGACATTCTATGACAGGGAGGGATTTTCTTTCTTTTTTTTTTTTCTTTCTTTTTTCTTTTTTTTCTTTTCTTTCTTTCTTTCTTTCTTTTTTTTTTTTTTTGCAGACAACAGTGCTTTTGACTTTTCTTTAAAAAAAAAATCTGTTGACTCTATTGAAAAGTGACAGGACAATATTTAACCTGAATAGAGGCATGTTGACTCCTCTTATTAAAACTGACAGTTAAGGACATTTCTCTCTTTATTCCTTCTGATACATGCAGACAAGTCTTCACTGCTAACTAGTATACAAAATCAAAAACAAAAAAATACCAAGCGTAGAGATGACTACCTGATAAACAATATATGAATGACAATCACAAGTTTAATCTAGCAAAGAAACCTTTTTTTATCCTTTAAGAAAATTAAAGCCCTTTCAAATTAGTTTGATATATGAAGACACACTGACATCATTAATTTTCAGGTAGTCACTCTTCCAAGCTTGCCTTTCCTCTTGATAATATAGAATTCTTATCAGCCTAGGCCAGGACCACAGCGACACCTATGGAGAGGCCTCAGGGTGTCTCTGGAACCTTGTGAAGAGCTTCAAGTTCTGCTCTGTTATAATACTCCTCTCCTGTTTGCTCCATAGGACAAAAATGGTGACCCTGGAGGTTGTCCCCAAGCCCAGTGCTAACTGATACTGTCTTTGTTTGAAAAAAAAGAAAAAGAAAAACAAACAAAAAAAACCTAGTCCTTTCTGTTTTGTTGGGTTAATAAAGAGTCCTTTCTGTTTTGTTGGGTTAATAAAGAGTCTCATTAGCATGAATGAGGCTTGAGTTCTACTCCACTGGACATGGAGTGGACCTCTCAGCAGAAGTAGAGTGACAAACCAGATGTCTACTCTCAGCGGTAGACTGGAACCATATGAACCTCAGATGGTGCTGGGCACTTCCTCTACTCTTGAGTGTCCATGTGTGGTCAAACCTCTTACAAAGAACTGACTAGTGCTGGAGAGTATGCTGGGATTTTGTATGGTCACTGAGAGTTGGGAATGTGCATGTGTTTGGGGTGTTGTCATGTAAGGATTAGCTTGAGTGATTTTGTCAGAGTGCAGTTTGAGCTGTTATGAAAGCTTTTGTGGAAGTGGAGCTGTCTGCAGTGGTGCAAGGCAAAGGGACCTCTTCCTCTCCTTTCTGCAATGAACATCCTGCCCTAGCATTCATTAAGGGTCCTTCAAATGGTCAGAGGAATTCAGAAATTCTAAGTTTGTTCTGTTATCAGACATGGAGAAGAATTGGCCTTCTGTGCTGACAGCAATCCACCCCTTTTGTCTTTGGGAATTACCCAGTTTCCATTTTTTCTAGTTACTCTGAAAGGCTCATGTAGTCAGAACCATCTGGTCTGTGGGTTATAAGATGGAAGGAGCACTAGGTTTTTTTTTCCTCTTAAGAAGGATCAAGGCCAGGTGTGTTAATGCTTGCTTATATTACCAGTACTCCAGAAGCAGAGGGAGGTAGATCTCTGTGAGTTCCAGGTCACCCAGGACTACATAATATGATACTGTCAGAAAGAAGAGCAGAAGGAAGGCAGGAAGGAGGGAGGGCAGACAGATCACTGTTGTCTTTTTGGGATCTTGTGTAGCCTAGGGTAAAAGAGAGCATCCTTGGGGATTCAGGTCTAAGACATATTAAACAAACACTCAAAATTATCATAGGAGAGATCCAGTTTTTATCCTTTGTATGTGTGAATACTGTGGAAGAAGCTGTTGCACCCATTGTGGCTTCTTAGTTGGGGCTCGTCCTCAAGGTAGAGCCAGGGCAAACATTCTCATGTTCAGTGCTTTTACTGGGCAGTGGCTACAGGGGTTCTCTTTGGAACTGGAGAAGGCCAGAGCAGCTAAGGAGCACTGAAAAGTTGTTGGGTGCCAACTGTGAGCACCTGAAGCTCCATTCTTCCTGTCATGGGTCTTCTGGGAGACTGCATGCACCCACACTTCAGAAGAGAAGTATTGCGTGGGAATTAAGATTCCAGGACACAATATTGGCTGATGAATGTTTATTCAGGGAGAAATCACACCAGAAACAGATGACCACTGCAGGTTCCCATTCCAAGGATGCCTCCAGACGCTCTCTGTCTCTGATTAGGAAGCAAGAGAGTGAGCTCGGGTCTGGGGATCCCAGACCTAGTCCCCACAGGTCACGCCTGTACCTGTTCCCACACCCCAATGGGCATAGTCAATGCAACAGGTGCAGGTGGGGTGGATATCTCACTACAGAGGACTGCTGAGAGACCTAGGACCTCTTGGTTGACAAATTGGGTACCCTCATTTGATTTTCGTAGCTCGCCTTCCCCTGTAGGAGTACTCATTCATTTTATGGATGGTATAACAAATCCAGGAAAGAGAAAAGAATACTTACTATTTTAAGGGCTAGTAGTATGGCTCAGCTGGTCAAATACTCGGTTAGCATGCAAGAAGCCCTGGGTTTCATCCCTAGTACCACACAACTCAGCATGGCACTGTATACCTGTAATCACTGTATACCTGTGTAATCACAGCACTAGAGAGGCAGAGGAAAGAGGGTGCTAGGTTACATAACCTGGCTTCCATAAGAGTATGCTTGATGGCATTCCCCCTTCTGTGGAATATGTGGGGATGACTTAAAGGTGAGGTGTCAGGGTTAATATCCTGCTCTGTAACTCAAATCCCACATGGATTAAAAGGGAATGTCCCATGCCATGCCATGCAGGGAAATGGCAGAAATGATACGTACAAATATGCTGTAGGGGTGAGTCCTGTCTGCCCAGGTTCCCAGCTGCCATCTTGCTCTATCCACTGTTGAGCACACTCTTAGCACTGTGAACCACCAAGGGTGTGTTTCTGCTGGCTGGTAATGCTGTGGCCTCTGAGCTTGGGTACCCATCCTCATTGCTGTTGCCTTGAGGAAACAGAACCCTTTGTTGTTTGCCCCTTGGCAAAGCAAGGGGCATTTCAAATCAACTGGGCCAAGAAAGAGGCCTAGTTTTCTTTTTATATTTAAAATTCCCTCCCCTTTAAAAAATTCTTTAAATTTGTTCTCCAAGAAGAAATAAACCTTTATGAGACCCTGTGTATGGCTGTAAATTTGATTGACCAGATGTTTGTCAGATTTAATATATTTAATACATGCTGTTTAAAAAGTTGCTTTCTACATCTTGACCCAGAACTGTTCTGGAGAGGAAGGAGTCGGTTTATAGGAAACAATGAAATCAGTTTTAACACCTTACAGGTGCCCTAATCCTATTACAGACTGGAGTGTTTAGCATTCTTGATGCTTTCTCATTTCATTTATATGGTAGGAGTGATTTTGAAAGGAGAGAGCCAGGACAAGAAAGTATTTAAAGGGCTAGTGAGGGATGGTGGGGAAGGAAGCATTGTTGGCATAGCTGAGGTTTGTTATACACATTTAGGGTTGGGGTCTTAGGGTTTCTCTGTCTTTGGTTTTCTGTCCAGCCCTGGCTGCTGGTGATACAGAAACACCGTTTATCAGAATATTAATCATTGATGCCAAGCTCTTAAATCCAACTCTAGGAAGTTGCCGTGCAAATGGATTTGGGACTAGTTTTTTTCCAATCTCATTGAGCAGAGTCTGTCTTCTATTATTCTCTAGAGTTCTCTCCTGAACTGTTGGTATGCACATCCCCACCCCACCCCACCTCCCAGACTCAACCAAGACAGCATACTGAAGTACTGAGCCAAGCCAGACAAATAGCAAAACTGAAATAAACTATATAGCCAATTGAGGCAAAGTAGATGCCCCAAACATCATAAAAGGAGGAATTGGGTCTCCAATTATAGAACCCTATTGACTAAGGGGATATGCACCCAGTAAAGAGATAGTTCCCAGTTGTAAGCACAATGAATTCATATATAGGATATATTTTGACTGAGAACCTCAGGTTGTAAATTTTGTTGTAATAAAATGTGTATAATTAGATGTCCATCATGCATGAATTGGAAATCTCCATGTCTGAATTACTGGGGCTAGTTAAAAATGGTTTTACATTTTGGAACTTAGGGGCTGGAAAATAGATCACCAGTTAAGAACATTTGTTCTTACAGAGTTCTGGTATTTGGTTTCTGGCACCCACATCAGGTGGCTCACAAACACCTGTAACTCCAGCTCCAGGGTCTCTGACTCCCTCTTTTGGCTTCTGTGGGCACCTGCATGCACATATCCATACATGTACACATTCACATTCACAAAAATAAAATTTAAATTAAGAAAAAAATTGAAACTTAATTTTGTTACATGATGATATGAAAATGACAAAAGTAGTATTTACCATTGTTAGTGATTTTCATAAAACAAAGAACGTTCAGATGTTTCCCATCTACTGGGAGTCACAACAAAGGATAGAAAAGAGATCATCTCAGACTTAAGGACAGCCCTTTATGATGTATGGGGAAAATATCAAATCAGTCTATTTTCATTTCCTACTGCACACATCATCACAAACTAATAGCAGTCTGTGAGCCACTTTCAGACTGGCCTCTCCTAGTTCAGCTGGGTCTCAGCAAGGCTAAAACAATTGAGGTGCACTTGGGTTTTGTCATCTTCCAACATTTCTGCAGCTAGCTTCTCGCTGCCCTTATAAAGGTTTGTTTACAAACCTTACAGACCATTGGATTCATCCAGTTCATCTTGCATTTAAAGAAATTGTGTAATGGGTCACATAATCATTGGCTTATTAAACGGATATGTAACTTTTTAAGAGACATATGAGAAAAATAGGACTTTTCAAATTACACAAATAACATAAGCAAAACTTTAACAACAACAAATAAATGTTGCTTCAGCTCTGCTTCTTGGGGTTAGTCACTATAAACCCTTTGATATGTGTGGCTTTCTCATCTTTGTTCTAAATGTGTATTTGTTCCTTATTTCCTGCACTTCTTTGTGCATTGTTTTGTTTGTTTGTTTACTTTAACTATGTATTGTGAGTGTTTTCTTTCCTCAGTTATCTCCAAGAATGCATTTGAATAGCTAATGTTAAATGTTGTGGCACAACTTACTGTTTATGGTTCAATACTCATATTCTCAATTTGAATTTTCTAAATGTTAGGGCCAATGTCATTGTAGCTAAAGAAGCCACCACCTAAGTGTCTGCTTCTGCCCATTCTCACCTCTATCCCCCTAGATTGCCACTAAATTTCCTTTACCTAAACACAGTTACAGTTCACCTGTACTCACAGTTGAAATAATTTGTTAAGCATTCATGAATTCAGCTGTGGAAGATAGTCCTGTGACCAAAGTGTGTGTTTGTCATAGTGTCTGTCACTACATCATTTGCCTGAAGTGACAGTAAGTCGCTATGGTAAAAAGGATGGCAAAGTCTGGTCCCATCACTAGAAGGGAAGACATCTGCACCTCATACCATTTGTCATGTCTCTGCATCCAGAGACCATGCATGTGTGAAAATGCCACACAAGCCAGGAAGGATGAGTTCAAAGCTGAAACTATGGGAAATGTAAGAGTAGGGTTTGGAATGGATCATCTGATTTAAATATTCTGCTTGGAAAGAGAGGAATGAGTTACTCTCTTAAGAGCTGCTTGTGTTGTCCTGTATTGTTTTAATAGTTTCTGTGTGTGTGTGTGTGTGTGTGTGTGTGTGTGTGTGTGTGTGTACAAGCATGCACACATGTGCATATATGTGTATGAGTGTACACACATGTGCATGTGTATGTACCCTTCTCAAAGAATTTAGAATCTCTTTGTGTGAGATCCAGCATGTGCAGGGATGTGGTAAATCTTCCTTGGGAGCTCCTCTTATCCAGATTATGGGAGGCAATTTTATTAAATATGTCATGGTTTATATCCCCATTCAGAATCTTCTCACCATATAGCTCACCTTTACAGTTTAGTTCTTTCTTAGAAAAAAAAGTGTACTTTTTTTTTCTGGAGATTTGGGCATATCTAATTTCCATGCCATTGTATTTCATAGAGTGCTCTGTCTACTGTATTTTAAGCTATCTTCTCTGAACGGGAGATGAGTAAGAACCTCTGCATTTGAAAGGGGTTTAATTTTGCTGCCTAAGAATCAGAGCCAAATGTGAGAGGATTTCTTGGTTCACAAAGTCAAGGTTAATTTTAGGAAAATAGTGTTGGTGTCCCAGATAGCTTGAAATTGAATTCTAGTAGTTAAAACTGGTTTCATTCCCCCTATATTTTTCATAACCCCATATTGCACATGAGTGATGCTCCAAGGTGTGTGCTGATTGAGTATCACATTACCCTCCTTGACCTTTTGAACAATTATCTTTGTCCACTGAACACTTGTATATGGCATCTAAATTCCATGAGGGTAGAGAATAGGCCCGTGACCCTAAACATACAGAAAGTATTCAGTAGTTGCCAAATGAACAAATAAATGAATAAGTCATTCAAACGAGAAATTTTACTAATAGATTATCTACATTTTCAAATCAATTTCCTATAGTTACTGATGGTTTGTAGAATTTAAATATTAGTCTTATGAAGACTGGATCAGTAGCAGTAAACCAAAGATTATTAACATCTCTTTTTAGGCATATTTAGGATTAAAGAACACATACACAAAGAAATCATATATGAGGTATATGACATCTCATAAAGGAGGTGTGGGAACATCTTATTCCTGTGGGCTCAAAATGGAACTATGCCTAAAAATTTCCCAAGTGCTCACTATCATTAATTGCTCCCTTGGGACACATTCTCTGGATATTATCTATATCCAGGAACATTTATTTGGGCAGCCTTAATATCAGATTGACCCACTCTCTTTATGGGGTTCATATTTTCTATATCACTGATGGTACACTTTTTTTTCTTTAATGATTTAGTTCTGTGCCTCAGTTTCTTTGTATGATTAGCAGCTAGAAAAACAAGAAACTAAAAGAAAGATGGTATATCTGTTCAGAAAGGATCATGTATCCCCATCCCTGTCATTACTTTGCCCCAGTGGTTAAGAGTGAATGTTGCTTTTGCAGAGGACCTGAGTTTGGTTCCCAGCACCCACATCAGTCAGCTCACAGCTATTCATAGCACCAGCTTCAAGCAATCTGATGCCCTCTTCTGGCCTCTATGGGAGTCTGCACTTATATGCATGTGCTCCCTCCATTATTAAAAATAAAACAAATTCCAAATATTTTAAATAAAATTTCAGTTAATTGGTTTCTTTATTTAAATTAAATAATAGTTTATGAAGCTATCATGTGAATAGAACTTCCCTTGTTAGAAATAACAAAGGAACTTGGAGCAGAGGCACCTTTGAGTTCAAGAGAATTGTGATAGAGGGGGATGGACTAGGGTCAGATGCTGTAGATATTGGCTTATATATCATTCATAGAGTTAATCCATTATGTATTAACAATATAGTAATAACAGTTTGTTAGCTCCAATTAACAATAGAGTACACCCATTATAAATTAACAATAGTAATGATAGTGGTTTAAAGCCTATGACAGTGTGCATATCCTTCATGGCAACACTGTGGTATTTCATAGAGGGGACTTGGGCTTCCTTATGTGCTCAAATGACAAGAGGGTGCTGAAGCCAGTTCTTAGTGGATATCCAGGGACCCAGTACTTGCTCGGTATTCATTGATTTCAATTTTTGAATCCTTATATGTTTGTTCAACCAGCTGTATAGTGGAAATACTAACACTTTAGGATTAAAGGGATTGAAGTTCCATCCTGGTGTATGCTCTATGCATTCAGTAAATAACAACTACTATAGAACATCTTCCTCCTGCTACTTATAAAGCATGAGAGAGCTTTCTCTAAAAATTCTCCAAGTCTCTATTTTTAAAAATGTTATCAGGGCAAAGATGAGGTATAGGTATGGTGCAGGTGAGTCTGTCAGGGAGAAAGAAAGCTCTTGCAGCGTGCACATTTCAAACAGGACTTCTGTTTAGCACAGAGCAAGAATCTAGCTCACTAGCATAGATAAATGGCTGCCAAGTAGACCCAAAAACTGGGAAATCAAGAGCTGATATACAGAGTTGGGAAGGACTGGGTAAGAAAATATGGAGGTGTAAGAGACGTGGTGGACTGAGATGAATAGACCCTGCCTAGGAGCATTTAAATTTAAATTTGACGAATAGCATCTGGCCAAACAACATCTATCTGTGGACCATATGTGGTTTCCAGTCTGTCACCATGCTGACTGAGAATGAAACCAGTACTTATTTTCCTGAAGCCACTTAGAAGGACTACAGATAAATGATGTGCTCTTTGGTCAGAATGAAAATGAACCTTGTACCTTAGATTTCTTGTATGTTTTTCAATATAATAATAAATATGTCTCATTATAAAAATTTGGAAGAATGGAAAAGCATTGGAGAAAACAAAATGGCCCCTCACATGAAGGTGGCCCCTTTTTATAGCAGTATTCTCCTAGAGTTTCTCATGCAGATATATAATGTATACATCATAGAATCACACAGAATGGGGACCACATCATATAGTTTGTTTCATTTACTCCAAGGTTATAATGTATTTTCCTGTGTCATTAATTCTGCTTTAAGGGTAACACGTGGCATTTTATCAGGTGAGTGGGCCAAATTTTATGTCACTATTTAACAGTTAACCATAGAAATGGACATTTAGATTTTATATATTTTTAAATAACATTTTATATACTTTTAAATAACATTGTGATAAAAATGATCTCACGTACACCTATCTGTATGCAGTTCTCTGATGTTTAGGGTCAGCTCATGGAATGGGGTATGAATATTCTCCCGGATAATGACAAACATAACCAGATTGTCCCTTAGAACAGCTTTTACTATTTGTGCTCACATAGCCCATGTCTAAAACTCTTTTCTATACTAGAAGTTGTCCTTTATGATATGGAGTAGGGTTGGAAATGTAGCTCAGTTGGTAGAGTGTCTAATCTGGATGAGTGCTTGAGTTCAATCCCCAGCACCAAAAATGAAACTGTAGGGTTTTTTAGGCATAAAATTTGTCCTCTTTTGCTTCTTATTTATGCTTCATTAATTGGTATTTATTAGTTGGTTGTATTTCCTTGCGAATGTTACCTGAATAGTACTTTCTGCTATTCTTTGGTTTTTTCATATATTGCGTAGGCATTTATTACACAGTGTCATGTCACAGGCACTGTTAGAGCACTGGGAAGACAATACTGAGAAGAACAGCAAACATCTGTTGTCAAAAGAATTAAATGAAAGAATTTCTGTAATATCCTTAATGCAGTAATGTCTGGCTCATACAAGATCTCACTAGGTTATTATCCATCATTTTTGGTATCATTGTAAGACAGTATTTATAGCACTGTTATTTAGGGATCCAGGGGTATTTCTGGACAGTTTCTTTTATTGAGTTGGCTAGCAATATCTATGTTTTCCTGGCCATGACTATGAGATTCATATATTACACTGCTGGTGGCCATTCAGGGACACCTGGCTGTGGGAGAAGAGTAGTATTTGACAGAACCAATGTGAGAGAGAAGAAGAAGCAGCCTGAACTGATGGCTTTACACACTTTGTTTTTGAAAATTTGACAAAAATACATAAATCTGCCATTAGTCAGTCTCTCTGCCACTGTCTTTGTTTCTCTGTCTTTCTCAGTCTCGCTGTTCCTCTCTCTCTCTCCTCTGTCTCCATTCCTCTCTCCCTCTTCCTTCTCCCTCTCTCTTTCCTCTGGGTGGGATGAATCGCCACAAGCTTGTAGAAGACTTCTCAGGCACACACTCATGCAGAGTGACTAAGAATCTATGTGTTCTTGATAAACAAAAACTTTCAAATCTGGTGCACATCACCATTATGAGAGCTGCAAGAGCATCACAGAAATTGGCACAGGATTGGCCACACTGAGAACTCCAGGTTTCCTATGACTAATCCCACCCAGCCCTCACTTAGCATGTTTTCTGTAGGCTCTGGTATAGAAGGGCTGGCTTTTGTTTTTCCATACCATTTCCTTAATCACCTTGCTGCATTAGGCCAGTTCCCAGGCCTGCCTATCTCAGCTGAACCCCAGTTCCTCAAAACTCAATCTACTTGTAAGTTTTCTCACCTATTAGGAACAGGGAGAGTTGGTAAGGTACTTACTTATTTCCAATAACAGATTTCTTGAAATTGGGTGACAGAGAAGTGGGGTGAAGGAAATAGAAGCATGAACATTAGGTGTTGGATTTATATTAGAACAAATCTCCTATCAAGAAAACACTCAGGACTGGAGAGATTGTGTGTGTGTGTGTGTGTGTGTGTGTGTGTGTGTGTGTGTGCACACACACACACACACACACACACACACACACACACACACACACACACACGGGAGCTCAGGACAAGCTCAGCTGTAGACAGCTGTAATTCCTTGGGCAGAAACTACTTTGCTTTTTGAGGCAGTGTCTCTAATGGGCCTAGGACTTGCAGTATAGGTAAGGTTGGCTGGTTGCCATCCCTAGAAATCTGCTATCTCCTCCTCAGTGGTAGTGTTTGTTTTTAGTAAAATGCTTCTGAGTCAAGCACCAGACCCAAACTGGACACTTGTCTTCTGTTCTGATGGTTCTGATGGCTCTGATGGCCAGAGGCTGGTGGGCTGTCTGTGGAGTGCTGTGCAATGGTACCCTTCCCTGTGGCCCATGTGCTACAGCATCTCATAAGAACCCTAAGTGGCTATTACTTTTCATGGTTAATGAACTGAGCAACTGGGAATGAGACCCAGAGTCAGTGCTTGGATTAAATCTTCTGAGTCTCAAACTGGGCTCTGATTAGAATTGGGACAAAAGGAGTGTCCTGAACCATGGATGATGGATGATAAGCTCTCACCTTTCCCAGGAGCCCAGCAACCTGCATGGGAAGCCCACTAATGACCAGTGGTGGCCATGTAGGCAAGATGTGAATACAGAAGGGCTGACTGAAAAGTCCATAACATGTTTAGTGCAGTTTCCCCTCCATTATTTTTCACATTTTTTTTCCTTTTTCTTTTTGAGGTTTCTTTTATGTTAGGAATATTTGAGGTGATGTTCTCATGCATTCATAGGCAGATACTTCTACTAAGTAGTGTGGTATGGTGATCACTGAGGGAAATGGGCTGGGGCAGGAACCACAAGAAACTTCTGGCACAAAGGAATGAAGAGCAGTAGGGTTTGTTGGTCTCTGAAGGGTGGGTGGTCTGTGAACAAAGGAATTTCAAGACAGAGTCCTTCGAGTGTACAAATGAAAATCTCTTTCTGTCTCTCTGTCTCTCTGTGGGTGTTTCACACCCTGGGGTAGGAGGACTGGCCCAGTGCAAGAGTAAATGCATTAGTCTTAATTCCAATGGGCCCCTACCAGCTTTATTTCTGGAGTGTGTGTGTATTAATTTCTCTTGAATGTCTAAGCCCTTCTTTCCTCTATTTTCTTGCTGTTCCATGATGCCTGTGCTCATTTCCAGGAAGGACGTGAACATTCTTCTGTATGGCAAGGTGAAAATAATTTTATTTTCATCACTTTCCTCACCCCCCACTCCAAACCTTGTGATGGATTTCCTTGAAAAAAAATAATGACGGGCCTTCACAAACTGGCCTGACAGTTGTGATGCGGAGAGCGAGCCGGCTGAGTGGGAACGGTGAGGCATCTCTGTACCTATTATGGCAAAAATCAATAATGCTTTCTGTAAATTGCTCCTCCCAAAGGAGACGAACAAATGCAGGAGACAGGGGAAGCCATCATTCTGTGTGAAGGCTCTGCACACTCAGACCAGTGCAATTATGAACAGGAGGGCGGTTAGCTTTGCCAGTGTGTGTGTATGTGGTCAGAGTAAGAATTCGGGGTGGGGGACTTATTTGTCATAAAATTTTAATTGTCTGCTTCCTTTCTCAGAAAGGCACATGTTTCCATCTGTCCTTCAGAGGTGGGAGCACCTGAGTCTAGACACTCCAGTGAAGCCTTGGAAGTGGCAATGGGTGGATTAAGGCCATAGCCAGTCTATTTAACTGTTGATTTCCTGGTGCGGGATTTAATGTGCTTGTACATTTCTGCAAACTCCTATAAGCAGTGTGGGAATTTCACACTGGATCTGCATCTGTAAACCATCTTGTAGCTTGTGCTGTGCTAGCCTTAGGTTCCAAATTTCAACTATCCCTTTAGGTTCTGTATCTCCCTAGACCTCCTCTTTCCAGGGTTCACTTTGCAGAAGGGAGTTGGAGTCACTCCTACAGCAATGTGTCTCATGGACCACTGCTCAATTCACTTTTTCTCCTAGCAAGAAAAGCCTCAAAATTAATTACTGACACAATACCCAAGTTGATAGACATAGATAAGTAAGACCATGAAAGTCATTCTCAATCCATGTGTCAGGTTAGGGGAGGGGAACACATAGAACGCAAGGGCTTTATACAGATTGTTGTGTAAATAAGATGAGGAGGGCATGTGACTCTGACTGTCCCTAGGGAGATGTGAACAAATGACTCTTCACTCCAGGTAGGATACTGAGGTCAGATTAAAGAAAGGCTGTGTGTGAGGGGTAACACACAACATCATGGGAACTAGGCAGCTGTATCATTGGAGTTGCTTGTGTATCTTGTTCTGTGGAAGTCTCTTCCCTAGCACTTGTGTGCTGGTCATGGTACCATGAGGAGGGAATTCCTTATTTTCACAAGCTTCTTGTGTTTGATCAGATAGGGCAGGGGCCATCCTAACAGAGGACATACACTGCACAACATGCATGCACTGGGAAAGTTATTGAATATAGAGGTCAGACGACCTGGGTTTAAAGACCAGCTATGCTATGAGTTCCATGACGCATAATAAATTCCAGCCTCCATGTCCTAATTTCTGAAATGGATGGTGACACCCACTGTGTCTCCCTCACAGGTTGTAAGAAAGTTTTATGAAAATTGTGAACATAAATATACTACATGGATATAAATGAGGAGTGTTAATGAACAGAAGTCAGGTTAGCCCTGGGCATACTTGCAATGTTCTATGCTGCATTGTGGACTAGGAAGATGTTTATTAAAGTCAGTTTTCAGACATGGAGTTATGAGAGAACATTGGTATTAGCCCATGTTGGAGTTCAGCTGTCCCGATGTTAGAGAGAGAGAGATAAGTAGTTGCGAAGAAGCAAACGTTTAGAATTTTAACTGAGCATTCTGGCGTGGTAATGCTGCATTTCCCGTGGCATCCTGCTTGGATCCAGCAGGGAGATTAAGGGTTGACACAGTATTTTCAAAGGAGAAGCTACAGCATCAGGAGTAAAACTGGTAGAGGGTAGAAAAACAGAAACTTTTAATAGGCACCAGAGGCTGGGTGTGGTGAGATACACCTATAGGCCCAACACTTTGGAGGTAGATACAGAGGGATAGAGAGTTCTAGAATAGCTATATAGTGACTCTGGGCTACCCAAGGCCTGTTAAGCAAAATAAAACAAGTCAAGAAAAGCAAGGTCACACAAGATTCTCATTAAGATCTAGATTTTATCTGAAGGAGTTTCTGGCTTGGTTTTCATATTTTTTTTTTAAATCAAATTCTTCAACAGAAAGAGTAATAGATGTGTAGTTGGGAGGATGAACATTTCTGAATGAGGATGACACCACAAGGGAGAGAAGGGAGACACAGAGTCAAGATAGAGAAAGGAAGGGAAACACTTCCGGAGGTATTGGCCGTAACTTGCCTTCCTTCTGACTGGAGTGGAGCACACAGTCCTGGTTGGAAACATGTTCTGGGTGATTAGGAGAGTGATGGAGAGCGATGGAGAGCGATGGAGAATGATGTTTACATGCATGCTGAGATGATGTAAGCAGATACTTGCATGCACTAAAGAACCACAGGGAGCTTGGAGCATGAATGAGGAGGCGGCATGACTTGGAGGGAGTTGGGGTGGGTGGACACTAGGGGATGTAACATTTAGAAACAGACTCGGAAATACCTTGAGGAAAAACAAGGCTCGTGGGATCCTACCAAGCCACTAGGACTCCCAGGTCTAGCCATCCTCTGTTGGAAAAAGATAAAGTTAAGGAAGAGGACATCTTCTAATCCAGGCAGTGGCAGGATGGGAGGTGTGTCCTTTCCAAGGGAAATGTCTGATGTCTGCCCCCTGCTGGATGCAGCTGCCACCCTTCTTAAAGATGGAGTTTGAGAAAGCAAAGGCAGGGAGATAAAGAAATTGACCCATTAAAGTCAATAATTCCAGGATGCTAATGTATCCAAGTGTATCTGAATAGCATATTAAAATTACCAAAATTGTCTTTTAAAACCTACCGATGTGGGTCACCCAAGCAGCTTGCACCCGGTTGTTAATAATTAATACTACACATCCCGGGGAGGAGTAGCTGTGGATAATTGTAGCCAGTGAGTACAAGTCTGGCAGCCCAGTGTGCTGTGGGTCAGAAAAGGGCAGCAAGGAAGGTATCATACATCACGCTGGTGCCAGCCGCTGGGTATTGGCGATCTGCTTCCTCTGGCTGTACTTATTCTTGAGATGCGAAAGCCTTCTAAACAAGGCTGTGAATTGGTTTTCATGCTCGCATTGACAGATTGGGAAAGCAGTTTGTTCTACCAAATTTAACAATGATATATCATTATCACAACTTTGGGGGAAATCTATAAAATCAATAAGTTTGTAGCCTGAACAGGATTTGTATGGCTTGCTTGCTGTGCCGGTGTCAAAGCGTGAGCATATGGATTGAGTCACAGCCTGAGATCAATGGAATTTGTGGACAGTCAGCTCAATAACAAGCCCTTCTGAAAAGAAATAGATGTAAAAAGCAAATTTACTAGAGTATAAAAAAAAAAAAAAAAAAAAAAAGCTAATATCTTTTCCGCGCCTGGCTGTAAAGTGCTGTTTGGCTGCTGTGGGCTGCGGGTACTTTGAAAGCTGGCTAGGTTATGTGCTTGCAATGCCCAATGCTCCTTCCTGCTTCAGACACTGCATGCATAGTTAGGCACTTGTATTTGCAGGGTTCGTCCTAGGAAACTCTCCAAGAATAGGAGAAGGGGGGAAAATAGTCCTTTATATTGTAAACTGAATAAAGAATAAAAACAGCCAGTGTGTCTGCCGAGGGGAAAGACCACGGTGGCTTTATTTACTTTGTGCTGGTAGCACTTGCTAACAGAGAAAAATAAAAAGGCATAATTAAAGAGTTTAATGAATTCGTAGCTCTTTTGTTTGAGTGGGAAGGGAATGCATGTTCCAGAGAGGCCTCACAAAGAGCGTGGCTGGCAGTGAGTTAAGAGTAGGAACTCCGTTCTTTGAAGGCATTTTTATACTTCATTATCCCAGCATGTAAAATGACTTGTATTAAATGATCGAGGATTTTATTTTTCACTCTCTCTCTCTTGCTCTTTCTCTCTTTTTTCTAAACAAAAGAGAGCATGGGGTGGCTGGTGTCTAATTCCCATCCGGGTCCTGAGCCTGGAGATTAGCCTGTCACCAGGCTGGTGGGCCAGTCCTTGCAAAGGAGGGCAGTCCCAGGCACTGAACACCTGATGAACCCCTGTTGGCAGGGAACAAGCCTCTTCAGGGCCACAAGCTCTAGAAGCTGCTACGAAGGCCACATGAGGCTTCCTGCTGCCCAGAGAAGGGCTGTGAATTGCGGTGTCTTTCACATGGTGGTTTGGAAGAACCAAGATCACTCGTCTTGCCCTTCTAGGGTGGAACAAAGGAGAAAAAGAAAATCCCCCGGGAAGATAAAGCTAAGAACCAAGAGTGTGTCCTTTGATTGTCAACTGCTTGCTCTCTTTCTCTCCCATAAGATGTTTCTAGGGTAGATGACACAACAGCCACACCCTCTACTCTGGCCACAAGATTCTCTTACTCAAAGAGGCATCTACTGGCTACAGAGGGTCTGGTGAGATCCAGGCAGGTTCATCAAATCAAGAGTCACACAGGGCTCATACTCTGTGAGTCCCATGAAGATCATTTTCCTGTGCAACCAGGCAGAAGGTTGAGGGTGGCCAGGAGACTTAGGTGGCCTGGATTTGGGTTCAGGATATTTGTTGATGAGCTACTGAGGAAAAAGGGCCCAGAGGACATTGCCCTTTGCTTCCTGAGGAAATGGGAGACTTAGATGGTTGCAGAGAAACTGGGCATGGTCCTACGGGGTTAATGATTGGTCGCACTCAAGGATTATTGTTTAAAACCAACACTACTAAGTGACAAGCTCTGTCTCACAGATGGAGTAGTAACTAAGCTCAGGGGAAGTTATTCCAGGGTAACTCCTGGGGGACTGTAGGCCTCAAGACCACACCAGACCACATTTCCACCTCTCCTCCTCCACAAAAGAGCCCACGGTAGAGAGAGATAGCAGAAGATCTATTTTAAGGTCTTGATTTTTTAAAGTGGTTGACAGATATCTGTCATGGGTCCCTCCCCAGGATGTATGAGATTGGAGTTTCCCTGAAAGTGACTTTGTCAGCTATTCTAAAGCCCTTCCACATAGGTGTCATTATTTTCTTCCACCACAGCTCTAGCTCTTTGGGGGGAGCTTCCTGTGTCTATGCATGGAAGCAACAGAAAAACAAGCCAGCTGAGGTGGCCCTTTTGGTGACACACCTAATCCATCTTTGCAGGAGAAAGGCCCTCTTGGGTCTGAAAATAATTATTGTTCCTGTGCATCAGGCTGCTGCTTGGCATTCCTCTCTCACTCCACTGCACTTGGGTCTTTCTTCCACACGGAGAGCCACAGAATGGGTTTCTAGGCTGTCTCTCCACTCAACCATGTGCCAGGAGGACCCCCACTGCAGAAGGCCCACTCTTGGGGTCTCTCTTTTTTTCTCCACTTTCACCTTCTGCGTGCAGAGTCGGCTGCCAGCAGGGGAGTTTCCATTTGTTTTTCTGCCAGGTTCAAAGATTTAAATTTGCAGAGCTTCTGTGTGCTTATTTGCTTATAAACAAGCCTCGCTGTTTGCTTCTTGTTAGCTTTTACCTCATAAACAAAGATTACTATGGAAGCTCTAACCGATAATTGTTCAATCCTGGATCCTGACCCCTTTTGTTTTGTTTTATATTTCTATAATGTGTTGACTATAAACCCATGGTTTTAACATCATAATTGGATGACAGTTTTTTCTGGAAGTTGGTCTCTGTGTGTATGGCAACTAGGAATGTGGGGACCTATGAACATAAATACTTGTAAAGAAGGCCTCTGTGGGGATGGGCAGAGTCAGCTAAATCCTCTGGTTAAACTCCAAATGGACAAGTCCTGCATTCTCTTCTAGTTCCTTCTTTGATGGGGGTCCTGAGAATCGGGAAAGAAATGCTGTTCACAATTAGCCCTAACTTTTGAATGACGACATTTCTCTCGGTAGAATGAACAGGCAATGTGGTAATTTACAGCCAGTCCCTGGCCTTGCTGAGTAGCAGGGAAATGCTGTGGAAGTGACTGTTAATATTGATCAGTGAGGGCTAGAGAGAGTTGGAGACCCTCAGCACGGCCACTTAAAGTGGGCAGGAAACCCAAATTGACCAGTAATAAAGTGTTTGAGGTTGTACAAGGCGGCTCCTGGGAAACTGCTGCTCTGAGAGGGAGACTGGGGGGAGGAGCTGTCAATTACTCTTGTTTGATACCCAGTTACTCAACAGGACAGAGCAGACAGAGAGCCTATGGCAGGAGGCAGGCACAGGCCTGCCTCTCACTGCAAAGCCAGCTCTGTCAGCACGGGAAGGGAGGTGAAACACAGGCTGCTTTCCCTGTCCCTCTGAAGTCACCTGCTCTGGGATTTAGTGTTGCTTCTATCTATCTATCTATCTATCTATCTATCTATCTATCTATCTATCTATCTATCTATCTATCTATCTGGGGTGGGGTGGGTGCAAGGAAAATGAAGAGGCTTTGTGACCTTTCCCTCACCTGTATGCTGGCTAATGGTGGATGATTTGATTTGGATTTTTGTAATCATTAGTATTATGTGTGAGAAAGAATAGAAATAAGCAGGAAGGAAGGTAGACTTGGGGATGAAATTTAGCTTTATATAGTGTTAGGTAAAGTTGAGAAATGATATTTATTATTGTTGTTATTATTACTGTTATTCTTCTTATTGTTAGTAGTAGTAGTATAGATGCAGTATAAATGTGTGTTCTAAATCCTTGATGTCATAGGGAGAAAAAATATCTCATCTTGTCCTCACCCATCCTAAGGCTCACAGCTGCCACCCCACTAACAATGGACAGACGAACAAAGGGAAAAGCCTCAGCAGTGTATTTAATCAAAGTTGTATGTGAAATGACAGCATTCAGAAATGAAGACTCAGAGACCCAGGGAAAACTGAGTTATTATGCTAAATCAGATGAAGGAAGGAGATGGTAATGGGGAAACCTGATTGGACAAAAAAAGGGGTCACGACCTCATGGAATAAACTAGGGAGAATTCCGTGAAGCCTATTATGAATCTCCTCCACCCGTCTGTGTAGTCCTTTCCCTGGGATGGGGAAGATCCCTCTAGAATGAGAGTCTTTCTTTGGGGGAAAGGCAGGACAAAGAATGGCTTTATGGAAGGCACCATGGTTTCCTAGTAGTACAACCCACTTTAATTCTAAAAATAACGTGGCTACTGTTAACTCATTCATTGAATTGATGTCAGGGCTCGGGTTGGCTCCACTATTCCAGAGAGATGAAGTATACCGCCTCTGGAGCACGTGTTCCTGTGGGAATCCATGAGAGATCCACCCTTCTCAATCTCGTGCATCATTGCTAGAGTATTGTCTCTTTCAGTAGGCATATGCTGCAGCATCATCTCTCGGTGTTGGTATGAGTAGCCTTCCAGCTTATTGGGTTTTCAGTTTAATATTTTCAGTTGAGATGTGAGTGATTTTGTGCAAGCAGATATTGAGTCATTGACCAAAAACTAAATTATTGTGATTAATTTAATAAAATAGCAAAATCAAAAAGTATTGATAAAACAGAGAGTTTAAGGATTATGATAGCAACTCTGTCTTTTCACATTTTGCCCAATGCTGCATGATACTGTTTGTGATGCCATAGACCTGATGCACACTCACTTGGAAACTTCTGCAATACAGCTCATACATCCCTGCTCCCCAAATCAGAAGCCTTTCTACTATATAAAGAAGCATAGAGGTTAATATCTACTTTAACTACTCAATTTTGTCAAAGCTAAACTTCTTTTTCATGTTTGTTACAGACTTTACCCCTCCCAAACAGGGCATTCTGTGAGGGTTGGTATCATAGCCCTGTATCTCCAGACATTCAAGAAGCTGAAGCAGGAAGATCTCAAGTTCAAGGCTAGCTCAGTTCACTTAGTGATAATCTTCAAAATAATGCAGACAGGAGTTTTGGACATATCTTGTGACAGAGCACTTTCATATTGTAAACAGGACCATAGATTCCTTCTTCTGTACTGGGAGAAAGTTCATTTGCAGCCTTTATGAGGACTTCGCCTTGATCTCACGTCTCTTTCCCTCCATCTCCTCACCACAGCTACCTACTCCCAAGAATTACTGTTGTTTCAAATTTGGTATTTATCAATCTTTGCATGCTTTTCCTTTTTCTCCCCCTATTTACTTGCCATGATAAATGGGGTGCAGTTTCGTTTTGTCTGGCTTTGGACTTCATGTAGAAGTCATCATCAGATATACACCTTTCTACAGGTTTTTCTTTGTCATCCCAGACTCAGTTAATTATCTTTGTCAACTTGACTGAATGTAGCGTGGCTTAGGAGATGGTGAGACACACTTCTGGAGGTAGGTCTGTGAGAATGCTTCCAGAGAGGAACAACTGAGGAGGGGAATCTCACCTTGAATGTGGCCCCTGGCCACACACATTTCTACCCATAGAGTAGAAAATGGAGAAGGGAAAAGCCAGCAGAGGGCTTATATTCCTGTATTCCCTTTTCTGATTTCTCTCTCACACAGTGTGAGCAGCCCTGCCACATGCTCTCTGTTGTGTTGAACAGAACCCTCTGAAACCCTGAGCCAGAACAAACCCTTTGACCCTTAAGTTATTTGTCGCCTGTATTTTGTCAAAGCAATGGGTGAGGCCATGCACTTTGGTGCCATTTTAAAAGCATCCCTTTGTTGATGTCCTTGGGACTTTATTACAGAGTGTCTGCCAGTCTGTTTCCCCAGTACATACATTACCACCCTGACAGAGCACAGTGAAGCATACTTAATTGGCTCCATGCACAGGTGTCACTCTGAATGGTGTGATGTTAACTTTCAGTCCCAAGGGGGGATATTCAAATATCAAGAAAGGTAGGCAAAAAGCATCTTTAAAAGTCAGCTGACCATTCAGACAAGTTGAATTAATGTGTTTGTTTGTTTGAAGTCTCTGGCCATGTTCTATATAACACAGATAGGTTTTAGACTTCTGATCTGGATTGTCTTATTTGGATTGTAATGGATCAGTTCAGCAAGCATTAAAGTCCAACTGTGTGCACTTCACTGCCAGGTGCCCCAGGGAGGAACTTAGAGTATGTAAGACAAGAACAGGGAAAGGAACTCAAGCACCTGTTGGCAGGAGTGCTAAGGACTATGGAGACGGAGCTGTCACCATGGCGTCTGGGTTTCAGGGGAGAAATGGAAGCATTGACAGGGTAGACTGAGATTGCTTTTGGAAGGATAGAGACAAGAAACAGATACTTCGAGGAACAATACAGACAAATAATAAAAAGATATTGCTAGGGAATAGTGTATAGTTTCCTTGATTAGATCATCAGGTTGTGAGGGGTGGGGGGCTGGTGGATTTGGGCTGCAGAGTGAGGATGGGCTCATTCACAGGAGGACTCGACATTCCATTGAGGTTAGCAATGCTCAGAAGCAGTTTCTGGTGCTTAGAACCAGAGGAGACTTGAGGGTCTGGAAGCACTGAGAAGAATCTGGAAGCCACAAGAGTCTAGTGCATTCCATCATGAATGGAACTTGAAAGGCAATCTAGAAAGCCTCCCCCCTGAGCTGTGTATAGAGGATAGATAGTGGATATGGTAAGAATTCCAGACAGCATGAGGTGAGCAAGCTGTGTAGGGAAGTAATAGTTCCTTAAATAGAAAGATGGAAGGAATAATGGTTTGTGGAGTGGAGACAGGGACGGGGCTGGGGCTATTTAGGCTGCATTCAGTCTTAATGTTCAAGGCAGGATTCAATGAATGTGAACAGGGAGGAGCAGAATGGCTGGCGAAGAATTCAGTGATTCCAGATAAGAAGCCATAATGCCTCAAGTCAGAAAGAACTAAATAGTAGACACAGCTAGCCTTGAATTCTAAGGAACAGCACTTCTGGGGGAGCCCTCTGGGCCCTCTCACTATACAACATGACTTCAGGCTGGACAGGCCCACTCTCCACATGATGGCATGGTTCCTCTGGCCTTGAAGTTTCACTGCCTACCCCAGATCTGAAGTGTCGCATTCACTTCCATTTGGAGAGATCCTTCAATCAGTGACTGAGTGGGATTTGTGCTTGGGAGCTTGAAACGGCCTCCTACCACCTCTCAGAGCTAATTATTAACTTTGCAGGGATTCTATGTGCTGGATATTAAACACAGCTGTTGTTAAAAATTAGATCACATACAATTAAATAAATTATATCAAAAGCAAAGGTAATTGATGACCACTTCCTAATTATTTTGCTATAGTTTCCTATTCTCTAGTCTCTTGTTTTGAGATAATGTCTTGTGTCTGTATTTTCGTTAAATGTGTACATTTAATGATGCTGGGATTCTCTCTTTATATCTAGAGCTGTCCTGTTGGTAGCTTTAAGTCATCCATGATGGGAACACTTAGACCACAGATGCAGGCAGATACCCTTAGATATGTCACTGTTGACCTCCTCCTCTCTGAACTGGTGGAGAGATTGGCTCAGCTGGGAACATGCTCACTGTGTATGCATGAGGACCTGAGTTTGATCCCCAGCACCCACACTAAAAAATGGAGGAGGGTGACTCACAACTATTATCCCAGCACTGCCAGGCAGGGTAAACAGGTGGATACCATCTGTTGGCTTTCTGGCTAGCCTAGCAAAATCAGCAAGCCCAACTGAGGAAGGACATTGAAGTCTACCTCCACATGCATTAAATATGCCCACATGTGATGGGAGATGTTATTCTGTAAATATATTTCTCATACTGGTTAATTAATAAAGCACCGTTGGGCCAATGGGAAAGCAAGATAGGTGGGGCTAGGAGACAAGGAGGAAAGAGTAAGTAGTAAGGAGGAGTCAGCATGTAGAGCATGAAGAAAACAAGATGCCAGCCCGCCACACTCGAATAAGATGACCACGTGAAAATACTTAGATAAGTAGAAATGGGTTAATAATTAAGACAGAGCTAGCCAATAAGGAATTAGTAACTGGCCAACAGCCTTATATCAAATACAGAGTCTCTGCGTGTTATTGGGGCAGGCGGGACCAGGTGGGACCAGGCGGCCAGCGGGGAGGAACAAAGAGTGGAACCAGACCGGCAGCAGGGGAAAAGCCTGCTCGTAACACACATGCATATACATATATATATATGTATATATACATATATATATGTACACACACCTAACCCTAACAAAGTACACACACACACACACACACACACACACACACACACACACACACACACACACACACAGTGTACCATTGTGCTGCTGAGGTGGAAGACAGAGTTCAAGCCCTTCATGTCTCAGGTGGGGTGGCTCTGAGGTAGTATTCTCTACTGATCCCCGGGGGGATATCCAGTAAGACAAAGCCTCTTGGTCCCTGTCCTTTTCTTTGTCTTACTAGCTCACTCCCTTACCACTGAGGTTCATTCTAAAACAAAAGCCTTACAATTAAAGCTTTGACAGATGCAACTAAGGCAAGCATAAGGAGGGCCCTTATTTGAGGTAAGCAGAACTGACAAGACAAGGACCACAAAAACATTGCACACTGTTGGTGGCAGGAGCTGGGGGTTGGCTGGCCAGTTCCTCCTGTCTAGAAAGTATTGCCATCAAAACTCTAGATGGCTTTTAACCTTATTTTATTTTATTTTATTTTATTCATATTTTAATTAAACTCAGGCTGCGCTCATACTTGTTATATCACTGAGTATAGCTTTGAATTCTTGATGCTCTTGCCTTCTGAGTGATGGAATTACATGTGTACACCAATATACCTGATGTTTGTGGCTTTGGGGATGGAACCCAGGGCTTATCCATGCTAAATAAGCACTGCCGACTGACCCACACTTGTAGGCTTACATTATTATTTACATCTTCTGTATTCTGTTTGAGATTTATTTTCGTGTGTGTGTGTGTGTGTGTGTGTGTGTGTGTGTGTGTGTGTGTGTGTATATGCACATATGGGTGTAGTAGGTGCTGAGAGATACCAAAAAAGGACGTTGGCTCCTCTGGAGTGGGAATTATAGAAGATGTGTGAGCCACTGGATGTGGATGTGAGATCAAGTGTTCTTATCTGCTTAGCCACCTCTCCAGTCCACTACTTCTTGTCCCTTTCTTGAAGAACAGTGGGTATGGTGAACAAAAGATGCTGCGTTCTTCAGGGCCTAGAGGTTCCCATCCCTGCGACATTAAAACAGCAAACAACTGCATGTACTGTAATAATTGACTGATTTATTGCACCTTTTGTTTTGTTTTTGGAGATGAGGTCTTATGATGTATCTCCTTGAACTCACTATAGCTCAGGCTGGCCTAGAACGTGTGATCTCCCAGCCTCAGTGTCCCAAGTGCTGGGATTATAAGCCTGTACCACCATCTGTTTATTCCTTTTTCATATAGAAAATTATCTAGTGAGAGTGAGCAGAGTCCTGACTTTTTCTACTTAGAATTACATAATATGAAACTGTATAATTTCTGATTCTTCTTCATGGCTGCTCGGAAACAAATTTCCCACATTTACGTGGCTCCCACATGAGAATATGATCTTAATTCCACAAGGCAATTTCCAACATCCATGGGCATGATCACAGCCAGCCATATGGGTAGAGCAGGCTGGGTTATGGGGCAGCCTCCTGTCCCCTTTCCTCTGGCTTTTCATTTTCCTACTTTTAACTCACCCCACATCATTACAACTGAGATCCGTTGAAAACATACCACACAGAAGCAGACAATTTTAGTGGATCTTAAACTTGTATTGCCTATCTGTGCTTTCTTTCCATCTACCCATGCGGACAGTCCACCTTAATGTACTCTGTTTAGTTATTGGAAAGTCTTGTCTGTTGTCTGCTGAGAACCTCCCAGGACTCTTAAATATTTCTCACTCCTCAAACAATTCAGGTGGGCACAGTCTTCCAATCTCTGCACACTTCTTTATTGCCTGATCGTTATGGGTTCCGTTTCATGGCTCTCTCCACTGGCACTGTAGGAAATTACAGACTCTGTTTCTATAAGCCTGCCCCTTCCTCTCCCCACATCAATTTTTTTGCTTTCTCTTGCATTTTGTATTTCAATTCTTGTTTGAACCTACAAAACCTATTTATAATAGTATTGGCATATATATATATATATATATATATATATATATATATATATACATATATATTTACTCTTTTTTTCCTCCCCTAAGGTGGGTTGTTATTTTTAATGATTGCTTTAATGGCAATCTGAGATGTCCCTGCCTGGAGAGACCCTTTCTTTCTGTCCATAATGAGACTTACTTCATTTGCACTGTCCTGCACTGTCCTGAGATTTACAGAGGGATGGAGTGGATAGGGTACCCTTCCAATTTATTACATCTTAAACGAGCTCCTTCTAGGGCAAAACCTAAACAAAACAAAAGAGGCCTTAAAGCAGTGTGTGCCTACTGTTGAACCTGATGTATATTGAGGGGTTAGTGAAGAGTCTAAGATTGGGAGAAGGGTGGTAACCGTTCTTTTGTGTTCTGCTCACTCTCAGCGCATTTTTCCTTCGCCATCCACTCTCCCATACCTCCCATCACCGCCTCTACCAGGTGACCGCTGAGATTTCATGTCCTCTTCCCTATGCTTTTGGCTGTGATGGTTCATTTTTGCCATAATTTGAATTTTGGATGGAAACAGGATGAAAGGGGAATCTCTATTTCATGCCATTTGGCACAGTGACATCAGTTTTTAGCTCAACAGCATTATTTGTCAACTAGAAGAAATGGTATTGTTCCTCCTTTGTGTGAAAAGGTGATGAAACTTCCATTCAGGTTTCCACTGTCACGCTGCTCAAAGATCCCAGGTCCACATTCTGTATTGACCCGTTTTCTTTCATGCCTCATAGTAACAAAGACTGTCCCTCCAATGCACCCCCTTCTCCCTGTTGGGTTGGTGGTCATTGGGAACCGGCAGCTACTTGTACAGTAGGGAAAGCTCTAGCTGGGAGTATGTTCAGATTTCCACCTATTGGACTTACAGGGCAAGCAGTTTAAGGGCCCTGTGGCAGGCTGCCAGTTGTCTGTTATTTGCTCTTGGTTTGCCTGGGTTTTGTTGTTTTGCTTTTAAATCCTAGAAAGAAGGGATCAGCCCTGCCCTTCACCGCAGTTTTGGCATATCCTAGGTGCAGATATCTCCTCCATCTGAGCCAGTGTGGCCAATGAAAAGGCCTCAGCCCCAGGGAGTGCCTTCTCTTTGGCACACCATAGCAGTTCAGCCTGGATTTAGGTGCCCAGGTGGCATGGTCGGTCCTCCCTTGCTTTGTGGTTTGTCACCTCCCAAATCTTCCTTTCACCCACATGTACAGAAAGGGTGAACTTTTTGTCTCCCACAAGTGTCAGCACACACTCTAAAGTCAAAGCAGTTGCTGCTTCAGGGCAGCGTGGCACTCCCAGCATCCTTGATTTTGGAAATGAGGCTTTCTGTTCCTCGTTGCCGTTTAAAGACTATAGAGATGCATTTCGCACAGTACAAAACACCAGCAATACATGTATGGATTCCAATATTGTTTCATTAAAAACCCTTTGGTGCCTTCGCCTCGCTTCTCTTGATAGGCGAGGCGATAAGAAGCTTCTACGCACTTCGGGTTTCTTTTTTTTTCCCCTAGACTCAAACTTCAGAATATTTTCAATATCTGCAACATTATCTTTTGAATAATAATTACCTCTTATATTAAATTATAAGACAGCAGGATTCAGGATTAGATCTCTCCATATTATTCTAGTGAAGGAAATTATGACAGGGGTCATTTTTTAGAATTATGGAGCAGGGTAAAAGGTCCCAGGCAGCATTAGAAGGCAAAGGCGTTTATAATTAAATTGTAATTTAGGCCTGTGATTTATCGTTTTCTCAATGAAAAATTTGGTGCTGCTGAGAGATCCTAAGAGGAACTTTAGTGAGATACAACTTAATGAAATAATAAAAAGAAAAATTATTCTGGAATAGATTGCATTACCGTGTAGGACAATCGCAGCCTGCCTTCTGCAGGCTCCTCCGTGATCCATGTGGTATTTCAGGGCTCTTTCATTTTAACTAGAATTTTCTTTGGAGCTAAGGCAGGACATAAGAATTTTGAGTTTGATACCAAAAGTATTTTTGTAGACTTGAGTAATATGATTCAAAACTTCCATATTCTGTGCTTTTGTACATATGTGTATATATTTGCCAACATTTGTTCATTTGCTAAAAGCTGTCTAAATTGAAGAGGTGTTGCTGGGTTAATCACTGCAATAAAACTTTATTCATTGATTCTAAAATAATAGGTGATTTCTTATGCCTTGTTTATCATTGAGGCTTATGTCCATGAAGGTGAACCTCTGGTATTTTTATTATCTTTTGTGCCTAAACTTCTGTATTTCCCTGGCAGCTCTCTCTGAATGTATATCCATAGATACATGAATACACAAAACCAGAAGGGAGAGTATAGAGAATGAATTGTTCAGATTTCATAACATAAAAAAGTAATAGTATAATTAAAAGAAAAATAATAGAGTTCTTGGCTTTAAGGGGAAAAAAGACTTTTTATAAGCTTTCAATATGAACTCAGCAATTTTATAAAACTAATTTTGACCAAAGATTTGTTTCACGATAAGTCCAATTCAGTGGGTGTTTTGAGCAGAGAGATTAAACAGTTGAGTTAGTAAAAAAAAAGAGTACATATTGTACTGGTGATAAGATTCTTGCATTTATTGTAATTCAAATTGTTCACTTATTGTTATGTTTTAATTGAATCCCTAGAACCTTGATTGCTTTAATGAGCTTGGTAGTAGTTCTTTAAAAATAATCAAGCTAATAAACTTTTAATGGCATGTGTTTTAAATAATTGATTGGAAATGATGTTAATATCTGTTTATCTAGTAGTCTTTAACAGCTTTCATACTAAGCACCTAGTCTCTGGATTAAGTATGTATGTGTGTGTTTACATGATAAACTTGAGGTACATTAAAAAAGTATGTATTTTTCATTTTCTCTAAATATGTTTGCAGTAGCAAACATTGGTAGTATTCATTGACCAAAACAGATTATGAGAAATTATCTAAATGCCTGGTTATATAAAAGTTCATCATGCCATGCAATGATCTTTTAAGTTGTAAACATCTCTGATCTCATAAACATTTTTGCCCTTTTTATGTTTTAAAATATATCTTTTAACTCCAGAGAACTGCAACCAATGACATCTATTTTTCAGAAAACAGGATTTTCTTTTTGAGATAAAGTCTCATTTGTTCAAGGCTGACTTTGAACTCACTGTAGCCAAAGATATTGTAACTTTCTGATCTCGAGTGCCAGGATTAAAGATCTGGCCCTCTGTGTCCAAGTATATGGTACTAGATATGGTACCCAGGTGGATGCTAGGCAAGCATTCTACCAATTGAGCAACTTCCATATTCCAGGAGACAGCTTTACTAACATTTAATCCATGATATTTAACAATGTCCTGTTGAGTATCATTTCTATAATAATCCAAGACTTCTTATTCTGTTCTCCTTCTCAATCTTCCAAACTTCAGGCAAGATAAATGTGGTATGGTGGCCTCGGCCTTGTTCTCTGCTTGACTCAGAAGGTGATATGGTGGCCCCAGCATTATTCTCTGGTTAACTCAGAATGTGGTTATGGCACCCCCACCTTGTTTTCTGGTTGGCTCAGTGGTAGTTAAAAGCACAAGCTGGTATCATGGTTTCTCACGTGGTTAAACTATTTCTCATCTGTAAAAACTGGAAAAAAGAATAATGGTGCCTCCTGGGACTGCTAGACACATGCAAGAAGTTAACACATGTAACAGTGTTGGGCAAACAATAAGTACTTCATATGTGTTGAAGTCTTTGTTTGTTCACCTGTAATTATTGAGCATGATTGATTTTCCTGGACATAGTTTGATGAAAACTTTTTATTGAGGGCTTTAATAATAATTAAGAAAAACAATACATGGCCATCTACATATTGCTCTAAATGAAATGACTAATTCTGAAGGGAGCCCTTAAAAATGTTCTTTCATGCATGTGAAATATGGTAATCTCTCATTTCTTAGACTCTCACATTTTTTTCCTTTTCTTTTCAAATAATTGAGACTTAGGTAGAAATGACTATGTTACAGAGATTCTTATCTAGTCTTTTACCACTACTTGGAAACTCTCTCACTCTCTCTCCTGTCTCCCTCTGCCAACATTGATGAGCCAAAGTGGAGCAAGATTAAATCCTTCTTGTGACTGAGGAACTGTCCTAAACCCCACACTGCATTTAGTTGTCATATCTCATTGGTTTTCAGTCTGTCTTCAATTTCTGTTACCTCCTCCACTATTTTGAATACTACTGGTCAGTTAGTTTATGGAATGATTCTCCCCCCCCCCAATTAGATTAATGGCATATGATTTGGGGAGTATCATAGAGTAGCTTCATCTTTCTCATATTATGATCTGTGTGTCTTCTTCTTGGTGACATCACTCTTGGTCACTAGGTTAGAAAGGTATGGTTTCTGGTGACATCACCTTTTGTCACTAGGCTGGGAAGGTGGCTGTAGCTTTCTTTTTGAACAGCTGGTTTTCCCTTATTAGCATAGAGTTGAACTTCATGGAGATGAAGTGAATCTGCTTCTTCTTCTCAGCTTTCGTAAGTTTTAACATCCATCAGTAGATCTACCTGCAATAGCTCTTGCTGTGAAAATCTAATCACAATTTTCTATCCATTCTTGAGCTCAATTATCCTTAATCGTCAACTTGACATAGCCTAGAGTCACCTGAGAATAGAGTCTCAGGCGAGAGCTTATGAGCTTGTCTGGACATATCTGCGGGGGTGTATCTGATGGTTAATTGATGTAGGAAGGCTCAGCCCACTGTGGGCAGCACCATCCCTAGGCATGTGTTCCTGGACTCTGTAACAAATTTAGCTGACCACGAGTCTACAGGATTCAGTAAACAATGATCTCTGTGATTTCTGTACCAAGTTCCTGCTTGATTTCCTTCCTTGATTTTTGTCAGTGATGGAATGTGACCTGGAAGTATAAATAAACTCTTTCCTCCCTGAGCTCCTTTCAGTCAGAATGTTTTATACAGCAGGAGAAAGGCAAACAGAATATCCCTTTCTATTCTAATCTAATAAGCATAATTATTAAGAGCTGCCTATTCTCCAAAACTGGTTAATTATTTTCTCCCTTTCTCACTTTCCAAATTAAAATTAATTATTTCTTTCTTCCTTCTACATGAATTTTCTTATTTTTCCCACCTATATTAATTCTTTAGTATGTCCTCTTTTGATGGTCTACATACACAAATACTAGAATTAGTTGCTACATGCATTATATAACAATTAGTAATGATTATTGTGTAATTTAAGCTTAGCATCTTCTGTGCCTTTCTTCAGAATCTTTGTTAGAGATAGGACTAGTGGCTCAAGCCTGTAATCTTAGCACAACGTAAGATAGGACATGTGAGTTTTATATATATATTCCTCTCACCTTCCAGAAGTCTCTGGAAAGGATCAGTTATAAAAGCCAGAAACATAGCAAAGTGAAAATTAATAAGGGATTTTGCATTGTCTTGTGGGAGAATGAAGGTGACTAAAGGAAGGTATCTGATTGCTACTTTTTGTGTTGACACGTTTGACATTTCTGGTTGAGTTGACATCACACACAAAGGCACACCAAGGTAACAATGACTGTAGCTAAGCCACATATGCATTCCATTCCTGCTGATGTGTCTTAACAACTACATCCTAGGAAGTACTTTCCAGGTTAATGGGTGATGGGACTTCTACTGATGTCATTTCCATGTAGAATTCTTGACCCAACAGCTCATTTCCTTGGCTAATGTTAATCCCAACAGCCCATTACCTTGGCTAATGTTAATCCAAACAGCCTCCCAAAGTAGCAAGTGTTGCAGTGCTTTAGGAAGACTCACAATGTACTATATGTTAAGCAGCCCGTATTAGGTTGAAAGCCACATTGGTCACCATGGCAACCCTGGATGCTTTGTTGCCTATATCTTATGTGCACCTACGTCTCTATACTGAACATGACTATGAACAGCTGTAATCCATAGTATTTGGCTTTGTATTGCTGTGTATTTAACAGACTTACCACAGTCTTGATGTCACTAAATGTAGCTCTCATCCAATGACTAATGGAGTTTTCATAGATGCACCTTCATTTTCCTATGTTTGGATTAATACGGTACTTCAAATGTCCCTAGTAGGTTTGAGCCACAATTTCTCATTTACCCAGAAGTCTGTACTTGAACCACTTTTTTTTGCATCATCTTTGAAAGATTTTCTTTTGTAGATAGCCAGAATTCTGCCAGGCCAAGCCTAAGTGTTGACACAGATATTTTCTAATCCTGCTTCTTCATCCTTATCCTCCCCGGCCCCTCTTGTGTGCTGTCTTCAGGATTATTCCAGTTTCTTGTCCTGTTAATTACTTACATGAGAGCTTGGATTTGAGCAGATGAGTTGGACAGAAAGCAGTCAAGGGCCTAAGACAAGTAGACATTGGGGTTTGGGGCAGGAAGAAGAACCACTCACTAATTAAGCCCTGCTGTGACCTAGGCCCTGCAAGCAGGGGGTAGGTAGATGATCCTGATCCAGATTTTGTAGATAAAAGAAGCTGATATGAGGGATCAAAGACACATATAAAGTTACGAACCTGATAATAAGTGAGATGAGATTTAGACCCCAGCTATAACCCCATCTTTCCTGCTCTCTTGCCTGTCTACAAAGAGTCTTGGACTAAAGCCAGGAAAGCTGGGCTTGAAGCCTAGATGTTGTATGTGTTGTGGTCTTGGGCACATAGAACCGTTTGATCTCATAGAACCTGTTTTCTCAACTCTAAAATGGAAAATAAAAAAGTGATAGGAAATAAATGGGGTGGGATTTTTTTCTTAAGTATTAAACATTAGTGTCAGCCAGTTGGGTATATTGAGGTCATTGTTTTCAAGCACAAAAGCAGTAGTATGAAAACATTTGTCTAAAAGCACTTCTAAAAACCATTTACTGATTAACCAATTCATTGGAGAAATGGGAGGAGATCTTGCTTAAGCAGCTGGCTCATGCGCCTCCATGTACGAATAGCTTTACAGACAAGAGACAAAGTCAAGCACCATGCCTGGGTTAGTTGTCTCACCCCCTGTAATGGCCCACATGGCGTTGAATAGCTTCAGCTTCTTGAGTTCTTGAGTCAGTCATGATTACTTTTTGCCCACTTGGTCGGTGAATGACCCTTTGCTTTGTATCTGTCTCCATCAAACTGGCTTTGCATCTTGAAAAGCTTCCAATACTCATTTACAATAATGAACAAAAAGCAAAAGAGAAGCTGGGGAGTGAGCGAATTTTCACTGATGAAAGTTCATGTTCTGTGCATAGACTCAAAAGACCAGAAGATACTCAAGGAGACCTTCTTTCACTCCTTGCCTCCATTCAACTTGAAAAATCGGTAAAAATGCTTCATTTTTTTTTTTAAAGAAAAAGAGCAAACAAAGCCCAAACCTCATGGTTATTTAAGTCTGAAGAACTAAAGGAATTCTTGTTCTGAATCTCACCATGACAAGCTTAATTATCGGTCTTGTTTTGGTTCTGATCCTTCATCATGTTCTTCCCTTACTTCTTGCTCAGGCGTCATTGGTAAGTGTTTTATAGTCAGTCAGGAGACACACAGGCTCATAAGTGGCTTTCTTTAGTCACTGTAAGAAACGCAGAAGATTTCTAAGAAAATCCTACGGATGGAAGATAGACATTTGATTTTATGTTTGGCACCTGGAATCCTAATTGAAGGGAGGGGCCTTCTGCACTAACCTGCAGAGATTCTCTTTATGGGATTGACAGAGGCCAGTGCAAAACTGTCTTCCCTCCTTCCCTATGGCATTTATGAGAAGAAAAGGAAGGCTTTGATCTCCCCCTCAATAGTGCAGGAGGCCACTTGGTCCATCTTCTCCCTTGTCATTTTCTTGCCTGTTTAGCAATACTTTTGGACAGAGCCTAGATCCAAACATCTTAAAAAGCCCTAATCCAAAGTGAGGCTGCTATAAATAATAAACAGGACATTGGTTCCACTTACTACTATTAATTCCCAAATAGGTCAGGCACATTGTTTAAAAATGCAAGCATCACAACAAATCGTGGTCCCTAGATGCGAAGCTTGATGTGTGTGCGCAGATTTTCTGGACACACTATGGAAAAAAGTAGCCCACACCTCTGTTTCTCTACTTAAAATATTTATATATTATCTCTGAAAAGTGCTACTTCTGAAACGCAATTTATTATAAGCTGATGGAGCTCAAGGGCTCTCTGTCCTCTGAGAAGCCCTTCTTATTCTATGACTGCTGAGTGGTTCATGCTAACTTAACTTTCTCAGACCCATGGAGTTCTCAGGCGGATTGAGGCTGTTGCCAAATTTCTCCCAGTCTCTTGCTGAACAGCTTGGCACTCATCCTCAGTCCTCTTTTGTTTCTTCAGAGGGTCTAATTTCACACGTTGAGGATCTCATTGTTTGCCAGCCAAAATAAAATGGCATAGTTCAAAAACTCTTTACACAATTCAAAACACTCCCCCACCATCCGGAATTTTGTCAGCTTTCCTTTCTGCTCAAGTCCAATGTTAACTGTCTCTCTTTCATGGCAAGAATAATTAGACAATTATGTATTGACACTTTCAATGTGAAATGGCATATTTTCTTGGATGCCCCTTCTGAAAGTCAGATCAATCATGTGTTCTACTGAGAACATGAATGGCTAGAGCCCAGAGAATATCTTCTTGGGCTTTTTATACTATGGTATAAAAACACCATAGTATGATTCTACTGAGGAATGGCAGTAATTACTTTTCCTGAGTAATCATTTGCAATTAAAAAAATATACACAGGTGACCTTCATTAATGTGGTTAAACCTCCTGACCTGTAGAAATCAGTTACTTCCTTTAAACTTGCTTGCATTCCCTCCCATTTCCTCCTCAGTTCCTAGAAAGGTGATAACTGAGAATAAAAAAGTCCTGTGGAGTTAAGATTTAGTGTACATCTGGCTGGATTCATTCAAATAAAAGGGATATAAGATGGCTTGCAGCCTAATGACTGGAGTTCTCTTTCTTGTTTCCCACATGAAGTTTGCACTGGTTTCTAATAAAAAAGGAAACCCCTCAAGACTCTGGAGAGCATCCTTCCTCCTGTCTCCACTCTTAATGTATGCTGCTACCATCTATCCATCATAGATGGACTCTTGGCCACATTTAAAGGGGAGGATTCATTTATTATACTCTTGAAGGGAGATCTAGTCAGTAATTTGGAGGTAAAGTTCACACACACCAGAATCCTGGAGAAGAATCCCAGGCAAAGGAGAGACTCGGTTCATACAGTAGGAAAGGTTGATCAGAAAGTAAGGAATCCTGGGCTAATACAGGCAGAAGCTGTGTCTCCTTTCCCTGGTGAATCTGAAATGCTGTTATGAGGCAGGGTCTACTGATGGGAGATGTTATTCTGTAAATATGTTTCTCATACTGGTTAACGAATAAAGCACTGTTGGCCAATAGGAAAGCAAGATATGCCGGGCTAGGAGACTAGGAGGAATGAGAAGGAGTAAGGAGGAGTCAGCATTTGGAGACCGGAGACAACAGAGGTCTGGGCCATCTCTCCGGGTAAGATGAGACCACGTGGAAATACTTAGATTAATAGAAATAAGTTAATCATTAAGACAGAGCTAGTCAATAAGAAACTAGTAACTGGCCAACAGCATTGTATCAAATACAGTGTCTCTGTGTATTAGTATTTGGGGCTGGCATGGAGGTGGGACAAGACAGGTAGAGAAAAACCTGCACGTAACAGTCTACCTCACCATTGATCTTCAAATCTTAAATCCTTTGTATATAATAGGTATTTTCTTTTTTCCCCTTTCCCTGGGACTGGGGATTGAACTCTGGATATTGTATATGCTGAGCATACGCATTACTACTGAGGTACCTACCCAGCCCATGTAAATGATATTCCTTAATTGCGCTTTGCGTGACTAAATCATGGGGCAGTGATGGTCTGAGCTTTATGTCTCTGGTGTCCAGTAGGGTTTAGTCACATGATGGGGCCTGGATTACAAAGGTAGCCAACGAGGGAATGTCCTAATACCCAAGTGCTTTTCAAGCCCTGCCTTGCATTATGTTTATTAATGTTCAGTTGATCAACGAGAGTAACACAACCATGCCCAAGCTGAAATGTAGAGAAATAAACACCCCTCCTGATTGGGAAACTTCAAGGTCAAGTTGCAGAAGTATGAGACACATCATTATGACCATTTTTTTTTAAATAAGTTCCAAATGTGTGAAACATGGTTTCAAGTTTATGGCGACAAGGCATAAATTAAAAGTTCTTTAAACACCTGCGGAGGCATTTGCTGCTCAGAAGTCCACCAACCCCCAATTAATTTGAAGTGTTTCTTACTTCAGGCAGACTACTCAGGGGTCATATGGTTTTAGTCTGGGGTCACAGAAAGCTTAATGCATATCACAAAGTCTGCAAACGGAACCTGGACTGGTCCCAGTGCTTGTAAAAATCTCCTTTATGCTTCTTAAGCACTGTGATTCTGTCTGTGGTGGTAGATAAGCTTTGCAAAGAAAACCTGGTAGTCTTGACTTCTGAGATTTTTATGAAAATTGAAACCACAGGAAACCTGATAAATTTCACATATTCCATCTGACTTTCAGCATAAAACTTTTCTATGGCCTTCTAGGGGATGCTATGCTGTGAGCCACACCCCTCTGAATCAGGCCCCCTTAGCTCCTCCTCTAAGACAAACAGCTATTCAGATGCTGAGCAGGTTGGGGAGGCCATTTTCTCCCAGAGGAAAGGAGGATTCTGAACAGAGCCTGGACTGCTTCCACTCTTGCTGGAGTAGCTAATGTGCCTGCAGTGGCCTCTCAGATCTTGATCAGCTTGGATTGGCTACAAGAGCAGCCCCTGGGGTCAATGTGTGGGACTCATGTGGCTACTTCTGTGGGGTGTTGTAAGTTCATTTAGGACTCTGAGGGCTTCTTAAAGCATATACATATATGACGAGCAGGGGGCCGCTTAGGATGTTGGTCCTCACCTTCCACCTTTTTTTGGAGACAGTCTCTTTGTTGTTTTTCTGCTGTGTGCTACCTGGCCCATGAGTTTCTAGAAATTCTCCTATCTCCACCTCCCCTCTCCTCATGGGGGCACTGGGATTGCAGACACTTGTACCTAAAAGTCCAGCTTTTATGTGGGTTCTGGGAATCTAAATTCAGGCCCTCACACTTGTGTGGCAAGCATTCCACCCACTGAGCTATCTCTACAGCCCTGGTAGCCTAAAGTTTTATATGATATTCACTCAAGTCTTGAAGAATAGCATTTGTGGATCTTGTGGTGTTAGCTCCTTGTAGAAAGAGTTTGCTGCTCTGTGCTGTACCATTGACCTACTTGATGGGGGTTTCAGAAAGGAGGTACTAAGGACCTGTCGTTGTGGATGCCTGCTTGGGTATTATAATCCACATTATCACACAGTAGGCCCAGTGGCAAGATGTACTTTATATTAGGGGCCTTACAGTTGTCTTGACCTATTTATTTATATATGTTTGCATACAGGTGTCCAAGTTCATGTGTGGAGGTCAGAGGACAGCTTGTAGGAATTTATTTTCTCCTTCTTCCATGTGGATCTGAGGAATTAAACTCCAGTCCTCAGGTTTGGTGGTAAGCACCTTTCCATGCTGAGTAACCTTGTCAGTCCCATTATATCATCTCTTATAGTTGAGCTAGTAGATTACCCCATACCTAATGGGTTAACAGGTAAATCTGACTGACAGTTGTCATCTTATATTTCTATAGGTAAATCTCACATGGCTAAAATCAAGATGTGGTAGGGGTGTAATCTTCTCTGTGGACTCCAGGAATTATTTTTGTCCCTTTGTCTGGCTTCTCTGGACATCAGAATTCCTTGACCCATATCTTTTCCATCTTCAAAGAAAGCGGGTTCAGTCTCTGATGAGTCCAATTTTGCTTTTCATTCTTCTTCCCTCTTCCACAATATAAAGAACCACTGTTGTGTGTAGTACCTACTTTGATAACCTGAGATAATCTTATTGTAACTTTAGCTGATTACAAGCTTTTTTTGCCATGTAACCTAAAATATTCTAAAGAGTAGGTGTTGGGTGTCTGGCACAATCTAGCATACACTTTATTCCCTTTATTGTGACCTCTAGGATGTCCGAAGCATCAAGGAACTAGGACATCTTTCATCTCTCTCTCTCTTAAAATTTTTCTTTTGTCCCTGTATTCTAATTCATATTGTCATATATATATATATATATATATATATATATATATATGTGTGTGTGTGTGTGTGTGTGTGTGTGTGTGTGTGTGTGTCATACTGAAAATGAATGTAAATAATCACTACTGTTGGTGAACTTCCAGGACATGGGTCAGTAAACTAGAGCCCTCAAGCTAATCCTGACTCCTTTCCTGTTTTTGTAGATAAAGGTCTATTGGAGCAAAGCTACTGCTTTACCACTGTGAAGACAGAGTTGAGTCAGTGTTGGAAGCAGTCCTTGTTCTAGCCACTCTGAGGGTTAGAGCATGCCATTGTTTCTTCTTTATGTTGGTGGTTCCCTTTTCAATCCTGGGAAATGTTGTATAGATACCTGGTTAATTTCTTGCAGATTTAAATTTGATTTAGGGATTGTAAGATTATTCGGGGACTTTGCGACAGTTTGGACTTGTCAAACCATGTAGCATCTACATAATCAGATGATCCTGTTGTTCACTAGGGGTCATTCTCCATACCTTGATGCTCCAGTCTGCCTGAACTTGGAGCTTTATCTCTGAAGGTCTGAGTGGGAAGTGAGTGGACTTTGGACTAGTTTAGCATTCTATAAGCAGCATGATGGTGCAGCACTCACCCATAATTCACATTGAAGGTGGTTTCAAAGTACAGTGGCAATATTTTACTGAACAGCATTTGTTTACTAGGCAAAACTATAATGAAAGACACCTGTGTGTACATGCATGCCAGGAGTCTCTGGTGTGTATAGTCTGTCTCTGAAAAAATAATCTTGCAGTTGTCATTTACTGTTTTTTAAAGCAGTGTGCAATGGTTAGGTTTGCAAACTGTATAAATAATGGCATTCCTTGTGATTATTTCAAAGGAAATGGAGTTGGATTTTCTTCTAAGCGACTACTATGTTTTACATAATCATTCTTCAAAGAACCATCCCAGGGGCATTATGCATAAAAGTACATTGAGTCTGAAGTGTGGTTTATACACATGGGAAGGATTGGATATTGAGTTTGGAGACCAGGATCAGTTACCTGTCTAAGGTACTTCCTATCTTAGAGAACCTACGTTGGGTGATACTAGAGTCAGCTCATCGTGAGAGGATTTTCATCTTGTAAGAGGCTTAGAAACGTCAACTGCAGCCATCACCAAACTTACTCAAGACTTTAGACTATTCTGAATTGAGTTCTATCATCTATTTATGGCTCTTTCTTCCTAGTTTTGGTCATCATCACCCCCTTTTAACCTCCAGCGTTCTATATTTCTGGTAGCTGCAATTTTAGTGAAACAGTTAAGGTACATGCCTGATGTTTATAATTGATTCTGTGTGTTTCTTCATGCCTAGGCTTGAGACAGTCATTCTTAAGCCCATCTTGCAGAGCAGTGAGCGACTAGATCAGCAACTGTTCACCACTCTTCTAGAGAAGCTCCTTTTTGCTGCAACCACTGTTCATCCATTCTCCCTTCATTTGTATACCCATTAGACTCTAGGGATCAGAATAGCAAGTGCTTCTGGAAACCAACTTTTGATTATCTTGTTTTTCACTTCTGCACTTAAAAATAAATCATAAATAAGTAGCTTATTTCCCTTATTAGACTAAATGGTGATTGATTCACACACTGGGCATTTTTTTTCTAAATAATTGGGCCTGTATTCCTGTTAGATTCTGGACTTTGGATTTCCTCTTTGGCATTCACTCCATGCATAAACTTTCTCTTATCTGTGAACTGTTTGATACTGCTACCCCAGTGATGTTGATGAAGGAGGGTTTCTCTGGCTTCTACTGAGTTGTTAAGGTGTTATATCTGTGTCAGTATTAAGTATACATGTTAGGTATGTCTATGACTCACACATGGGATAATGATATACTCAAACCCATATCCTTCCCCAAAATATAGCCTAAGGTTTTTCTTTCTATCCTGTGTATGCATGCGTGTGGCTATTTTCAACATGTACTCCTGCCAGAGATTTATTCTTAAGTTATTATTGGTGAAGAAAATTTGTTTTGTTTTCTTCCTACATGGAAACCGGTATGAAAAATCACAAATTTCTTCCCATCTTTTCTCAGATTGTATTTAGCAATGAATCAAAATGTATCCATGGATGGAGAGTTATTGTTTAATGGAAGTATGTTTCTCCTACCTTTTTTTCCTTGGGAAGGGAGGATGTAGGCTTTCTCGGAAATGGAAAAAGCTTTCCCTCTTAGATGCAGTACCTTTTGTGTTTACTGCAGCTATCACACCCATGGCTTCGAAGAATTTTGACAATGTTCTACAGTCCCAGATATGCTTCATTTTTAGCCAAGCGTATATGCTCTCAATTTCCACAAATGCCTTTAATTCCTATTTTCTAGATCTCTTCTTTAAACCAATTTTTTTTTTCATATTTACAGGCTTCTGGAATTTTTTGAACTCTTCTGAGACTGAGAGAGAAATAAATCAAAGAAGAGCTCTGACCTGGGTATGTAGACACATCCCAGTGGGGTGTTCCCGAAACAATCCAGGGCACCACCTCTGAGTGCTTTGTTTTATCTAAAGTTCAAGATTGCTTGAAGCTAAGAGTATGTGTTCCTGTCAGAATTTTTGGGCATAATGATTAAATTACATGTGACATAAAAATGAGCAACTTGAACTTTAATAGATTTGCTTTAAAAACATCTGGATTTCTCTTACTCCAATGTTCTGCCATGAATTTGACTTTGGTCATCAGGCATCTATTGCACAGTAAGATAGTATACCTACTGGCTAATGTTTGGTTATGGATTAGTGGCTCTAGTTGCTAAAGACTGTTGCCATATGAAAGTGATAACATGGGCAATTTCTAAGGAAGTTGTTGACCTTTTAAGACACATGTTTGGGTCATTTTGATGTATACTTACGGCTGGTCTGCCTGAGTGTCATGGATGGTTTAAAGTTACATTCCTCATTTAGACTTAATGTAAGTCTAGATACTCATGGTTCTAAATCTAGAATGAAGCACCATGACAAAGTCCCAGAGTAGTGGCTTGGGTGTTGTTTGTTGGAGTCATTTCTGTGTCTGTGTCTGTGGATGAGGATATTGTAGGCCCACTTACAATAAAATGGAGATGTGAGTTTTTCTGGATGGGAAGCAGGGAGCTTTGGAATGTCAGGTTGCTTGGAGGCAGAACTTGGTTGACAGTTGATTTTCCTGAGCCTCTTGACTACCCTAGAGGAAGAGAATGTTCATAGAGCTGTGGACTCTGGAAGCATTTCACTGTCTAGTGGCCTGAAATATACAAGACGGAATTTTGAAGTGTTTTGGCATAGACTTTCCCTGTTGTCATTTGAAAACAGCAGCACTTAAGAAAGATCCAGGACCAGGGTCCAGTGGCAGGTGCAGGAGGCAATCGTTTTGATGAAGTGTCAAGTAGCCCAGAGGCTTGCCATCAAATGCCTTGATAGAATATTTTAGAACCCAGAGCTGGTTCCCATTCACAAAAATATTCCCATCAGGTGAGACTGTCGTAGGCCTTTGACTATTTTGTTTTCGTTTATTTTAAGTAACTTTGCAAATTAAGTGTGGCTAGAGGCACAAGCCACACTTGGATGATGGATGTGAAAGAGCGCCATGCTTGACCTCAGATATTTTGTCCTTGTTTGTTGTCACCTGCTGCTTTTCAATCTGGTGGGCAGAGCAACCTTGGCTTATACAGTGTGGTCTCTTACATAGTGAGCCTCCCAAACACTTGGATTTTCTAGCAGTGAGAATTCTGGGTGTTTCTCTTTGTGTGTGCTAATGGTATGGACTGATCTTGCAGAATCACTGTAGCAAGCTGTAAATGATGTATGAAATGAAAAATTCCTGCCCAGTGCACAGAGCGAATAGATACAGTTCTGTGCAATCACCACCGTGCTGAGCTATTCATTTTAATATTTCCTTCAGACATGCAGTCATGTTTTGGTGAGTCACATTCATACGCTTGACATTGGCACACTGTTCAGATTTCCTTTATATATGCTTCCCATGAATTTCAGTCTATGCATATGTGAATGAATATATGCAACATGGCAGAGGAATCAGCCTCTCAAAAATATTTCTAATAAGGACAACATCAGCGTTTTCATTTTTGAAAGACGTTGAAAATAATGAAGAATGCAAATAGCAAAAGTAGAAATAATTTAATTCCATGCTGGGAAAATGTCCCTGTTAACATTTTGTATCTGTCCTTGAAGGCATTTCTCCTTTTGTTATTGGAGAATTCTCTTCCTGCTCCTCTTCCTAACCCTATAAACTTACTTTGTAAATTTGTATTCTTAATTAATGATAGGGCTTGGATTCTTCCCTTGATTTTCTCACTGTAATTTTGAATCAACATACATTTTCCATATGTGAACATAACACGTTTTACTGGCTTTATCATTGGCTAGTATATATTTATTTTTTCTAATTCTGCTAGTGCAAATATTTTGGCTCAGTATTGTCACGCTCATGTGCGGATAGCAATTTTGCTGTTTATTTCTATTATGCCAAACATGTCTGAGTTTTCTTTTTCAGTCTTTTCTGACAATTGTATTTGTTTTTCCATGTCAGATTTGGATGACGGCTTAGTTATATTTATAAATTATAGAATTGGAATTGTTGTCTTTTGTGATATGAAGTCGTTCCATTAGAGAACAATGTGCAGTTCCATTTTTCTGTAGATTTCCAACATGAATTCATCTCCGCATCCAGGACTAACCCTTCCTAAGACATGAGGCTTGTTTTACTTAGGGCTTCTGAACATTATAGTCATACTTGTGTAGTTGTATTTTTATTACTAATTTCCTTGTCAAGAGTAACAGTGGCCTCATATTATTGACTAACAAAGACTCTTCCATCTGTCCCAGGCTCTGGAGAGGCCACATACCATGGAATGGCCTCTCCTCTTCTTTAGATGTGAGAGAATTTGTGCAACTGTTTCACTGGAGGGGGCAGTAAGGAATATGAATCCTCTGATTTTCTTTCAAGTTTACTGTATGTTCCTGATTTCTTTTTAGCCTCTGTTTTGAGTTAATTTTGGTAAATTTGTAGCCTTCTGTTGAACTCTCAGTTCATCTGAAGCTTACATTTGTGAACACAGTCCCTTCTGCATTCAAGTTTACAAAGTGATCCTGTGTACATAGTGTTGAATCACTTCCTGGGTTGTCTTTTCCTTGATCATGAATGTCACTAATTGCCAAAAAGAAGCAGCCCTTAAGATTTCTTACTTTTAACTTTGGCTTTGTATTTCCTTGCTGAGTTCTTGTGTGCTTAATTCATTTACCTCTTATTTCTTGTTGTTTACTAATGAAAATATGTAACTCTATAAATTTTCACGTGGTTTCCATTTCACTTGGTGCCATACAATGTTACATGTGCTGTGTTCTCAATTTTACATTGTTTAAAATGGATCTGAGGTGTTTTTTTTTTTAATCTTTCATGATCCCAAATTATTTTCTAAGAGTCATCTTAAATTTTAAAAGGTGAAATTTTAAGATTCTATTTGAATTATTACTAGTTTTACTTAATCACTTAAGACATACATGACTTCAATTTCATTGACATTATCCTTTGGGGGGATAGAATATGGGAGTCATTTCTGGGAAGGGGTCTATGGGCCTTGGAAAGGAAGGTTGCTTGCTATAAAGAGGAGAATTTGTTCATTACTTTATCTTGTTCCTTTGGGTCATGCTTCCTGATTTACCTATGGCTCCTTTATCAACTGTGAGGAATTTAAAATTTTTTTATGAATTTGTTGTCACTGGTCACTGTTTTTAACTCTGATTTATAAGAACATGTGTCTTCTTTCAAATAACAGTATACATTTGTACTTAATTGTTCTCCTATAAGAAGTCCTTCTTTATCCAAATAACGTGTTTGCTCTTCAGGCTAGCCTGATTTTCTAAAAAGCTTACCTGTGGTGTGTGTGTGTGTGTGTGTGTGTGTGTGTGTGTGTGTGTGTGTGTGTGTATGCATAGATTTGGCTGATTTCTGTGACAGTAGCTAGCTTCCAAATCAACTGGAAACATTTTTTTTCCTGGTGCTTTCATGTGTGTACCTGATATCAGAATCACACTTGAAACATCAAGAGGGTCCAACCTTAGTATACAGGCCCTTTGCAAGCCAGATTCAACATTTTGCTAAGATTCTGTGGGTCAAAGATTGTCACACAGCCATCCCAGATTTGAGAGGTGGAGAAATGGACTCTGGAGTTTAAATGAAGAAATTGTTTCTTACCATGTCCTCGAAGCTGACAACTACCTACCTTTTTTGAATCTGACTTTGGACGATGGATTGATGTCTCCCCCACTCCCTATTTTTCAAGGAGCTTCACTAACCCCTGAAGTCTTAGTCTCTGTTCTATGGAAAGCCATGAAAACTCCAGTTCCCAGCATGCACTTCTTTCCACCCAGTGTTCAGTTCAGCACTTCAGTTTTGAGGCTGGTTCCTTGGGAGACATTATGACATCTCCCCTCCCTTTTCTTTGTAGTTTCTGCTTCTGAGCAAGCACCAAGTAGGTTAGTAGTGAGAGTTTTGTGGTAATGACTCCAAGTTTTCTTGAGATAGCTCTTAGCTGCTCTAGAGACATCTGTTAGGTTACTTATCTCCTAGATTGACAAGCCAGAAGTTTCCCTCATGGTTGTGGATGTGGAAGTCCTCAACAGTGAAAGGAATACTAGGCCCTTCCCTATGTTCTCTGTGTTCATGGTTGTATGAATTCTTTGCAATCATTCATGGTTGCATGACTTCCTTGCAATAGTTTTTTAAAAATCAGGAATTATATATATATATATGTATATATATATACATATATATATGTACATGTATACAGAAATATGAATTGAGATATATATTGGTGACAGTAGTTACACAGCATAATAATGAAATAAGTGCCACAAACATATTAACTTGGTTGACAAACAGGATAACAAGTCTATGCACTTGCCATGTGTTTCTCCTTTCCTAGGTCCAGCCTTCCCTCTAGGAGATGTTTGCTATTCAGAATCTTGTCCTATAGTACCTTTGCCTTTCAAAACACTACTTAGGATGCTGGATATGTTGGATTAAGCAGTATATTGTTCAGATATTTTAAATTTCAAGCATTACAAAACTGCATCATACTGAGTGTAGGTTGATATATATAACATGACAAATTTGCACTCAACATTGTTTCTAAGATCCATCTAAACTGTCACATTTACATACATGTTGTCATTTCTGTGGCTGTACAGTAGGCATGTGTATGAAACTGTGCTTTAATATCAATTTATTAAATTGAAGCATTTTTTAAATCTCATAAACATTGCTTTTGATACAGGTTCTCACATAGTCCAGGCTGACCTCAACCTTACTGAGGGAGACCTTGAACTTCTGATTCTCCTGCCTCTATAGGCTTGCACCATCATGCCAGGTTCTTCAGAGCTGGGGATGAAGAGACCTATGACTTTATATATGCTGAGCTCTACCATTTCAGCTACATTCAAATCCCCTCTCCATGATGCTGCTTTGAATATTTTTGAAGGTCCCTTCCAGTATTCACACATAAGAAATTTTCCAACTTGTATAGATTCTTCATCTTCATCAAGATGTGAAGTATAAAAGATGGTGTGGCCTTATGTTGCTTGCTGTGTCTTCAATATTTTAGTGTTGATCAGACATGCCATGTGCTGCTCTGGCCTTTTTGATTCTACCTCATCATGTGTTTTCTTATTTTAATATGCTTTATTCATCCTCTTGATTACTTGCTTTAGGTGTCACTTTGGACAAGAAACATAGTCCAGGATGGCCTGAAACTCACACTCTTTCCTCCAGCTTCCAGACACTGGGCTAACAATTATTCACTGTCTCACTTGGCTCACGGTATTGATTTTTCTATTTTACCATTTCTTGCTCTTACCTCTTATTTGACATGATTTCTGTGTTTGGAAGAGTAGGTATAATTTGGCCAACTGAAGAGCATACAGATGCTTAAATATTTGCCAGACATGGAGCGTTCTTGAGAGTATTCATGGGAGTATAAGAAACGCTGTTTCAATGTGTGTTTTAAAGCTGGCTCATCCTGCTCAGTACTCTTAAGTTCAGAAATGTCAACATAGAACTCTTAAAGCTTAAGGTCATTTTATTTCATTTGAGGGTGACTGATGATATTTGAGGTCTTCTGTTTGTCTCTCAAGCTCATTACATTTCTCTCATTCTCAGAATGTTCTAGTCCCTTCTCTAGTCCCTTCTTGATGAATTCTGTCTGCAAGACAGAAATAAGCTTCCAAAGAATGTTAGAGTAGAAATTATATGGTGGGTAGTGTTTTTTTTAATTGATCTGATGGGTTATCCCAATATTTCTTACATGCATGATTACATTTTTAAGCTATCACTGATTTTAATATGCATTTGTAAACCTATTTTGCCTTTCATGTAATTTTATCTCCTCAACTCTACCCTTCATTTTTAGGTTCTACCAGTTACCTTCAGTTGGTTTTTCTATCTTTGGAAAATATGGACAGATGACACTGTCAAATGTGCCATTTAGCTGAAGAGTTGTGTGGCCCCCTTCCTTTGCCATATGTATATAATGAGAGCGATGTGCATGGGTTAATGTATATATTTATAGAGGGAACTATTACAGCTATTTTATGATATTTAAAACTAAATGCCACAGTTGTATTTTTTCCCCTAAGTAAGTCAAAACTTCCCTTAAAGGAAAGCTGAGCAAAGTAGTAATTTGGAACTAGTTGGCTTAACTTAAAAAGCTCCCTGGTGACACCAGGGCACACCACATGCTATTGCTTTCTTAGAGTTCCTCATTAAAATATTGACTACTCGTTTTCTTCAGTAAATGCTAATCCCAGCTCCCATGTACATGTGTTTACGTTTCACCACAGGCAGCCTGCCAGGCTAGAAAGAAACCCAATTTATTAATTTTACCATTTCCTTTTCAGCAAAGAAAAGATACATTAAATTAAAGGTTTGCTAAAAATAACAAGAAACAGTTCCTGTCCATGCCAGGCACATGGCTGTCTCTCAGGCTGAGGTGGTGATGGTTCCAGTCACCCATGTTCTCATCTTCTCTGTGTGGAGTTCTCTGTTCTAAAAGATCTCCCCTATAGGCCCCTGGCTTTTCTTCTGATCCTTCTTTCCAGTGTACTTTTGCTGGTGCCTGCCCATGCCCATCTGAGGAGGCAGACTCCTTTCTGTTATTGTTAAAATGTGAATAAGTATAGTTAATCCTCACTGAGCTCATGCTGCTGTGATGGAGCATTCTTCCCAGAAATCTTGGGAATTTGGGGAGGTGTGAGAGTGTTCCCATTTGGTTTATGGTTAACAAATGGATCGGTGTTATTAAAATCCACAGAGGTCCTTTGTTCACCGAGTCATTTGGAGGGCCACCCATTTGGAGGGCCACCCGTCACATGTTTGCTTTTACTGTTTGAACTGGAGCATCTCCCCAGATCCCAGAGCTGTTTCTTAACTAACCCTCTGGAGAAAGCAGCTAATTACCCAGCTGAACACCTTGCCCTTTTAGGAACTGTGGAGTAAGTGTGCATATTGCATTATCTAAACTTGCATAGTCAAGGGAATTTTCAACAAAAGCCAACCATCGTTAACCTTATCAGTGTCTTTTGCCAGGGTGAATGGTGCTCTTTACTTTGTGAAATATTTAATTTATAGACTGGATTGACTGACAGATACTCATTGTGAGGCCCATCATCCATAAGGACAAAGTGGGCATTTCGAGAGTGTAGCTGTGTACTTTGGTGCTGGGCACAATGAAATCTGTGCCCTAAAAATATAGGTTTGTATGTTCTCATAGATTTTTATCCCCCTAGTGCCCTGTGCTTCCTCACTGTCTCTCTTTGCTAAGAGCAAAGGGTCTTCACTTAAGCAGGGCTAGAAGAACAGGTCTTATTAATAATTTTCATGATCTGTTTATGCTTTGGGGAAAATGTTAAGAAAACAAGGCTTTCCCATTAGTTCATTGATTGTTTTGCCTTAAGTATCCTTAGGATTTGAAACCTAGCTGGGCATTGGTGGAGCACGCCTTAACTGGGTAGGCAGAGGCAGGCGGATCTCTGTGAGTTCAAGGCCAGCCTGGTCTACAGAGCAAGTTCCAGGACAGGCTCCAAAACAATACAGAGAAACCCTGTCAAGAAAAAAAAAAAAGATTTGAAACCTCCAGCACAAAATCCATATGGCTATATGGCTGTTAAGGTTCAGAACCCAGGCAGGGGAGATGGCTCAAGCAAATCAGGCTGCTTGCTGTGTAAACATGAGGACCCAGTTTGATACCCTAGATGCCACAGTAAAAATAGATAGATAGAATGGATAGATAGGTAGGAAGGTAGATAGATAGATAGATAGATAGATAGATAGATAGATAGATAGATAGATATATTAAATACGATGTATCATATGTCTGTGAACAAGGTGCTTGGGGGAGGATCCCTGGGGTTTATCAGCCAGTCCCTCATTACACACACATACACACACACACACACACACACATACACACACACACACACACACACACACACACACAGAGAGAGAGAGAGAGAGAGAGAGAGAGAGAGAGAGAGAGAGAGAGAGGGAGGGTAGAAGGGGGGAAAGAGAGAATTCGTTAGAAACTCCTTCCCCTACAGAGACCTTGCATTGTTTTTTCTTTGTTTTTATTAACGTGTATATTTATATGTCATTGCATGTGTGCTATGAATGTGCATGTGCCCACAGAGACCAGAGAGGGCATCCTGGAGCTAGAGTTTCATATAGTTGCAAGATGCCCAATGTGGATGCTCTGAGAATCAGCTGTGGATCTCCTGGGAGACTGACTGGTGCATTTAATCCCTGAGTCATCTCTCCAATCTGATTTCAGGGAGTTTTATTCTATCTTGTTTTCACTCAATTTGAATGAAGTTGTCAGTCTCTCTTGCTCCTTATATTCATATTTTGGGTGGGTGTGTTGTTGAGTCAGTTGCTAAAGTCTGAGCAGACTTGAGATGGATGCAAACCAGCAGCTTAATGACATCTCCACTTTAGTTTTGCTCCTCAAAGTGGTCAACTTCAAGATGCTTCTGGGGAGGACATATTTAGTTGTGAAGTGTTGTTTCATGAGGGAAACTGCCTCTTGCAGCTGGTAAGCAATTTATGCCCTGAAGCATGAAGATTTCATAGTCCTTGTAATTTTATCCTTCCTGGTGTCGCTGCAGGTGCTATTTTTATTCATATAAATATTTAATCTTCTATAAAACTTATTAAGCTGTTGGCCTCAATACTATTTTTTGGCAAGTTCCCTAGGTTAAAGGGACACAGTCAAGTACAGCAGCTTAGCTCAAGATCACAGTCTTAAATAAAAATATACAAGGCGATTTTCTGAGATTTAAAAATCGACCCTAACAAAGCTGTTTGGGCTTGGCTGGGACATTCCCCCATCATCCTGTCAGTCTCATGAGTGCTGGGCTGCTATCTGAGAAATCAGAAAGGAGACACAGGGAAGCTGAAGGGAGGGGGCATAGTTAATGCCCGCCTTCCTGTAGAGCTAGTGGAGAAAAGCCAAGAAAGCATGCAGGCAGTGCCCTTCACTTTCTTAACGCTTCATGTAACTTTTTTTTAAGCTCTTTTTTCCTATTGGTTGAGAATTTCATGCATATATGTAATGTTTTTTTGATCAAATCCACTCTTTCCTTCCCTTCCAATTCCTTCCCTATCCTCCATCAACACATTTCCTCTTAAAAAACAAAACAAAACAAAACATTGAGTTCACTTAGTGCTGCTGTGTGTAGATGGGCATAGGGCATCTACTGGAGCATGTGTAGCCTATCAGGGTCTGTATCCATGAAATAAACTGACTCCCATCCACCCCCAACAACCAATTGCCAATGGCTTCTTCAGTTAGGGGTGGGACTTCATGAGTTCCCCCTTCATCCATTTTGGGATCTTGGCTTACTTGGTCGTGCTTCACAGCCATTGTGAGCCTGTTTGTGTAATGGTTCTGTCATGTCTAGCAAAAACAAAATCAATCAATCAATTAAACAAACAAACAAAATACTGCTTTGCTGCCGATATTAATTCCTTCTGGCTTTAATAATCCTCCCAGCCCCCCTCTTGAAGTTTTGTTTGACTTTTAATCTGTAGAAACACACCCTACAATTTCTAACCTTCTCTAAGGAGCTTCCTTCTGTAACTGATATTCTGTTTGCATCTTAGAAACATTTACCATTCTAAGCTTCTTGATCAACTGGGAGGACTAACTCACCAAGTAGGTATTGATGATATCTTCTTTTCTTCAAAAGACTGTTGACAGTAGAAGTCAAGTGCAAATTCCTCCAGTTGAGTTCATCTCAGCTAGACCTAACTAGAAACTTTTAAAGAACAATGGCATTCTTTATGTGCATGTATTTTCTAGGTGTACAAGAACTTGCTGTAGTTGAACATGTCTTTGTCTTCTGGGACACTTGTGGCTCCTGAATTTGTGGTTGAACATGATGAGTACTTGTATCATGGAATATCTAGAGACCCACAGTAGTTCGGAGAGTGGTAAATATGAGTTGATCTCTTCTGGTAGACCCAACAGAGAGAACACAATTCCCAAGAAATAAAAATGAACAGATGAGGGGCTATAGAGATGACTCAGCTGTTAAGAATGTGTACTGCTCCTCCACTGGACCCCAGCTTGGTTCCCAGCACCCAGGGCAGGCATCTTCCAAATACTTGCAACTCCAGCATTAGGTGATCTCACTCCTCTGGCCTCAGGGCACCTGCTTTCATGGGCACACACCCTCAAAGTCCATTCCCCAGTGACATATTTCCTTCAACAGGTTTGACATCCCAAAGATCCTATTTCCTCTCATACCAGCACTACCAACTAAAGGCGGGGTGGGGCCACTCATTCACCCACTGCCTCTGGTTCTTATGGTCTTTCTTCCCCATCTTTCATGGTGATTCCTGAGCCTTGGGAATAGGGACATGTGATTTAGATATTCCATCCAGGGTAAGCATTCCACGATGTCTTATTCTTTGCACTTCGACCAATTGTAGGTCTTTGTGTTAATTGCCACTGACTGCAAAAAGAAGCTTCTCAGATAAGGGTTCAGAGATGTACTAGTCTATAAGTATAATGACAAAGCACTATAAGTATGTTTAATACTGTGATCATTTAGCAGAGTAATAACAGTAGATACTCATTTTGGGCCTATGACTTGTCTAGTCATGGCTTTGATGATAGTTAAATGTGAATATCAACTTATGGAGTGGGCCTGAAATCCCATTAGGAAGTGAATAGTTACTCCTATGACATTTGTGCCACTATTGTTCCAATTGGCATGTCTTTCCACACAGGTTGTTTTTGTAACTTACAGGGTTCACAGCCAGGTAAGATTTATGATTCTTTTTCTCTTCTCACAGTCTTAGCACTTTCCAACACTATGGAAGCTATCTTGGGCGATGACGCTTCCAAGTGAATACCAGCTTGACTTTTCCATGTTCTGTGATTCAAGTATATGATGTTTTCAGACATAGCACATCACCATCAAGTTTTAGAGGGCAGCTGAGATCCTGGTAATAGCCTGTAATGTTTCAGCTTCTATAGACCTCATTGTCCAACAACTTCAAAAGAGGTAGCTCATTCATGACACTGGATTTTTATTTGTTAGTCTGTGGTTTCTCATAGGGGCATTTTAACCCCATTTAAAGTCTTTTTATATGTATTTGTGGATAGATATATTTTAGGAAGTTTCTACAGTAGTGTGTTACCATATGACTTTTTAAAAAGGTCTTTAGTGTTGGTTATCCCTCCCATATTCATCCCTTCTGCCTTCCCATTTCCCACACCATTTATTAATAATTCCTGTTCCATTATTTCCCTTTAACACTTTATGCTCCTGCATTCTATCTCCCCATGCCTTGAAATCCCTCCCCAAGAGCCTCTTAGTAATTTTCTGACCTCTATAGGTATTCCCAATTGAGCATGTATACCTGGAATCACAGTGTATATCCACAGATGTGGGGAAACATGACTGTTGTCTTTCTAGCTTACCTCACTCAGAATGATTGTTCCCAGCTCTATCCATTTACCTGCAAATTTAATAACTTTGTTTTTTTAAAAAATTGAATAATATTCTATTGCATAAATGTACTACATATTCATTACCATTCATCAGTTGATGGACATCTAGGTTGTTTCCATTTCCTGGCCTTTTTTTTTTTAATAGAGCATTAAAGAACATAGCTGAGTAGGCATCTCCATAACAGGGTACAGTCTTTTGGGCACATGCTTGAATGTGATATGAGTCATATATGATAAATCTATCTCTAGCCTTTTGAAGATTCTCACGGATTCCCATAGTGGCTGTACCAGTTTGAGTTTTCTTTTTCTCAATATCCTCATCAGCATTTGTCATTGTTTGAGGTGGTGTGTGTGTGTGGGGGGGGGGGTAAAAGGCCTATGCCATGATGCACATGTAGAGATTAGAAGGCCACCTGCAGAAATCACTTCCCCCTGTCAATCATGTGAGTCTCAGGCTTTGAACCACTATTGTCAGGCTTGACAGCAAGCATCTTTAGCTGCTGTGCCATCTTGCTGGTTCCATACTCTAAGTCCTTTTTCTCTCTTACATTAGGCACTAAGATCTGTAAGAGAACACAAAACTCTTTTAACCATTTCTTCTCTATTACACTAATGATTGTTTCTTTTGGTTAGGCTGAAGCAAAATGGCACAAAAACTGCCTGGCCTTGTATGAAGTCATTCTATTTCCTGTAAAGGACTACACAGGGTTTTTGTTTGTTTGTTTGTTTTGTTTTGTTTTTGGTTTGGTTTTTGTTTGTTTGTTTGTTTGTTTTTGCACTGTACCATACCCAATTTACTTTGATATGAACTGTTAAAGTTTTACTTGATTTTCATGACTTACATTCATTCCCTCGAGCAAATAGTTATTCATCATCTCCCATCTCAGATGTGATCAGGCTCTTGGAACACACCAAACTATAGGATAAGAATGAAGTATGTTCAAATCCTTATCTACATCCCTTGTCCTTATAACCATGTGAAAGCAACAGATCTTTTATTTCTTATTCCCACTAGGAAAAAAGAAAGAGTTTGTGGCTTTCACTAAAAATGCACAAGAAGTTATTGGCCAGATTAGTTCTAGAAAGCATATAGTTTTATGCTCCTGGTGAACTCTACCTTAATTACACCAGGCAAGACCTCAGGGTAAGAAGCTAGAGTGGCCCTAGGTAGCTCTGCACCTAAGCCTGTTACATCTATCTTTAGATTGTGACCTTCTGAAAGACCACTGCACTCTTCAGCAAACCACCAACATTCTTACAAAATGAGTCAGTCCCAAAGATGGTAGGCAAGACATTGACTTTCTATTTTTTTAGTATATATTTGGAAGGAGAGAAGAGTGTGTGTGTGTGTGTGTGTGTGTGTGTGTGTGTGTGTGTGTGTGTGTGAGAGAGAGAGAGAGAGAGAGAGACAGAGAGAGAGAGAGAGAGAGACAGAGAGAGAGAGAGAGAGAGAGAGAGAGAGAGAGAGAGAGAGAGAGAGAGAGAGAGAGATCAGAGAGCTGGTGTAAAATAAAAGCAGTTTTCCCCAACTCTTACGTCTGTCAAGACAAAACTAATAAGAATGACTTCCTCTCCACGCCTCCCCACCTCTGTTATTTTTGATTGTTTTGGAAGGGGAGGGATAGTCCCTCTGTATTTTGGAGTATGCCTATAGCAGCTTTTAGCAAATAACAGCCTCAGTGGTAGGTTCAGCTCTGAAGAAAGATTTACAAATCCCTCACTGCTTTATAAATATCTGCATTTATATCTTAAAGAGAAAGAAGAAAAAGCCCCTTGCGGTTGCGCCCAGCCTCCTCACCCTCTCTCCCCCGCCCACTTTCCCCTTTTCCTTGCTTTCCTCTTTGAGAAATTAAAGATTGTGATGTGTGCAGGAAATGAGGGTCTATAAAATTGTGATAAAATGTTCCTGCAAAATTGCCTTTGAATTTTCGCCCTGAATTGCAGGCAAAATGAAATTGTTCGCTTTCAGCATTGCTTTGTTTTTGACCCCTTTTTGTGAATTCTCAAAGGAAAGAAACATGTTCCCATCTTTTATAGTAATCAAATTTATCTGGCATCTTTCAGCCTCTTGGATTACTTATGCTAGAGTTGGCTAGCCTCCGGAAGGCTGTAGCTGGTTTATTTATTTATTGTTCTAAAGTGAGGGTTTTTGACATGATGTTCTCCTGTTTGTTAGGGGGAGGGCATGTGGAAGAAGGGGGCTTTATGGCATCCTGTACATGTATGCATGTGTGTGCTTGTGTCTCACAAAAGGTATCTGATGAGAAATAATAGGCTTTTTTCCCCCCACAATCCTGGGTCATAGATACTTAATTTGCTATTTTATCATGGGAGCATAAGTCTTCTTGTCAATGATAGAAGATTTTACATAAAGAGGAATTCTAGCAACAGAGTTCATGCACAGCTTGGCTGTGGCATGTTAGTGCAGAGTAAGGGTTAACACAGACTGTTCCTGGAACAGGGGATCTGGTAGCTTTGTGATATCCTAGCTCTAATGTGATTCTTTTCCATAATAAATGCACTGTCATAGGTGGCTTGCCAGTCATGGAGATGTCACCTGCAGCAGCACTTTGTGGCTTGATAGCATTGAGTTCTGGAGGGAGAAGATTCTCTTGTCTTTTTTGCTTTCAACCCCTTTCTGCTCTCAGAACTCAACAAGCTGGCAAAATCGTGGCTGGAGACACAGACCTGCAGAAACCAAGTTTGTATTCTGAAACAAACTCCCGCACTAAGAAAATAACATTGAGGATAAATATAGAATTGTTATTATTTTTGTTGTATATGTCCTTTAACCTCCACCTGGATTAAGTGAAAAAATGAAACAAAGGGAATATTTTTTGAAAAGTGTCACCAAGATGCCACCTGTTCCTTATTAAATTCTTGTTTAGATTAAACTGTTGTTGGAAGAATATGATGGATCCAGCTGTCGCAGACTTTAAATCATGCTTATAGACCTCTGGATTATTTTGAGTTGACTCCAGCCATTCCCCAAAGTTAATTCTTAATTTTTCTTTTCTTTTCCTTTCTTTTATTTTCCAATATAGGAAAAAAAATCATGTTTATGCAACAATCTATTCTCCATACTGATTTTTCACAGCCTTTCATTGTACGGTTTTGGTTTCTGTCTGTTTCCCAGGTAACAACTCACATGTATGGCAGGGCTCTTTCTTTACAAAACTTAATACTTGGGGCCACTGAGACATCTGTATACATTTCAGAAACTGCAAAGTGAAGGTCCCAAGAACAGGTGTGTCACAGACAATTTTTGCATCTCTCCTTAGACTTTGCTTAGATACTGGGCAAAGTTTAGAATCATTGGGGTAGAGAATTGGTTGTGAGACTCCTTGCAATGAATAGAATCTATCTACACTGAGAGTTTATATTGAACAGGGTTTAGGTTAAGCAGAAGTCTATGAGTTTAATATACATAAGAAGGTCTGTATGAAGCTAATTACATCCTATTTGCTTTAAAATGATTTATTTGCATGAATTAGTTTCTAATTAATTTGTTTAATCAAAGGAGTCAATTTTACCACCTGTCACATAAAAAAAAAACAACTTTTTAATGAAGAAGAGAAGAAAATGGCTCATCAAGATTTATACACAGAATTGGAAGTTTTCAAAGCATTTCTAGATACAAGGATGAGGCATCTTCATGAGCCAGGTACAGGACACATGCTGCCTGCATGTATTACATTCCCACTCTCACGTACACACACACACACACACACACACACACACACACACACACACACACACACACAAATGCTTAAATCCATCAGAAAAATAAGGTTTACTATAGTCCTTAATTGTAAGGGATCCAAAAGGACTGTGTTTATCTGGAAGAATTTTCAAAATCATTTTCTCCTTTCTCCTCCAAGAAGGCAGTTCATATTTCTACTTCATGCATGATCATTTGAATGCATTCCAGTTTCATAGTTTCATCTCTGAATCAATGCAGTGTGGTCTGATCCACGATGGAAGGAAAGTTGCACGCTGACTTTGAAAGTGGAGGAACCTTCCTTGGCCCTCCTTCACTTTCAGACATAGTGTGTGCTTGACTGTGAACCTTAAAAGCTTTTATCAAACTATTTTACTTTTTCTGTTTGCAAAATTCACAAAGAGCTGTTCTGTAAGCTCTCTTTTCATGCCCCTCCCCTGGTTCTGTCCTAAATTTTGCCTCAAGGGAATAAACAGCAACAGTATTCAATTTCCCTTTCCGAATGTATACGCCAACACAGAGAGCTTTTATTACAAGGAAAGAAATCAAATCATTGTCACCTAAAGTGCTAATTATGTCTGATAAATGTAAGGCATACACTTAATGCAAAGAGCTTAGGAAATGATACACCTTCAGTAATTACAGTGACCAACCCAGCTCCATCAATCTACATTTTTTTTTTCAATCCTTGTTCATTTGGGTGGCTCTATTTTTATTAAATGGCTTGCCTAAGCCTCAGCAACCTCACTTGCTACTAATAGGCAAACTCGCATTAAGTATTTTGGAACTGTGTGTCACTTTTTTTTTTTTTAATGCCTGTTACACAATACAAGCCCAGATGCATGTACACAAAGGAGGGGCATGAACCACTAACAAAAGCAGTTACATTCTGCCATGTCCCTTTGGGACATAGAAGTGCTGCTGTGGGCTGTCTGCCTCTCCTTTGTGTTCATAATGAAGTCCTATGTGAGGTAATACCTGGGTGCAGCACTTCTCAGAGCGGGCAGCTGCATCCCTAGAGACATTAAGAGATTGGGTACAGGAACTTCCCTGGGACCTTCCATGACAACACTGTGGAATGGCCCCTCTTGCCCACTTACTCTTCACTAGAGAGAGCCAGTATTCCTCCAAGGGCCTGCTTGTACCCAGCATCAACCAAACCTGATGGTTTTAGACAAATGAAACAAAAGTGGGTTTTAACTACACTGGGGGAAACTGCTTTTGTTTGACCTGGCTGAGGAGTCCTTCTTATCCCTGTGGCCCCAGAGAACAGGTGGGGCCCTGTGCATATACTGGGCTGTGAGAAGTCATGCCAAGCCTGAGGACACACTGGCCTAAGGAGTGCCCAGGTTGTTATTTGTCTTTGTGCTATAAGCCCTCTGGGTTTTTGTTCCTTACATGGCCCCAAAGGTGCACCCAGTGGGATAATGAATACTTGACTGACTTCCTTAACATGGATGACTGCAGACTTTACCCCCTCCCGTGGTTCTCTTTCTATTTATTTCCTATATCTTGTTTCTCCTCTAACTCCCCCCTGCTTCTCCATCCCTTTGGTTCCTTAGCCTCACTCTCTCTCACTTTCAAGCCCTTTCTCCTCCTTTGTGCTTTCCCTTTCACTCTGAACATGTGTATTTGGGAAGACAGTAGAGAGGGGTCCCAATTCTTCCACTTCCTCAAGCTTGTCTTTCTCGGTGGTAGGGAGGTGAACCCAGGGCTTAGTGCAAACTGAATGTGTCTTCATCCCACCCCATGCAGTCTGTATTAGATCTTTTGGTGTTGGAAGGAGAGCTGGGATGGGTGGATAGCTCTGTTGAGGAAACTGGTTCACAGCATTTCCTACTGTCTTTCCTAACACTGTAGAACATAATGAGGATGCTAGGATTCAATGTTTCATTTGTTACATGGTTATGCAAACAAATCTGGGAAAAGAGTGCTATTTTCTGGAATCCTCTTTTTTGTTACTCTTAGTTTAGAGTGAGCAGCCTGCTAAATTTGCAAATTGCCAGTTCATTTCAGACTGCTTTCAAAAATACGCTTTGGGGTCGTGGTCAGTCTGCTATGGTTAAAATACAATAACATGTTTGAACTTCCTTAGTTGGATTCTGATTACACGATGGTTCACAAATGTACTTTTAAATAAAGAAGAAAACTAGAAGGGATTTCATTCTAGCTTGGCAAATTCTCAAGGACTGGGAACTATATTAAGAAAGGTTCCATGATGTTACAAACTAGTATTCCTTGAAATGTACTAGCTCTAGTCAAACAACTTTAATTGCATTAGCCAGAAGGGTAAACATGAAGTTAGTTGTAATACTGTACCCTCAGGGTAAGTTATACTTCTATCTCAGTGACTCTATAATCAGCACTAGGACACTAACTTTACTCACAGACTCTATCCTTCCAGATTATATTGTCATAGGAGCAAAGCTAATATTAAAGTATTCAGACTAATTCTGTTTAATGGTATATGCCCCACAGAGACTGCATATACACCCCAAAACAGAGAAGGCATTTATATACACAAATATTATAGCAGCAGAATTCATACAAGCCTAAACTGAGAGATAAGCAGATGCCTAATGATAAAGAAACAGTAGTATATCCATAAAATGAAATAGTACGCAGCCATGAAAGTGAGTGGCCTACAGACATGTGACATAACATGGATGGCCCTCAGAAGCACCATGATTAGTCAAAGAAACCACATCCCAAAGAGAACATATTATACAATTTCACTGAGACTAGGCAAATTTCTGTAGACTGTAGCTCCAGAGGATGAGAAAATATTCTGAAATTGATTGTAGTAATGGTGGTACGGCTCTAGGGTTAATACACCAAAGTCTACAGAGTTGGTGTTTAAAGTGTGTGTGTTCTGTAGCATAGGAGTTATGCTTCAGAACAACAGTTGCAACTGATTTTCAAGTTTGTGTTCTGTTTAGAAACACCGACTAGCAAAGAAACCCAGCATTATCCCTGCAAAGGGAAGCTTCTTACCTAAAAGTGTTTCCGTATAGGATCAAGACCCAAGCTAACACTCTGTGGAGCTGTGCTTATCAGTAGTCTATCCTGGGGTTTCCATTTCCATCAGGAAACAACAGCAACAATAATAGCCAAACCAAACCAAAACAACAACAACAACAAAACAAAAATAATATTGTATTGTGCGGTTGAAACTCTAGAAATGGGTTTTCCATGCTGATTGCTTATAACACCTCTGTGTAAATCCTTTCTGAACTTTAGGAGAAGTTGAGTTGACTATATTTAAAAACTGTGTATGGTTCTCTAACTTTTTTGGTTGCCTTTAAATATTGTTAGAATACCTTGCTTTAAACTGAGCCTTGAAGTCATCTCTAGGAAGCATCAGGACTTATCTTCTGGGGTTATTATCTTTTTAGAATGAAAGTTTGCACACCCCAGAGAATCCCTAAGTGCACGCTCACATACACACACCCTTCATTAAGTCACTGGGCCAACCACACTGCTGTGTCTCTACCACACACACAAGGGAAAGGCTTGCTGCCTCCCAGAAGCCCCCCCATAGTCTCCTCTCCAATCTATCCCTTCATTACCACCAGAGATCTGTGACCATCTGATGATAACACTTGCTTCATGCATGTGCTGCTCAGAACAATAGAAGTCTGCCATGTTATTAGCATTCTATAGTATAAACTATTTGGATATACATTCATCAGCTATGTGTCTCAGGGTCAATAATATTTCTCTAAGGTTGATTTCTAAGGAAAGTTGGTATCTTATTCCATTAGGTCAGCTATTGAAAGGTTTTTTTGTTTTTCAGGCTATGTGGTTTCTGTTAAAAGTTCTGTCATTGTGTTTTGAAAGCAACAAGAATGATGTATAAGTAGAAGGTCACAATGTCATCCAGTAAAACTTTACAGACAACACCAGGACATAGTTACAACCATTGTTGGCCAGCCCCCGAGTTAAGTAATCACATAACTACTGATCATTTTTTGTTATTGTTGCATAATATTCTACTGTGTAATTATGCCACCATTCAGTTATCTGTTCTATTCTCTATGGACATTTGAGTTGTTTCTAGTTGAGAACATTATAAAAATGTTTCTGTAATGTGTGTATGTTTTGGTGCAGTTGTGCAATGACTTCTCAGGGTGTGTTTCCAGAGACAGAAATCATGGATCTTGATATGCTCTTTGGCCCAACAGTCCAGTGTCAAATGGTTTTTGTAGTGATCTCTGCATCCTACACTCAAACCAGTGGTTTGAATTCTTATTTCTCAACAGCTTCCTCAACATTTGATGATACCAGACTTTAGAATATTTGCCAGTTTGGTGGTGGTGGCTTTGCCTCATGTAATTTTATCTATAAAATGATGGTCTCCCCTCCATATTTTGAAGTACATTTTTGTTAGGTTTGTTATTGTGTAACAGTGATGCCACTGGGATTCATTAAAGTCTTTCTAACTCACTATGGCTCATGTATAAAATCAGAATTGATGCCTGCATGTTGGTTTTTATGTCACAACACTCAGTGGAATCTTCTGTTGTATTAATTTGTCAGTAGATTATTCTGAATTTTTAACACATATGGGAATACGTTTCCTTCTTTGTAGTTCTAAAAAATAATTTCTGTATTTATTTATTTTATTTGTGTGTGTGCCTGAGTGTATGAGTATATACTGTGTGTGTGTGTGTGTGTGTGTGTGTGTGTGTTAACACATTGGATCCTTTGGAGCTGAAGTTATGGATGGTTGTGAGCCACCGTGTGGGTGCTGGGAACCAAACCTGGGTCCCCTGCAAGAGCAGTAAGTATTCTTAACTATTGAGGTATCTCCCCATACCCTTCAGTTCCCATAAAATCTTTTGAAGAGATTTCTTTTACTTTAATTTTGTGTATGTTGAGTGTCTGTAAGTCCAGGCACCCGTGGATGCCAGAAGAGAGCATAAGATCCTCTGAAACTGGAGTTCTTGGCTGTTGTGCACCAGCCTACATGGGTTCTGGGAACTGAACTCAGGTCTTTTTGAAGAGCAGTGAGTGCTCTTAAGCACTGAGCTGACTTAGCCCCTTCTTTATATTCTTTTGTTTTTCTTTGCCCATATACTGGCTATGATCTCTAGAGTAATGTTTAGTACAAGGTACAATGAATGGAAACACTCACCATTTTAATGTTAAATGTGATGATTGCATCAGATTGAGGGGTGGTTAGAGAAAATTATTTCTGATGAAAAGTAATATTTTTGATCATTAAGATCTGCTGGAATATCTTTTTAGTACAAATGAGTTCTTAAATTCTTCTCAGTATGTTCATCTCATCGAAGTGACCATTTCTCTCATTTAATCTTTAAGCATGCTAGAACACTTTGTTTTCTGATATTAAATTTACTGTATGTTCCTTGTATACAATCCAAGTTCCTATTAATTCACAATCATTTATATATTGCTGGAATCATTTGGGTAATGATTTTCCTAGGCCTGTTATATTTTTTCCTCATGAATTATATCAAACTATAATTTTACTGTGTGTGTATTAGGATGAGGATTTGGAGTCTGAGTAAGTTAGTCTCATAAAAATTTCTTCCTGTTTTTCTGGTTTGGAGTTAATTTTTCTATGATAGTTGAATTTTGTTTTATTCTTGAACATGTTATAGAGCTCACTGGTGACATAATCAAAGAGTGAACTTTTTATTTGTTGAAAAAGTTAATACTGCATAAGCTACCCCAATAGTTATTAGACTATCAACATATTTGGTTAGTATTGTTACAATTTCTATTTTTTTTATTATTTTGTATCTGTTATTATCAAGATAACTAACTGCATTAAGATAGTTTTTTGTAACATCTCTTTCTACCTTTTCAATAATTGTAGCTGATACTGTGTTTTTGTTTTTCTCTCTTAATATTCATGCATGTATTTTCATGTCATAGCACATATGTTATATGAAAGGCTAGTCTCCAGCACTGAGACCATTTTGCAGGAGACACTTTATCTTTTCATTAATGTAGTGTACACTGTGCTAACTGCCTTGCATGATCCCAGAGTGCCCTGCTCCTGGCCCCCATCTCTTTAGAGAAGTGCCATGATTACAGATAGATGTCAACAGGGTCAGTTTATCATGGATTCTGGGGACCAGAGTTCAGGTCCTCATGCTTTTAGGGCAGGTACTTCCCACTCTGAAACACCACCACAGACCGAAATTCCTCATTAATGCCATTTTTAGTGCTTTTTCCTTTTCTTCGTGTTTCTCTAAGTGCTTGGTGATTTTTGTCTTTCAGCTTTTGTTTTTCATTCTTTATTTCCTCAAGTCTAGTCAATATACCTCTTAATTTCTTGAAGTGGCCCTCACTTCTATTTGGTTTTGGTTTTGTTCTTTTATACATTCTAAACGTAGGAAGTTAATCATTACCTCCCAGAACTTCTTTCTCCAACTCACCTATAAACATGCTTGACTTAGCCACATCTCACCATTTGGATCCAATCTTTACCACTTGGCACAATGTGTCATCTCTAAGTAGCTATTTTTAATCACATTGTTTTTCTTATTTCCAAACTTGTCTTCTAGTGCTGCATTTGGGTGGTGATCTCTGGGGTATGGAATGTCTAATTAGGAAAGGGTTCAGTTAAGCTTCAGCTGGTAGAAGTTGTTGGTGGCTTGCTTTAGGGATTGGCACATGGGAGGCATGTATAGGCTTCATGTGGGCATGAGAAGGCACAGCCATGTGGTTGTTGAATATAGTGTCCCATGTTGGTTATTAGGTCACATTTGTTACTCATATTATTGAAAATCTTTGATTTTTTCTGTCCATCCATTAATGAGCCAGACAAATATAAATTAAATCTCTAGCATTGCAAAATGACATTCTTTTATAAAAAATATTTTAGCTCTCTCTCTCTCTCTCTCTCTCTCTCTCTCTCTCTCTCTCTCTCTCTCTCTCTCTCTCTCTTGTGTGTGTGTATGTGTGTGTGTGTGAGTGCTTTCATATACCAGGTGTAGACAAGTTTCTACAAAGGCCAAAAAGAAGCATTGAATCCCTAGACATGAATTTATAGGCAGTTGTGAGCTGCCCTACATGGATGCTGGGAAAGAAACCCCTGCCTCTGTTATGATATTTTAAAGTTTTCTTTTTTATTTGCTTGGGGTAGAAACACCTTGAGCCTGTGGAATGTTGTCTTTCATCACTTCCAGAACATTCTCTGTTCCTTTCTTTTCAATGATATGCTCCTACCCATTTATCTCCATTTTCCTTCTTGACTTCTTGACTTCAGATGTTGTACCTTCTTCACATGATCTTACCCTATGATGTAAGGAAGTCCAACATCAGTTGTGATTTTTTATTGAAACAGTTTGTCCAAACACTCATAGCTCACCATGTTTCAAAACAGTGAAATCTATAAACTAATTTTTAATTTTCCATTAAAAAGTATTAATAGATTGTGTGATAGACTTATGCTGAGTTTGGACCCCAAGGCCTTACACACTTGCTTGTCAGGGACCCTATCACTAGGATGCTTCATAATGTCTTTGAGCATTTGCTCACTTTTTGTTTTGTTTTGATTTTTGAGGCAAAGCCTTGTCCTATATCTCAGGCTGGCCTCAAATATGGGATCCTCCTGCCTCAGCTTCCCAAGTGCTGGGATTATAGGTATGCACCATTAAATCTGCTCCTAACCTAAGGTTTGAAGAGATGATTATTTTAGCCACCATTATTGAGTAGTCAATTCTATAGTTCAATTTCAGGAGAAAATCTAGACCAAAGACAGAAACTCTGGGCCCATCACTTTTAATCCTACCTCCATCTTTGTAATAACAATAGTCTTTGTAATAATGTTAAGCTCAATGCAATTGCCTCCTTCCTAAAGATAAGTGTGCCAAGGTCCAGATTATAACTTTTTTAAGTCATAGAGCTGTGACTTGACCTCACCTTTGTGTATAATCATAGCCCACACATGACAATAGTACACATGTCTTCTCTGTCCAGGTTCAAATTAATTCTGCCTCTTGCATGTGTGCCCTCCTGTCTTGGAGTTTGGATTCCATATTATTTCACTGGTCTTGGGCTGGTCTTTCTGCTGCTTGCTAAGCTCCTCACCTCAGACCTCAGACATTTGAGCACTGACCAGTAGGAAAGGTTACTTATGTTACATAGATGCTGCAAAGAAGCTATGAGGTGGGCTGGGGTCATCTTTAGTCTACAGAGCTTGCAAAGCATGCATAAGGCCCAGACTCTGTTCAGCTGACTGGCAAAGACATTCCGTGCACAAACTTTAGAAGATTCCCACACTCCACAACTAGATATTACAGTCTATTATTTTTAATATAACGCTCATACATATTCATTGTGAAAATCAGGAAACACAAATGAGCAGATGGCACCTGGCGTCATACCCAGAGATAGTCCCTTATGAGCTCTTCTGCCTCTTTTGCTCACACACACTGTATTTACAAGCATGCTTTCATGCCATGCCTGCCTGGCTCTTGGCTGGTTTTGACCAGTTGCATCACGTGTGGGAATGATGATCACACACTGAACAATGTGGATTAAGACCAAACCCAGGGAGCTAGACCAGATGCATTTTATACATATCTTGTAAGATATTGCATCACTTTGGATGAAAGAGAGACAGAGAGAGGAGAGAGGGAGGAGTGATAAGGGGAAAGGAGGGAGGGAGAGAGTAGAGAGAGAGAGAGAGAGAGAGAGAGAGAGAGAGAGAGAGTAGCATGTCTTATTTACCATCCTGTCTTCTAACATTATGCAGTACTCACCATTCCTCTATGTAACATGGAGATATAGAGATACTGGGTATTCTGGCAGCAGAAATAGTTATGATAGCTAACACGGAAAGCTTGGTCTTTGGGGTTAAGGCTACTGTGGTATTATTTTTTCCTGTTGCATTTTCTGTGCTGAGCATAGTAGCTATTTCAAAGTCTGTAACATAAAAGTGATCGCTTTGATATATGAGTGTAAAGTTATTTGCATCTGGGGAGCTTTTTAACAGTTCCTAAAAACCCAGGAAAATTAGATCATGTTTCTGTATTTCATTTGACAATAAAACTATTGAGAAGAGCTGGTTGTTGGTGGTCTATACCTGTGATCCCCCCTGCACTGAGGACCTCTGGGACTTGAGGATCCTGAGGTTAAAGCCAGCTTGGGCTACATAGTGAGAGCCCCTGTCCAAAAGAAGATAAGGATGGGCTGGTAAGATAGAAAGGAGGAAGAAGAGGAGAAGGGAGGATGAAAATGCTAAGATGCAAGGTTAACTCATGTCAAGGGTAGAAATAATTTTGGAGTAAAAAGCTAATTGGTGCAATAAACTCTCCCTGCTACCACCCAAGCATGGATACTAAAATCTACAAATGTTACAGTCCCATATTAAATGAGGTAGTATTTTGTATCAGCCACACTCCTCCTTACACATATTTAAAAATAAACTACCAAGTAATTTATTATAGATAACACAGTGTGTCAGTGCTGTGCAGAGTGTTCTGGGAGCCTGCTCTGGGGGTGGTAATGGGAACAGTCTGCACACAGACAGCACAGAAGACCGTTAGCTCAGAGTTTTTCTAGCACACCCTTACCTGTACTCACAGGTAGGGAACTAGAGTTGACAGCAGATTTCTAATCAAGGGGTCATAAACAACCACGGGAATCCTACATAAGAAATTACATAATTTTTAAACTGTGGGATGACCTGAACCCTTTTCAGGTCGGTTGAGCCCAGCGTTGTACAAATGCCTTCATCACCCGAACAGTGAGCAGTTTGTCTCCCACTGTATGTCCCTATCACAGCATCAAGGCACTGAGTACCCTCTAGGATCACCTCTGTCCATTTGGCCAAGCTTCTCTGCAGTATAAACTCCCAGCAGGGAACATACTTTATCAAAGGATTTGTATGTTTAAGCTTTTGCATGGTCATGTGTGGGGGGGTACAGGTGCATGCAGATGTGTAACTGTGAATTGATAAGGCTGGCTTTTCACGTGGGTGCTGGGGATTAAAACTCTGGCCCTCATGCTTGCACAGGAAGCACTTTATACATGGAGCCATCTTCCCAGCCCTAAAATTCTGCTAAGGAACTGGAAAATCATTCTCTAGAAGGCAGTGCTGCTTTACATTCCTGCCGAGAGTGTCTGAAAGACTGTTAGTTTTGTCATTATTAGGAGTAAAATGTTTTCAATCAGGTAGGCTAAAATAGGAACATATATATATGCATATATATATATAATGTTTGATCATCATTTGTGGGTTTAATTGTATTTTTTATATTTATGATATCTTTATATTTATTTTCTATAAATTGATTTTGTTGTCTTTCGACCAAAGATTGGATTATTTGGATTATTTCTTGCTGATTCATTAGTGACATTTGGGAGTGTGTACAATATACACATTAGGTTTATTTACTGTTAATTGTAGGCAGATCTGTGTCTGGCCACTGAGTTTTTGTTTTGTTGCTGTTGTCTTTGCTTTTTGCTTTTCTTCCTTTCTCATCTGTGAAGTGGAAAGCCTGCAGTCATCTCTGATGCTGACTCCATAACTTTAGAAAGGTGTACCCTTGAGAAGCACAACATCGGGTACAGCCAGTGCAGACATTTGTTCTGATTTTCCAGGAGCTGTTCCTGTCTCATCTTGCCCCAGCTTAATTATTGACAGCATTGTCTCTCTGCAGTTTAGATGATCCTTCCCACAATCCCCCTGGGATTAGCTCATGCTCAGATTTGCTTGGGCCTGAGGCATTCAGGGGTCTAGGTCAAATATTTCTGTTTCTAGTGTGGTTATTGTCTATTCAGATTCTTTTGTTTGGTTTCCTTTTCAACTAACTGGAAATGTATATATTTTCTTAGAAAGTGACTTGTTTTCTCTCAGGGTTTGAATTTGATCAGCATATGTTCCCAAAATTTCCATTTCTAGGTTAATTGTAAATACTACCCCATTTTGGCTTCCTCACTTAAGTTGTTAAGTCTCCATTTTAGTATCAATACTGTCATTATTTATTATTATTATTATTATTATCATCATCAGACAGTTTTCTGTTTCTTAAAATCTTTCCATTTCACTTGTAAAATTTAACATGCTTTTGTTTTCTGCTCCAGCCATCTCTGCCTTCTTTGGAAGTATTGTTAACTTCATTTTCGAGCCTTTCATGGTGAGGATTAATTAATTTGTCATTCTCTTGATTTTCAGTGAAAGATGGGCTAGGTCACAGGTTTCGATGTTTGTGCCACTATGGCCACATGCCTTAGATTATGGATGGATGGCTATCTGTTTAACAGCTTTAGATATTACAGCTGTCCATATCCCAGTCAACAGATGCCCATTGTGGAACTCCATCAAGAAGACACACCCTCCTCCTTAACTCATGGCCTAATTCTGGAAGGTTATATGCTAATTTTTTTCTCTGTAATAAAAATTTGTTCCTTGTTCATTTGTTTCTTAAGAATAATGTCTCAAAGAAGAAAGCCACAGTGTTACTCATTTGATGGCGTGGGAGAGTCCCTCACCTCTTAGACTCCCATCCATAGAGTGGGAGAGGGCTTGCTTCTATGCATCCTATGAAAATGGCAGGCTGTCTGCACTCATCACTGGTGTGGCTATCAATGTGGTATCACCATTGCCCTCCTATTAACAGAAACATTGGATTCACTGAGACAGGACTTAGCAATAGTGCTCTCCAGCAAGAAAAAAAATATCAAGTCTTTCTTAATGAATTTAAAGCATAGTTCAGTATGTCCTGGCTACAAGTGAGCAGAGCTAAACATGTGCTTTGCCACATTATCTAGCCAAAGCAGTAGGGATAAACCATTGTATACATCAGATTTTTGGTTCACTTATTGAGTTGGTGGTCATCCTTGTGTATTTATTATAAAATCCCAAATATGAACACTTCTAAGACCGAGCAGAGAAAGACCATTATCTTAAAACCATATCCAAATAGGGGTCATTTGTGTTTGTATTCTTGAAAGGCTAATGCCATTTAAAATTTGACTTTATTTTATTATATTTTATTTTATTTGAGACAAGGTCTCTTGTGTTCTAGGCTGACCTTGAACTTGCTATGTAGATTGAACTCTGGATCCTCCTATCCCTACCTTCAGGAGGCTATAGGCACTTGCCTCTGGGTTCTATTTAGGATTTTAGCTAACACATGTTTGCAAAACAACTTCTTTGACTAAAATCTCTAGATGGCTTCTTCACTTCAACAAAAATCTTGCTGCTTTCTTACTAGTACAAAGAACTTGTCGATGTTTTGCCTAAAATGCTGTTTGAAGTTCTGTTACAGAAGGTACCAGCAGAGCCTTCCAATAGCAAATGTCTCTATTTCTCACATTCCTCTATGTGACCTTAAGAGTTAAACTACTACACGAGGGAATTTTTCTTTAAAATTAATTTAACTGAAAAAAAAATCTCTTCAAATTGTATTGTTGGCTTCGGCGCAGGCCATGAAATAATTTTCCATTGGACCCCACCATTCCTCGAAGGTCAGCTCTGAATTGGGCTGTTGCTGCCCTGCTGCAGAGTTTCCAAGCTACGTTAATTTTGGGTCTGCCGTTGATGGATGGAGCAGTTTGAATTCTGACATGTAGCAGGCTGACATGAATGACCTGCACAGGCAGATGTCAGCCTCTTATTTCATGGCCGTTTGTCAGGAAGGAAAAACAGCGTCTGTTCAGGCTGCTGTGTTCTAAGGTGCCTGTGTGAAAGTGTACACACATCTTACATAGCTGGAATGAGGCAGTATGCATAAGTATTTGTATGATACATTGACTCATAAAGGAATAGCATAGTGATGTGTACATTATGGTTTTATATGCTGTCTTATGTTTTGGTATATATAAATGTTGGTGTGGATGCTAACAGAAGTGTCGTCTGTTTTTGATTCACACACACTGGAAAAAAAAAAAAAAGGCTTTTTGAGTGTAGAAGTAAAGCCAAGGGTCATTTCCTCACACATCCTTTTGTAGGCTACTAAATAGCCATCCCGCAAAACGGTGATCACCCAGCAAGCATATCAACATGGAAGAGACACACCCTGCCAGGCAGGGAAGATACCCCTTGGAGGTAGGAGTGAAGCTAGGAAGGATCCAAGGAAGTGGGAACCCAGGAAAAGGGCAGAGGAGAGGTGCTGGCAACTTTCAAAGACTTGGCCCTGCTCTGCAGACAGTGTCCCTGGGGTAGGAATAGGCTGGTGGGCTGTCTTAGGAACTGAGAGAGCTGTGCTTCCTTGCAATCCGGCTGCTTTCATGAAAGAGTTGAAATAGCTCGGAGTTCATGAATCATAGTGACCTGAGGCCGCTCAGGCCCAAGGATCACCTGCTTAAGCAGGAGCCTTGAAGAGGAGGAACAAATGAGCTGGGAGGGTTCCCTGACACTGCCTTGAACACAGCTTTCTCTGCGTGTGGACCGCCCTCTCCATCCCAGCCCAGAACCAGCCTTCCTCCCACTCCTGCATCTGCATCTCTGGGAAACTTGAAAAGGCCAGTTCACAGTCAGACACGTGTTTATTTACAGACTTTTATGTCTGTAAACCAATCACATGCATGTGATGGCTTTATTTTTTTTAAATTAATAGATGCGTAGCCTTTTGAAAAATCAAGTAGATGGGAAGCTTATGAACAAAAATAGCACTTCCTCCAGTACACTTTCCATTTGCTCTGATCCTGATGCCCAAAGGAAGCCATTCCCCATTCATTTTCCTATCTTCTCCATTGTTTCTCAATTGATCTGTATAACACATCATCAATTCCAACGAGTGTGATCCCACTCATGTCCATCACCCCTTCCTCCCTTCATCTTTCATCCCTAAACTGGTGTTAAGGTGTCTAGCTATACTATGGTAATATATTCAGGGAAGCTATATTACTGTTCTTTAAAACACATGCCTTCATTCATTTCTCTTGGTGATTTTATATATATATGCTCTAACCCCTTCCTAATAAAATCTTCTGCTAGTCATGCCTACCAGTTTACAGATGGTATGCCCTCCTCCTGAGACCTGCGCACACACACCTACTTCAGTGTGGGTTGTTGCCTTGAAAGTCTGGCTTACGATTCCTCCTTTAGGTTCTTCATTTTTTGTTAACAGTCTTAACCATGGGCTAGAGAGATGACTCAGCAGTTAAAGGAGCTTGCTGCTTTTACAGATGATCAGGTTCAGTTCCCAGCACCACTCCTGGTGACTCACAAATGCGTGCAACTCCAATCCCAGGAGTTCAAACCTCCTTTTTTGTTCTCCTGAGCACCTGCACTCACATGTGCTCACACACATATAAGCGTGTGCTCACGCACGTGCGCACGAGCACACGCACACATATCTACATATAAATAAAAATAGTTACCACTCCCTCTTTATATTGTTTCTCCTTGACCTTTTGGGGCAATTTTCCTGGATTTTAGGCTGTCTGCATTCTTAATTTTGTCTTGTTTTGAGTACTTCATAGGTATATTCCTCAGAAATAAAAATGTATAGAAAGACAAGTGTACAAGCGTCTTGAACATTTAAGCACCTGAAAATATTGCTGCAGCTGGTACCTGATTCTACTTTGGTATAGAATCTGAAAACAATTTTGTCAAAGATCGTTGAAGGCATAGGCCTGCTTCCTGGTTTACATTATTGCTGCGGAGAGAAGGGAACTCATTCTCTTTCCAGTTCCTGTCTTATGATCCTTTCTCACTCAGCAAACATCTAGAATCTTCTGTGTTTCCTCCAGTATTTTGTGGTTGGGCAGAGCCATGCCTGAACAGTCTGTTCACCTTCACTTTGCTGGATACCTATTTGCAATGTTTTAATATGAAGATTTTGTATCTTCTGGTTTGAGAAATTTCCTGGAATTTATCTTGGGTAATTTCTGTAACCATATTTTCCTTTTTCTTCCACAGAGGTTTTTTGTCACTGTCAGGGTAGCTGGGTATAGTCTTCAATTCTCTTCTGTTGGCCTTTCATTCTTTCAGATGTACTTATTTTCTTCAGTTTATCTTCTATTTTATTTTCAAAGATAACCTTTATGTCTATTTATATGTGCATGAATGCATGTGTGTATGTGTGTGTATGTGCGCATGTGTGCGTGTGTTTGTGTGTGTGTGTGTGTGTGTGTGTGTGTGTGTGTGTGTGTGTGTGTGTGTGGGTTCCCCCAGAGGCCAGAAGAGAGCATCAGATGTCCTGGGGTTACAGGTTGCTGTGAGCTGCCCAATGTAAGTGTTAGGAATTGCACTCAGATCTTCCAATTGTAATACACTGTCTCAACCACTGAGCCATTTCTCCAGCTCCTGATTTACTTTTACAGTTCTGATAATACAGGATTCCAGTGTTGGAATTGTGTCTTTGTCTATAGGGTTCTGTTCTTGGGAAATGAATCTCTCTCATTTGAGTCCCCCCAATCTCCTTCTTCCCCCCCCCCCATCACCTGTCTGCCTCCATATGCCTGGGGTTCGTTGACTCCTATGTTCTGGAGTGAGACACTGCAAGGCTGACTGGCTGGCCTTGCTTTCCGTAGGGTGGTGCAAAAAGCCTTGTTATCACAGGGGACTTTAGGGCAGATGTTTGATTTTCCTAGAGAAAAACCCCTTTGGTGTGTAGCCTAGTGAACAGCACTGTACAGATTGCAAACTTTGCTTACTAGTGTTCTGTCCTCCTAGGATCTTGAAACATTTCAAGTAGAACAGTCCTGGTGATAAGTCATGGGTCATCCAAACCCTAAGCAGAAAATCTGCAACTTTAATAGCTCCTCCCACAGACCCTCCTCCTATTTTCAGACTTTTTTCCTTGTATGCTCCAGTGTGTTTGTCTCTCTGTGTAGTCTACGTACAGTTACACACACACACACACACACACACACACACACACACACACACATAAACACAGAGAGACAGAGAGAGACAAAGAGACAGAGACAGACAGAGACATAGAGACAGAGAGAGACAGAGACTGGAGGAGGCTGTCCATTGGCCTGTTCTGTTGCTCTCTGCTCTATCGTTTAGAGTCAGGGTCTCTTGGTGAGGCTTGAGCTTGGCTCCCAGCCCAGAAACCCTCCTGTCTCCCCTGTTGCCTTCACAGTGCTGGGTTTATAGGCACCTATGGCCACTCAGTCATTTATATGGGTTAGGAATTTGAACTCATGTTTCTAAGCAAGTGCTCATACCCACTTAGCAATTGCCCCACCTCCTTATTATCCTGTTTAGGATTCTGTGAGCAAAACCCACTCACCTCTCTACAGAGATCTGCTTAAGCCTGGGGTGCTTTCCCATGGTAGTCTCCTCCCTTCTTGCCTTCATTTCTTCCAAAGATCTATACACATTTCTCCTGCTTTCATTTGTCTTACAATTTCCTTCTCCTTGTGGGTTTTACCTTCAAATAAATCCTTTTATTACTGTGATTTCTTTCTTATTCCTTTTCATGCTGATTGCTTTGGTGCAATCCGGAGAGAAAGCGGAGACAAACATGTGTTTATTCTGCTGTGTTTAACTGGAAGTCCGTGAGACTTCACTTTCACACCTGCTTCTAATGCAGCTGGATTTGTACAGGGAAAGCTCCCACCTTCGGAGCAGAGAAAAATCCTCATTTCTCATTCTTCCCTCGACACTATTCCACACACAACCCAGTAAGGTGGCATGTTCCTGTTTTAATATTAACTTTCAGGAAGGGAGATGATTAAACTACGGTGCTCTCAAGGGTATGCAGATGAAGAAATGTTCAGCGATGGGGGAAGCCCCCTGGGGCCGCTGTAAACCCAGGGTTTAGAGAGTCTTGGCTTGGAGTTTTCTGTTTGTGGACAAATGGGTTTATCTTCTCCAAAATATATTAGTGGCTTCTGTTGCATACACGGTATGAAGAAAATCAAGCAGACAACATACACTAGTGGAGCAGGGGAGCTGGTACCTGCAGATTGGTCCAGGGCAATAGCATCCAGCATGGCTGTGGCACGGATAGGCTATAGATAGGGGTCCTAAGATGTTTCATAACCAGCTCTTCCATATGAAGGAAGTGGAGTAGAATAATTTTTCTCCACCATTAATTTGCAAACAACCATGGCACAGACTTTGTCTCCTTATTTTTGATTGGTGTGATTTCTTATGTCAAAGCAGACTTGTGTGCCTGGAATAACTTGCTAATACACAAGTTTTTTCTTCATGTTCCTTGTTTTTCTTTTCAGAAGCCTTCTATGACTTCCATCAGGCATCAAGTCCATACTCTTGATGTGATGTTTAGATACCTTTACTTTTGGACTAGTGTTTGGAAACCATGTGTGTAACTGCCCATTTATGGAGTGACCTATTAGCCATGTATATTGTTTATTCGTTCAACAAACTTTTGTGTGTGTCTTTAGAGTGGGATCCAGGAAGGGGAAATATGTATGTCTGCTTTTAGAGAGCCATGCTCTTCTGAGAACCACAGACCTTGAACCAGATGCAACAGAATGATATGCAACAGATTTATTTACTCCACAAATGTCTATCAGTAAATTCCGTGCAAGGGTCACTATTCTAAAGCATAACTCTTCAAGAATTTGGTCATTTGAGCTGATTTAAAGACCTAGGGCCAAAGTGTTAATGGTAATGCCTCATGCCTTAGATATCAAAAAAAAAAATCACTAAAGTGCTTACATTGCTTCATTGGTGTTTTTGCTAATCCTCTTTGATGTTCTGCTCTTTACTGCTCTGTTTGCTTGCCAAAAAAATGATCCTGTCTATCTCAAGTTGAAAAGGGTAACCTGTGATTGAACATTAGTGTGTGCCTGTGTGAGAGCTCTAAATGGTGCTGGGGATTCAAACTCAGGCCCTCCTGCATGTGAAGCAAGCACTCTTGCACTCTGAGCTCCCTCCATAGGCTTTCTATTCACAATTTATTTCATGACTGCCTAGAGAATAAAGTTCTCTGAGAGGGCAATCTTTCCTTTGTGCCATGTAGCCCAGGTAGATCTCAAACAGAAGATGGTCCTGGCTCAACCTTGTGAGTGACTCATCAGACCTAGCTCATCTAATGACTGTTGAAGGACATTGATCTACCACCTTCCATATGTAATCCACAACTTACAGTGTATGGGGGCCTGTGAGAATACTCTTTTCCCTGGATCCTATCTCACACTAAGTTCTTAAGTCTTTTAAAAAAAGGAAAAGAAAAAAAAGACACATCATACACATCATTGTTTTACTGTCAAAGCCAGTGTTTATCAAAGAAGCTGAATGTAGTGTCATGCTCCTCGATTGTTTTATTAACGTTTTCGTCTCATCAAACTGCCTAAACCAATTACTTGTCTTATTTATAGTTAGTTATTCACCATTTTACACTGTTTTTAAACATTATTTCTATGTTTTAGTCTTTTGTCTTATAGACAGTGTACTGGCGGGTTTTGAGTGTCAACTTGACACAAGCTAGAGTCATCAGAGGAAGGAGCCTCAGCTGAGGAAATGCCTCCTTGAGATCCAGCTGTAAAACATTTTCTCACTTGGTGATCAGTGTGGGAGGGCCCAGTGTATGATGGGTGGTGCCATCCCTCAGCTTCTGATCCTAGGATCTACAAGAAAGCAGGTTGAGCAAGCATGGGAAGAAGCTAGTAAATAATACCCTTCTGTGACCTCTGCATCAGCTCCTGCCTCCAGGTTCCTGCCCTGTTTGAGTTCTTGTCTAGATTTCCTTTAGTGATGAGATGCTTAAGTGTAAGCCTAATAAACCATTTCCTCCCCAACTTGCTTTTTGGTCATTGTATTTCGTTGCAGTAATAGAAACCCTAACTAAGACAGGCAGTATTGATTTTTGATTTGTTCTTATAGGGTCTTTTCATGTCTCAGTTTTGCATCTTAGGCCAGTTTACAAATTCTCTCTATCCACATAATCTGGGTTTTTAAATTTTTAAATAACAGTATATTTCATACATTTCAAATGTAATATATGACATTGCATAGCATACATGTGTATAACAATATCCCTGTGAGTATACATGTCTATATACACATATATATGGCTAGAACTTTGTGTCTTGCTTTGATCACACAGCAACCAGTGTTGATAATTTTGTATATACACATGTCAGGGATATTATTTTAATCACTTCATAACAGTCCCTCTTCTATATGTTTTATGATTATTACACCATTCCTTCTTTGTTGTAGTCACTGGGCACTTTAAATATTTTACTATTAGATGGGGCTTTATTAAACATCACTGCTCTTAAGTGTGGGTTCTGTGCAGACTTCTTCCAAGAGCAGATGCTGAGTGGTGGAATTGCAGTGAAAAGCCATTTTATAGACCTTGATGGTAGCTGCCAGGGTTTGAAGAGAGGCCCTAGCCACAGTCACAGCCACTAGAATTGGGCAATGTTATATTTCTCTCCTTGATAAATTTACTGCTTCTATGGAAGAGAGAGGCTTTGAAGAGCAGTGTCTGGCACCTGTGTATTCTCCTCCCCATCCTTTTCCTCCTCCTCCTGCATCTCTGTGCCTGGGCTGGACCAGCTCTTCTAAAAAAACACTTATTAATTGGGGGGATGACAAAATCTGACTGGATGTTTCATTTGGTTAGTATTTCTGAAGTTACTTGCAGGTCTGAAGATATTTCCTAAGTTTGCTTACTCATAGTCCCTGTCACTTTCAAGTGGGCCTTTGCATCACTGTCTTCTAAGTCCAACAGGCCACTGCTTAGCCACAGTTGTAGAAATGTATTTATTTGCTGTCTCTTTGTTTCAGATGATTTCTAAAATGCAGGAATTAAAGCATGGCAGAACTGTCTATCTTGTATCTTGTTGGCTTCATCCATTGCCTCAAGGACACCAAGTCCTTGTGTGGAAACCAGAGTCATCTACTTTTCTACCACTGTAAGAATGTGAAACAGGCTGAAGTTTTACTGTGTAAAAACCACTTGTAGTTTCTGCTACCCGCTGAACATAAACATTTTCAGAACAACAGCCATTTCTTCTGCCTTTCTTTAATGCCTTGGTTACCCTTCACCTTCTAAGAACACAGAAACTCTTCTTTCTATTGACTAACTAAGGAAGTGTGTGGTTACTCCTATTCTGTTGGCAGGCACTCTAGTTTAAGCATTTTCCACACATTGGAAGTCTGTCCTGGAGACATTTTCTTTCTATCTCTTTTTAATCTTTGTTGATTTTTTTATTAGATTGACATTTTAAGGGAAATGTTTCCTTGCTTTTCAAAAAATAATTTTTATGTCTGATTGGAGATGCAAAATGTTTTATTACAGAAGAACAAAACAGAAACAAACAAAAGGAATTAGTCTTGTCCTTCTTACACATAGATTACAGATAGCTTCTTGTCCACTATTCTGGACTCTGTGAATTTGAAACACACACACACACACACACACACACACACACACACACACACACTCACAGAGAGGTATGCACGCACGCACACACACACACGTGCATACACACACGCACACACACATGTACACACACACATGGACAAAGAGAAGGAGGGAGAGAGAAATTTTGAATGACACATAGCTGAAGTTAGACACACAGAGATTAAATGTTGCCAGTTACAGAAGCTGCTGGCTGGAAGCTGGTATTTCCATACCATATTTTTCTTGAAATGTGAAGCTTTGAGTTCTCCATCCCAAGTTCTTAAAGAAAATATACACTTTGCAGACGTTCAGAGAAGGAATTAATACTCACAGAGGACACATGGTATCTGTGGGCCATGTGGCTTTTAAATCTTTTGCATGCTGATGATTGAGTATGTGTATGAAACTCACATGTAAAATCCAGACCTGACCAAGACCTAACTCCTAGTTCCTCTAGCTTTCTTGACAGTGATGAGAATTAAGAACCCAGTGCCTGCATCTCAGAACTTGCCCTTCTGATACTCCACCTCTGCTCCATGTTGAGGAATATGGACATATTATATTCAGGGAAATCCCTGATAACCAACTACACAACCCATAGCAGCCAATGAGGCTCTTCAGACAGACAAAGAAAAACAAGAGTAGATATGCATTATCCTTTCTTTCTCAGGGGACTCTTTCAGTGTTGCATGGTCATCCATTTCTTACAAAGAAATCATGTTTTTAAACTATATGTTTAAAACACTTGAGGCCTGCAATACCTCTTGATAACATTCAGGAAATTAAAAGGTGAATTGTTACTCTCCCTGACTGAGATTGGGCATACCAACTCTTCTCTGAGTTTATGAATGAACAGTCAGATACTAGTGGAACTTTCTGGGTCGCCTATGTTACAACCTGGTTGGAATACAACTTTTAAATATCCTTCACAAGCTGTCATTGTTCCTGGTATAAATGTGGTAGCCAATCCCTTAAGATTCTGTTACCCATCTCCTTTCTGTTTTAATAGCCCAGGGTCTGGTGACATCCTTTAAAAGATAAAGAGTGGTCTTGAAATCATTCGCTAATATAAAACAGTCTTTAGTCTCTTTATGGCAAACTGAAGTTGACACACTTAAAGATTACATATTTGATTTTGCTGGCTGTCGATACAGAAAAACACAGTAGGGGCTGTGAACTCCACAATAGAACCTGTTATTTCCAGGGTCTTCCCTTCCAAGTGGTGTCATTAATTTCCAACTTTATTTGGACTCTATTCAGGGCTTCTGTTTTGTTTTTGAGGTGGAGTTAAGTCTGGAGCTTTTTGATTTGCCTGGGTTTTCTTGTTAAATGTAAACTGCCTCTGAGAAGGTTGAAATGAGGCTAACATTTTTCCAAAGTGTCTACCTCTCAGTCTCACAGAAGAGAAGCTGGGAGGTTTTTTTTTCTTCCAGTGTGCTGAAATATCATGACACCTGTCTAGACCAATTAGAGAGAGAGCAAGCCTGAGTCTCTGCAATAGAAATGATGGATGGGCCAAAGATGGTTTTAGTAACTCATTAGCCAAATGCTACAAAGAAATAAAAGTTGTTGTGGTTTTTATTTTTCATTTACATCAAGAGGCTGCTTAAAAGCCCCAGCGTTTTCTCCATTACCTCTTTTTTTTATGCAGTTGAAAAAAAGCAAAAAACAAAAAACTATCAATTCAAACCACCTCAAATTTCAAATGCAACCTGTCTCAATGCCTGAGTCTTTTTAGTTAGCCCCATCATATTTCCTAGCTAGTAGAATTTCTGAGCTGGGGAAGGAAAGCATCAAGGCTTTCAGAGTAACTTGAATCCACCTCTTTATGGGCCTCTCTCCTTCAGGAGTTGTAGGGATGCTGTGGGTGCCCTGTTCCCCCTTTTCCTTTCTTCTTGAGTTCATATCAATTGATCATTTTGGGGGGTTTGCTTTTTGTCTTTTGGTACCCTCTCTGAGTCTCCATCTTTTTCCTGTAACTAGTCCTCTGGCAGCTGTGTCTTTCTTTGGGACCTTGGAAATCACTAGGCCTTTCTTCATATTAAGTCTACAATATCAAAAATGAAATTTTGACTTGGTGTCAAGGTGGCCCTGCTTATAATAGGAATCTTAAGCATCAGTGCAATTTGAAGGATCTTCCCTCACCCATCCCACATCCCTGCCCCTCCTCCCTCTCTCTGAAGGAAGGAAGGCAGGCAGGAAGGAAGAAAACAAAAATGTTAGAATCTGCTGGAGTCCAACGACTCCCTGGTTATTCACTCTGAACAAAGGGCTGGGCAGTCTCAGCCCTTGTGACTGTTGCGTGAAATCCCCGGCAACATACAGAGCAGGAATGGAAGCAGAGTGTGCTGGGAGATGGATTGCACCGTGCTCTGTATTTATGTATCAGTGGTCTTGTTTGTGCGCACACGCCCAGGCGTGCGCACACGTTCACACACACACATACACACACACACACACACACACACACCACGTGGGAGGTGTGGGGAATTGGACTAGATTTATAGCCCCCATCACTGCTTTCTATCCTTGGGGATCAACTTTGTTACAGGAACACCAGCGGGGGTTTATTACAGTGTGTGGCGGCAGGTATGGGGCTGTGTGTGCACGGGCGATTCATTGTCCTCCTGCATCAGGATTTATACAGCCATACACCCTTCTTCCAAAGGCCGGCTTGGCGGTCATTTATATATCTATTGGGCTGAGCCAGGTACTATGGCCGTTGGGTCCCAGGTAGGATTCTATATATTTCAGAGAGGGCTGGAGGCACATTTTAAAAGGCTTGCTTCTCCAGGATTCCTGCTTAAGGGACATAAACACAATTGAAAGAAGTAGGAAAGACACCATGAAGCAAGATATCCAGAGGCTTACTGGTACAAATCATAACAATTCAAATAGAGTCCTGTGCTTTCTGAAGCTACAGATGGCATCAAAATGAGTCATCATTTACTGCATATCTACATGGTCAAGTCAGGCCTAGGGCATGGTATAGTAGAGGACACAGAGAATTAAGAATTAAGAAAATTTAATTTCTCGGTATCCACATGGTCCTGATTTCCTCTCCTTTCTTTCCCTCTGGTCCCAATTTTCTGATACAGAAAGCTCACATAGGGCCAAACACAAACCCTGATGGGCTGCAGCATTGTCCAGCAAGTTATTTTTTTTTTCAAGCTTGAACAATATATATAAGGAAGGGTTTTGTTTTGTTTTCCTCCTGTAAATAGATCCATAATTTGAACCCTAGGGGCTATCATTTTTAAAGCTGTTGAAACCAGCTTTTAAGATTTATTTTTATTGTTTTCAACTATCTGTATATATGTGTGCATGTGGGGATGTACACATGAGTTCAGATGCTCACAAAGACCAGAAATGTCGGCTCCCCTGGAGCTGGAGTTACAGGCAGAGTGGATCATCTGATATTGGTGCTAGGAACTGAAATTTGGCCCCTCTGCAAGAGCACTAAGGGCTCTTAACCATTGAGCCCTGAGAAAAGAATTTTTAAAAATCCAACAAAGAAATACAAGCAACTAAAGAATGCTGAGAGGGAGGAGGGATATATAGGAGGGTTTGAAGGGAGGAAAGAAAAGGGGAAATGTTTTAAAATCTCAATGAAAACAATAAAAAAATTAAACATAGTACTTCCATATTGAAAAATGAACACACATGCACATGCACACACAGATACACACGTACATATGTATTCATGCACTCACACTCACACACATACACTCCCCACCTCCCAGTGCACATTCATGAGTTGGGAGATACCTTAGTTTGTTACGTCCCTGTCTTGCAGACAGGAAGACAAAAGTTTAATCCTCAGGATCCATGTTAAATATTTTAAATCCAAGAGTGGTGGCACATGCTTCTAATTGCAGAACTCAGACAACAGAGACAGACAGATCCCTGGGACTCACTGGCCAGCTAGCATAATCTTCTTAGCAAGTTCCAGGTCAGTGAGAGACCTTGTCTCAAAAACAAATAAAAATGTATATGGGCTTGAGGTGGGTCACCCATGGTTGTTCTCTGGCCTCCTGACTCCTGAGCATACAGTAGTTGAACCATTAGTCCTCAAGATGGCTGAGTCTGGTGTCAGCACAGTCCATGTCTTTCTACCTTCTCAGAGACACCTTTCCCTGCTACCTGCATTCTTGGATAATAGTAAGGGGCCGATGAAATGGCTCAGCAGGTAAAGACACTTGCTGTGCCAACCTGGTTATATGAATTCAAGCTTCAGAACCCGTGAAAAGGCAGCATGAGAAAACAGGCTCCACAAATGTGTCCTCTGAGTTCCACACATACCATTCCTTGCTTATACACATGAGAAAAAGTAAAACCACTAAGTGCAAGCCCAAACAACCTGTAACCTTAAAGCGTCACAATCTGTTCCTTCACTATGAATAATTTAAATTTCATTTGTGAAATATATGTTTTTAAAATCCCACTAAGCTGTTTCCAGATGTGGTCATTTGTATCAATAAAGTGCTTAGGAGATGCACATTTCTGGGTTCCTCAAGATAGTTTGAGGAAGAAGGTGGACTCATAAGACCCAAAAGCCAAGTTCCTCTTGACAGACTGATCAGTTTTCTCTCTTCCCACTTCCTGAGAGAACTTGAGAGCTTATGCCAGTGCCCTCCATGAGAGCAGCAAACTGACGGTCCAAGCATAAATCTGGTGATGTCTTTTACATCATAGCATAAATGAGACCCTTCACATGTGACCTCTGTGTACCTATTTGGTTTGTTTCCTCTTCCCTATGCCTGTCTCAGTTTCAATTGTCACAGTTCAAAAGCACAGCCATTCACTTGGCTGCTGCCTCCTTCTGTGTCTCTGCATTGATTTTACCCTCTCTCCTTCAGTGGAACTGCCTCTGTTTAGGCATTCTATTTGAGGAAATCCCCCATCTCCTTTAGAGTTTAGTTTATGCTTCCACTTGGTAATCACAATGTCATGGTCATTTTGATGGCAGTCTTCTCTGTACTAGTATAGCATTTTTTAAATGCAGGAAATCAAGATACTATTGTATCAGAAGTTAAAGCCTGTCTTTAACCCTTGATCCCTACATCCTATATAGGGTCTGACATAACATCAATGCTCAATAACTACCCATTGCCCTTTATGTCAAGAGAGGTCCTGAAAGTTAGAGAATGCATCTGAAAAACAAAACCAAGCAATAGTGCCAAGTGCAGTGCAGAATCCTAGGTGTGACTTTCACCACGATGGAGAAAAATACAGAGTTGATGGAGGTCAAGGAGTTGCTGAGTCTTCTGGTCAAGTGTATGCTACTTTAGACGTAGGGAACATAAGCCTCTATTGTTCTTGTTGTTTAGTTTGTTTGTTTTGTTTTAGTACTGGTATTCAACCTCTATTGTTAACATGCTTGCTGCACATGCATGGAAACCTGAGCTTGGATTCCCAGTACCAGCATAATAGAAAGCTGGATATGTAATCCCACGTGTATGAAATCCCAATGCTGGGGAGGTCCCCTGGGGCTTGTTAGCCATAGTGTCTAGCCAACTGGTAAGCTCCAGATTTAGTGAGAGACCCTGTCTCAACACAAAATAAGGTCATGTATGTGTCTAGTTGATGGTCATAATAGTATGTACGTATTTTCCTTCTAATGTTAGTGGAGAAGGAAAATGCTCATTGTTGACATCTGGCCTTAACATGAACGTGTACAAATGCAAGCATACTCTCACATATACAAATAGGCACACACAAAATGTAAGGAATATTTAGCACTTGGAAGGGAGGGTGGATCCCAGTGCAAACAGAATTAGAAGCAAAGGGACAAAGACTGTCCCTTGGTGATCACATCAGCTAGTTCTTCTAGATGACTCCAGTTTGTGTGACTTAATTTTCTTTAATGGAGGTCATCAATCATGCCAGTACCTGGATGTAACTTCATTTTTATGCCTTTTAAATTATTTTTATTTTTGAAATTAAAATAATTATATAATTTCTTCCTTTCATCCTTCCAACCCCTCCCATAAAGCCTTCTTGCTCTAAAATTCATGGCCTTTTTCTCTTTAATTGTTTATATGCATATGTATAATTGTTTATATGTATATGTATATATATATATATATAATTTTATACTTTAAAAATCTCTTCCTATAAACAGATTTTCAAATTAGAATTTATACTCCAATTATCTTAGGTTTGAAAATATGGGAGCATATTTCCTATGAAGATTTTCATGTGGAGGTAAAAACCTGTTGGGCAAAGAAATAAACTCAAGGTAATCAAGGCCTGGATATTTTTCCTTCATGGCTTTGTTGTTTGTTACTTCCTCTTCACCTGTGTCCATCCTGGGTGCAAAACCTGCCACATACATCACTGAGTACTTGGCTGGCATTCTTTTAGTGTTCATAGACAGAAGAGGGGGCTGTGCTGGCCAGTGGTTTCAGGATCGTGAGCTCTGAGCATCGCTTGGAGTTGACTGGAAATATAGAATCCTGGGCTCCAACCCTGACCCCACCCAATCAGAATCTGCATTTGAACAGGCCATCCTGATTTCCCCATATTCTCCTGTGGCTCATAAGCGTTGCAGAGCTTTTTCAGTTGGAGGTTCTTATCTGAACAATGAAAACCTGGGAAATGATGCAAGGTGATTGTCTCCATGTCCCCAAATGTGGATATGAATAGTACACTCTAGATACTATAGTAAGAAAGTAAATTCATTACACACCTACTGGATGCCTTGCAGGAGCAGGATCTAGTCCTCTCGAAGGCTTTTAAACCAGAATCCTGAACTTGAATGCAAATTCAAGTTACATCCCTTACATTTAAACTTTATGGAGTGTAGATATGTCAAAGTGAGGCAGGCATGAGCTGCAGTCTTACTGGGAGGCGTGTGACTGCTCATTGATGAAGAGGGGTTTTCAAATATTATTCTGAATTATCAGAAAACATAACCAGCTTTGTACAAACAGCAGCTTTCCTAGAATCTAGCACATTTTCCATGCTTGATTTATAAACTCAAATGGTGCAGATCCAGCTGTGGCTAAGTTAAGTAAATAAAAAGTGCAGCGCGTGCCTTTCATAGTTCCACAGCTATATTGTATTCAAATGACTCCAGAATCCAGACACTTTTCTTAGGTTCCTAAAATAAAAAACCACTCTCCCTGCCTCGAAGAGAATGCAGAACATTCACTGGGATTGTGACAATAAGAAAGAAAGAACTTTTTCATGGCCTGAGCCCTTGAAGATAGAGCCATAATTGAGACTTTGGATTTTTTTTTTTTTTTTTTTTTTTTTTGGTCTTTAACATTCATTTCTACATTTCACCTGTCCTGTGAGTGGAAGCTGGTGTGAGACTAAATGTGGGGGAGAAAGAAATGTCTTTGAACACGAGGTGGCAGTTGACCTCACTACCTGTAGTGAGAAATCAGGAAACATGGGGTCCTTTGAACAGGGAGGGGCGCCTGATGGCGGCAGCCTACAAAATTGGATGCGATTCTTCCAGGCTAGTCGTATTAAGCTCACAGACTTGATGAGATATGCTTATGAAGTCTGTGTGTTTGTGGGCTTCATTTCTCTCTCTCTTTTTTTTTTTTTCTGGGGGATAAATTCTTTATGTCTCCTGAGTTCATTTCTCTCTGTCAATATTCTATAGAAAAATGATGGACATTCTAGAGTTTTGACATTGATATTAATTCACCCTTTCGATGGTTCTACCTCAGGGCAGCCTTTTCACCCTTCTATTGTTCGCGTCTTCTCCTCCTTTCTGCCCTGACCCTCGGTCTCAGATTCTTCCGTATAGCTGCTGAGTGCACGGCAGCTCCGTCCATCCTTATTACCTCTGCACACTGCGAGCCTTTTCTCATATTAAAGCCCACTATAACAGCAATGACATTCAGATTTACAGTTGAAATCCAGCCTATTTGTAACATAAACATAGACATTGAAGCCCTAGAAACAGCTAAAAAAATAATTGATGCTTTTTTTTTTTCTTGCTTTGTGTTTTCCTTTTCTTGGAATTTCATGAGTTAGGTCTTAGCCCAGTCCTACTTTAAAATTTTCTCAGACCATGTAATATAATTGATAATAGTGTATAAGCAGCATCTAATATCATCCTGCTTGGCACAAAGTGAGCCATCCTGGGATATGAGCTTAAAAAAATTGCATTAACACTTAGACAAAATGAAATTTTTATACTTGATTTGCTCGTGGTTGGATGAATGCAACTAAACACAATTTGAGCTGTCACTTTGCAAAGGGGAAAAAATATGCAACTTTGGAATGTTTCAAATGAGCCCAATATTAGATTCTATAACTCAGAGTGACACGGGAAATACTATTTGCTACATGATTGGTTCATTAATATTTGGTAATTGTAGTACATCATTTTAAGGGGGAAATAAAATGCAAACAAATGTCCCTAGCTTCTAGTCAGTCATCGCTTCTCAACTGCCACCACCAGGAAAAATTTGGAAGCAGAAGGATACAACGGACTGGGGACGTTAAGTTTCCCTCCACCCCAATTTCATTTTGGAAGAATAATTTCACCATAAACCAACATGTCAGACAAAGCATCTACGCTTAAAAAAATATTATTTCACCATTTTCCACACGCACATTTGATGTAAACCCTGGGGGTGTATTCCCCGAATACCTATTACCTCCATTTTAGGGAAATTACATTAAATTATTAGTGACAAATTTACTTGTCTGCCAATGTATTTTTCTGGAATTTTACTACAACATCAATACGTGGCTGTTTTATATGGGCCCTCATTTACCTGTCTTTGAAGGCAGCCACCCCTTAGGGAGCTCTGCCTGTCACGAACAGAAACTAGAAACAGTCTTTAAGTTTAATATTCCCAATTTTAAATTAGATGGAAAAATATGTCGCACTTTAAAAATGCAACATACCCTTCTGGATTGGACAATTAGGCAACTAGTTTCATTATCCACTGTCTTGCTGTTTTGAATCAAGATTACAAACAGCACTTATCACTGGTGGGAGCCAGAGTGGACAATGGAAATTATGTTTAAGGATAAAGATGTCTGTTGGGCAGTGATAGTGAGCATGAACCTTAAGCTTCTGGGATCTGGCTTTAATGGAGTCAACAGAGTTTCTAGGAGTCATGGAGTGCTCCAGGGAAACAGTGGGTGTCAAGACTCTGCAGAAAGGAATGTGGACCGGCCAGGCTGTTTATAAACAGACCCATTAATTTAGAGAAGTTTAGCATAAACGTGACATTTCAAATCTTTAAAAAATCTTAATACACTATTAATTTATTTTGTGTGCACATGTGGATGGGGTCATGTGTGCCATCGTGCACACATAGAGGTCAGTAAACAGCTCATAGGACTCCTTTCCATCAGGCAGGTCCCAGGGATCAAACCTGGATTGTCAGACTGGGTAGCAGGGGCTTTTAACCAGTTCACAGCTCAACATCTCAAACTCGTGAGAAGCCTCCTGAGGGAAGTGATTGGATAGCTAAGCAAGGAGCATATGTAAACAGAAGAGAGAAACGCAGAGAAGGAAAATAACCAGGCAAGAATGTGAATCCAGGGAAGGAGATATTTTTTCTGCCATCTCCTGCAAGGAAGGTGCGGCTCTTGTCTATCCCCTATTCATGTGTACAGAAGACAACATTTATTTATTACTTTAAGTTTACTTTTATTTATCTCTCTCTCTCTCTCTCTCTCTCTCTCTCTCTCTCTCTCTGTGTGTGTGTGTGTGTGTGTGTGTGTGTGTGTGTGTGTGAGTGTGCGCACACGCGCGTGTGCCTCCAAAGGACAGAAGAGGGGATCAGATCTGCTTGGGCTAGGGCTGGTGTTAAAAGTAGTTGTGAGCCACTCAGTGTGGGTGCTGGAAACTGGACTCAGGTCTTCCATAGGAAAGTGCTCTTAATCACTGAACCATCTCTCCTGTCATTCCTACACCATTTTAACTCCTCCCATCCTGTTTCCTGTCTGATTCTCTAGTTTGTGGATTTACTTTTCATAGTGATGTTGAAACAACATTGTCAGTAGATTTCCAGCCGAGGTCCTGTTTTTGATTCAGCTCTTTCTTGGTATCACCAAAGACATGCTGATGATTTGTTTTCACCGATGCTTGATCTATAGTTGGACTTTACACAGACACAGCCAGGCATGGTGGTGCATGCTTACAATCACAGCTGATCAGCAGCCTGAGCCAGGAGGATTGCAGGTTCAAAGCTTGCATGGGCTACATAGTGAGTTCAAAGACCAACCTGTCCAACTTAGGAAGACATTGTTGCAAAATAAATAGCCATACAAACAAATAAATAAATGAAAGCAGGCTTGGGCTGTAGCTTATTGGCAGATCATGTACCTAGAATATGTGAGGCTCTGGGGTTCTGTCCCCAGCACAAGAAAACTGCATAAATTTTACTTTCCTCTAATTTGTGGAAATTGTGTTGCTGTGATGTGAGTTCCATATGTTTAGAACTTTGGCTATTGCTTCTTCTCATCCATTTTATACCAGCCAGGAGCCTCCATTTTTAAAAGGTCTTTCCCTTCCCTCACCATATAAACACAACCATTTAGAACAAATTAACTAGAATACCTGTTTGAACTGACCTAAATTCATCCTGTGCTATGGCTTGGGAGATTTGACCTTAATTAAACCTCTATTTTGCCAGAGAATGAGACTGCTGGAGGGTGAGACCATATGAATTTCTACTTTCATTTCAGGTGGAACATCTGTAGCACCTGGGGACAGATTGTTAATGAAATATTTGTTTTATCCAGCAGAGCTTTGTCGAGACCTAGAACTTTGGCAGCTTGGCATGTCTAAATGGGGAAGAATAGCAGATAATGCTGCCTGCAGAAGGGAGACAATATTCTAGAAGTCAGTATTCCAGAAGGGGAAATAAGAGATGGGGATTCAGGGCCAAATGACCATGTGGAAACAGGATCACTTTTCCAATTCCCTTCCTTGGTGCCCCCTCTTCCCTTCACAGCAGTCCTTTGTACTCGACAAGTAAAACTCAGCATCTATTTACTAATCACAGCCCCTGTAAGATGGCTACTATGATCCATATTTTTTTTCTGTAAAGAGAACAAGGTACAGAAAGATGTAGCTGTTTTGAGAAACATGGAAAGGCTTGGCTGAGATGCTCACCAAATTGTGCCTCATATAAACAGCTGGTCCAGCTCTTCTCCCTCCCTCTTCCACGCATCCTCTACTTCTGCTGGTCCAGCTCTGCTCCCTCCCTCTTCCATTCATCCACTACTTCTGCTGGTCCAGCTCTGTTCCCTCTTTCTCCCACTCATGCACTACTTCTGAGTGTTGAGCTGTTGCAAAGTATTTACTCTTAGTTTGCAGCCAATTTTAGTGTCTTGAATGATGATGCCACATAATCCTTGCAGATATTATCAAAAGTAAAATAAAGGGAAATTAGTAAGTAAAGATGCAGTTTGACTACCTTTGATCCATAAGGCATTGCCCTTGCTAAGGAGTGAAAGGGTCAGCAGTGCACTGGCAGCAAGGCAGGCTCTCAGAAGGCAGCAAGAGCCTGCTCCTGCCATCTTGGTCAGAGGCTGTGCTGACTAGGGGGCCATGGTTGCAAACACATTCTGTAACTCCATCCTTGGCAGATACAGAAGTTTCCAGATTGTTGTAAAGCAAATAAACAATTTTTTGTGAAGAAGGCTGGAGCTAATAAGTGGCAAAAACCCAGGGGGGGAAACCATCAAAGTCATTAGATTGCTTTTGTTCTTGTTTTTGTTTCCGTGACACTGGGTCTTGGTAACCTATTTGTAAGTCCCCACCAAAGAAGCAGATATACTTACTATAGGTTTAATTCTTTAGATGCCACCAAATATAGCTTTCTTCTTCAACTCTCTCTAGTATCCTGAGTGTAGCCTGTCCAATGAGCTATAGGCCTGGATTTGAAAGCTATTTTATAGATTAATATAATTAAGTAAATAGTGACTACTTGTTCAAGCCTATCAGATTTAGGCTTAGGGATTTAAATTTAGGATTTAGGATGTGTAGAACAATTTTTTTAAAAAACTCCAACTACGTGGAAAGGCTATCATAAATGCCCTTCCCTGATAATGAGATCATCAACTAAATTATCTACCATCATGGAGCCCTCATCTACTACCTGTTGGAAACAGAAGCAAACACACACACACACACACACACACACACACACACACACACACACACACACACACACACAAATTGGCCCTAAATTTAGAGAACCTGCTAACATAGTATTTATAAGGCATTGTATGATGGAAATTTAAAATATGGGGCAGAGAGACTTGTGGGTGCTCAGAAAACTTTGCAGGGCATTGATAGTTTGTGGGTGGAGCTAAAGATTGGTTTTAAACAGACAGGACCCTTCCTGGTGGAAACACAAACGAAGATATAGGTGGGAATGACCCGTGGTCTTCAGCAGAGGCTGGACATCAGGAAGAGGCAGTAATAAAATTGCAGATTGAAGCTAGGGACAGAACACATGAGGCATCCATTTGAGGCAGTGGGAGAAGGTGATTCTGAGCCCAAAATCAGTAAAGCTGTTGATATAACTGTGAATAGCTTTACAGGCTTGCTCATCTCTTTTTCTGTAGAGCTCATTATTAATTTCCATAGCTTTGTCCTTGTCTTGAGTCTTCCCATAACATATATTTTGTGTTTTATTTCCCTTGTCTTCCCATCTCTAACCCAACTGAAAAGGGAGCTAGTTATTGTTTTCCTAGACAAGGCACTTCTGATATAAATATAGTTCCCTACGAACAGCCTCTTGGCTACCCACTGTAGTCAACTATGACCTGCCATAACCAAGCTCACCTCATCCCCTCTGTCACACACTAGGTCAGTATTCTGCTTCAGAAAATGTGAATTGATGTCCAAGGTTGGGTCAATAACCACCAAAGAGACTTTGTGATTACATGGCCTCTTTAAGGCCAGTATGAATGTGGGGCTTCCGTACATTCAGATTCCTTTTTTTCAACTAAAGTCTGTTTTGGGTACAAAATGGGATGTAGAATTGCAGCCGTCTGTGGTTTAAAATCCATATGTAAGCCAAAGGTGCTTCTTGGCCCTTTACTCCTTCTGTAAAGTCATGTAAACATGACACTGGGTTTTGAATACCAACTGTCACAATGAACTGTGGAAATTCATGTCAGTTACAGAAGCTTTCTGAGTGCCAGTGTCCTATACTGCCAACAGAGAATAATTTTATTTTATATTTAAGATTAAAAAACAAAAAACAAAACAAAGCAAACAAACAAACAAAATGTTATACATAACCTGTAAACACCCTGGCCGAGTGCATGGATCATAGTGACAGAACCGCATATCATGTGTTCATAATGAGGTTCTAGCACTTGGGAGGCCGTGGCAGTGGCAAATGGCTCTTTGAGTTTGAGGCCACTCTGGTCTACAAAGCGAGTTCTAGGACAGCCAGGGCTATACAGAAAAACCCTGTCTCAAAACAAAGCAAAAACAACAAAGGAGATTTCTAAGCCTAGATGTGTCAATGGCAAGCAGACATTAAGAGCATCCATGGACAGCAATGGCCACCTTGCTTCTAAGAGGATTCTGGGAAAACTCAAAACTACCTGGAATGCTGAGGACTTCATGGATAACGTGGCCTTGGAAGTCTACAGGGATGGCAGGTCATTCTCTAAGACACTCTAGTGAGGCTAGAAAAATAGGTGGCATTTTGGGTAGCTGAAATTAGGTGTTGCCATTCTAGTAACAATTCTGGTGATTTGAATGAGGTTCTTTTCAGGTATTTGAGCATTACATTACAGTCTGCTCTTTATAATATATGATTTCCCACTAACCAAGTTTACTTGCCATCATTTTCTTGCAAAATCAGTCCTCATGAAGATAATGCATTTGACTTATAGCTTGGCTAATTTCTGCTACTCACTGTCTTCTTCTCTTGACTTTCTTATATACCCCAGGACCACCTGCCAAGGTGTGGCATTAACCACAGTGGGTTAGGCTCTCTCACATCAATCACTAATTAGGAAAATACCCTACAGACTTATAGGCCAAAATTATGAAATCATTTTCTCAGTTGATTAATTTTTTTCCCAGATATGTCTGGGTTTGTCTAGTTGGAAAAAAAAAGCAGTCAGAATAACTATAGAGCTCTATGCTGTTGAGATCATACACAATCCCATTGTGAATGCAGAGGTGCCTACCTACACTGCAGTTTCCAGTGTGCCCTTTAGCAGTGTCTTCAAGAAGAACCCACATCCTGTGTTTGTCTTTGCTATTCAGTGCCTCTGATCTGTCTTTTGCTATTTTCTTCACTTTATCATCAAGGAGTGATCAAGACTCAGCTGCTTGCTTCATCTGGCAGTCCAGACTGCTGAATTCCCATGTTATGAGCAGTCTGCCCTATAAATTACAGTGGATGTGAGGGAGGCCCCTCCCCATCCATCCTGCTTGTAAGAGTTACTTACATTTCAAAATGGCGAGGAAACAAGAGTCTGGTTTTGAACAGAAAGACTTTCTCTGGGCATTTGCTGTGTACAAACTCATCTACACTTAATCCCTCATCTCAGCTCAAGATGGAGGGTTTATGATTAATACAGTTGATGCAGAAAATGGCCGAGTGCTTGGCTTCTTTTAAATATAGCATGCTCGGTGCACACAGACTCCGAGCATCAGTTAGAAAGAAGTGACAGCAAACTTGACCTTTCTCTCAGAATTGCGTGTGGAAAAGGGGAATTAGCTTTCTCCAATAGCACTTGAACTTGCTTTAACTTATCGCTTTCCTCTTTAGAAGGAGGAATTGTGCATTAGAAACATGAAATCACCTTCAAGCCTTGTGTTGTTTAAAATGAAACCGAGCTTCCACCTCGTATTAAATCAGATATGTCTTTGGAAAAAATTCACTGCCGTCATCATAAATAACACCCCAGGCTTCTTTTTCTCCTCTCCCAATTTTTTTTAAAAAAACAAACCAATATTTACATGTCGACATGCATTCCATGTGTATGCATGCACATGTGTGATGTGTTGAATTTTGCAAAGACTGCTGAGCACATACAGAACACACATAGAAAGAACAGGAACAATAGGTGTGCTACATAAGAGGCATAACAGCTTTTCACTTGGTTCCAATGTAACTGAAAACCAAAGAATGGCTACAGAAAATGCCAAAGGAAACCCAACAGCGTCCTTCCCCCACTGTTTCCAGTTGCCACTATTAGAAGTTCTAGTTTGTCCTGCTTAGATCTAAAACAGCAGTGATTGACATGAACCCTAGCCAATAAATTTTCCTTGTTAGTTGTCATTAACTTGAGTTCAATCACCATGACTTTTTAGTCCAGCCTAAATCGTGAGGTGGGGGGGGGGAAGGTAAAGTAAAATTGCATTGTTACCCCAAAGCTCATCAGGTAAATATGCCAAAGAAAGAAATAGATCTTCCCTGACCTCAGTGACATTTTCAAACTGTTTAAAAGCTGAAGTTAATTCTCTCTGATGGTCCTTTCATCTTTGGTTGACAACAGAGAGCCCTCAAGTGATGACAGCTCTTGTCAAGTGGGGATGTCTTATCAAAAACAATACCCTCCAGATCTTTCCATCCAAATATTCTAATCGAAAATAATTGCATTTAAAATTTTCATGTCACTTTCATGTCTCCTCCCCTGCACCTTCCTGCCACAAAACCATTCGAAGCTTCAGATTTTCAAGACTGTGAGTTTAAGGATGCATAAGTGAGGTAGCTGAAATCATGAACGGCTGCAGTTTGTTCTGCCGGATCTTTTATTTGTATCGACATGCTCCAGAGGTGTTTCTACAACTGTCACTTCCTGCTCTATGCATGTGTGGCTGTACCACCTGTGCTCAAGTCAAGCAGCAGAAAATGAGATCTGTGCAAATACTGGAGGACAGAGATTTGTCTCTGGGATAGTCTGAATTAGCTACGGAATATTTAGGATTGAAGACTGCATTTTATTTCCATATGCTGGGTTCTCTTTAGTTTGTGGTTTGGAGGAAGCCTGTGACTGAGTAGCTATAGTAACAGTGCCTGCCCTGGAGTCTAAGTCACTGGTAGACTTAGATATCATGTTTAAGGGTAACTACCCACACCTCTAACCAGAGGCCTTGAGAAATGCACCTTGGCTACAAAACACTAGTTAATGCTTATGTTTCAAAAAAACACTTCTTTTTTTTCCTTCTGTTTTTGAGATAGAGTGGAGGGTCTCTCCTCTCATGCATTTGGGATTACAGGCACTAGTCACAGCTCCCAGCTATAAGTAATTCCTCCTGATCCTCTTGCTCCAACAGAATTTAACCACAGGTCTGTAATCTCCCTGTCATTATGAGACACTTCATCACTGACCAGTCCTGTCTCATCATTGGCTGTGATCCCACTTGTCTTGGGACATAGAACATTCCATGTTCACCCATTCCTTCCGTCTTAGCTCTCTATACCTGCTCCTTGCACTAGGCATCTTCTTGGTTTTTTTTTTTTTTTTTTTTTTTTTTTGTAGATTGCCCCTCTTTGAGTGTGTTGTTGAGCATACATACACAAAGGAGGGCAACTTTCAGATGGAAAGGAAAATATGCCCTTGCTCAGACCGTGTTCACTGCTAGAACATAAGGGATATGTTGCCCATCCCTAAAACAGACCATACTGCCCAGCCTTTCTCCTAAGTGTCCAAGAATAGGGAACGGAGACTGTCCCGGGACTTCAGTCCTAAGAGAGAACAATGAGAGGCAAAGTGATTCTCCTCTCTGATAGTTTTCTCTCAGATGTACCAACAGAATCTCTAGGTTTCATTTTCCACTTTTACCCAGGAAGGCAGAAAAAGGTGTTTATGACTTTTAAAGTCTCATGTGAGAAAGAAATGGAATGTTCAGAAGAGTAGGAGGGCCATCATCTTACCAACCCACTCCTGGGAAGACAGTTTGGACGCTAAGTTGATCATGTAGCATGTAAGGCCCTGAATATTTATCTGTTCATATGTATTAGTTTGTTGTTGTTGTTGTTGTTTTGAGGCAGGGTCTCACTATGTAATCCAGGCTGTCCTCTGACTCCCGGTCCTCCTATCTCACCCTGCCTCACATTAATAGGACCACTGTGTATTAGGACACTTGGCCTGGATCTTTATCTTTAGATGGTTGGTTAATCCTGGTGTGGTAATTCATATCTGTACTTAGGAGCCAGAGACAAGAGCATTGTGGTGAAGCTGAGCACTGGCTGCAGCTTCAGATGCTGTCTTGGTGAGGGAATGAATGAATGAATGCTGTGGCTGACTGCCCATCAGAGATGCTGACTGGGAGAAACCAAGGCTCTCTTAATAATTTTATGCTTATCCATTCACATGGCAGGGCAAATGCAACCCACTTCCCTCCAGGTGCACCTCTTTTTTTTCTGTCTTTTTCTGGCAATGTGCTTCATCTTTTCTCGCCAGAAGTAAATGTCACTACAAGTGCAATGGAAACCTTCAAATTTTATCCTGTACAGAAAGAGAAAGGAAAAGACCCACTCCCATTGCATCACAAGATCTTTGGCTGAGAAGATGAGTTCTAACTGAGAATAGTAGTATGGGTGTCAATGAGACTAGGGTGTGTGTGTGTGTGCGTGAGAGAGAGAGAGAGAGAGAGAGAGAGAGAGAGAGAGAGAGAGAGAGAGAGAGAGAGAGAGAGAGAGAGAGAGAGAGAGAGCTCACAGGTTTGCATATGCAGGTCATACACAATGCAATCACAGATCCTTTGCTAGGCAAGTACTCTACTACTGAGCTACCCTACCCCCAGTGCCTAGGGTTTAGAGTTGGTTCTGACTTTAGTTAAAATTCTTCCACACCCTCCTCACTTTTTCTGCAAGACCAGTAACTTCCAGCTATTTGCACTCTACTGTTCCGCAGATACCTAAATACAGACATTAGTCCCAAACACCACAAGTTAAATGAGCTGAACTCTGCATATAATGTCCCCTACAGAAACATTTCAAACTAGGTGTGACTGCCCTTTGGATAGCATATCAAGCTATCTTCAGGGTGGATCAATGTCTCACCTTACCTACTCCCAGGTCATTTCCTCAAACTTGACTCTCCTCTAACTAACAAGTCACCTTTACAAAAACAAAACAGAACAAAATCCCAACCACCCTGTCTCTAGAAATTTCCACTGGTTTCCTGGTTAAGCCCACTGTTCATTGAGTCTTAGAATTCCCGGGGGTGGGGGGAGGGGGGGAGGAGCAAACTCTAGAAGCAGAGTAGCTTCTTCCTGTAAGGAGTTGGTTTTCTTTATTGCTGTTTTATCTTGATGTTTGTCACTCTTTGGAGCATTAGGAAAGACCCAGGGTGGAGCAAAGCACATGAAAAACCCTGGTGCCCTTCTTCCCCACGAGGCCTCAACATGAGCCCCATGGTGATGGTACATTTTTTGCCATCATTCTCTTGACCCACAGGCAGTTGGGAAAGCATAGGTGTGGATTCCTGTGAACTGGAGGAGCAGCCCTAATCGTCTGAAGTCTAGACTTTAATTGTCATGCATATAAATGGTCAGATGGCTCAGGAGGCAAAGGCACTTACTGCCAAGCCTGCCCCGCCCCGCCCCCCGAATTCAATCCTTGGGACCTCTGTGGTAGGGAAGAACCAACTCCCTTGAGTTGTTCTTTGAACACTCAGACACTATGGCATGTGCCTTCACCAATAGATAAATGAACATAAATAATTCCTTAAGAACATATAAATGAAAATGCAGTTCCTGTTTCTTCTCCTTAGCAAATTCTCAGAGAGTTAAATCTACCATTTCAGTTCCTACTAATCTTTAATTTCAAAGAATTTCCAGCTCACAATTTCCCCTCTCAGAGCAATAAAATACTGGGAGCTTCGTGGACAATATTTCATCATCTCTTTAAATCTCTCTTTCCTGTTTATTATTTCTTTACATTCTCATTTCTTTCTGCCAACTTTTCTTTCAATCTTCAGTTGGGAATGTTGCTTCCTCCTTGCCCCCCCTATCCACCCGGCTTCTTCTTTTTCTTCTAATTCAGATTCAGGATCCCTGTGTTCCTTTATAAGCTTTAGAAAGTAAGTCCAAATGAATTTTTCTTTACTTGGGAGTGTTCCATCAAAAGTGAATCACGTGGCTTGTAAAGCATGATGCTTTGCTTTTAGATTGTGGGTAATTTGGTTAACAGTTTTGAATGCAGATGTTAGACTGGCTTTGTCCTTACTGACTAGTCAGTGGCAGGGTGCTCCTCACACCTTCCTGACTCTTCTGTCATTTTGTTTGGAAATCACTTTATTGCAATATAATTTACAGAGCCTACGATCTGCTCAGCTTAATTGTTTTGAGGAAATAAAAGCTTCCTTCTTGTTTAACTGTATATGATCATTTGTTACTGAAACGTAGAAAAGCTGAGAAACATGATCAAATGGAAATCTGAAAGCATTCTGAGAGCCCCGTTCATTTTAATGCATAATTTTCCTATTACAGCCCCGTATTTGCACCTCTGGAGTTAAGGTCAAGGCAATGCTCGAATTATAAACCCTTTTTTTTTTTTTTCAAGGGTTTATCAATGCAGCGGCTTTGTTTGCTCAGGACTGGAGCTTGCCTCATGAGGCTTGCCTGCAGTACCACAGCTTTGGGAGGTTGGGGGTGAGTTTTCTTAAAATAAATTAAAATTTTAAAATTCCACATTTCCCTTTTTTGAAAAAAAAATGTTGAAAGTGTCACAAGCTTTAGTGGAATGACTTCTTCATGCAATCATCTTTAATTGCCTTTAGTGTCTGAAAATTCCCTACCTTGTGTAGTTAGTGATTGATGTCATTTATCTTAAATATTTAGAAACCCAAATCCAACTTGGTATATAAACTAAAAAAAGTTACATGTTACATTCAATTGCTGCCTTTGTGCAATTGTTAACAGAATTGTTTGACAGTATCTAGTAGAGCCCAGAGATGGGCTGGGAAGACAGAGTACCTGTCAAACTCTGGCATGGAGACTGTAAAATATTTAGAAAGAAAACCATCTACATTTTACAATTGTATTTTTGTTTTTCAAAACAATAAAAGTAGACAGTAGAGGATGCAAGAAAAGGCCATAAACTATTAAACTGGTTTTAAAGAATAAAATATATGATCATTAAGCAAAACACAACATTGGCATGCTACTTCAAATGACGAGTGATAGAGAATCCTGGCTTTGTCTGTACACAGTTGCCAAAAATTCCTAGTCAGACCATCACTGCATAATTTTAGGATGTTTTTCACTTTTCAGTCACCCAGAAGTGATGCTAAATACCACCTTATGAAATTGCATTTAATCCAGTTTATTTTATTTACATTTTTAGCTTTAATGTGTCATATGAAAATTTAGATCTTGTGTGGAAAACTAAGAAAACCAAAATGAAATTATTGTTTTGAAATTTGCTTTTGCTGTTTTGTGTGTGTGTGTGTGTGTCTGTCTGTCTGTCTGTCTGTCTGCTTATCTGTATTTGTGCCATGTGGGTGCCTATAAAGGCCAGAAGACAGCATTGAGTCACTTGGAGCTGGAGTTACAGCTGGTTGGGAGCTGCCTGATGTGGGTGCTGAGAACTAAACCTGGACCCTCTACAAGAGCAGCCAGTGTTCTTAACCACTGACCCTTCTCTCCAGCTCTGGGAAGCCTTAATATCAATGAGTGTGTTCTCACATGTACCATTTGATGCAAAATAAGTGAGTCTTCCTCCTTGTAGACACCCACGGTATTTGAGATAAATGCATTTTTTTCCCCATGTGTCCATTTCAGGGGGGAATGAAACCCCCCCAAAGTTGATGATCTTTTTCTCTGTTGCTTTGGTGTCTTGTCCATTCTGGAGCAGTCTGCACTCAGAAACAAGTTTGTTAAGTGACAAAATAACTGCCTTGCACACATAGGAAGAATCAACAGACTTGTGAACATCAATGGAGAACTCAGGTGGAAACTGTTTCTGCATGAACTCCCAAGTAACAAAACCAAATCAGCTAAGAAGCTGGGTTCCTGAGACCTAGCCCAAGAGTGACAGTGGGAGCTGTTGGTTCTGCTGTTTGGTTCCTGCTAAGATAATGCTGCACCCGACAAAGTGACAGACAGATCAAGGAAGAGGCTGGAGGCTGTTCCCAAATTTTCTATTGTCAAAGTCCTAGAATAAGTCTTCAGACCTTGACCTATGACAGCCCTTTGGGTATACATGCATATAACCACAAATATATGCTTACACACACACACACACACACACACACACACACACACACACACACACACAAATCAAATTTTGTCTAAGCACATGAACAACATACTGAGCTAACATTAAGGAAATAAACATATTAGTTCCTTCATAAACATTTAATAATCCTGTCCATCTGTCTGACCTTTATTTTTTTTCCTGGGCAATTGTCCTAGCATCATATCCCTTTAACAAGGCATCACTTAATTCTATAAAGTTGGAAACATTTAAAGGGGAATCATTTTGTAAAGCCACTGCTTACAGGCTTATCTTTCAGGCTAGTATTACAGGTAACAGAATGTGCCCATCCCACCCCATGCCACCTCACCCCTCTTTGACTCCCCAACCCCTATAAGCAGTACCAAAACATGCCTGGGAATGTTTTAGCCCCAGCTCAGAGGAGCTTTTATGGAACAGTATCTCTTAGACAAGTGTACCTGTCTGTCTGTCTCCTTATTCCCATGCAGGTGAGATGTGGGTTCACAGTGACTAGAAAGAAATCCCAGTGCTAGGGTGTACAGCCATCTCCTGTGAGAGTCACCATGTCCAACTTCTCTTCTGGGGGGAAGTAAAGAAGTCTATCTTGTCCAATCTTCCAAGCCTGTATTCACACACACACACACACACACACACACACACACCCTTCACTACTGAATTTGATTTTTCCCCTATAGAGTTAATGTTATTAAATGTGGATTCTTTGGCCCCTGAATACTCCAGAATTCTTGGGTTCCTGTGGAAAATAAAATCACTCAATTGTCCTGGCCAGTAGAGCTGGGTATTCTCAATCATGGGTGAGATACTAAAGGATAAAGAGCAAGACCCCTTTTGAGAATGCATTTCAGGAAGCGGGCTCAACAATGGCCATGAACCAGGCTGCCAGCAAGGACACATCTAAAATATGTATGTATGTATGTATGTATGTATGTGTGTGTGTGTGTGTGTGTGTGTGTGTGTGTGTGTGTGTATGTATGTATGTATGTATTTCAGATGGGCTGACTGAAGTAATGATCCTGGAATTGTCTTAGATTAAGAAGGGGTTCTGCAGTGGATTAGTATTAGACTTCCAGTTTATTGAGATTGGTTTGGCTGGTCTCATAGACTCATAAGGTTTCTGAGTACAGGTGTCAAGGGGAACACTGCTTTTTAATGACTTCCTCCCCTTTTTGTTTCCCTCCCCTTCTCTCTTCCTTTTCCTCTCTCCCTCCCTCCCCCACCCCATCTTCCTTCCCTCTCCCCTCCCTCCTTTTTTTCCTTCCTTCCATCTTTTCCTGACAGTTCCTCAATGTTTTTAAATAGTCCCTTTTGTCCTTCTTTTATTTTTGAAGTTTAGTTTTGAAAATTAAAATGTGCATGCTAGTCCCAGACCCCTGGGGATGGGAGAACTCTCAAGCGAAACTCCGCCTTGGTGTCTGTAGCTCCTTTCATTCCCTCTGCTCCTCTCGGGAACCAACAACGAAGGGCTTGAACTTGGTATTTTATATCTTGACATAGAGGCAAAAATATTCAAATTCAACTAGACTGTTTAGCTTACAGGGGTAGACAGTAAACAGAGTGTGTGGCATGTGTTAGCTCTGTAAGAGACTGAGGGGAAAAGGGGGTTAATGTAATGAGAAAATCAGGTAGAGGGGGAGTGATGACTGGGTGCATAGCAGCTGCCTTTGAGTGTCTTCCCATTTCTGAAATGGCCTTAATTCAGAGCCTGTACAAGACGGTTAAGCTGTTCCCAGTGTCTGCTTTTCTATTAGAGTGAAAGGTTTAGCTTCTACCCCCTGGAGACTGGACCAGAGGATGGATCAGTGCCCTTTGCCAAGGAGTGAGGCATCAGATTCCAAAAGGGTTTGTGGGTGGCTGAAAGTTCGTTGCCTGTTGCTGCAGATTACATGTTGTGTAGATCTAGGCATGTGGGAGTGGGAAGGAGAACACTGGCAGACACTGGAACCTAAGGAACAGAGTAGCAAGGGCACACACTTGCTATATCCCCTTATGCTTTTAATGAGATGGTTTCAAAACTAGACTGCCCGTTGTGTTCATGTAAAGGGTTTTGTCTGTTGCTTTTGCAAAATAACCTTGTGCTTCACATGAAATCTGGAAGCAGAAGATTGCATCAAACAAGACCTGGGGGTGAGCCAAAGCTGACATGCATCTAACTGCATCCTTTTCCAGGTAATGCTTGGACCCATTGGGAAGGAACAGCCATGTATACAGTCCCATGCTAATATCCTGTTGCTTCAAACAGTGAAAGGCCACAAGGAAATCCTTTGCCTTCAAAAGGCCTGTTGTTGTTTGCTTTGAAATATTAATGTCAACACATACTGAGCTTTGAAGTTTTTTTTTAATCAAACTATGGAAAAATCCTAATCTTGCTTTGTTTTTGACTTTTTAATAATCTTTGTGGCTCAGCAATAAGTGCTTTCAACTGGTCTATATTTGTTCATTGAAGCAGAAAGTCCATATAGGCCGAACACACATTGTGCGTGTGCCTACTACATGCACACACATTGTGTTCGTGGCTACTATGTGCAAGCACTGAGCCAAATTTAAGATCAAATTTCCATCACCACTCTGTCACCCTGGAAGCATTGGTGTGTTGATCTTTATGTGAGATTCCAAAACTGAAAACATGGGAAAACAGATGGAATGTGTGAAGATATTGGGCACAAGGTATCCTGGGGCTTAAAGCCACCAGTTTCCACCCATTGTTTCCTCTCTCCAATCTTCATTCTTTAAAGAAATATCGTCATGGGTATGTGTGCATGCTCACACATGGCTATCGGGGAGAATTTGGCACTGAATTCTTCCTGTGTTTCTCTCCACTTTATTTGTGACATAGGCTCTCTCACTGCTCCATGTAGACTACCTAACCAGCAACCCCCACCTTCAGATCTGCCTGTCTGCTCCCATCAGGGCTAGGTTAAAAAGGGGGTTTCTCCATTTTAAGTGGGGACTGCAGTGCCATTCCCTGTCATCTCAATGACGCATGCCCTCACTCCATTCTTTCTATAAGCTGCTGCTCATACCCGTTTAAAACGGACCAGTCAGATCTATCCTGGTGAAACTTGACTGTAAATAGCAATGCCGCAGCTATACTTCCTGTGGGGACAGAAATTTGAAATCAATTGGTTCTTTCATGTTTACTTCCATGTGGGACCTTTGCCAACAGTGGTGTTGTTTAATTATGGGTGTAAAATGTCTTGCCCATTTTGTAGCTAAAGAACTAATTGAATTAAAAACACCTAGGAAAAAAATGGAACTGAGGCTCCCTCACTCTGTGTGTGTGTGTGTGTGTGTGTGTGTGTGTGTGTGTGTGTGTGTGTATGTAGACATGTTTGTATTTTTGTGTGGGAAGTGTTCATGCATCTGTGTGTACTTGCATATCTGCCCGTGGAGGCCAGAGGTCCATGGGGTCTTCCTCTATCTTCCTCTATCTCTCCCTTATCTTTCTTTTTTGTTTGTTTTGAGTCAGGGTCTCTCACTGAACCTGGAGCTCACTAGTTTAGCTGAGATAGCTGACTAGTGAGCTTCAAAGACCCATCTGCTTCTATGTTACCTGCAGTATTCATGCCAGCCTGGTTTCAGAGCCTTGTCAGCCCCAAATAACACACAGAGACACTGTATTAGATATAAAGCTGTTGGCCTGTTACTAGTGTTTCTTATTGGCTAGCTCTGTCTTAAATATTAACCCATTTCTATTAATCTAAATATTTCCACATGGTCTTATCTTACCAGAGAGAGGGTCTGGACCTCTGTTCTCTCAAGTTGCTACATCTTGAATCTCCTCCTACCTCTCCCCGAATCCTCCTAGTCTCCTAGTCCCATCTATCTTGCTTTCCTATTGGCCAACAGGGCTTTATTCATTAACAAAAAAGAGAAGCATATTTACAGAATCTATAGAATTTACAGACATCTCCCATCACTTCTATCTCTCCAGCCTTGAGATTTTGAAGATGATGGCAAGCACTTGACCAAGCATTTTTATCAATCCAGCCCCCAGCCCTTCCAGACCTCTTCGCTCTTAACCCAGGACTATATTCTCTCCCAGGTATCAGTTAACTAGAGTCAAGAACAGTCCCTTTTGGTTTTGATTTTGAATAGGCTCTGTGAGCTAACAATGGTTTCTACATTTTAAATGATTTCATAAATAGCTGTAGAATAACTGGTTTTACCTCTTGATTACAAAGCTCAACATGTTTACCATCTGGCCTTTTAAGAGGATGTTTGCTGCTCCCACCCTATGCAGCCCTCATTCTATATTCCTAGTCCATCCTTCCTTCCTCTCCTGTCCTGAACAATTCCCCTACCAGCACATACATTAGCCTTTTGACCCCTGTAATGAAGGCATCAACTCTCCTCTTCCCTTTCTTAGCCCCTTTCAAACTCTCTGTAGGAATTTGGTTAATACTATTTGACCATTCAGCTTACTCAGACAAACTCAAATATGCCAGCTATGCCTGGAATCCTGACTTAATTTGAGGCTCAGGTTAGACACAGCAATGGAGTGGAGAGGCAACCCAATCATAGTGTCTGGTTTCCGCATGAAATTGTTTTTAGGATGCCAGAGTCAAAGCTTTGTCTTGCATACTTAGAACCAAAAACCTGGTGATTACCTTTCATTTCCTTCTCTTTCTGGTTTCCACTGAATTTCTTCTTATCTTACTTCTGTGATGTTTGTCTAGAAATGGTTCTGTTCTGAGTGGCTTAAAGGTATTGGAGTGACCACATCTGTCACTGGAAGGTGTTTCCTGAGATGAAGCTCTCTTGGATGTTCCTCAGCCTAAACCACTGATTCCTTTTTTATTTCATTTTTATTTTTTTAGTCCCAGCAGAGTTCAGACAAGGTTTACAGCTGAGTGGGGCCTTGATAGGAAGTCAGAGCAGAGGCAGCAGTTACTTCTTCCATGTACAAGAAAAACATAGTCGGCAAAGCTACACAAAGCGACTTGACTTAAGAATGTGAGATGGTAGGCAGATGGAGTTCTCCCAGCTTATCCTGGCAGAAGGCATTAAAATTGTCCAGTTACAGGCTTATGGGAACTCACAGACTCTGAACCAACAGCTAGGCCTGCATGGAACTGACCTATGCCCCATTCAGTGACAGTTGTGTAGCTTGCTTTGTTTGTAAGGCTCGTGGTAGTAGGATCAGGATCTGTCCCTGCACCATGAGCTAGCTTTTGGGAACCTATTTCCCATGCTAGGTTGCCTAGCCCTGCCTTGATGCAGGAGGAGGAGCTTGGGCCTGCTTCAACTTGATGTGCCATGCTTTATTGTCCCTTTCTGAAGGAAGGAGTGGATGGGGGGGTGTGGAAGGTGGGAGGGGGAACAGAAGAAGAGGAGCGGAAACTGCAGTCATGATATAAAACAAATGAAAATTTTTAATTAATAAATAAAAATGTAATTTGAAAAGGATTGTGTATAGAAAGCATTGGAGGGGGAAGATGGAAGGTAAAAATGAGGTGCATAACATACTCATATGTGGCATTACTTAAAAATTAAATAAACAAAATTAAATAAAATAAAAACAACTTTGAAAAAAAAAACCTTCCAGTTACGTTGCCCAATATTGGTGTGTCATAGGACACATTGGAGCCAGGCATTCTTCCTGTCTTCTCCATCAAGACAGACCACACCCAGTGGCTCCTGATTGTTTCTAGGCCCCTTACTGCTCAGGTGCATCCAACATAGTCTTTAGCATTCTGATCAATTTAGGACCACCTAGGTGAGTGTTATTTCCTCCTCTTTGAAACATGATGTTTCAATTAAGATTCCATGCTAGAATGATAGCAAGTAACCAAATACAACAAGCCTGGGAGGAGGCACTCAAAGTTCCAGGGCTGGAGAGAAGGCTCAATTTGTAAAGGTGCTTGCTGTCAAAGCATGAGGACCTGGGTTTAAATCCTGATACCCACAGAAAAAGCCAGGTGTGGCTGTGCAGGCCTGTTGAGGGGAGAGAAATCACAGGGCCTGCTCCAGGGTCAGTAAGAAAACTTCTCTCAAAGAAACAAGCCAGAAGGAGGTAGAGCGAGTACCTAAGGTTCCCTTCTGGTTCCTACACTTTTATCCCCTGGTGTGTGTGTGTGTGTGTGTGTGTGTGTGTGTGTGTGTGTGTGTGTGTGTATGCCACACAAAAACAATCACACACACAGTCTCTCTCTCTCTCTCTCTCTCTCTCACACACACACACACACACACACACACACACACAAACACACACATACAAACTTGCATAATCTTTCTGCCCAGAGCCACTAGAAGTACCATTTCAATGTATCTATTATTTTGTTATTTTGTTTTCTGTTTTTTTATGTACAATATGTAAATATGCTATTTGTGTGTATATTTGTGTGTGCTATTTGTGTGCATATTTATTAAAGATAATTTAAAACAACATTGATATTATACTAGCTTACAATTTAGTTATGGCATGAGATACTTAAAAAAATAAAACTGCCTGAAAGTGTTTGAGTGACTAACCACATTTTAAAAATATTACATTCTAAAGTTGGAGCTTATATGTGTATATGTTCACCACATGCATGTGATACCCGTAGATGCCAGAAGAGGGTGTCAAATCATTGAGAACAGGAGTTACAGATGGTTGTGGCCCATTCTGTAGGAGTTGGGGACCAAGCTTGACTCCTCTACAAGAGCAGTAAACACTTAATTGCTATGTTATCCTTCTAGCCCTGATTGACTAAATTTTTAATAATAACATCGATTGTAAAATAGTCCATTTCAATAATGACAACAAAATTTATAATAACATATGCCATTCATTTCTCCACACTGGCCATGCGACTACCTTTGTTTGTGCATTTATTGTAGTAATTAAAGCTTTGATGCAATAGTGAGATTTTGTTTTCCTTGGGTAAAATCCCTTTTTAAGTTCTTCTGAGGTCTGGAGCAATTCATATCTTTTATTAGCTCTCTATAAGAGTTCGTCTCACTGACTTTCGATATTCTTTTATTTTTAATCTTTGACAATCTGATTAAAGAACATCTCAGTGTTTTAATTATATTTAATTTTATGGATTTATCAACCAATTGGGTTACCTTTGAGAGCTATCCATTCATGTCCTGCTTCCCACCCATTTTTTATTGCAGTATTTATCTTTTTCCTATTGACTTACATGCTATCTATGGCCATCAGATGGTGATATTTGTAAATTAATTTTCCAAGGAGAGTGAAGGGAACTGGAGGAAACAGTTGAAATTAGTATTCTTAGAATAATCCTAGGGGAAAGATAGTAGTGACAGAAGACAGAAGTTCTTCCTGGAGGAGGTTATGAAGAAGAAGTGATCAAGAAAAAGGCTTTGGTTATCCCCTCTCACCCTGCCCAGGGCTGTGACAGCTGTTCATAATGGGGAGATAGTTACATCCTGTAGCCATCAAGCCATATTCATTTAAAACTAACAGTTCCTGTTCTGTTGTTGTTGTTGTTTGTTTGTTTTATTTTTGTCAAATCCATAGTCTGGACAACACCCGAGGTGAATTTTTCTCTGTGATCCAACTTCTTAGGCCTTCCCAGATTAAATAGATGGAATGTTGTTTTTGAATAAAATATTTTGAATTGTGAAACCTGCCACAAAACAAAGGGGTTTTTTATTTATTTATTTTATGTGTGTGGATGTTTTGTCTGCATGTTTGCTTGTGTACCACATGCATGCCTATGAAGACAAGAGAAGGCATCAGATTCCCTGGGACTGGAGTTACAATGATAGCTGCCATTTGTGTGCTGGGAATCTAGCACAGGTCCTTTGGGAGAGCAGCTGGTGCTCTTAACTACTGAGCCATCTCTTCAGCCCCTGTTGCCTGTGTTTTTAAGGTGGTATCATTTTCTATTGTTTTGAACTAATTCTTGCTCCCTACCTCCCCTTCCCTTCCCTCTCTCCAAAGTCATTTTCCTCCTGAGCCTGTCATCCTGTTATTATATCCAGTTGTTTATCCTACTAGTTTTCACTCTACAGTTTTAATATGATGTTGCCATGTGTTTTGGTAATTTGCTTTCTATTCACTTGGTATTATTTTGAAGATACTTTTACATTTTTAAACATTGAAGTATATACTTAGGAATTCTTTGTTTTGTGGTCCACCAAGATTCACCAGGGCCATCTGACTGTGAGTTTACAGCCAAACTTTGGAGCCAGGTGGGCTCAACAAAGGGCACAAAACAGAGGTTAGATGTTTCACTAAATCTATCAATAGCCAATAATTCAGAGGTGAAGGGTAGGGCCCTGTGGGCCTCTCCTCCATCCCTGGCTGATTGATTGCTATTAAGACTGGTCTTGTATGGGCCCAGTTCAGGTAATGATAGTTGGTGTGAATTAATGAGTATGATAGTTGTTTGTATCTCCTATTCTTGGCCAATGACATAAAAATGATGTGGCATGGGATTTGAGTGGTAGAACTGATATGGATAAGCTTGGATGGACCACAGAGTTGTCTGGAGTTGCTTTGATGAAGAGAAAACATGAGAAAGTGAAGGTAGATGTTTATCAATGACTTCCTTGAGGTTCATAGAGTCATCTACAGGGATTGAGGACCTGTCTTTTCCTCAATACTCCCCACTCTATTTCTGAACTACACTAGAGTTCAAGGCTCTGGGCATTTCCTAGCAATGTAATTGGAAGCCCTTAGGAGAAGCTTCTATGGGTTGGGCATGGTAGTTGTTGGGTTTAGAGTGAGGAGTAGGGCTAAGATGTATGTATGAAAGAAAAGACTGAGAGCATATGAGAAACAGCCTGAGCCAGGACACAGTGGTCAAAATCAATGGAGCAAATGAAATACAAGTTGTTCAGAGAATCAAACGTGCACTAGTGGGCAGCAACCAGAAAAATCACAGGGGCAGATCAAGGATACCATGGATGCCTACCTAGAATGTTTGCCCTCTATTTAGCATAGTAACTGAAATTTAGCATAGTAACTGAGGTGGTATGTTGAGCTTTTGTTTTAAGTAGAATCAATATGGCAGACATATGAAGAATAAATTCACAATTCAAATTATGCTACATATATATACTCTCTTCTAGATGCTGAGGACTGTAGTTGATCTGAAGATCTAATGGTGATGCTCACTTCCACTTGAAACTTAATGCCCAGTTCATAAGAAATAGATGATAACACTTGACTATTATGATTAATTGTCATATTGGCACATTGAGAATTTCAGATAAATGTTTAACATAATAATGGGAAACATTTTTAAAAGAGTGACACCAAAGTTACAGTAAAGAGGGTGGCATGCTTTAAGACTTAGGAGCTATGACCATGGGATGGTTAATCTTCAATGTCAACTTGATTGGATTCAGAATCACTTGAAATGTCTATAAAAGTGTTTTCTGAGAGATTTATGGAGGAAAAACATACCCTAAACATGGACGGTACTCTCCTTGTGGCTGTAGGCCCAGAACAAATAAAAGTAGAAACTCTGATGAGTATTAGCATTCCCATTTCTCTGCTTCCTGATGCATCCAGATGTGAGAAGGTGTCCTCCCACTGTCCAGCGGTAAGCCATACCCATTGCCCTGCTTTCTCTAATATAGTGAGCTGAACCCTATGGGTTCAAATAAATATCTTCCCTGTTAAGTTACTCCTTGGCGGGTGTCTGGTCATAGCAAAAGGAAAGCCACTTATATAGCCATCAGCAGTAACTGAGGGGTATGTCCTACATGAAGTGAGCTGCCAATCAGAGATTCTCAGCACGGTACAGAAAAAGATGGGGAGGGGTCAGAAATGAAGCAGGACAAAAGACAGGAACTCTATCATGGAAGCCATGTTGCAGGGAGAGCTGAAGTTTAGAAAGAACCTCTGTGTCCACCTTGGGGGTGGGGGGAAGAGAATAGAAAATGATTGTTGGGGATGTGTTGCTGTAACCATTGGCAGTGGAGAAAGGACATTGAAATTTGATAAGAAATCTTCTGGGAGACATCATCCACTGGGATTGGAGAAGAAACATTGCTAGGAGGAAGAGGAAGGTGCCACAGATGCCCCTCAGGCACAGGTAATTAAATGCATCATTTAGTGAGGTAATGACAGGAGTGCAAAGACTAGGTGGTGGGATTAGGGAAGATGCCGGACTCTGTTTAAATGAATTTGAAGCTCTTAGGAGATATTTTAAAAGATATATCCAATAAAGAGAGATAAATTTGGGTATCAGTCAAGATATCTGGAATGAGATAAGTGTCAAGCCGTCAGCATATTAGCTGTAATTGAAGAGTAGGAGAGTAGATGCTATCACCCAGGACGTGTGGATGGAATCAAAATGGAAGGGGACCTTGGCTAGAAGCCAGCATACACAATTAAGGAATGGCAGGCCAAAGAGAGCACAGAATGTGACCAGGGAAATAGGATGAATGGAAGAGAATGGTGTAATAGTGTGGAAAGAAATGGTGCTTTGAGAGTTGCGAATTCTTGCGTTGGAGGTGAGAGGTCAAGTAGGCTAAGGACTGAACATTGTCCATTGGGTTTAATGACCAAGAAGTCCTTGGTGCCCTTTGCTGGAGGCCATTGGAGACCATTATCTAGCCCATGGGATGTGCAATCCGGAAGAGCAGAGTGGAGGCAGAAATAACTAAGATGATTAATGGTCAGGTAAGCAATCTTTAGCTTCAGTAACTGGGGATGTTGACAGAAAGAGGGACACAGAGTAGGGTAGTTATTTATGTGTGGGGAAGGGAGATAATGAGCTCCATTACTTGAAGTAGGAATGTCCTGAGTGATGCCTCCTGCTTTCACAGTGGCCAATGCTCCCTGGGGAACCTATGAAGGAGCTTCTCTGGGGTATTACCGAGAAACGGAACTGCTGACTCATACCCACAGATTGCAAAATGCTAAAAGCAAAAAATAGTCTCCCACCATACAAAAGTGAGGGCCCATTCTTGCCAGTTCTTATTACTGGACTTGCTAACATTTGCCCCTGTGATAGGTTAAAAAGGTATCTCAGTGTTGTTTTAAAACTCTATTTATTTATTAGTATTAAGATTATATCTTCATGTGTATTATAATTAAATTCAGCTGTCAACTTGAAACAAACCTATTGTCACCTGGGATGAGGGACCCTCAACTGAAGAATTGTCCAGAAGAGACTGGCTGGTGTTTTATTAATGATAAACTAAGAACCAAGAGATAATGATTAACCAGAGAACCAAGTCTGCTGTAGGCCATGCCATTCCTAGGTAAGTGTGCTTAGGTTCCATATGATAGGTAGCTGAGCACGTCAGAGGAAGCAAGCCAGTAAGAAGTGTTCCTTCTGTCTTCGCTTCAGTTCTCGCTTCCGGCTTCTGTCTTGAGTTTCTACCTGACTTTTTTTCATGATGGGCTGTGAGCTGTAAGATGAAATAAGCCCTTTCCTCCTCAGGTAGTTTTTGTTTATCGTGTTTATCACAGAGTAGAAAGCAAATTAGGACAGTATGCCTGCTAACATTCAAGTTTCCTACTCATATCCTTTGTCCATATTTCCCCCTGCTGCTTTCCTATCATTTCCACATTGTGCTGTTCATGACATCATCTTCATATCAAATCTGTTTGGTTTTAGACTTTGAAAATGGCTTTAGCTATTTCAGCGTTCTGATTTCCTTCCCTTTTCCCTGACATGATGTTCTTCCTTGCCCCTTTTCTTCCTTTAGGTCGTACTTCTCTCATTCTCTCATTCTGTAAGTCTTAGTCCACACTGAAGGTACTCTGAAATACAGTATGACCTAGGGATTCACATGGGTTTTTTTTTTAATCTTTTTCCATTGAACTAATACCTTCACTCCATTTAGGAAGCAACACATCTCTTCCACTGATTAGTTTCACTGTTCTGGTAATGAAACTTACCAGCAGCAGTCCTAAACGATATATCTGAGCATGTTGTATCTTGATATGTGTAGGTCTCTCACATTTATATGAAATATGTATTTTGATAAAATATGACTCTAATTATATTGATGTCTTTAAAAAAATCTTGTTACAATTTTAATTGAAATTGAGGGAGCTTTCAGACTAATTTGGGGGGCAGTTGATACCTTTAATGTTATTAAATTATTATATCCATAGATAAAATTATTCTCATTCAGATCTGCCTGGTATCCTTTATTGAAACTGAATAGTTTCCATATTTTCCTTAGGATCTAGTCTTATTGTCAGGTTTGTTACTCAATATTCTTTAGTTTTGGGGTGCTATTGTGAGCAACATCTTGTTTTCTGTTCTATTTTCTTGTTGGTTATTGTCAGTAGAAAATACTAATTTTTCTGAGTCTGCATTAGTTGCAGTCATTTATCTGTTATTAGGGGTGGGTTTTTTTTTTGCTCTAGAAAACAACACTGTCTGCTGTATATGACAGTCTGTCCCTTCCACCTTCACTGTTCCTAATACTGGTCTCAGGGAAAGATATGCAGAGAACAGTTGAATGATTCATATTAATAATGCTTTGAACTTAATGAAAGTTTACAAAGATTCATAATACCAGGACCCAGTCAGTACAACCTTGTTGTGAAATAGACTTTCCCAGTGTATTTTAGTTGAAGATCTTGTGATGAGACCATCCTGGACTCTGGGTAGACTGGTAGCCTCTGAATTCAATGGCTAGTATCCACTGAAAGAAAACTGAGGGAGATTTGAGACATATAGAAAAGCTGTGTGAGGATGGGGGTAAAGTCTCAGGTGCTGTACAGCAGCAGCCAGGGGACTTGGTAGTGCATGATCCAACATGAGCAGAGCATAAGTATGAAAGAGGTTTTCCAAAGCTCCCAGAAGAGCCACTGCTAATACCGATACCTTGATGCAAGGCCAAACTTCTGGATCCCAGAGCTATGAAGAACTAAAATTATAGCTAAGATTATGTTGTATGTTATGGGGGCCATCTTTTACTTCTCTTCAAGTTCATATTCTAAGTTTCTAATTTAGGCTTTCAGATCATCCCTCTTCTGCCTTTCCTTATGTGAATGTACAGAATGGACGTTATAAATGTTCTTAGGCTGGGCTTCATTCCACAGACTATTGGTACCCATATTCTGCAGATACTGACATGACATATCATATTATTTATCACTAAATATTTCTGGTTTCCTTATGAATCCTTTTCAAGTATGAAATGTTGAAAATACTGTTGTTTCTAAGAATAAAACTTTTCATTTTTGTTACTGTGTTTAGCCTATCTTTAAAAATTACTAATTATTTTTGTTTGGGTATAGAATCCAGTTTTGTCTTTAGCCACATGAGTAACCAATGTTCCCAACACTATTTATTGAAAAGTTGCTCCTTTGGTACTAGTTATGCAATCTCATGTCTGTCATATATCTAGAGCTTTCTATTCCCAACTTTGTTCATTTGGCCAATTTATCTTCTAACCTAATTCTATATTGATAAGTCTTTATAAGAAAAATCTGTTAAGGCAAGTTATGTCTCCTAATTCCGTGTGAATTGTTTTCCACTAATAAATCCCTGTTGGTTGAGATTTCTTTTCATAGATCCATTAGGAATTGAGTTTTTTGTTTGTTTTGTTGATTGGTTGGTTTTTGTTTTTGTTTGTTCGTTTGTTTGTTTGCTATTGAGCCTTTCCATCTACAAATGTAGCACAGTTTTCTATCTATTTAGGTCTTTTCACTTATTTTTAACAAATATCTGTATGCATTATTAGATGCATTGTGTTTTGTTCTGTTTTGTATATTGTTATTTTACTTTAAGACAGGGTCTTACTATGTATCTCAGGTTGTCTCAAACCCCAGAATTCTCCTGTCTCAGTTTTTTGAGGTCACATCTGTGTATGTTATGTCTGCCTTGTTCTCTCTTTCACTGGTAACTATATGAGTATTAATTTTGCTTGAATGATAACTTTCAGCTGAATTATATGGAAATACAACTATTTCCTGTGCTTTGCTCTGGCATAACCTTTTATTACTATCTTTTGAACTCTAATCATTTCTATTTTGCATTTCAGTTTTTTATCTTCATGACTGTAGGTATTTCATCTCCCAGCAATCATTACACCCTTTATTCTTTTTGTACAACTGTGTCCCCCAATGTATTGTTGAATGTGAGCAGCAGCAGTGGGCAAGCTTCCTTAACTCCTCATTTCCAATGGGAGGTTTTCTGTATTTCACCTTTGATGGGAGGTCTGCTGTAGGTAAATGCCTTTTATCAACCAAATGAAGTTTAATAAATGTTGAATTAATTTCTATTTTTAATCCACTGAGTAAATCATACCACTTTTTAGCTCATCAGATAATCTTTGTATTTGAGAGAGTATATGGTCCTTGATCATACTATATTTTATCATTTTTATATGCTGCTTGGTTGTTCACTAGTGCTTTATCAAGAATTACACACCTTTTCTCAATGATGTTTTCTGTTATTTTTACTTTGTCATAATGCTCTTACCATGGTTTGGCACCAACTTTTTCATTATATTAATTGGGGTCTATTTCCTTTTATGTATTTTAGCATAGTTGATATGATATTCAATTATTTGTTTTCCTGGTTATTTAGTAAAACTCATTGATAAGTCATTGAAGGCTTCAGTGTGACTTATAAGAAGATATATCTATTACTGATTCAACTATTACTCCTATCTTTTAATGTTTGTAGGAATATTTAATTGTTGTATTTTTTAGGGTCATTTTTAGTAAGTTTCATTTGGGAGAGTGCTTGGTATAGCTATACCTAAATCTTCAAATGCACTGCAGTATGACACTATTCCTGGAGAGATGTGGGCAAACTTCTCACCCCAGATAGGGAACTAGTGACAGACCAAAGTCCAACTTGGTGACACACTGGGTTCACTGGGTCACTTACAGGAACAGGCATCTCATCACCAAAAGCCCAGCTGGCATGGGTGCCACCTCACAAGACCTGGAAACTAGGGGGATGGAAGGTAAAACCTAGTTATCTGTGAGATTTTGGGGTGCTGGGGATGACAGAGTGTGGATTTCTGCCAAGCAAAGTTGCTGCCACCAAGCAGAGCTGGCCCTAGAATGTGGGCACATGGGCTGTAAATGGCTGATCCACAGAGCCTAGGGTTCTCAAGCCTTTCAGAGCTTCTACATTGTACCATGTTCCTGGACACAGGGCATGGTGCCACAGCATTTGGGTTTTGCCTTGCTGTGTTTGAATCTTGCTTTATTCCAATCTTTCCTTGTTCTCCCCTTAGGGATGGGAATGTTTATTCTATACTATCATGTATTTGACATGTCTAACTTTCTTCTTGATTTACATTGGCTGAGCTAAGAATGTGCCTGGAGTCCCTTCAAGGACCCTTCTATGGTAACAAAACTAAAGATAAGGAGAGTTTTATAACTGAGCTAAATGCATTTCAGAGTAGCCATGAGCCTTTGTGGCCGGGGATGCAGTGTCAGGATTTGAATCTGAAACACTTTTCCCAGGCTCACACATGGATCATTTGCTCATCACTGTCTGGTGACATTTGGAGAAGCTGTAGTACATTTTGAAGTAGACGCCCAAGTGATGAAAGTAAATCTTCAAGAGCTGGAATGTGAAGGTTATTTGCTCTCTGGTTCTGGCCTGCGTTCCTGACTTTTTGGTCCGTGCCATGTGACCAGCACTGCCACATGTACTACTGTCACAGATGAAGCCATCTTTGCCACTGTGCCCTCCCTGCTAGGATGGGTTGAAACACTGAATTTGGGGACCAAAATTGATCCTTTCTTTCTGAAGTTGATTCTGCTGTTACTGTCATAGCGAAACAGATGCAACAGATGTGTGTACAATGCTCTTGACCAGGCTCTTCAGCTCTCCCAGTTCACCAGCTCTGTTCTCAGCCTGCTTACACTTTAGCTCGCTCTTGGCGTATTTATATTTCAATGTCAAAGTTATGGTTTTTCCAATTTATAAATATTGTATTTATTTTGCTTTGCATTGCCTGCTCATGTTTCATGGTGAATTATTATTTCCTTGTATTTTATGGTCTTTCCTGTATGTCTTTAATCATTTTGTATCAATATCTATCCAGTCTGTATTAGAAGCTAATCAGAATCGGATTCTTTTAAGCAGGTTTGGAAGTTCTTAATTTTTCTCTTTAATGGGATTTGCTAATTCTTCTTTAAGGTAGATTATTTTTCTTGTCAAACTATAAATTTTGATTGATTATTTTTCATGTGGGTATTTATGGACTAGACTGGAGCATGTCTGTCTAGAAGGATACTGCAGTACATTCATTTCTATGATTTGGTCTTCCTATACAACTGCAATTTGTTTTCCCGTTCAAATCCCAGGTATAGATAAATTTTATTATCTCCCTATTCGAGGGTGTTGAAATTTCATTGTAGTCTGCTTGCCATCAAGGATGGGATTGACAAATTACATGAGGGTTATTTTAACTCCATAGCATGATGGACCTTCAAACTTGTTTTGTGTCTCTTTCTGACCATTGAAATCCAACTCACCAGTGTGGACTTAAAAGGCAGCAGAAGCATGGGAAACTTGTTCAATGTTTACATAATTGATTAGTGACACTGAGATATCACACACATTAGCCCTTTGCAATTCTTATGCTAGAATTAATACCCATAGGGATATAGCACTTTAAAAACTCACTTCTACAACTTAAGCATTTCCAATGCATCCTTGGAATCTGTTTGAAGGTAATAAGGGTCTCTTTATGTAAATGAACACATAAAATAATGTATTTCTGGAGATCAGACCAATTTCAAATGACAACACAAGAATCTGAGCCTTGTTACATAACCAATATGTTCTTGTACAAATAATTAAGATTGGCTCCTGGCTGCTGTGGTTAAGTATTAATGGATATAGAAATTTGGAAGGAATATATGTATTTCATATAAAAAGTATACACACGGTGGGGAACCACTCTTTCATCAATGTTGGTAGGCTTGTACCTAAATTATAAGTAGTTCCTCCTTCTTAAAAATAATTGAGGAAGCCTAGTACTTTGGTTTTTGTTCAAGTGAGAAAATTTCAGAAATTGAGACATTTGTTGTTGTTGAAATGCAGTAAGAAAATTTTTTAGATTTGCCCATCTAATAAATAAAGGTAATCCTAAACATTTAGTGAAATGTTGGGGCAGGGGTCGCCAGACACTCTTTTCTTCAAAGGGCTGGCTGATGAAATTTGTGCTAGGAAATACATACGTAACAAGGTTGCACCGGAAGGTAAAGAAAGTGTTAGATACCAATAGATTGTGTCAAAAGTACACACAACTAACACAAATGGGCTTTGTGAGGGAAGTAACTGCATGTCTTAATGACATGGACATTAAAGAGACAGGGACAGGGAAACAGAGGCAGACGTGCCAGAGACAGGAGAATGAATGCCACATCAGCATTGAGTTGCCTTCTTCTAGCCAAAAAGAAAAAACTACACATTTACTTTATTTTTCTTCCATGAGTTATGCTCATGGATAACTAACTGGTCCTAGTTCACAAGGGAAAATTATTTTTGTTTTGTTTTTCAAGACAGGGTTTCCCTGTGTAACCCTGGGTGATTTGGAACTCACTCTGTAGACCAGCCAGTCCTCAAACTCATAGAGATCTGACTGCTTTTGCCTCCCCAGTGCTGAGATTAAAGGTGTTCCACTACTGCCTAGCCCTGGGAAAATTATCTTAGGCAAAGGAATTCTGCCAAATACACAGGGAAGAAATTATAAATTACATAGCCACTGTTTTAAGAGCCTTGATCAAATAATTATCTTTGATATTTCATAATACTAAGACAGGATGTTCTCAGTCCTTGTGACATGTACATTTTATAAATCATCCATAGGGAATATTTTATGTATTATCGAAACACTTAAATTAGATATTATAGATATATCAGAAGGGAGAGGTAAGGCAAAATTGAGAGGATATGAAATCTATAATATGAATATATTGAAGCTGATCTTTTGATAAGCTGAAAAACCTTGATGAACAAAAGATACATACGTTTCCATTCCAGAAGACATTAGTAGGAATTGATAGGCTTGAGTCCAATTTTTCACTCCATGCACACTGAACATTCTAAATAAAGCATATTACTTACTTGATATCTGTTTCACTGTCCATATACTTTGTCCTATAGCCGAGTTTCCAAACTTGTTACCTGGAATTCTGGTGTAGGGGAGGTAGGAGCAAGAACTTCTATGCTGGATATAACTGTGGATGGATGTCACACTTCCATTCTTTCGTGTGTGTTAGCATTTTAAAGCCTTTGGAGAATTCTATAGCAAACTAGGAAGCAATGAAACCATTAAACCTCTTCAGCTCAGCGTTTCCCAAACTTATTTACTGTAACCATTCATCTCCTTGATTCTTCTCATTTAACACCTGTGAACCTTCAGTGACAAGCATGGTGATTTCTTAAGGACCCTTTTGGTGCTAAAAGTATGTGAATTTGTGGCTTTTGTAAACATTTTAAATGTTGATAAAAAGAATGAAAATAACTAGTTAATACAGTAGGGAAAATAAATCAATCAAATTGGTTGTCTGACAGAAGTACCTATTTAATTCAGTCAAAATGTTTTATCAAGTAGCCCCAAGTAGGTCAGCTTCTACACTGAGAAAAAAATGATCTTGGAAGAACCCTACAATTCCAAGGTTTTCCACGTTTATGTGACCAGGAGCTTGAAGAGAGCACAGTGTCCATTAATCTAGCGCAGTGTGACTCATCCATTGCCCAGATGTTTGAGCCCAGTGACTTATGTCAGTCAGAAGGCTCAGTCATCAGAAATCTTGTGATCTGCATCCTCAGATACCACCTTTCTGCCTAATATGCCCCGGGCATGGTTAGCCATGGTAGTTAACAGCCCACAACACATTGTCACCATGTCAAGACTTACTGAAGTGACCACACAGTATAACTTGGGGTTGGTTTGATATTTGACCTGGGCCATGAACATAGTTACCTTATTTCCTCCATACAGACACCTTTGCTAATCCTTATATAAATAATAAAGTTCATAGAATGATAAATATGAAAAAAAATGGGAAATACAAAGGAGCCTGTGGCTAACCATCTTTTGCAAAATAAATTCTTTTAAGGTGTAGATTTTTAAAGTGTTCCTCCTTAAAGAGGAAAAGTACTTTAAAGTACTTTAAAGGCCAATGTACACTCAGGCCATCAATATTTTAAAAATATAATATTTTAATTAATTCTTTGATAATTTCATATAGTATATTTTGATCTTAATCACCCCACACTCCTAGCCCAACTTCTTTGTGAATCAATCGCTAGCCTCTTCCAGCTTTCTCGCCTCTTTTTAAAGAAACAGCTCACTGAGACCAATGTGTGATATCCATGTGTTCATGAGTGTGTGGCTATCCACTGGTTTGTGGTCAACATATTAGTGGCTACATCCTTAAAAAGATTGTCCCTGTCTCCACGAGAAGCCATCAGCTGTCAATAGCTTTAGACATGGGTTGGGGCCTTGAAAGTCTCTCCACCTGCTGTGCTAGACTGTTCACTGGCTTGGTCTTGTGCAAACAACTATAGCTGGTGTGAGGTCACCAGTCCTGTCATACCCAGAAGACACTATTTCAGTCTAGGCCCCTTTGACATCTGGCTCTCACAGTCTCCCTTGCCTCTCTTCTGAGATGATGGTGGAGGGATGATGCAGCTGTCCCAGTTGTATCTGAGAACTCCACTGATACTCATTCTCTACACTTTGACCAGTGTGTGTTTCTCTGTTAATTACCATGGTGCAAAAGCAAATACCTTGGCTGAGGTCTGTGCACTGTCCCAATCTCTGTGTGTAAGAGATTAAAAAAAAATGTAGCAGGTTTACCCCCTGGGGCCTATGAGCTTCTTCTCTACCATGGGTTCTTGGCTAGATTTACAGAATCAGCTATGTATTTCTTCCCGTGAAGCAGGACTGCAATCCAATCAGAAAGAGGTTGGTTATCCCCATAGCATAGTTGCCACTATTGTAGTCACCCCACTCTGATCTTAAGGAAGGAAAAAGCTGTTTCCAAAACTTTCTTTTGTAGATTCGTAGGTTGGGGGACCAGAGGGCAGATATGTGAATTGAATTAGCAATTAGTAAGAAGAGCCCTGACCAATTATAAGCCTACTGTATAGATATACATTGTATGGCTTTTAAAAATATTAACTTTTTAGTTTGAGATCATTGTAGACTCAACAGAATTTGTACAAAAAAAAAAAAAAAAAAAAAAGAAAGAAAGAAAAAGAAAAAAAATACCCAGGTAACACCAATCAATGTCTTAGCCTATGTATTAATTCCCTTTCTTGTTGCTGTAACTAAATCCCTGTTGAGAGTAACTTGGAGGAGGGAGGACTGATTTGGCTCACAGTGTGAGGGGATGTAGTCCACCGTGGATGGAGAACATGGCAGCAGGTGCTGTTCACCTCTCAGAAACTAGAGGAATAAGAAACTGAAAGAGACAGAAGTAAGTCTGGGCTATAAATCCTCCAAGTCCTCCTTCAGGCACCTCTTCCTCTAGGGAGGCTCTACCTCTTAAAAGTGATTCTACAACCTTCCAAAATAACATAACCAGCTGGGGACCAACTGTTCAAACCCATGAGCCTGTGGGAGACAGTTCATACTCAATCTGTACCTTTTCATAGTAACATCTTGCAGAAGTAGCCAATATAATACCACAACCAAAGTCAGGGTACATCATTTTTAAAGGGGTTACAGGTGTCAAAGTAAGGAAAGACAAAGAAGAGACCAAGATACAGGTCTCTGGGAATTTGCTTTCAGATTGCCTACACTTAAAAAATGTATTTTCATCAGTAATGAGGCATCCTGATGCTTTCCCTTTCTGTGTCTGAATGAGTAAATCGTGTATGGTTTTATATGTGAGGAAAGTACTAAAATATTCAGAAGCTACCTATAGATATAAGCATATACAGTACCACTGCCAAGTGTTTCTGTAGTCTGCCTCCCACAGATACACCAAGTCTCAAATGATGTTTCCACATGCAAACCAAAACAAGCACATTAGAATCTACACTTCATTAAAAGATGACATTGGCTGGCTGGCTTACGAAAATTTAAATTGCCATTTATTCTGATTCTTCTGGTGGGGTCACTACAGAATGGATCTCTTCTGGGGATGTTTGGAATGTTAGTACCATCAACAAGGTGTTGGCAGTTTCTGTCTACTCATTGTATTTCTATCTATGATGATGAAAAACTCATGTGACTCTGTTCCTTCTTCCAATAATTACCTCAATACTTGATCCACATGAATTCTGTAGTAGCCAGAGGTATATTTTCTATTCTTGACCATCACTCAGGTCCTCTAGTGATGCAAGTACGTGTGTGTGTGTGTGTGTGTGTGTGTGCCCAGGGTAAATATTTGACCATTGTTCCAGCCACCATTGCACAGCCCTCGAGTGACCTTGCATTAATTAGCTGAGAATTTCAGGGCTTTGAATCTGATTGAATCAAAATATTGTTTTTACAAGTTGATGAAGGCTCTTGATTGATGCCGGCCCTGCTGGTTCTTTGAAGGATTAAAGTGTATGTATAGATTACAGAGTCCTGGCTGTCACTGCTCAAATGGGAACTGCTTTTGAACAAAGGTAAAACAAAATAGCCCACTAGAGGTATTTTTTTCCCTTTCCAATAGGTGTCATGATTGTTTGAGTTGACTTTGTGGTGTGTCAATACAAAAGAATTAGAGAAATTGGGGGAAACGGTCAAGAAAAACTACCAGGTAGAAATAACAAGAGGCAGATGAGAGGGGAAAAAAGAAAATAGAGAAGGGAGGAAGAAGGGGCTTGCCTTTCATTCACCCTGAAAATGTGTCTCATGCGCATATACCCCAGGGCAAAGCCTGCTATAGTCTACTGGGGGAGCAGAAGAGGAGAGCAATCATTGAGGTCTGAACTGGTCAAAGCTTAGAGGAATTGAGTGGCAAGCTGCATCTCTAGTGACATACACTCACTCAGCCTGAGGTCACATGGCTTTCTGCCCGATGAACTCAAGATCCCCATGGCATGAGTGAGATATGACAAGACCCTGGTCCAGAGAAAGGGCAAGACAGAAAAAGCTCAAAGGGTGGGTTCTGGCATGGATAGAAATGGAAGGGGAAAGAACAGAGCTACCCCTCCACCCTTCTATGTAAGTGGGAAATAGCGCATCTCCATAGAAGTCAGACTCCTGGTGTTGACTCTGTATTTCTGTACCATGGGACTTCTCCTGTTGGTCCCCTATGGATTGTTTTCCCAGCTGAAAATTTACAAAACTTGATTCTAATTTCATTGTACACCTGTTCACTTGAGAAACGACTTGTTCCTATGGACTCTATGTTGTATAATGAACCAAAGCAATCGACATACAGAAGTAACGATAAAACAGACAACAAATGCCTGTGCTGTGTGGCCTCAGGCAGAGCTCTGTGGACCAAACCCCTGGTTTTCAAATACATCTGGGGCCCTGTCACTTTTTCTGAGTTTCTTTTGTGGGGGTGAAATAGCTAGAAACCTGGATGTCTTTTGAAGTTCTGTCCTCTTTTCCCTGACACTATAAAGGGGATCCTGAATATCAAGTAGGCCATTTAGTGGGTAATGGTGGTTTGTAACATGGAAAATGGGAATTGGGAGGAGTAAAACTAAAAGCACTTGTGGCTTAGTTGTTTCAAAATAATGATGCACACAAGACTGGGTGAGTATCATTTAAAAGAATATGTCAAGGCTGGTGAGTTGGTTGAGCCAGTAAATGTCCTGAGTCCGATCTCCTAGTGTGCACACACGAGGAGGAATTAATTCCTCTAAGTTGCCCTCTGACTGTCACATGTGTGACATGGTGCGCGTGTGTATGCTTGCATGCATGTGAACACATACAGATAAATAAAAAATGAAATCTGTGTCAGTGGTGCAAAGTAGAAGCTTTAAAAATAAACTCATAATGATGGATGCTGAGTAGGACCAAGGGCTGGGCAGGCAGGATAGGGCTAGTGGTGAAGCCTAAGGAAAGCTGGTGGTCTTCAGGGCCACTCGAAAGAAGTTTGCAGTAATTGTGATAAAAGTGAAACAGTGGTCCTAGAAGTCAGGGCAGTTTGTGATTGGCTAGCTGATGCAGAGCTAAGTGAGGTTAAGGAGACAGTCTGTTGATGGAGAAATCTAGGCTCTCACCCAGAGATACTGGTGTGATCCTGGCAGAGAGATGACAACTGGGAGAAGTGGGTCTACATGAGATCTACACTGTGCTAGCTAGGCTTTATGTCAATGTGACACAAGCTGAAGTTATTTGAGAGGAAGGAACCTCAGTTGAGAAGATACCTACATGATACTGGGCTATAGGCAAGCCTGTGGGGTATTTTCTTAATTAGTGATGTTGGAGGAGAGCCCAGCCCATTGTGAGCCGTGCCTTCCCTGAGCAGGTGGTCCTACATTCTATAAAAAAGCAGGCTGAGCAAGCCACAAGAAAGCAGCACCCCTCCATGGCCTTTGCATCAGCTCCTGCCTCCAGATTTCTGACCTGCTTGAGTTATATGGAACTGTGAGTGAAATAAGCCCTTTCCTTCCCAAGTTGTTTTTGGTCAAGGTGTTCCATCACAGCACTAGTAACACTAAGAAATCCACTTTCCCATCATCAGTGGCATATTCAGAAGGCACAGAGCCAAAGCTTGATTGAACATGTCTTCATCCCAAAGAACATGGTTTTGTAGCTTAATGTAGGTTCAGACATTAAAAATGTCTCAACCTTGATCTTCCATGTGTTAGAGTTTATAAAAATAGCCTGAGATCTTACTGACAGATTCTTTCTGATGTAGTATTTTAGGGGTAGCGGAAGGGAGACAGGCCTCTGGTTCTGCATGCTTACCATATGTATGGGCCACTTCTTGAGAGGTCTTTAGGCTCCAAGAACAAGGAATGTGCAGCCACTTTTCTGGGTTGCTGTTTAAGCTGTCCTTGAATTCATATGGACCCTCCTGCCTTAGTCTCCTTAGTACTGATATTATAGGCACGCACCACATAGCCCAAATAAGAGGTGGTCATTTTTTAAGAGGAAAAAAATATATTCATCAAATAATGAGAGTATCTGTTTTGCACATCTATGAACAAGTCATGGTAACTGTGGCATCATGTTTACCAGAGAAATAGTAGTCTCAAATTTCTCCAGAGTGGAGAAATAATGGATCATTATTTCCCTTTTTTCCTCCCCTATTTTAAGAACAAAGCTGACATCATTTCAAAAGTCTGGAAAGAAGGAAGAAAGAACGATAGCTGGGAGAGGGAGGATGGGAACAGAAGCAGAGAAGCTAGCAGGGTAGAGAGTTGCTATAGGTGTTGACTTACTAGGGAAGAGTATAGCTGTGCAGAAGGAAGAGATATAAATCCTTCTGAAAATTATATCTATATAGTATATAATTATAAATGCAATGTATCATTCACATATAAATACTTGTGTAAAATATATAATTATGTGTCATGATTATGCATAATTATTATTATGTTTATGTACATGTACATACTTTATACATACATATATGTACATATGTAAAAGAGATGATTTAATTGATTCAGAGAAAGCCATGTAGTTTAAATACAATAATTATGTCTAGAGTTATATGTAATATCTGTTATTAATATAGGTAAATATATTCTAATAGATCATAATCATCATCAAGTTTTGCTACCATGGTTTTCTGAATACTTCACTTTTGGCACACTTGACCAAAACTAACATATTTTTTTGTTTTAAATCACTAAGTATAATTTTTCTTGTGGATTCAAGGTCAGCAGATATTCAGGCAGGGATTAGTAATAGCTCTTGGTTCATGATTCTCTCTTCATTGGTTCATTTGAAGCTTTATATTCTTCATTTTCTGTTAATGATAAAAAGATCATGAAGCTTAATACCCTATGTACAAACTTAAATCCCCCTATATAATGTCCCTTACTTTCTGTTTTTCCATTTTTGTTCTAGAGCAGTGACTCAAATTCTGTGTTCATTGTTTTTTTGTTGCACAAAACAAGCATTTTAATCGCATACAGCCACACCTAAGGCTTGGGACAAGCCCCCATTCTACGTATGTGAGAGCCACATTGTCCTCTTCCAGGAAGCAATTCTGCTATTTTTCTATGAAGGGCCAAGAATCCTCTGTGCTGTGGCTTTTCTTGGTGACCCACTCAGAGCCCGAATCTCTTAAACCACATCAGCCAGGAAGAAATGGAGTCAGTATCTCTAAGAAGTTCAAGTTCTCTTCAGATTCTCTGCCCTGCCCTTCTCAGTGGGGGCAGTGGGGGGAAACCATGAGGGTCTTTGGTGTTAAGGTGTAAGCCAGAGCACAGCAGAGAGGCACAGACTTCAGGGATGCCTGCAGTAAGTTAAATATCCTTGCAGAATAGCAATGCATAAAATGCAATAAGATGCGCCCCTTCCTCCCGCTCACTATAACTCTCTTATTATCTTGGGCTCAGGTGTGTTGTATGAATATACAATAATGGGGCTAACAAGATGGTTTGGGGTCACGGAGGGATAAACCATGGCATAATCCAGGCCCGAAAGCTGTTCTGGTAATGAAAATTGTAGAGCAGTCTTGTGGCTAGTTTTGTAATAAAGATATACAAAGATGAATATAGGTTTGCAGGAATTAATCTGAGAGCATTTGATCCAATTTATAGTGGAGTGGCTGCATGGAAGGCAGCTCAGAAGACAGAATTCCAATTTAGGTTGATAGAGTGCTTTGGGATCCCAGGGAAGAAGGGTTTCCTGTAATTGGGAGATGATTTTATTTTTGAAATGCCCATCTCTTGGCTTCATGAGAGGCCACACATCCATCTGCCTGGCCTGTGAATACAGCCAGGCACAAGGCACTGAACCCCATGGTGTGGGCTTTTGGTTCCACATTCAGCTGACAGACAGGCTTCCGATTTTACTCTTTTAGAGCAGACCCCAGGACACACTGCAGTTTGCTATCGCAATTGTCTGATAGACCAAGCATCAATTGACCTACTGGGGGAAGGGAGGCTCAACCAGCTGCAGTCTCCTCCAAATCCCTCCAGTTCCTTTCTACAGGACACCAAGTTTAAGATCCCTTAGAATTTTTACTCTGAGGCCGTGAGCTTGAATCTAATTGGTGTGGAAAAAAAAAAGTGTTCTTGTGTAGTCAGTCCTCCAGAGTGTGACATTCTCTGGCAAGTGGCCAAGCTGGGGACAGAACTTGAGATAACTGAATTGATAGAGACTACTGGAGTCAGTGGTACACTCTTAATAAAATGACCCTGAACTAAAGCACAATGAGTGCATTATCTTTCTGTATCAATGTGATTCTGAAAAATTCAGCAGCAAAAGAGAAATTCTTTGAAAAAGAATATTTGGGTTCAAAGGCAATTTGAGACTGGAGACATGGCTCAGTGGTTAAGACTACATACTGCTCTTGCAGAGGATTCCCAGAACCTATGTTAGGTAGCCCACAACTGGCCTGTAATTCCAGCTCCGGGTAATCGATGCCTCCCTACTTGTGTACTCGTGTGAGCATGTGCACACACACAATTAAAAATAGTAAAATCTTTTTTAAAAATATTAAAACATGATTTGCTATTCACCATGGGATTTTCTTTTTAAAGTGGCATTAGGAAATGATTCTCAAATTTTGCATGGGTAGGCAGGATAATTAAGATAGAATCCAAAAGCATTTGACTCTGAACATTTTTCCTTGGCAACTTCTGGTTTCTTATTTCTAATTGTATTCAATCCTATCCTAAGTTTTAATATTCAAGCATACATGCATTTCTGAATTTTATCATACATGAGTTTATGTGTTTACATGTGTGTGTGTTTATGGGGATGCTATTTCATACTCAATCTGGAATGTTCTTATCACAATTCAAAAGGAGCTTAGGACCACATTTCATTTGGGATGTGAAATAACACATTATAATATTTTCACATCTGTATTAGAAAAGTTAGCAGTACAATTGTTGTACTATGTGAGAATGACATGTAATTATTACCAAAGGCTTTTTATTTATTTGCTTGCCATTTTTAATTCTTACCTTAATAGTTTTCTAAGTAGAATATGGTAGGCTAATTCTTATACAGAAAAGGCAAGATGCGAGCTGCCTTTAATAGCAAATAAAAGAGTAGTTTGCATTCAGATGAAATTGGCCCACAGCTAAAACAAAGGGTATAGCTCTTTAGCTACCCAACCAGGAAAGTTTAACTATTTAGTCTGCACATTTCAACTTAAAGTATTTCTAGAGATGTGCACATGTGCGCACACGCACGCACATGCATACACACACACACACACACACACACGCATGCATGCACACCACACACATGCACGCATTCAACACACATGCATACATATGCATCTATCCACATAGGCATTTATATGCATACTCTGTAACTTGGTTGTTGCTTACATAAATCATCTTATTTAGTGTAAGAATGAAGCTTTTTAGTTCATTTCTACTTCACTGTTTTAGCTGAGTTCATCTTTGATAGGAGGTAAAAGTGGTATTTCTAGATGCAGCAAGAAAGAAATGCATTTTCAATTGCTAGTAATATTTAATTTCTATCAACAATTTCTTAATTGCTCTTCTGAACAGCAGAGCTTTACCATGTCAGCCTAAATCACAATACAAAAGAAATCAGAAATGGTGCTGGTACCATTCTCATTTTTAGATATTACTGATTAGATTAGAGAAAATTATTCCTCATAATTTAGCTATAGAAAACTATACATCTACTCATATCACGACATCAAAACAAAATTAAAGAGGAATGGTTTCTTAATACAGTGTTTTCAGACTTTTATTTTTTAGGGAAGAAAGGGGTGGCAGCTTTAAATTTTACTCATATTCTTATGAATGCTCTTGTCTTGTCAGAGAATTAAAGTTTTACAGGCAGGGCATTGCTTTAAAAAATAAAAGCTGGTCACAATGTTGTCCTGTAATAAAAATTAGAGCGAATTTAATTTAAAGAGATTTGTAAGTAGGTCCCCTGGGAATTTTGTTGTTTTATTCAAAAGTTAGTAGATCTGAAAGGACCATATTAATGACGTTTAGCTTCCAAGTTAATGAAAAACAAATTCCCTATTGAAATAAACTAGGTATTTCTTTCCATATAAAGAGGTCAAATTCATGTCTAAGAAACTTTTGAAGCTTAGAAATGACTTAACTGAGTTTCTTTCTTGCATATTTATGATAGAATATCCTCCTTACCATGGAGCCCTTAGCCTTCTTAGAATCCACTGATGACATTCGGTGATGTGGTACGTGTGTTCTGAAATCTGAAGAAAGTCAAAGCATTTCAGCCTTCAATACTCAGAAGCAAATACCTTGAGAACGTGTTTATTGTACAGAAGAAAAGCAAGCACTTATGAACTAGTGCTAACTTGATGTGTGATTAATGCCAGGTGACAGTCAGGAAACAGGAAGGAACCTGAGTTGGGTGGGTACCACAAATCCTAGGATTTTTCCAAATACCTTAGCTTTGGCAGGATCACTGTGATGCCAGTTAATGGGAAGGCTCGCTTGTGTCTGCACACAAATTTAAGCATGGCATTGATACCATTAATGTTTCAAAGAAGCTTTGTTGAAGTTCAATGCCTGTAACATATGCACATGGAAAATGCCAGATCACAGGCGAGGATGTTTAGAATTCAAGGAATAAGTGTATTTTAAAGGAAATCTTAGAAACTGTATTGGCAAGCCTTCCTCTTCAGGTCATGCCTGCCTAGGAATGCACACACTGACTGGTGGAAAGCACCGGGAGGAGAGCCCAGGGTGGCTACTATGTATAGCACTGGGTCAGTTTGTTCTTTTTCTTCCAAATATGCAGAATGAGATCAAAAGAGAGGGTAGTTCCTTGAGGAATGAAGGAACTTCCTTTCAAGCCCCACCCCGACACCAACAGCATCCGGGTGTTCGCTCAGCCTAGCGTAGGGAGGTGTGTGTTTGCACACCCAGGTTTTGCCGGCAGACCTAATTTCAGAATACATAATGCATGATTTTGAAACCAATTTGTTATTGTAATAAAATATTTTTTTAGGAATGCATGGAAGTACTCGGAGAGGTGGATGTTAAATTATACATGCACTGTGGCCGAGCGGATTCATTTAGCTCTGTCTGCAGGTGAATCTCCTTGTGACCTTGGCACTTGCTGGCTAGTATAGAATAACAATCAAAGCTTGGATTGGAAATACGACCATTTCCAAATATTAACAACTTCTTTCAAAGGAAATGCTGATTTCAGCATTTATGTTAATGGCCACATCAGTATCTCTTTCAGAGATTTTAGGAGTGGGAGTGGGGGCGGTGGGTGGGACACAGCCTGGAGAACTTAATAGGATTAAAAGCCAGGCTTTTTATTTTTCAAAATGCTAATTTGTTTTCTGCATTCTGTTCTCATATCTGGGCTTCTTCACCATCCTAGAATCTGCAACTGAAGACTCAGAGCCTCACATCTGGAACAGTGGCAAGGTAGCATCAAAGTTTCTGCCTGGAGGGGATTCTGCACTTCTGCCCAGTGCATCCATCTCCTGTGTCTCAAAGTCACTTGGAAAAAGAGGCTTCAGGGATGATGGTGGACAGGATAGGACAGCAAGCTTCAGGGCCCTGATGTTACTGTTTTCACTTACCCTTTCCTACTCAAGAACTAAGCTGAGTCATTAGAGGGAAAATTAGTTGAAACAGCTGGTTATCATCATGAAGCAGACTACTATGGTTGGATAAGTTGGGCTGTGAGGTTCAAGTGGCCAAGGCATAGGACCTCTGATGTGATCCTTAAGTCCTAAGCCAGCTGGATGCTATGGCTAAAAATCCATCATGCTTCAGCCAGGATTGGGGACTCCTGTGTACTTACTCAAGATGAAAACCATGGCTTCCCTTCCCTCATCTTCTCTTCTGGCTTTCTCCTTTCCTCTACAAAGGTGGGGAGGAAGGAAAAACAGAAAACTTTCTTCCGTGCATGTGGGTAAGAGCCCGCCAAATGGCCAAGTAATTTCAATTTCAGGTGTATATGGCAAATGAGGGCACCAACTGGTGTGATGTAGAATCCTGTTTGGCTCAGCAGGTGTGCTAATGCAAGGCAGATTTCTTCTAGCTGCGTTTCCAACCATGTTAAAAACACAAAAACTATTTAAGTGTCCTCAAAGACCTGACCAAAACTATTCTGAATCTCAGAACCATTTCCCAAGAATGGGGGGGGGGATGATCAAAGAAAAAGGACCTGTGCTTTGGGGTTTGCTCAGTTATGTTTTTATAGTTGTTTAATAACCTATAAAGTCACTTTTCTCAGAAAACAAACATAAAATAATTTGGTAACTGCAAAAAAGTTGGGGGTTAGTTTATGAAATTTTCTTCCAGTTGTTGGTAGGAACCAAACTCATTACTCATTACTTGTGAATACCCACCTTCCCTTCCTAATGGAGTTTGTTGGAGAACATCAATATTGAGTTTTATTTCTTTTTCCTTCCCAAGGAAAAAGATGGTTTGTTTTCTGTCTGACAAAAAGAATTATATATTGCTCAGGACATTGGTTTAGATTCAGTGTGGGTATTTGTTTGTTTGTTTGTTTATTCATTTGGTTCAGGGGTTGGAGTAGGGGGCCTTCATAGAACATTTCTCACAAAACAATTGCTTTGTTTTCTTCAAGGCTTGTTGCTACCAAATTCCAAGGCATATAGCATCCTATGGCCTATTGCTGTGAAAATGATGTGTGAATCATGTCTTATATAAAAGGCATGGGAGTACAGATCTAGAATGGGGAAAAAACATGAGTGGAGCCTGCTAGCATTCTTCCCAACTTTGAATGGCAGTATCTTTCATAGGGCTTTGGCATGTGCTACATACAGGGTCTGGAAGGACAGAGGGCAGATTGTTCCAAGAACACTGCCACCATCACCCAGCTATGTTTTGTTGTTTAAAATGCTCATGCTTATGGCGCTTTATTATGGCATCTCAGAAAATGACTAATCCCAGAATGCACTACTCAAGTTGGGTATTTTCAAGAGAAGACCCTTTCTTTGCAGAGTAAATCTCACTGTGATTTATGAAAAGCTTGTTGGTTTCATTTGTGGGGCATATAACTACCACAGCATTTACAGCTTCTTAGCATTGCCCTTCTATGCCCAGAGATTCAGAAAACAGCTCCAGGAGAGGGCATTTGGAGTCCTGGGCCAGTATTGGGCTAATATCACCATCGTTTTACACTGAGCAAGGAGCCTCGGCAATTGATCATCTATTCAAATTAGAACATATGTTTTCTCCCAAGGATCAAAACAAGTTTGGAAGTATGTGTTACTTGTATGCCCTAAAATATGGCCAAAGACTTCCTACCAACACAGAGAACTGCAGGTTCAACATACTCCTGACCTGGTGATGCAGGCTCGCTTAGCATTCTCATGTGTTGGCACATCTGAATGTTCTACCCTACCCAGGCAGATATTTATCAATTCCTAAAAAAGATTTTTATGTAGTAATTCTGTGTGAATTAATATAATGTATTTTGACTATATTCAAACCCAACTACTCCTACATCCACTCCTAACCCTTGATTGTCTTCCAGCCTCTGTTTTGTATTTGTTTGGTTTGGTTTACTCAAGTTCAATTTATGTTGCCTGTGTTCTCATGGGTGTAAGGCTATCCACTAGAGCATGGTCAACATACCATTTACTTTTAAAGGCTGTACCTTTAAAGAAAACTGTATTTCCCTTCCCCAGAAGCCATTAACTGTCAATAGACCCTCAGCTACTGGTGGGAATTCCATGCTGGAATGCTGACTGGCTTGATCTTGTCCAGATCTTGTGCAGGCAACCACACCTGGTGTGAGTTCATGAGTGCTCTGGTATTGCCATGTCTAGAAGCTACTATTTGGCCCTGTACCCCTTGACTTCTGATGTTTACAATCTTTCCACCTTTCTTCTATGATAACCCTGAGTCTTGGTGTGTGTGTGTGTGATAGATGCTATTTCTTATATTAAAATGATTAACTTGTGAGGTAAGGTTAAAAAATTGAGCTAATCTATACTTGAAAGAGGTACCTAGAGTAATATTGGACAGGCCACTGTACCCAGGGAAACCTTATTCTCTTTAGTTGAAAGAAATGTATTGTTCCCTGAGTTGAGTTGAGAAGTAGCCCAGTTCATATGTTTTTAAAATGATTTGTAAACTAAAATGTTAGAACAAAAGTGTCGGAAGAAGGGCCCACAACTAGTTTTTTCACTCCCTACTGCCATCTTGTGTCCACGTTGCTGCTCCAGGCTTCATACATTGCTTAGCAACCAGCATTAAAGGCCGTAATGTGGAGAAAACATAGTTTGGGGAAAACTACTGTGTAATTTTGATAACTCAAGCAGGCTTGGCCACAGGGAAAGAGAGACGGAGACTGTATGAGGTTGGAAAACCAAGTTCATTGAAAGCTAATGTCAGAGGCTGCTGGGACTGCTTTATGCCCCTAGCCTTTATAGAATGGGAACTGCTTATGATGGGGGCCGAAAGCTGATGGGTAGGGCACAGGAGAGGAGCCAGAGTCTCCGACCATGGCCTGAACTGTAATCTGGTGTGCTGATATCTCCTGTCTTGGTAGGCTATGCAACACAATTTGATGGTACAGGAAACGAGCTCCACTTCCAATAGTTGGTAGTGGAGATGAGGCAGGGCTGCCATTTTGAAAGGAGAACACAGGTCTAAGCCAGGGAGTGTTGTAAAAACATATTTTTAAAACTACTGAGTGGGACAGGGGACCTGAAGGCACAAAGCCATTAGCTCAGGGAAGTCAGAGTTCTTAAAAACAGTGAGAACGTGCCTTGTGATACATAGTCAAGCCTGTTTCTTACATGTTCAGGATGAGAAAAAGGTTACAGGAAACTCAGAGGTCAAAGGTTTTCTTGACATCCTAATCAGACCTTTGCCCTCAGGAAGACCGTACTAGCCTAACTCTAGCTCTGGCCCTGCCCTGGTCACAGAATTACACTCTGACTTACAAACAAGTAGGGTTGGATTTTGCCTTAGGTATGTCCTTAGTGCTGTTGGCTGTGAACAGTAGTTCACATAAACTTTGGCTAATGAAACACTTGTTGATGTTTGGGTGCGCCTTCACATGAGTGTGGATGTATTTGCATCCACATGCACATGGAGGCCAGAGGACAAGCTTGGATGTCAGAATCAGAAAGGCCCTTCATTCACTTTCTTAGAGTTAGTGAGCTCACTAATTAGGCTAGACTAGGTGGCCAGCCAACTTAGGGGATCTTCCTGTCCCCTCCTCCCTACTGCTAAGGACTTGACTTCAGGACCTCATGCTTTAACAGCAAGCATTCCTATATGCTAAGCCATCACCCCAGCCCCACAATTTTAGAATAGCTCACCTACTTGTTTACTTGTTTTTTTTTTTTTATTTTGAAAAATTCTCCAGAAATGTTCTGAGTCACTTGAGGGCTTGGGTTAGGCTCAGCTGCACAGTGTACATTATTTTCCCTGTATTTTTCCACCTGAACTACAGTCTCTTTTAGAATAGTCACTATTATTTTTAAAATGTAGTTTTTATTTTCTTAAAAAATAATTCCCCGGCTTCAAAGAATAGAACACCCTGGATTAGAGATGTCCCTTAGTTGATAAAAGGCTTTCATAACTTGTACAAAATAATAGCACTTCAAAACAAAACAAAACAAAACGAAAAACCAAAACAAAACAAAACAAACGAACAGGCATACTTACCATCTCAGACCTTCAGAGATAGAAGCTGGAGGATCAGAATCTCAAGGTTATCCTTGGCTACACAGTGAGTTAAAAGTCACCTTGGGCTACATGAGACCCTGTCTTAACAGGAGTGGAGGAGAAAAAAAAAAAGAAAAAGGCCACATCATCAAGATTGCTCAGCAGGTAAAGGCTCTTCCTTGTCAGCCTGATGATCTGAGTTCAATCTCTAGGACCCATGTAGTGAAAAGAGGAAAGCCATCTACCACAGGTTGCCCATTGACCTTCATATTCATGCCCTGGCACATGTGAACCCACCCTACCACCACATAGACAAATGTGATAAAAAATTTTCAAACAAAGAAAAGAAAATACCCTAGAAACCAGTGCTTGGATGTGACGCATATGGTTGGGTAGAAGAGCAGGGTGGGAGCTGGGAGAGTGAGTGAGTGAGCAGGGTAGGTTTGACACCACACTTGGATTATTGCTATCTCTACAGAAGCCAGGCAGGTTCCAGTCACAAACCTCAGACCTCCAGGATCATCTTGTATGAGTTTTTATATGTGAAGGTTTGACTCAAAGACTATTTAGGGTTCCTCCCCCAAATGAATCATGTTCCATGATCCTCCACTGACCAAGCCTTGGTTTTATCTTTATTTTAAAAGCTCAGGGTACGGCAAGATTTTGAATCACTGTCTTGAGAGATACAACTTGATGGTTTTCTTTGTGTTTCCAGCTGAGACCTCCTTTACTGGAGTGAGGGTTTCCCACTCTCTCCCTGTAGTGATGTGGTAGCTTTGCTAGGGGGCATCACCTAGCAGCAATCCATTTCCTTAAAAGGCTTGATAATGTGGTTTGTATCTCGCCACTGATGAGCAGGAATGGTTTCATGGCAAACCTCTTACAAACAGGAACATTTCTTTGCCTTCTTCTCATCCTCACTCTCTCCCTGGTTTCACACTAATTATGTTTATTGACATCATTTGTCACTTCAAGAGCATCTTTAAAGATAGAGGTGTCCTCTGTCCTCTCTGAAAGACACATAAACAAAGATGCTTCTCCCACCCTCCTCTTGGATATGTCCAATGGTGGCACTTTGCTGTTCTGATTACTGGACACAGTTTCCACCCTAATATATTTTAGTGACTATTGGAGAAATTCCTAAGAGAGACGCTATCTTTTCAGATCCAGTGAAATATTCAGACCTCAAACCAGTCTCTGAGTTCCAATAGCAGGAGAGTGGACTACACTGTCTTTGAAGGAGGGGGCTAAAAACATAACCCAGCTGGATACTTTTAAAAATGTGTTCCGTCTTTAGGCTGGTAAGATGACTCAGTGGATAAGTATGCTCGCTGTGAAAGCATGAGGACCTCAGTTCAGACACCCAGAACCCACATTAAAGCTAGATGCTGTCACACATGTCTGTAACCCTAGTTCTAGGGTTGGTGTGGGGACAAGAAAATCACTGGGGCTTACTGGCCAGCCTGTCCATCTGAAAAACTGAAAGGATTTTAGTAAGAGACCATGTCTCAAGGGGGTAAGGTGGGGAATATTAGAGCAACTGACTTCTTCTGGTCTGTGAGCATGTGTTCGTGCACACACTTGCACAGGCACACATATATCACACACCATACACATACACACAGAAAGCATTCACTCTTGATGGAAATGTTGTAACATGGATTTTAACCTTGACTCCTTATTTCACTTAGGATTTGTTTATTTGGGCATTTTTTTTTCCTAAGTGAGGAATTTATGGACATTGCAGGTCTTCACTGTTGAGGTTCAAGGACATTGAAGGTCTTCATTGTGAAGACTCAAGAACATTGACAGTCTCTTAATTATTGAGGTCCAAGTATAAGCTGTACCTGCTATGAAAAAGGTTAATCCAAGGTTCCACAGACATGGACTGAATGTAACACGGGGGCCTGAGGCAATTAAAATCAACTTGTGAGCACCACTTTTGACATAGGACATGGGTAGTTTTATTTCCTTTTCTAAAGTAAGTCTATACATGGTGAGTCTTGGGAAACCAAAGGGAAAAGAGGAAGAAATCAAGGGCAAATTGGTGGTGTGATTAAAATAAAGTAATTATTCCTGATTATTTATAATTTACTAAGTTTCAACCTGGTGATGGTTTTACCTGATTGGGATAAAATTTAGGCTTCCATTACAATTGGCCTCATTTTCTAACTGTGGATTGAGAGGGGAGTTGATGGAAGATTTATAAAGCAAAGCATCTCTCCTCTCTTCACAGGTTTAGAAAACTGACTTTCACATATGTGTGCTTAACATTCAGCAGCCCTCCCATCTTTGCTAAGGCCTTCTTTCATTCTTGGATATTTAGATAATTGTACATACAGAAAATAAGGTGTAAACTGAATCTTTGTTGCAAAAGTAATTATCATATTAAAAGTTTTTTTTCATTTTAATGATATTTAAGAATAACCTTAATGTCAGGGGCCGGGGAGGTGGCTCGATGGTTAGAGCACTTTGCTTTTGCAAGAGGGACTAACTTCTGTTCCTAATTCCCACCTCAGGCACCTTCCAACCATCTGGAACTCCAGGCCCAGGGCATCTGACACCCTCTTCTGGCCCTCATAGCACTACAGGCACATGGTACACAAACTCATTCCTGTCAACAAACACATGCATGAATACAACAAAAAGAATGGCCTTAATGCATAGCTCCTATCATGTATTTTTAAAAACTGGAACATGTTATATGCTTCTTCTGTTTCTAGAAAGCTCTAAAACTTGACTACCCTTTCTTTGAAAATCACATTAGCTTGAGTCTCACATAGGGCTGTCAGGGTTAGCAATAAAAACACTGAACACCCACTTAAGTTTGAATTTCAGGTGATAAACACATTTTTTAAATAATCTTTTGAAGTCAGCATATAAAGCAGTGGGTTTCATTATCACATTTACATGTCTATGAATCATTACGCATTGTTCTTTTTTCAACTTTAGTATCATTGTTATGTGTGTCTGTGTTTGTATGTGTGTGATGTGTGTGAGTGTGAGTATACTTGTACAACAGCATGCCACTCTGGGGACGCACTTCTCTTTCCAGCATGGATTAGGTGGTCAGGCTTTCCTGCAAGCAGCTCTACTCACTGAGTCATCTCACCAGCACTGTTATATGCTGTTCTCATTTGTGTTCCCATCTTTGACCCCTCCCAGAGCTCCTGCCCAGATACAGAACATATGCACACTAGGTATCGTATTATATTGTCTTATGTATATACTAGTTTTGAAGTATCAGACAGTCATAATTAGGCATCAACATAGACCACTTTGCCTCTTTTCTCCTCCCATTAAAATAAGGCATACATGCCACCTCTCAGGCCTAATGGCCTGAATATAAAAATGACATACAAAGGGAAAGAAAAATTGCAGAGATCACATCACAGAGCATGGATGCCATATCTTCCCATCTCCTGGGTATGGGGATATTCCTGTTAAATCACAGATGGTACCCATGGGCTTCTTGGACTGTTCACCTGTGCAGTCTCCAGAGACTACTGAATCTCTCACTAGAGCTCCTGTCTCAGCACCTGGAACTTAACTTCTTCGGGGTTTCCATCATTCTAACTTGGACCCTCTCCAAACCTGCCTAGCAATTAAGCTGGTGATTCAGGCTTTATGAAGTACAGACTTGATGGAGTAACATAAGAAAAGAAGTCCAGGGCCAAAAATAGAGAGAATAAGCAAGAATCAGTGGGAATGTTGGCATAGAACATGCATTTAAAACACCACTCTGCCATTGTCTTTGCAATTAAACAGCAGAGATTCCTTTCCTCCACACACACACTGAGGGCTGAACCTAGGGCCTCACTAATGCTTTGTTACTGAATATACCCCCAGCCCTCTTTCTTTTTTCTTTTCTTTTAAGACAAGACAGCCCCGGACAGGCCCTGAGGCTGTGCTCTTCCTGTCTCAGCCACCCAAGCAGCCAGGAGAACAGACCTGAACCACCAGGCCTGCCTTTAATAGCATTAATGTCTAAGGGGCTTTGTCGCCAGTCCAGCACAGATGAGTGTTATCCAGGTTTCTGTTTAGTTTCTGTTGACACCTCAAGTTTGGGTATGTTACTCACCTAGAAAGAATGAACTGAAACTCTTTGGCATATCAATGGTCCTGAAATAGGCTTAGGAAGATTCTCAAAACTGGGAAACCATTAGCATGCTGAAACTTATTTTTTTTTTCAATAAACAACCATGGGAAAATAAAAAAGGCTGAACATAATGAAACCTACAATCTGCCGATCAGAATGGTGCTGGAGATTCCACCCCCAGGTCTTCAGTGGATGAAATGTCAAGTGAGACGATCCCTTTTAATTCTTCTATTAAATTCAGCTTTTAATAACACATATCCTGGAAAAAGAGCTAATATTTGTCTTACGAACATAGCATCCTTTCCTGAGAAGAACCCTGCTCCTAGACCTGGTCTCAGACTCAGGAGAGTTAAACAACAGGTCCAGATTCGGCAGATGAGTCATTATTTCACCCCTTCCCCTTCAGGGCATACTTGCCAAGAGAGGGATAAGGCAGAGGCTATCTTCCAGAGACCTTTCATTCTGATAAGTCCTGCCAGGCTGTCTCTGTCTATGTTTGTTTCACACATGGAGCATCAATGCCATCCAGCAAGAAACTGTAGACAGGAGGTAGGTGCCAGGCAGAGGCAGCTGCATAAATGACCTCTTCATCTGCTTCCTACATCTCTGACAGCTCAGCTTGTGGCCCACTGGCTCCTAAGCTGAACTAGCAATGACACAGAGGGAGGAGACCTGAAGGAAGATGGTTCCATCAAAGCTGGTGTCGCATGGCTGTCTCCAGCATCTGGATTCATTCAACAGCATATTGCCAACAGAGCCCTTGAAAGTGGTGCAAAGGGGTAAAAGAGGTAGAAAAGCGGGGAAGCAGGGGGGAGACAAAAATCAACTTCTCTCTTCTGGGTACTGTGGGAAGGTTAGCCAATGGAGAGTTCACTCTTAAAGATTTGAGTCTGGCTCTTTTATGGCAATCCCTCCTGCCATCATTACTCCTTTATATCTGTTCTTGTCTTTCTTACTTAAAAATAGATTTATTTATTTTAGTATATGTTATATACACATGTGTCTGTGTGACTGTATGCACATATGTGTTCAGGTGCCAATGCTTTCCAGAAGGTGGCTGCAGATCTCTTGAAGCTGGCATTGCAGGCATTTTTGAGCTGCCTGACATGGGCCCTGGGATTCAGACCCTGGTCCTGATGGTGGGACTACAAGTGCTCTTAATCTCTGAGCCATATCTTTAGTCCCTCTCCCTTCACCTTCTGATACTTGTCACAGCGACAAAGTTTCTAGGTTTTATCAGCTTGTCTCTATGCTCCATCTGCTTTTGCAAGGAGAAAAAAGAGGCCTACCACCCCAGACATGTGATTACAAATGTAAAACAAAATTTCTTGCTTCCAAATTTCTTGCTTCATTTGACTGGGGGAAGAATTACCCCCTGCTTCATGGCCCTGATGTTTGGGGTGCTTTTCTTTAGGAAGTTCCAGGTGCCTTTGCACATGGACTATTTATGAGGCAGTGTTGTCCCTGTTTATAGGGGATCTGCTTTCTTTCTTTCTCTCTTGAAAAAAACTTGTTACTCAGTAGGCTGTAAAATGGAAAATAAAGATCAGAGGGAGTGGAAATCATATAATGTACCTGGGTAGGAGCCCTAGAAATCCCCCATAAAATGCAAGACATTTAGAAATTTGCACCCTCTTATTTCAGCAGGGCTTGTGGGGAGTCCCTCTCCCTGGAGTCCTTTTGCCTTTGTTCTGGGACAAAGCTTGGTAATCTGAGGTTGCCTCTTCCATCATGTCTGTTAGTTTACTGGAGGAAAAAGAGCCAATGAAGGCCTGCTTCAAGCCATGAAATTGTGTTTGCCTCATTAAAATACATTGAGGCACAGCAACCAAGATATTGGAGTTCCATATAGACTCCATAATGGCTTTGGTCCCCAACAGCTACCCTTAGTGTTATGGTTTGGTGGTATTGGTACAGAAGGTAGCTCCCTGTCCCCAGTGGACCAGTGCTGCACTTAGATAATGTGTTTTCGTGCATCCCTGCACATCCTCCACTAACAGCCACCTTTAGCTGTGTTAGGTAGATGTTGTGGATGTTGACTCTTCTAACCAATCCTATCACATTTGTCTTCTTGGTGGGTGGTCTGCTACTACTTTTGACCAGCTGACAGTGTCATCCTGGCTGGGGGTTCTGGTATGTCTTGCTCATTCATCCTGGGATCCTCTGCTTTCTCCACCCCTTCTAACCCTTCCTGATGCCATGAGGCAAGAAAGAGCCTTTCAGCAGGAAGGTTGAAGGTGAGGTGGCCTCAGCCACCCACACCAGGCACCAGCCTAAATGGAGTCCAGTCACTGTTACTTTTGATCCCTATGTGTCACCTTTCCTTTCTGTCCTTTTTGCTCACCACTCCCCACTGTCAGTAAATACCCATAAAACCCTAGTAGGGTCTTCCCCAGGGAACAACATGCCCCCGTATTCTATGTCTATCTGTGTCTATCAGAGCCCAGAGGAAAAGGTGAGGTCAACATGTCCACTTTCCTTTGAGACAAACAGATGGTGAAGGTTAAGTGACAGATCTCTGACTGCCTCGTTTGAAGTAATTGGAGATAATTTGTATTTTGAATCAGAAGTTGACCATTGTCAGAAGGGAAGGAGGTTAATACAGAAATGATTTTACATTAGCCTGTTTCTTAGGACCCCCCACCCCCACCCAACCCCTCTCCGCTCTGTTCTTGCTGTCCCTCCCTGGGATCCCTGTCTCTTTAATCTTTGCTCCAGGCTATGGGTAGGATTGTCTCTGGGCTCTGTGTGCCTCATTTTAGGCCATGGCTGTTATGAAAGCCAATGAAGCTTATTAAGGACAGCGATAATCTATTCTACCAATGCATTGCTGTTTTTCCTGAGGTCCAATTAAAGCCACACATCCAAAGCAAGACCTTCCAAACCCCTAGCTCTCACCTACAACCATTTGCAAACACACGCACAGGCTCCTTCCTTCCTGCTTTCGACACAGACCAACTGCACATAGCACAGAATGACAGTGCTTACATTTAAGAACGAGCCATGCTTGTCTGTCTCTGCTCTCCACTCACACTCCCCAAATACTTCAAGAAAATTTATTTTAATTTCAAAGCCTGGTTTTGGGCCCCCTTGGTGTGAAGTGTGGTATTGTTTACCTCCTAACAGCTGCCCTTCAAAGTCTGTAGAGGGCCTCCTGAAACCCCACAGGGGAAAGCAAAGGGAGAGGAAGAAAGTCTCTGAGAAGCAGGAAGTGTTCCTAAATTCCAGGGAAGAAAAAAAGAAGAAGAAGAAGAAGAAGAAGAAGAAGAAGAAGAAGAAGAAGAAGAAGAAGAAGAAGAAGAAAGAAAGAAAGGAAAGAAGGAAGAAAGAAAGAAAGAAAAAAGAAACTTTCTCCCTTTTTCTGTTCTTGTCACAAATTCTCCCAGAACCAACAGGTTGCTGTCATTCTTTCTCTTCTTCTTCCTTCTCCTCCTCTTCTTCATTTTTTTATGGGCACATGTGCATGTGTATGGAGGCCAGAGATTGACAACAGATGTCTTCTTTGATGGCTCACCTCTTCCTTGAAGCAGAGTCTTGGTGAAGATGACACCCACTGACATCAGACAGTCCAGTGGGCAAGTGTGCCCCTTAAATCCCTCTCTCTCTCTCTCTCTCTCTCTCTCTCTCTCTCTCTCTCTCTCTCTCTCTCTCTCTCTCTCTCTCTCTCTCTCTCTCTCTCCTGCTCCTGAGTCTGGGGTTGTAGGCTGACCACTGTATCTACATGGCTTTTGTGTGAGCACTAAGCATGTCTAAGCTAATCGTCAGGGTGGCAGAGCAAACGATTTCATACCACCTTTCCCCAAACCATCAGCAGGCTCTGCAAGAGAACAGGGAAAGAGGTTGGATGTTGTTGTTAATGGTCTACTTTTGGAGAAACCTGGATACAAAAGATGCTCCCTGGCACAAGTGGCCACATTACTAATCTGACTCACAATTGCACCATCAGGGAATGAGACCTTGGGGAAAGGACACGCAGCCTTGATCCCCTTACTGGCTGGACATTAGCTTCCTGTGTCCAACTGATGAAGACAGAGAGCCTGTGCCTGCACAGATATACACTTTCCTGTGAGTTGTGGTACTCAAGGGATGCTGGTCAGCCAAAGCAATCACCTTTATGTCACCTTTATGTCCCCTGATGTCAGCCCAAGGAGCAAAATCTGACCACTGAGCAAATGAAATGAAAATCCAGTCATTTATATGTGGAAATCTGTAAAGTAAGAAATTAGTACCATCAGTCATGAAATGAATCTCAACACAATGTCTAAAATATTAAAAATATGGACATATATTATATATGTGCATATATACGCATATATTTTAAAAACAGAAGTTTCATTCTGCATCATCATAGAAAGTTTCAGTGCCCAGAAGCCAGAGAGGAGGAGGGAGCATGGAGCCTGAGGTTTGTCTGTAGCACATGTCGGCACAATTTGTAGCACAAGTGCCGAAAGCAATATTTGTTTTATCATATACATCTGGTTTATTATAAAGCACACACGCCCTCAAACACTAACTTGGAGAAAGAAAAGAATTTGTCATGTTATTTCTGGCTTTTTCTTAACCACCCCATAGAAATGGCTACAGAATCTTCAGAGGCAATTCAAGTACCTCCGTGGCTTTCATCAGATGTTCTCTGTACAAGGGAAAGGGGGAAAAATCGTTCTATCTTTTTATTTTTACTTGGCTTTAATCTTATTTGATGATGTCTCAACAGGCTGGGACATGCTTTCTTGGATGGCAATTTCACCACGCCATATGTGTCTCTCACAAGATAGCGGAGTGAGATGAATCTTGGCAGGAAGAGAACTAAACACATCGACAAAGAAAAGAAAAAAAATTATTTACTTAACTCCCTGTTGCCTGCATGCATTTCCCCTTTATGGAGACTCCCGGTGCAGGGCTTCAGACTTGGTTTGCTACAAACAATTGTGTGACACACGGTCCCCCATTTATCATGTCTTCCTCATCACCTGCCCTAGTTCTCTTGAAAAACGCACATTAAGCATTTTAGTGACCATGGAAAGAGACTATCCAGTTCTTCCTAGACCCTCAGTGTTGGAGAAACAGGAATCCTGCCCTCTAGAAGCAACACAAAGCCAGTGATCCTACCTTCCACTTTCTCTGTGATGGCTGAGCTGGGGTCAGCTCTGTCATCTGGTTAGATGGGGTCCTCTGTTCTGCCTGATTCGATGTGGGACTCACGTTTATAATTTTCTCTGTCATCATTAACAGCTGAATGTGATCAGGCTGTGTGGCATCGGCTAGATTCCTAGAGCTGTCAATTAAACATAAAGAAGTCATTGTGGTGACATGGGAGATGACCACTGGTTTGAACCATATTGGAAAATGGTCCTGATATACCAGACTTGCATTGTTTATACCACAGGGAACAGAGATTGATTTAAAGATGGTATCAGACCCCTCGTCTGATTTCCTTGGTCATCATAAATGTGGCCGGTGACTGGTGGGTGTCCTACTTTAGAGCCGTAGGTACTCAAATGCCTGATAATAATACTGAAACTATAGACCATATGCATATGTATGTATAATAGGAATAATACATTTTATAGTAATTATGCATATTATAAAACACTTAATACAAGACACAGCTTCTTTTGGAGGATTACTGACCTTCTTGTGACCTCTACTGACCTGTTTTGAACTGCAGCTCAGAGAATGATGAAGTTCAATGAGCCATTTTGAAATGTATTGTGATTTAGGGGCTGGGGAAATGACTTGGTGGTTAAGAGCACTTACTGCTACTCAAGAGGACCAGAGGTCTGTCCAGTGCAGCACACTTCGTCATGTCAGCCAGCTCACAGCTGCCAGTGACTCCAACTCCAGGGTACCCAACGTCCTCCACTAGCCACAGAGCACACCTACACACAAGTGGCATACACACATATCTGAGTGCGTATGTCTGCGCGTGCACACACACACACACACACACACACACACTGAAACCAAATCTTTAAAATTCATTGCAATCTAGATAAATTCCAAAACCAAATCCGAAAATATAAATAACTGCCACCACTCCATTTTGAAGAGAAAAGAAGCCAGAAGCCCACGTGCCCTCCTACTCCCAAGTATCAGTTTAGAGCATTTAGAGGCATTGTTTGACTGGGAAGCACTGTGTTTGATATGCTGTTGGGGCCAATGGGCTGGCAGACCATAGCTCTTTAACCTTTTGGGTCAGATTTGCAGGCAGTGTGGTGAGGATCGTGAAGACTTTAAGAAAGGTGCTTGAAGGATAGCATTTCCCTGGAACATGTAAGCCGTGGTGTGAAGGGGACTCTGAAGCAGGGAGCTGGCTACCAAGAGCAGAGAGTGAAGCTGAGAATCAGTTGCCTTCAATTGTCCACACTGACTGGTACTTGATGTTCTAAGAATCTCTTGGGTAGAAGAATCAATCATAGAAAAGGTGACATAAACACAGCATGATGAACAGGTATCTGATGTTCTTTTGCTCCTGGACAAAATGCCTTCCTTCTCTCTGTTATACTCACATCCCCTGAGAATGGTTCCAAGAATCCCAGTCTCCCAGTTCTGAGAAAACACCCCAGACACTGCAGTCTGTGGAACCCATCCTACTTCTCCTGGTTTTTCTGGGAGAATTCTATCTGTGCTGAGGAAACGCAATGTTAATGTGGAATGGCAGCATCTTGTGTAAAAAAAAGTCAAGCTGGCTTCCTGATATTCCTGGATCTCACAGCTGTGCCTCTTTCAGCTTTTGCCCTGGAAATTTACTGTCAGATCATTTCTGTATGCCATGGCAGTGTTCTTGTGGATTGCAGAGTTAACTGTTCAATGGTCTAATGACATGCTTACTAGGTGCTAAAAACATGTGTAGGGAATAGTAAATAACATATGTGTCTTACTTGTACATTTGCTTGGTTTTGCAAATTAAAAGAAAGGGGTGGGGGAAATTACTGGAAGCATGGTAAAGAAAGAAGTTCTTGGCAATGAGGTAATTTCCCTTTGGTCTCCCCTCCTGCTAAAAACACTAGATTGCCTCCTTAGAAGTATCAGAAGAATGCAGTTTATTTCTCGAGTTATGGTTCTAGTTGGAAGTCTATTTGGATGAGTAAAAGATGCTTGTCTTTGTGTACTTTTTCTTTTGCTCCCTCCCTTCCTTTCCCACTCCTCCTCTTGATAGATACCCCACAACAAACACACTCATACACTTATAGACATCTATAGTAGGATTATTTATGTGCCTTCAACATAAACTGACAAGATGGAATTAACCAATGTTGATGATAGTTTTAAATAGGAATACAGGATAGAAGAAAATGCTATTTACACATTGAGAGAAAAAAATGGCTGGCCATAGTGGCTCATGCCTGTAGTCATGGCTGTTTGGGAAGCTGAGGCAGAAGGATGGCTTGATCCTAGGAATTCATTTGAAGCCAGCCTAGGCTGTACAGTGAGATGCCCTTCCCATCTCCAAGCAATACATAAAAATAAAAGTATAAAGAAAGAAAACAAGTGATTGCATTACTTCTAGAAAGTACAATGAATTATGCACATACCCCTCCCCCCCATCATTGGAAGTCTGTGAGTTCACAAAAAATCTCAGCTCTGGGAACAGGATGTGACAGAGCAGGGTGTGGGTGGCTGTTGTAATGTATCCAATTTCTCCAGAATGAAACAGTGCTTAAATCGATTTGAAAATGAGATGTAATCTGCATGGCTTGATAAACCGACTCCTTTTTAGCAGAAAGGATTCTGAATTTTAGCAAGCGCTAAAGCTTTCAAACACATTAGGAGACAAAGCCCATGAACTCTGGAAAAGTCTCTAAGGTTTGGATAATGCAGAGAAGACAATGAGAACCTGACATCCACCCTGCCTCCCTTGCCCTTGGTTAAACATATCTTGCATCTGCTTCCTCCGTGTTTAGAGGGGTCACTAAGCACTTTAGGGACCACTTTGTCCTTTTAATTAGATTTTTACTTTTAAGATAAAAATAGATGTGTAATTTGGTCAAATTAGTCCATTTGTGCTAACTTGGAAAAAAAACTTAATTATGTATTTAATGATAGTTGTTCAGAGAATGCAAGGTGTGGTGTGTGTGTGTGTGTGTGTGTGTGTGTGTGTGTGTGTGTGTGTGTGTGCATGTGTGTGTGTGCACATGCATGTGTGTGTGGACATGTGTGTGTGTGTGTGTGTGTGTGCATGTGTGCGTGTCAAGGAGGGGTGCCTTAAATGTTCCCTCTTTTCCTTTCCAGTACAGTGTCAAGGAAGTCTCAGGAGGGACCCAGAGAAGGTGTGAAAAGTGTGGGGGGGGGTGGACCAAAAAATAGCATAATACCAGAAAAAGCTGCTCTGTGGGACCCCAGGCCCTGTGGCTGGAGGGAGAGCAGAAAAAAGTAAACAGTAGCAATGCCTCGTATACCAGGAGATTTGGGCGTAATTTGTTTAAATAGCAGCAATAATGATTATTAATTCACCCTCCCAATGCTAACAAAGACCCGGGTTCTGTTAGTTTGTGCTTTAGATTCATTTTCAAGCTCAAGTTTATTTTAGGCTAATGCGCCTATCAATGGGAAATGCAATTATCTTTAGCTTTCCCCCATCCCCTCCCAAATGTATAGATAGATTTGATATTTGCCAATCCTGAATAAAATGCTTCCCTTTCAGAACGGTGCCCGAGAAACATGGTTCTCCCCAGCTCTTTGTAGAGTTCTCCACTTTACTGGGAAACAATAAGGAATTCTTTCTGTTCTCCGCCACTGAAGGTGTAACAGACGTGTTTTGAAATACCTGCACTATAGAAATGGCGCTAAGAGGAAAGAAAAGAATCAAAGGAAGAAATAAAATTACAAAATGGTAAAACTGGACCTCTTCATCCACAATTTGCTTGTGCCCCTCATTGTGGCAAAACTTTGGGAAGGGTCCAGGTGGTTTGTTGTCACTTTTTGATGCTTGTAACCTTAAAAGTAGTTTTAGCTGTACTTTATCTTGCTTGGTGTGAAAGGGACAGACTCCCCAGAGGCCCTGGCCACAGGGACCCCTTGTGTTCTCTGAAAGGCAATGGGGTTGGAGGCCTGCTGTCAACAGAGGCAGGCTCCAGAGCAGGGTCCAGCTTGTCCCGTCTAGTTCATTGTCCACTCCATCAAAGGGTCTAATGGTCAGCAGAGGAGGCTAAATATCTCCCCGGTGACCTGACATTAACGGAGTGGACTGGTTTAAGTGTTACTGAGGGTGTCGCAGAATGATTCGGACGCCAATACCCGTTTCCCTCAATGAGCCGTCATTTGGGCATGACTTCATACAGATTTGCCCTTACACAGCCCATCCCTGAAGCGCTCCTGGGGGACTCCCTTCACCTCGGGAGACCAGCAGACAGCCTGCTGATCAATGCCCTCTGACAACAAGTGAAACCATCACCTCTTCCCTCACCCCTCCACCCTGTGTGCCTCCCAGCCCCTCGCCCGTCTGACCAGCTCGAAAATGATAAAGATAAATTGTTTTATCTACACATAGAGGCTGACATGGAGAAAAAGATGGGGGAAGGAGGAGACCCACCCAGTTTGTGTAGAATCTCAGATTCCAGCTTTCTGCTTCTCATGTAATTTTGATAGGAGGGGAAAAAAAAATCAGGCAGTATATCAAATGTACAGCTTGAATGATCCAGCGGGGGAAACATGTGGAATTGTGAATATTTTCTACTCATATGTAAGAGAGACTATAAACATGAGCTCCGGGGGTGTTAAGGAGATGTGGGGCATTTTCTGTGCCGGAATTGAATGTTTTTCTTTTTTCTTTTCCTTTCTTTCTTTCTTCCTTCCTTCCTTCCTTCCTTCCTTCCTTCCTTCCTTTCTTTTTTAAACCAAACCATATACCTTGGAAATAAATATAAATTGTAAGGTTTTTAAGGAACAGTGTATTTTTCAAAAAGGAACCTAATGACAAGATATTTTAGAAAGATCTTTAGAAAAAGCCTTGAAATGCTTTTGAGAAAGAGGATTTCCTGCAGGGTTCTAAAATAACCATTTAAACCAAATACACCCCTATGTATTTGGATTTGAAACAAAACTAAAGAAGACAAAACTGTAAATATTTTCTTCTCTTCAGAACCATTGTTTACTTTGTGACTTAAAAATGAAATCCAGGAACCTATAATAATACCCAAGAAAGAAATATGAGGCACATAAAAATATAGATAAAATATTTTACATCTATTTGAAATACTCTATAAGTAGATTTAAATGTTGGAGGATTATTTCCCACTCTAAAAATGATGTGATTTTTCTTATTGTTTTTAATGGTATTTTCTTCATTAAATAATTTAAAAATCATTTTCTTTCAGGTAGAAAAACAAACAAACAAAAAAATGTTAACTGAGACATTCCTCATGTGAAAAGCAGGCATATGCCTGATTATTTTTTTAAAAAAGTATATTTAAAAAGTATATAAAAAAGTATATTTAAAAGACATTTTGATTTCAAAGTACTCTCTTTTGAGCTATTTTTCAATGTCCCTTTTGTAATTTCTGACAAGTGACTAAATTCGATCTCTGCTTTTCTTGCAGCCAAATACTTGCTTTATAGTTTTGGCTACTAAGTGCTGTCTCAATTCAGAAAAATTCTTTTCATTTGCTGTAGTAAACAAAGAACATAAATCAATTAGAAAAGAGTAAAATAATTATATTTTATAAAGATTTGTCATTGGTTTTTTAAAATCATTTTATGCCTAGTTTATTTATATATCAATTCAATAGCACTGCTCTGCACAATTATTTGCACAAGTTATCTTTCCTTCTTGGGTATATTCATTTTTTTTTCTATTTTATTTACACCTCTCAATAGAGCAGAGTAAATGCATTGTGTAGTGTATGTTATTTCAAAAATTTAGTACCTTAAAAATGATGTTTGGAAAAATGTGCATCCTTAGTTGGCATATCTGTAACCAAAAAAAAAAAAAAAAAAAAACCCATAAACAAACAAAAACAAAAAATCTGAGAACATTCTGATTTTTACAGACTAATATTAGTAATAGATCAACATCTATCTCCCTTCCATGGAGCACAAGTATTTATTATATAATTGCACTGAAAATATTAAAAATAATTAGTCCTGAAGTGTCAAAAGTCAAGCTGAACAAATTTAAAAGCAATGAAATGAAAACTCAGTTAAACACAAAAGGGCCCTTTTGAATGTCATGAAAAGCTATGCCAAGAGCTGAAGAAGCCGAGGTCTGTGACTCTAGTATTTAGTTTATTAGGTCCAGCGCTTGTCTTCAAAGGGGGACTACAGCCGTGTAGCAGTTAAGGATTTAGAGGAATTCGGAGAATTTGAAAGCTTCGGGTTTTTTTTTTTTTTCTTTTTTTTCCCCAAAATGGATTCCGTGTGCATTTGAGTTATAAACACTGATCTGGGATCTTTTTCTCAACCATTTGCCTCTAACTGCATCTGTACGTTTAGATAATTGTGAAATACCAAGTCAGGAAAGGTAGAAAAATCAAGGAGGCATGGGACCAAGCAGACATTATCCGTATTAGGAGCAGAAGCAGCAGAGTTCTCTGCTGAATTGGGGGGTAGGGGGGAGGTGTGAGCGTTCTCAGAGTAAAGCAGCTTTTGGAGTGACAATTTGCTCATACATCAAGTTTTTCAGTTGTTTTCTAGTTACCTTGGGCATTGTGTTTCTGATCACAAGTTCCAGGATCATCAGGAAAGCCACATTCTCAGTGCATTTTGAAACAGGAGCTACAAGAATTTGGTGGGGAGCTGTCTGACATGCCCCCAGGGAAGCACACAGCCTGGAGGGAGCCAGGACTTGCCACCAGGGCAGACATGGTTTGTGTCCATCAAGGACAAGCCCCTTTCTTGATTCAAGATTTAAATAAGGCATTTTAGACTTGTGCTTGAATGAAAAGAGAACAGAGTGCACTTTGTATTATGAAAACCAAATCCTATTCACCGTCAATATTACGGATGAAGGCGCTGCACCTCTGTGGACCCTCCAACCCGCAAACTGTCCCCGGATGTACATAAAACCTGGTCCTAAGGTTAGGAAAGAAATCAATAAGGCTCTCAAGAGACCTGGCTTTGACGTGGGGGAAATTCCTTGCCCCCGAAACCAGAGAAAGAGTCAAAGAAAGAGAAATTTTCAGGAGGCTCAGAGAATGGAAGTCTGAACTTGGAACAAAATAAATGAAGTAGGATTTCATTTAAACGGGGTTATTACTTTCTTTTTATTAGCTCTGATTGTGCGGTTTTCTTTCTTCCTTCCCCTCTCTCTCTGCTTAATTTAAAGGCAATTGGGTGGCATGGGGCTCACTTTGTAAGTATGAAAATACGGTAGTATACGAGCAGATGTGCGGGAGGGGTGGGAATGGGGCATGCACCCTCACTACAAAGATCACTGGATTTTTACACAAAGAACAAATCTGTACGTCCTACATTGTCATTAGGATGGAAAGATTTCTTTTTCTTTTCTTTTTATCATTTCAATATAAAAAAAGACCCCCTCTCAGGATGAGGTTTCTGCTTTTGCAATGTTGGATATGTTATTATTATAAAACGTGGTTATGTTCTCTGCTTCTTGCACTAACAATGGGGACAGGGGTAGGGGGTGGGTCGGAGGGGCCTGAAATGACAGAATGAGGGACACACAATAGCATGGCCGTGACTCTGAACAAATAAATAAAACATGTGAATCGCAGTCTCTGCTGTACCTCCCGTCTACCCCCTCCCCCCCAACTGTGATTAAATTTGCTGTGGTCATTTCCCAAATGTCTGCCTGATTAAAAAAAAAAAAAAGAAAAAGAAAAAGAAAGAAAGAAAAAAAATAAATAAAGGACCAAATGAAGAAGACCAAGAAGCTGCAAAAGCAGCCTGAGCCCAAGCCCAGAGATGTTGCTCACACACGGTGGCTATAAGCGAGGACCCTTCCTGGGGCTGGCAATCTCCACTCCTGTCAATCATTTCTAAGGGCACAGACATGCGTGCCACTTTCATTAGCAAAAAATGCTCCCCATCTGATTGCTGTCTTACTCCTACCCCCAAAAAATGAAGAGGAAAAAACCCTGCGAACCCTTGAACAACAACCCTGCTCCACAAATAAACAGCTGCCCCCCAAACACCCCAGCATCCCGTTGCAACCCCAGCTGTCTGTCCGGTGCTTACTAACGGGATTTCTCATACTCCTTCCTCTAACACCAACACGGCTTCCCAGCAACCTATTGGATACATAGGAGGGAGAAAAAAATATATATATTAATAAATCGAGGATGGTGGGGGGATGCTTTGGGTTGTGGAGCCCTGTTCTTTCGTCCTAGAACAGATGAGGCTGTTGTGGGATGGGGTGAGATGGGGGGGTTAATATTTCGAGATAATAGCAACTATGTTAATATCCGGAATTTTCAATGTAGCATAAGTACATTTTGTTTTTCCTTTTAGCACGATTTATAATTAAAGATTTTAATCTGGCTTCACATTGAGTTAATAAGCCCTTTGATTGATTAGGATTCATAAAAATTGCCATTTCCCGCTGATGCTTTGTGTTTCTGGGGATGCTCCTCTGAAAAGCTGGGTTAAGGTGAATAGGAAGCAGCCATTGTTCGGGCTGAGCTGGGCCAATTCTGGGAACTCCAAACTGCTGTATTCCGTTTGTCCTCGGCAGTATCTTGTTGTTCAGCCAAATGAATGCAGATAGGATCGGCTGGGCTCCAGTTTAGTCAGTTTTAGGAGGAAAGTTCTTTTTAAAATCTTTCACCAGGTGTTCTGCACAGCCTTTTGCTTCTGTGACGTGACCTGTGTTTTGGTTTATGCAAACAAATAAATAAATAAACCACAATGAAATCTCATCAAATTGGTAAATAGAAATGTTATGAACTGTTTCAAAGATAAAGGGGAGAAAAGTGCAAAGCAAATCCATATGGATGTGACGAACCCTAGAATGCTAAGCTCAGATTTTCTTCACAAAATTCAACTTCAGAAGCTGTGGGAGCCGATAAATTACCCGTTTGCATTAATGGCCAATCCTGCAATATGTGGGAAGTGTCCTCCTTCAGCTAAAGGGATGTCTTAGAAATGTAAACACAAATGAATAAATAGGAGAGGGGGGGGGAGGGAGAGGGAGAGAGAGGGGCGGGGAGGCAGCCAGGCGGTACGCTAATGCTATTTATCGAGTTAAATGATAGACCCTGCCACCCCATCCTTCCAAAACCAAACCAAAATTAAGAGCCAAATCAAGAAACAATGATAAATTCTGAGAAGAAGAAGAAGAAAGACAGCACAAGTAGCAAGAGTCTGTGATTTGAAATGTCCTGTCAGAAAGGCTCCCTTCTCTTCAGTTTATTGTACCCTGGATGTCTGTGCCGGGGTGTACAGGAGAATTCCTGTCCTCCCACCCACCCCCACTTATTTTTATCAGGGGAAGAAAAAGTGACTGTGTTCAGCTTCCTAAGGGCCTCACTGTGGGGACTGAACCACAGCACAGTCCTTTTGTGTTCCTGGTTCTGAAGGGACCTGCTATTGTTACACGCAGAGACTCTTGTACAAGCAGTCTAGGGAGTGGGGCTGTATCGAAAACCTCCCCCAATGATGCTCAATTTTCGGGATCAATACGGTCACTCCTCCCCTGTCATTCACCCCTATTCCTTGGCATGACTAACATTTTTGTGTACTCCTATCGCCATTCAAAGAGAGTCCACACACAAATAGATTTAGGGATCCTGAGATAAACCAGAAATCCTGTCCTGAGAGCTTAGGAGGCTTAGGGTAGTATCCCTCAGGTGGTGCTGGCCTGCCTCCTCTGTCACCACCTTCGCTCTACAGCGCTGCCTGATGTTCATTTGCGACACTGAAAAGCCATCTTGCTGGCTCTGTTTTCAAAGACATCGTTCTTGAAAGCACTTTGAGTCCTGGTCCCACCACATCTCTTTCTCCCGCTGCCGCCCTCTTTCCCACTTCCCCAGCCCCTCTTTCCCGTGGTTTTGCTGTTTTCCCACAGTACAGAATACAGCACAAGATAGAGCCACCGAGCTGGTGGGGTGAAACCAGTTTGAATTTCCAGTCAGATCACAGTGCCCCAATCTTCCTGGGGAGTCCCTTCTTGATCATCACTGATCTCTTGAATTCTGGACCAGCAGACATGATGGATGGACTTTTAAAAATCTGAGGAGTGAAGAAAATTGACCCTAAGCAGGGGAAGCCCCCCTCCAATATGACCACACAGATTGTGCCTTAGTGCATTTCATTTTTTTTTTAAAGCAGGAAAGAAAACAGCCTGACACACACATTTGCACAACATGAAAAATAAAATACATTTAAGGCAAACTTTCGCTTCCCCCTATTGTTTCCCTCCAACCCAGGTCCCAGGGAATGACAGCAGAGAAGGAATAATTCCTGGTACATGTGCTACATCGGTTAAAGGTACCTTTGAATGAATGTCAGCCCCTTTCTACCTTAGTGCCAGTCGATCGATGCTTCATTAGGACTGAATTGTCTTTTGCCCATGCAACCTTGAAAATAGTCCCTTTAATTACCTGTGAGGAAGTCTGGAGACTCTCTCTCTCTCTCTCTCTCTCTCTCTCTCTCTCTCTCTCTCTCTCTCTCTCTCTCTCTCTCTCTCTCTCCCTGTTCCCTTTTTGCAGCAGAAGGGGAAGTGGGGGTATGGAGACAAGGGTCATTCACATTTATTTACAGTCTGTATCCATCACTCTTTGAAAGAGAAGCTGAGAGGAAAAGGGATAGTGGGGGCAGGGGGATTTGGACAGGAGGGGAAAAAAATGGAAAAGAAAGAAATATTGGACCCTGAGGTGAGAGGGCAAGGTTCAAGTCCAGACTACAGAGCTATTGAAGAGGTTTCAGCCAGGCAGGCCTGCACTTGACTTTCTCATCAGCCAGCTTTATGGGTTCTCAGTAGCTCCCCTTTATATCAGGGCCCCTTCCATTTCCTTGATGCTAATTACCAGGAGGTGCTAAGTGCAGAGCCAAGCCCTGCCTGTGCCGTGGACAATGCTGGACCTTAAGGAAAAAGACTTGCTGGTTCAATGGTTTACAGGGACCAGGGATGCTCAGTATGGTTTAATTCCTCCCACAGAAACCAACGGTTTTCCAAATCATTGTAGACCTAGCAAGGGGTGTCCTGGAAGAAAGTGCATAAATAATCCTGTTTGTTATTCTCTATTAAAAATTCAGAAAGATTTTAGATTCAAGTGATAATCTGGTCATCCTGAGGGATAGGCTTGTATTTAATAGCCAGGCATTTTTACCTATTCAATTATGATGAGAAATATTCTAATGAAGTTATAAAGCTCAGCTGAGGAATGTTAATCACCTGAGTGAGTTCGGTAAGAGCCATGTTGAAAAACACACCTGAACAGGCTGAGCCTCCTCCTAACGTGGTAATTCAGCGTTGTGTGTAGAACCCTTCTTCCCTCTAGTCCCCTGGCACTCAGCAATATAAGGCTGAAAACTACAAAGCTCATCTGATTGTCTCTCCAGTGGCCACATTTCCATCCTAGCAAGGAGTCATGGGTCAGGAATGCATTTTCCCCAAAATGTACACAAGAGAATAAAGATACATTGTTATATTCCTTTCCTGACTACACACACACACACACACACACACACACACACACACACACACACACACACACACACAGAAAGAGAAAGAGAGAGAGAGAGAGAGAGAGAGAGAGAGAGAGAGAGAGAGAAGGGATAGAGGGGGGGGAGAGAATCTGAAATCTTAGGATCCTTAGGTAAAATACAGGATGGCAGTTAAATTTGAATTGTATTTAGTATGAGTATATCCCAAATGTTGCATGGGATTCATTTCTACTAAATGAATGTACTGTTTATCTAAAATTCAAATATAACTGAGTTGCTTTAAAAAAAAGAAATACTATTTAAGTTTGACAACTTATGCAGATTCCTCTTACCTTCAAACATTTCCTACAAACAACAGAAGATAATGATATCAGCTCAAAATCCATCATCATGAAAGGATGTATTCAAACATTTTTGGATATAGTTTGTGGTCCTAAAAATTGAGATGCTGCACTGTATCTTGGTGTCCCTGCTCCTTCCTGTCTCCTACCTCAGCCTTGACATCTAAACTCCATTACTGCAAGGGATACAATGAACCTGACCACTCTGTTCAGCAATATAAAAATAAAAATAAATTTAAAAAAAACTGACATCTGCCATTTGCACATGCTCATTTCACACTGGCATCTCTCCCACTCTCCATTGCTCCCCAAGTGGTATCACTTGGCCCTGTCCAAGATGCATCCTAGATGGTTGTGTGTGTGGCCCTACACAATCACCACCTGCACTCCTATATCAGCTCATCCAGCTGCAGCAGTGAGCCTGCCCATGGGTGAGATCCGTCAATGTGAAGTGTGTTGGAGAGAAAAAGCTGACCACAATGCTTCACATCTGTAACCCCATAGAGGAAGAGTGGAGGTAGAAGGATTCCTGGTACTTGCTGGCCTGCTAGCCTAGATGAGCTAATGAACTCCAGGTTGAGGGAGAGACCCTGTCTCCAAAAATAAGGTGGTGTGCTATTGAGTAAGACACCGACTTTGACTTTTAGCCTCTCCATGTGCACATGCACCTGCACACACACGTGCACACATAGATACTTACATGTACACACCCACAGAGAAAACTCTGTGTACCCATTGTCTCTCTAAGAAGCAGTAGGGATGACAGGGTTCAGGTATCAGTCTCCATGCAGACAGTTCTCACACTTTCTCTTAGCTGGGGGTGAAAGGATATTTTCAGAGCCTTCATTTAATCTGCAAAATAAATAGATAAAAATAGATTCCTTTTTTGACTGCATGTTTTTAGTACTTCATGGAGTGGGGGATGAGGAGGAGACCATATCAAATTACACATAAATTTGCCGAGCCCAGAATAAATATTTATAAAGATGGAAATGTGTTTCAGGGTATAGGTGAATAGAGGCAGGGCATGTGAATGAGGCACCAGGTCAGGCTGACCTGGCATTTTTGGCTAACTGCTGGGTGGGCAGGGACAGAGCTGTCGAATCTGAGGAGAATAGAGGAGAGGTGGTCTTTGAGATGACTGCCACCCTCTATCCCAGAAAAGACATGTTGTTTGCCTGGATCCAAAGACCAAACAGTTCATACCCACATCCAAGAGCTCAGGTTAGTTCCCAGTCATGTCAGCAGCAGCCTAAGCTGGCTGGTGTGTTTCTCTCTGCACGGGGCTTACTGTAAAAGGGTGGTTGTGATGCTTTTGGTCTTTGTTGTAGTAAACATGTATGTTTACAACACACCAGTATCAGATCTCCAAAGCAGTAAAAGATATACAAAATATGATAGTTTTTTATATTTGTGTGTCTGTCTGCATGTGTCAGTCTCTCTCTCTCTCTCTCTCTCTCTCTCTCTCTCTGCGTGTGTGTGTGTATGTGTGTGTGTGTGTGTGTGTGTGTGTGTGTGTGTGTGTGTTTAGGAGACAGGTGATATAATTTCTCCTTGGAAAAATATAACTCTCTCCTCCCCTTCCCCTTTGCTGATGGCAAAATAATTTATACTTTTATATTTTTTTTAATAATAAAGTGGAAACATTGGGGTATGGACTTATTTTTTTAAGGGAATACTGATGGGATTAGAAAGAAGAAGTTGAGGACTTTGATACCCTAAAATACAAAGCAGCACTTCCTTCATTTTGCTTCTATGAGAGAGCATGCCTACCCTGAATTTAGATGTTAGCATTCTTTCACTATTGGATAGAAATGAGAATTTCACACACATAGCAGACATTTTTGTCTCACAGACATCTGAGGGTTCAACTGGCCTACAGGGTGTTGGATGAAACTATATCCCTATCCCTTGGGGCCATTGAAACCCTGTACCCTTGGGCTCATCACCCAAGACACAGAACAGTCACATCATTGTCAAAGCAAATCACACATCTACATTAAAAATGATAACAACAGCCTTCATATTCATCCTCCCAGTGTTATTTCCTGGAACACAAACTTCAATCTGCCTGACAAGAGTAGGCATGATATCCAGAATATAACTCTCTGCTCTCAGAGCCTGCATTAGCCATAGCATCCACTATGAATTCCTACTATTATCTATACATGTGAGTGTAGGGAGTAAAGTAGTGTGCCTGTATATACTGGGCATCAAAAAGCAATTTCTTGCTGCAGTGACTTTAATGTATTCAGTAACCTTCTGTTTATTTGGGTATTATTTGCTGAAAACACTTGGAAAGCTTTGGCATAAGAATGTAGGAAAACCTGGCTGGGTGTCGATATAGAGCATCGCTCTTCACACACCAGCAGCCTGGACCACTTGGGCAAGCAGCGGAGGAGCTGTCTCTCTTTGCTGCACAGCATCAAATAAGGTCAGTGATACTGCTGGTATGCTGCCTTCTTTTATTGTCTGTGTTATTGAGGAGACCTGTAAAAGTTTCCTGCTTTTGATATCTTGACCCATGGTGTTACTCGCATGCTGCTTTGTGGTTTAGAGATTTGAAGAAACAGATGGGGAAAGGAGTAAGGGAGAGAGTTGGCCTTAGGTGATAAACAGAACTGTAAAGCCAAAGGCCTTTAAAAAAGAGGAGAAGGAGGAAAGGAGTAGATGAAGAATGGAAAAATTATAAAATAAACAATCTAGGGACAAAGATGTTTAAGAATGTTCTGGGCTTGGGGGCAGGTAGGAGGGACATGTGAGATGCTAGATGAGGCTGTAACATTGGGTTTCAACAACGAAGAATAGAATTTAAGACATTTGCAAACTTCTCTGGACTGTAGCTAGAATGTGGAGATAAGTGTATGATACATGGGTTTACAGAGTCAAAAAAGAAAGATTTGGAAGCCCCTAGGTGCTGTTGCTCAACTCTTCCAGTTTTCAGAGGCAAAAAAATGTCTGATAACAAGTTATTTGTTTTAGTGGGAATATCACACATCTTATGTAACCTTGAGTCTCACTTTCTCAGTGGGACTATATGCAAATGTCCTATGGTTTATCTGTGGTTGCTAATAGTGATTCTTATAACATGTCTTGGCTGGTGATGTTGGGTTTGATGAACACCCCTACTGAGCTGACCAGTACAGTATGTGCAGTTTGTATATCATGGTAGTGTGAAGTCAAGGTGATAGTTGAAAACAAGGCAGGAAACGATGCACTGGTTGATATTGGGGGTTTACCCAATGATCCAGAAGGGCAGATCTGCCAGGTGATTTTTTCCATCTGATCTTGAGTAGAATATCAAACACTTGGTCCTTGCCCGGGTGGTGATTTTAAGCCTTCATGTCTCCCTGTGTGAGCTGACTGACATGTGGCAGGAGTATAGAGTTAGGGTATATAGGATGGATAGGAGCATTTGAGTGGTAGATAGTGACGCTGGGTGGTTCCTTCTTTCCCAGTGCTGCTGTCTGATGGTCACCTGCTGTTGTGCTTTGCAAGGAGGCAGAATTATTTATTATTTGCCTGGCAGGAAGAGAATCAGTCCATGAGTTACAGAGGGATGCTGATATAAAGACCACTGGGATTTTGGGTTTTGGTGTACAGTCATGAGATGCTTTTAAGGAGATTTCAGGGCTGATCTTGGGTTTGGTTTGCAAGTAGAGGGTAACTTCCTCCATCTCACTTTTGGTAGAATTTTTATTGATTCTTCTTGCAGTATACAAAATTATTTCCAAACCTTATACAACAGAGGAAACTGAAGAGAGCATAAGGTTGGAGCAGGTGATGATAAACCTGGGGATATGGTACTAGAGGCATAATTTTCCAGGACTCATTTTAGGGTGCTTTATGAGAGAGAGAGAGAGAGAGAGAGAGAGAGAGAGAGAGAGAGAACAAAGTGATCTTGGAACAGTGATACATTTGGAATATTCACATGTCAGGTAGCTGCACCTGGCCCATGTTCAATACTCAGAATGTTCTTTCTGTATTTTGCAACAGTGTTCAGGGAGGTGACCCAGGTTGGCCTCAAGCTCTCAATCCTCTACCTCAGCATTCAGAGTTCTGGGGTTGCAGGTGTGCACCGCCACAGCCAACAAAAATGTACTAATGATTACCTGCCTCTTACATTTTAGTTTTTATTCATCATCATTATCATTGTGTGTATGTGTGATTTGATATGTGTGTCGTGTGTACACTCCACAGCGCCCATGTGGAGGTCAGAGGATAATTTTGTGGAGTTAGTTCTCTCCATGGTCCTGAACTCACAGTTTAATCAGAAAATAAAAATCTGATTACAGAAATAATTAATCAGTAGGCTTGTCCCTCAACATACTCAGGGAGTAGGTTCCAGGTGGGACCCCTTTCCCAAATACTTTTCATCGACAGTTAGTTGAACCAATACTACCTTTGAAAGATCCATGGGTGCAGAACTATGGCTAAATTGAGCTCATTCCATAGTGCCAATAACAACAACAAAAAGAAAAACATATAAAGCAAGTGAGACCCACATATCAACTATAGAGACAAGGACACAAGTTACATTTAGCAACATCTTTCCCCAGTATTCTGCCAGTGAGTCCCAAACATCTTGTTGCTACAATCTGAAGAAAGTGCTGTTTGGTGAGGAACTCTTCGGTGCTTCTACAACACCAAGGTAGTAGGTGGTCAGCCTACTACCTACTATCTGATGCCTTCATTACATATGAGGAATAAGAGCAGGTGGCTATGGTTTTCGCATCATTTTATGTAGCTCTAGAAGTGGACAGGCTAATTGTAGGACCATCAGAAATTCAGACACTGTCCTTACATTAAATATAGAGCTCCTCCATTTCTGAAGGTGTTAGAGTTACCCACCTCACACCCCACCACCATGAAGTCAGTAAGATGTGACTTTAGAAATGAAATCAAAACACCAGAAAATTCTTCCTTCTCTTTGGGCTATGAGGTACTATTTTCAGTGCTGAGCTCAGAGCCATCAGCTGCTGAAGGTTTTAAGATAAGCATCATCAAGGAACATTGTGTCTACCTAGGCTTGGCCACTCTGTGCTGAGAGGATGAATTCAATTGGTTGTGACTGAGACAGGTCTCTCTTTCACCCAGCATGTGATGAAATAGATAGCTTATTGATGGTATCTTTGGGCTGCTGAGGTCAGAGCAACCTTAAGGCAAATTAACACGAAGCTGAAAGGTAGGATTGGCCGCTGCTCACTGTGCCAGTTTCTTTCTTTCTTTCCGTTTTTTTTTTTTTTTTTAATAAAGGATGTCATTGAATTAACCTATGCAAATACATCTTCCCAAATAATAAAACACAGATCCTTTGGTGAAATGTGTGCCTACCATGTATTGCTCTCATTTTAATAACAGCAGATTAGTTTCTTCCACCACGGAGCCTGGAAATGTAGCCTCTGACAAATCTACACTCTTGTGGGCAACACAGGAGTGACACAGCGAAAACCCCAAATGACAGGAAAAGCTTTAGAGTATCAAGCCTGGCTGCTGTGACATTTCCCAGATGTGGCCTGGGTACCACCTCAGATAGTAATATAGTAGCAATATACAATAGTTTGTTTAAAATGTACTAAAATACTACTAATACATGAGAGCCATGACTTTCTAGATATTTTGGATTAAGTTATTATGAAGTTGACCTCTGCGCTATGCAGAGAGAATGAGTGTTTCCCTTCTGTGGCGCCTTGACTTTGGATGGGACAAAGTTATAGCTAAATCATTAAGAAAGTGGTACAAGAATACAAGCATTTGAGTATTATTGGGTATTGTAAACAGAAGCATAGTAGCTTTCAAAATCCCCATCTCTGAGAACATATTCTGGTAAAATATGTTCTTTTTTACTCATATTCACATTTTGAAAGATTTTTAAAACCATTTTTCCTGATGTAAACTTCATGGTTTGAAGGATTTTTTCACCTCATAGAGGTGCACTCCTTGTGTGGTGATTCTCTTTTCCACTTAGGGATAACTATACCTGCAGACACACATCAAGTAATCAGCATGATTGACTGGGTGACTCAGGGCAACCCCAATCAACAAAGCATAATATATGCTTAGGACATGTGTTTGCATGTATCCCAAACTGCCCACAGATCTCTGGTGATGGAAAGTTTGTTTTAAGGATAGAGAGAATATGGAAGCATCTGGAATAGCTGGAATCAGAACCTGGAAGATGGTCCACACCAGAAGCAGAAGTCTTTCTTGGTCTCTTACAGATGATGACTTTCTCAGGCATATTGTCCAAATCCTAGATGGCTGAGTGTCACTGCCAACTTTGTTTCTCAGTATGATGAAGGACTGGCTCCCTGAGTAGAGATTGTGTTTCTGAGGAGTAGGCTCTGCTTCAGTCAGGTGTCCATTCTGATCTCATCAATGGTGTGCTGATGCCCCTCACAGGTTCTTGAGAAAGTGATCAATTGGCAGGTTTTGACAAGGAGACCCTTAAATACAACCATCATTAAGAATTAAACTTGTAAATGTACAATAATTGTGTAAAATCAATCACTTCCTGATTGAGATGTTTTAACCATTACTAATTCTTTTGGTTATGTGTGTTGTATAGAGGTGTGCTATTGTACACTTTTCTTCAACTCTACAGTCAGTGCCACGTTAGCACCTTGAAACTAACCATGGTGGAAATTGTCAAACATTTTAGGTAGGTAGATGAGTGGTTATTTGTTTGTTTGTTTAACCATTAAACACCTAGCAACATATCCTCTACCCCTTCAAGAAGCTCATCAGTTTCTCTGCTGTTGCTACTAGGACAGTCTCTGACCAAAGTAAAGAGAGAAAGGAATAATTTTAGATCATAGTCAGAGGGTTAGAGTCCATCATGGTGGGGAAGGCACAGAGGCAGGCCATGGGCCCAGGCATCACATTGCATTACCAGCCTGGAAGAAGAGAGAGAGCAGGAGGCAGCAGGCTGTGAAACCTAAAGTACGTTCCCAGAAACCCCCTCAAGATGCATAACCTCCTTAAACAGCATCACTGGCTGCCCATGAAGTGTTAGAACACACAAACTTATCTTTGAGAGATAGGAGTGGGGCCTGGGTCTATCTCCCAGTCAAACAAACATACAAACAAACAAAACAATGACAGCATTCCATTCTGTGGCTGGGTCATGGGAACAAAAACAGATGAGGAAATCGCCACTCATGAACTAGACTATACCTATCCAGGTCAAAAGGCCTTCCTTTTGAATGAAATAAATCTCTTAAAGCTTGTTCACTTGGTATATAATTGTTTTATGCTACAAAATGTCAAAGAAAAGTCTCTGAGGCCTTTTTGGTTTGGTGCCTATGAAGATAATAATGGTGGCAGCAGTAGCCATAGTTATTCAGCATGACTTTTAAGAGCGTTGCCTGTATAATTTCCTGTTATCTGTGGGCACCTGACTTTCAAACTGAATTCACTTTAACAGATGTCTAATATATGACATGCATAGTTCGATGCAAGAATGACACATCAGTTGACAAGCAGAGATCCTTGGTGCTGGTGGTGAATCTGAGAGGGTTAACCCTCAAGCACACATTGCAGTGTGTGGTAGACAGAATTGGAAAGGAAGGACTGAAAAGTCTTTGCAGGGACATGGGTAGCAATTTTAACTAGAATGTCAAAGCAAAGCTCAAGGAGAAAGTATTTGACAGAAGGCTTGGAGGATCTGAGGTTGTTTTCTCTGTTCTCCACACAATGGCTCCAAAATACAAACAGGCTCATTGTGTCAAAGGAGCTAAGGAGACTGCCATGGCTGAGCCTCATGGGTAGGGGATGAGAAATAGAAAGTCATACAGGGTAAGGGTAAGAGTACTAGAGAACCCTGTAAGCTAATGTAACATGATGGTTTTCTGATTCCAAAAAGGTCTCCCTGAATTCTCGGTTGAGAATAGACTCAGAGGTGGGAGCTGATTTAGCTCTGGTTTTACCAAGGTGGCAGACATGGGCAATGAGAAATGGTTAGTAGTCAGATGTTTTATGAATTTTGAGAAAGTGCAAAGAAAAATTTCTGATGGGTTAGATAAGTCAACAAGAAAGAGAAAATTTGAGGACAACACTGGTGTTTATGTCTTGGGTAATTGGAAGGATGGCGTGAAAATCAGTTGACATGGTAAAGGTGACTAAGTCTAGACAGACTTAGAAAATTTTCCAAGCTTAATTAACACTTAGATGTCTAAGAAAAACCTAAGGGAAGATGTCAAGTTGCCCCTCAGTTATTCAAGTTTCACTTTTGGATAGGAAATCTGGGCTAGAGATACTAATTATGGCATCTCTGAGACATGGATGGTATCTAAAGCCATGAAACTGGATGTGGTACTCAAGAGAATGAGGCCCATGATCCAGCACAGAGAGGAAAATAAAAGTGCTGATGGTAATAGAAGAAAAATGGGGATCATTCAGCCTTTGTCTGGCAGGAATCACTCAATCTGGAATGAAGCAAAGAGATCAGCATTTGATAAAAGTGTGATTAATTTATCAGTGGTAAAAAGAAGGCAGGCATGAAAATATAGACGCTGGCTGGATGTGATAGGCAAAGTCTTTGGAAATCCACTTCACAGTTCTTCATTTTCCCTGGCAGAAGAGAGAGTAGGATCCCAGCTGAGATTTAGGATGGAATGGAAAGAATTGATTTGAGATTAATGAAGGAAGAGATAATCTTAGAATGTGTTGTGGAAAATGGGATAGGCAAATACATTGATGGCCAAGCAGCATAAATTGTTCACTTGAGGTGCAGGGTCACAATCTGGGTATAAATTAGTATTCCAATCACAGTGAGAAGACTTAGTCAAGAAGTTAAATTATTTCCCAAGAAGTTAAATTATTTCCCCCCCAAAAAACTATTTTTTTGAAGATTTAATTATTTCTCTCCCTACTCTGTTTCTCTGTGTGTATATGTCTGTGTGTCCATGCCCTATGTCTAAGGGTACCTATAGATAAAAACACTCTGAAGCTAGAATTGCAGGCAGCCACATGACTTGGGTCCTTACTGTAGAAAATCAGCAAGTGCTCTGAACCACCAAGCCAATTCTGTAGCCCCTCTAATACAAACGGCCAAGGAGCCTACTCTTTTTAGTACAGCAGACATGTTTCTAAAGTTAACTCACAAACAACTGTAATTTTCACTTCTAAGAGTGAACATTAAAATATCCTACATATAGGTTCAATATTCAGATATTTTGAAGACAATATCCTATTTTTTTTAAAGTCCTATATTAAATATCTCCAGTATAACAGAGATAAATTCCGGGTCAGTATTTCTTGAGGAAGGATTTAGTATTGAAAGTTTCTCAAAGGCATCTGAATAGTAGGTGATGTTGACCTGAGACATTGGAAAGGATCCATCTAGATATATTAGGCATCTGATGTATTTTTAGCAGCACTAAAGGGCAACAGAAGGTGGCCATAACTGTGACAACCTGAGCCCAAAACCAATTAGATCTGGAATAAAGATCCCATCAGAAAAAGGCAAAACAGCTTAAATCTTGAAAAAGCTATGCATCTGGTAAGTTCCTTCAGCAGATACAGACTATCCTAATGATGAATGTTCTCAGATGTCTGTGGCCTAGAGCAGTTTATACCTTGTGTTTCATTTCTTCTGCTTGTCAGGAGCATCCAAACAACTTTTAGGTTCACATGATGTCAGTTTTATTCCTCACATACAACACTAATGATTCAAACTACATGTGAAGCCTAAATGTGACAATGGATTCATTTCAAGACCATAACTGCTTATCTGAGCCAGACACTAGGTTGATGAAGATGGATAAAATTCAGGCATGACCTCACAAAGACTATACTATGGACACAATAGTTAGTAAACAATGCATCACTGTTCCCTGAGAAAAGTGCCCAGACAGAGAATGCATAACAGCTAGCATCTCATAGGACATAACCTTATCAGTGGGAGTCTCTTGAAAACAGAAGAGTAATGCTGAGTTAAAAATCACACTGTAGAACTTGGTACCTCTTACCAAAACAAATAGACAAACAACAACAAAAAGGGGTTTGTAGGTCAACATTGGTATGTATTGGAAGCCTTGTATGTATGCATTCATAACTCTGGTTGTGACTTGAAGGCCTAATTTAATGACTTTGATAAGAAAACTAGTTTTATACCCATGAAATCATGTATAGAGATGTCCTGGCCACATTTAATGTGCTCAAAGAGGGTACTTAACCTGTGACACTGTTAATAATCTGCACCGCCAACTACAGTGGACTTGATCCAAACTCTACAAATAGATATATTCCCTTATAGAGATGAATTGTAGATCTCAATGGAGTTATTTTCTAAGAACTTTCTACTGTCTTGTTTCTTCCTATCATACATAGCCCCAGATCACCTAATTAAGCTACCAAGAAATACACAATAGGAATGTGCCTGCCACTATAGCGTTCAAAGTTATTTCCCATGCTTGAAATAAGACATTTAGAATGGGGATATCACTTTCCCATGAATTATGATGCAGGTTTCAGTGCTATTGACTCCTTTGGGGTGTGTCATTTCCTAGAGTCTTTCTGCAGATCCTGAGGGGTACTGTCCCATTTGACACCTGGATGGTCAGAGTGATGTCAGACCAGCCAGCTGAACTCAGCATGCTCCAAGAAGGCAGCATCAATAGGAATGGGCTTCCCTGTCTCTGAGTGGTATCATTGCGGCCTGCCAGCCTACAAAAGCACCATGGGAAATTTATTTTCACAGGAAGCTGTTTGAAGCCATCACATGAGTGAAATCTGTTCTCAAGAAGAGCTGAGATAGTTTTTGTTTGTTTGTTTTGATTTGGTTCAATTCATTTTATTCTTCAACTCCCCTTCCTTGACATCAAATGCCTTGACTTTTTTTTCTCTCCTATACAGAGGTGGTTCTCAACCTTCCTAACACTGCAACTGTTAATACAGTTCCTCATGCTGTGGTGCTGTAGAGACCCCCAATCATAAACCTTTTTTTTTTGTTTTTGTTTTTGTTTTTCGAGGCAGGGTTTCTCTATATTGTTAGAATAGGTGACCAGTGAACCCTCTGGATCTGTCTTTGCCCTCCCCATGGTACTGTGGTTAGCCTTTATCCAGGCACTAACTCTTGTATAGCAAGCACTTCACTCAATAAACAGTCTCTCTTGCCCCTCCACATTATTTTTTGAGACAGGATCTCTCATTGAACCTGAGGTAGAGATTTTAATACATTAGTGTTAATGTATTTGTCAGTTCTTTCTTTAAGATCCCCTAGGTAAAAGCAGGGCCCTGTGTTTTCTGACTTTCCTCTTGTACTTTTCTACTCTTGGGGTATTTATCAGCTCCTGCGTCAGATTCCAGTAATTACTATTCACCTATAATCATCCATGCTGTGACTGCAAACTCCTCAAAGACATAAACTCAATGGAATATGTTTTTATATCTCTTATAAAGCTATTTTTGTATGCTCAATAAATACTTGCTAAAGGACCAGATAAAAGAATGGATGGATGGATGGAGAAACAGATGGATGAATAAGTGCCTAAGTTATCTTTGCAAATTTGATGCTGGTATTTCTATGGATATCCGTCAAGGACAGATGACTCAGAGATGTAAAGTATACTGTAATAACCATGCCTGATAATGACCCTACATCTTTCCAAATTGAGAAATCTGAGAAGGTAGAACACATTGCCCACAATATGCAGATAATGCCTAGAATTTCCCATCCAACAAGTAAAACCAAATCCATGCAGCTGTCTCCCATACTGTCATCCTCTCCAAGGCGCTGCTTCCATTTTGGGGAAATAGAAACTAATAGCCCTGAGAAGTTGGATTGTTCTGCACACCATCAGAAAGGACTAGTTGGGTCAGTGAGTGTGTGCATTATATCCATTAATCAATTTTCCATGGTTAGGAATTTGTGTAGTTAACTCAGTGCCTCTGGGTGTTTCGTGAGGATGCAAGCAAGAGGCCCCCAGAAGTTTCTGTCATTTCAAGTCTTGAGTGGTGGTTGAAATAAGAAATGCTCCTCATAAGCTCAGGCATTTTAACATATGATCCCTACTTGGTAGTTATTGGGGAGAAGGTTTTATAGGCATGGCCTTCTGGGAGGAAGTACATCACTGGAGGCCAGCTTTGAGAATTCATGGGTTCACTTTACTTTGAGTTCGCTCCTTGCTTTGTGTTTTCTATAAAAGATATGACCTCTCAGTTTCTTGTTTTGGCCACCATCCCAGCCTGATGGGTGATCCAGAGGGAGACACACTATGGTGGGTTACTCCTCCTCTTGTGTGAAGGCTCTGAGAGAATGCAAGAGCAAGGACTGTAGAGGTCACAACGTTTTAGCAACCTCACTACAAAAGGAATTCCACCATGTTCAATGAATTCAGCTGGATCAAAATGTTTCATTAGGTCCTGTTCAAACCTAAAGTCAGAGATGACATAAGGACTCAACTTCCTAGGATGGTTATGGGTCATCTCAGGCACTATTAGTTGTAGTGGGTCCCTAAGGGTTCTGGAAAAACCATCCGTAAGCTGTGTGTGCATGCAGTGTTGAATCAGAAAATGGTGCTAATTTGGAGATCATAGAAGCAGCCCACTTCCAAAGTGAAATATCTGGTCTCCATTTCAAGAGAATGCCTTGGTGAGCATAGCTTCTTCTGGGAACTCTTAGCAAGCACCTTTTGCTCCCTGAGTGCCAGCCCAGCCCAAACACTGTGAAATAGTAATGGATTTCTGAGAAAATGAAACAAATGTCTAGCCGGGCTCTGGGTGCCTCCTGCAATAGCACAATTGCTTTCCCAACAGAATTTGAGGTGGAAGTGAGGAGTGTGCCCATGCAATCAAGAAAACTCTGGCTTGATGGTGGGAATGAACATCACTTTGCATCCAGTTGTCTCATGTATGGGGTACATGTGCTTCAAATGCACTAAAATCCCTTAGGAATTTATTCCTTTGTGTCTTTTAAAGCAAGGATTGTCGGATGGATATAATCAAAGAGATACAGTGTGCTGCCTGAGAAGCAGAGGGTATCTTTAAGCCCCTTTTGCTCCGAATGGCCATTTGCCCTCCAAACCCACTGTTAGTGCCAAATCTCCTTAACTCCTTAAGCAAGATAATGACATTTTATTAAAGAGCAATTGCTGCATTATTAGCGTCACCCCACCCCCACCACCACTCTTACCCTCACCCCCTCACCCCTACCCTGCTTCCCTTGGCTGGATCAGCATGGTCTAAGCTGCTTTTGAGATGTGAAGTTCATAGTAAGAGGTTCTCATTCCCACTCGGAATTAACCAATAAATTAGAATAACTAAGCGAGAGAGGGTAAGACAAAGGGGGTGTGGAAAGTGGAGGCCAGGGCCTGGGTCATTTTAAATATGAAACGAAGCCTGGTTTATGTTTTGTATTTTATAGGTTTTAAAATGAAGTGAAAGTCTAACATTAAAGATCAAGGTCAGGGTGTTATCTTTGGTGGGGTGAATGGGGTGGGGGTGATGAGGTCAAAGCTTCTGCCCGAGGCTTGGCCCCTCCTTCCTATGAAGCATTTATTTTCCTGGGCTTCTGTCTAATTAATATAAGGCCTTGCTGGAGCTCACTGGCCCTCATTGGGCCTGTCACTCATTAATCAAGCGACCCTTCTAGCCTTGGGTAATGACCTTGAAAGAATATATCAGCCCATGATGGCGGAAGTGAGGAATTAAATTGTTTCTCTGAGTGCTTATGGTCATTGCTGACAATTTATATCGCACAGCTGCCCTGGGCTGGCCAGGCCGGCCATTGTACAGCAATCATTTTCCTGGCTGGGAATGGATTGTGTGTCGGACAGGGACCAAACTGGCCTCCTGTACATCTCCATCTTTATACTCCTTTCCCCTCCCCCCACCGTCTTTTAATCATGTCTTTGTTTGAGAGGCAGGGATTTCACAAAGTTAAAAGCTCTGTCATTAAGGCCACCACGAGCCAGGAGCTCAGGGTAAATCTTGAGTCTCAAGCTGCTTCCGGGCTTTGTCCCTGAGCTCGCTGCTCTTGCCTCTGCTGATGTAAAGCTTACAAGAGAAGCGTCTTGAGAATTACGTTAGCTCAAAACTCATAAGAGAAAAATTACTGGAAATATTAAAAGTCTGCAAAGGGGGTATTGTGTATAAGTGATTAAGCACGAACCTGTTCTGGGTCTGTCTGAGGGTCAGGGAGATATTGGTTGCTGGTCCTGAGAGAAATGGGCAAGGGTGGAGATGCTCCTCCTTTCTACCTTTCAGGATGGTGTATTTAGACCTAGTGGTATCATAGGGCATGTGAATGTGTGGCTAAAATTTTACCTTCACACCAAGACAGATGTTATATGTACTGGAAATAAAATACCATTTGTCCAGTAGAAGACTGTTTACTCATACCTCTTCCATTTGCTCATCTTCCTCTGTGTGTGTGTGTGTGTGTGTGTGTGTGTGTGTGTGTGTGTGTGTGTGTGTGTGTGCTCATATGCATGTGAGCATATCAGAGGACAACCTTGGATACCATTCCTCAGGAGCCATCCATCAGTTTTGTTAGTGATGCTTTTGAGATAAAGTCAATCACTGGGGTTCATCTATTAGGTTAAACTGGCCGACTAGCAATCTCCATCATCCCATGGATGAGGTTGTAAACAAATGCTAACATGTACCTTTTTATGTGGGTGCTGGGGGTTGAACTTAGGTCCCCAAGCTTGCAAGGCAAGCACTTTACCAACTGAACCAAACCCCAGTCCCTTTTTGCTTATCTTGAAACTAAGTCAACAAATTTTAAGAGCTCTCTCCTGCAAGATAGACTTTCTCATTGGTTTATAGTGTTACCGTTAAGTAAGAATTCAGAGTGAGGTGTATTCTATTAACTAACAGCCAGGAAATTAACAGTTTGCCCCTGTGCAGCCCCTTTCAAATCTCTGTGACTGGGTTTCGTGTGCAAACTTTTATTCCCACAATGACATATCTGTGGCTTTTTCTGTCCCCCCCCACTAGTATGTAAACATTTGATAGTGTTATTAAATGCATGTGCCAAATTTTCAAAGAGAAATTGCCAACAGGATCCCATATGGTAGAAGAGAATTAAGTGTTACCCAATTGAGGCTTGTCTTTAGTCCTTCCAACTTGTGCCTATTTGGCATTGATGATCAGTGCTTGCCTCATTCAGGCCTTCTCCCATCCCTGGTCTAACAACATGAGTGCTTTTGCTGGTCCCATTTGCTCCATGAACTTGGATCCTGTCCTTTGTATGACAAAGTTGGCTACATTGGGTAGTTGGCAGAAGGGTATGGGCAAAGTGAAAATATACTGCTTAAATTCCCCAGGCCCCTGATTTTCTGTGAAATGGCACAAATGTTTTTTCTGTCCTTAGCCTACCTTGGAAAATACCATGTATGTGTTTGGAAACCCTCCTGATAACACAAATGCCCAAGAAAGCAGAGGGTGAAATGCATACTCACCCTAATGGGAGTTACAACAAAATGTTTGTTTCCCTAGTGGAGAAAGCGTGGGAGGACAAGGACATTATGATTTCATCTTTGGATTTTTCACCTTACTGAGTAGAATAGCTTGTATCTCATTCGAGAAAAGAGCAATGTATGGAGTGGTGGAATTCATTCATTCATTCATTCATTCATTCATTCATTCATTCATTCATGCATTCATTGATCTAAACATAAGAATCCAGAGCTGGTATGAAGGGAACTGCCATGAAAATGAGTTCTGCCATTTACCTTTCTATCTCATGGAAAGTCCACATAGCTAAAAGCCCAAGGCCTGCCTTCCCATCCTCATGCCCCCTCACTGTCACTGTCAACTTTGAAAGAATCACTATTCTCCAGAAACATCAGCATCTATCAATTTTAAATGAAGGGGTTGGACTCGCTCATGTCCATCGTCTTGCCAGCATGACATTCTGTCATTCCAGAACTGCCTATCATTCTCTGAGAGAGAAAGTCAAATAGCAAGAAAAGAATGTGCTTCTGTTTCTTTAAAAATGGTCAGAAATGCTTAAAACTTGTGCATATAAGTTTGTAAAGTTGTTCTGCTGAATTGGCTACTGGAAGGTGTTAGTTGACAGATGAGAAGGTCTTCCATTCCAATACCTCTCAGCCTCCCATCCTCTCAAACAAGTGTTGGTACCAACCACTCACTATGTCTCCTGGTGTAAACAGAGCTGTCAGAGGCTCGTTTCTCTAATGTGCAGTTCCAATGTAAGACACCAAGCACCCAAAGTTTTCAAGTGCACCAATGGAGATTTTGGAAGTTCCTCTGCCTTTTTACAAAACTCCCCCAACATTAATCCATCATCTCCTTTGTGCACTGTCAATGAGATGGTGTAAGTTTTTCAGCCCCTGCCCCTCCCTTACCCCGCCATGATTTCAATGGAGGGTGTCTGCATATGATGTTTCTAACTCTTCCAGTGTTAAAGTTTGTTTTAATAAAGGTTGGAGCACACTCCTCATGAGGTGTATGTGAAGCAAGAAAAAGTGAAGTTCTGGAAGTAACAAGAGCAATCTTTTTTTTATGTCTCCCTTTCTTTCTGAATATATACATGAAACAATTCAGCTCTTTCCCCATCCCTGAGATCCTGTATAAATTGAAGTGAAACATGACTGACGTCATAGTGACTGTCCTTTTCAGGTCTTATTTTGCCACCCAGGCCTGTGGAGCAATGCTACAGGAATGTGTGGGTATATAAAGCAAGCAAATATCTTATGCCCCATCTGCTACTCAGGTAGCACATACAGCATTAGCAGAGTGTATGCATATAGCAAAGGCATACCTGGTCAGCAGTTCAGACACCATAGAGTAACTTTGGCTGAAGAGCCACAGGATCTTGTGCATTGTCAGTGATGTAGTTTGAAAATTTGTAAGTAAATACACCCTTTCGTGTGCATGCAAGTTGATTTTGCCTCTAAAAAGAAAAGAAAAAATTTTCAAATCATAATAAATTCCAAGTAATTTTCTAAGAGATTATGTAATCTATCCCATGGTATGGAATGGACAGTAGAAAATCAAAAGAGCATGAAATCCTATTCCTGGGATCTATTCCATTCCCAACAGAGTAGACACTAGGCACAACTTAACAGTGAGGGAAGTGGCTTTTGATGATCTGGGTTCTTACTCACTAGGCCAGTTCTTCCAGATGACTGGTCCAGTGACTGTACCCATCTTTTATCTCTCCCTGTACCCTGCCTGCAGGAGATAGGGACACACAGTTATTAAAGAGGTTCTTCCAGTCCCCTCTGAAGACCTGCTTGTAAGTAAGAGACTAACTAGACATCTTCCAAAATCAAATCTGCACCAATTGGTGACAACAGAAACCAACTGCATAAGTGTTTGTTAAACTTACTCTATCTCCACAGCAGTGTTTTGAGGAAGGTTGAATCAAGCCAGTTTTGTGATATGTCTTTAGCTTCTTCCATCCATGTCTGGACTTTGTGAAAGAACTTTTAAGATCCCAATAATTTTCTGATTTGTTCTCCATGCTTCTCAACTTCTTTTTTTTAAACTTTGACTTTATTGTGCATAAACTGACAGACCTAACACCATGTTACCGTACCTAACACCACTGGCCAACTAATATGAAATTCTTCCTGTAATGTCTAAATGAAAGCATATTTAACTGACAGCCAGAGCATCTGTGTAGCATTAGATAACCACGGCTTCTGTGAAAACTTGTTATATCTTTTTGAGGAAGGAGAGGAACATGCCTTTTCATAGGAGCTTGAGAGATGGTTCTCATTATGGGAAAATTTACCTTTGTAGACTTGGAGTTCCCCACAGATGCAGCTGGGAAACCATGACTATCGTCAGTAGAATAGAGGACATTATAGTAAGCAGCAATGAAGCAGTCAGCATGGGCATCCACCATAGCTCCACCAGAGCACCATTAATAGGAAGGCACATTTGGGGGGGGGTTCCTCAGTTTTCCTTCTTTCTTTCATCTTACTATGTCTTCTCACAATGACTTTCTTAAGAGTAACCAGGGCCTAAAAGAGTGATGTGGAAAAAGACAGGGGGCTTGGGAACATATTAAATATGGGATTCAGTGTGGAACATAGATACCATGGACACCCTACTCCTCGCACATATGTTGCAGTGTTGCAGTAGAACAGATTATCCTGTTTGTCATTGTTATTGTTGGTGTTTTAAAAAATAGTTCACATTTACTGAGCTTAGCTACATGTCATTCTCCAGTCTAAATACACATCCTTTGTATTTTATTGATGAGGTTGTCCAGTTAGTAAATGACAGATTTACTGCAGTAACCACACTGTAATCTAGTGTATGAGGGCAACCAACCACTTACCATACCAGACCTAGTTGAAGTTAATTGTTGAATGCAAAGATTCTCTAATCTCTTTGAAAAGTGAAAGGGTCATTGGAATTCTTCTGTACTTATTTGTTGGACTTTTATTTCTTGCTTTATAATATTTTGAGATCTTTTATACAATATTCCAGAGTTGTCACAATGTCACAGGTTGAATTTCGCTGGACCTCTAACTAAATATGTCTGTATCTTCAGGGGCATTGTTAGCTTGAACCAACAAGTGTTCATTATCACCCTAGTCTATCAGATTTTCTGTCCTTCTTTTCACTGAACTATCTGATGCACTCTTCCAAGGCAAAAACAGAACAAAAAACCCAACTATGTCTTCTTCATGGTCATTTTTCCTTCATTGTAAATAGAAGATGCTAAATAAATACTTGTTAAATAAAATTGATTTTGTCTAAATTTGCATTTGACTCTAAAAGATGTATGTGGTTTATTCATAATATAAATATTTGTTTCACATCTATTATGAGCATGGGTTAGATGTCAGATGTTTGTAGAAATGAAACAGTAGATTCTTGGAGAGCACAAGAGGCTAAGAGGTGAGAAAATCAGATGGGACTTTAAAAGCTGCCTCAGTTTCTCTTCTAAATGGATGGGAAGAAGCAGATCAACATTTGTGAACAAAGCAAATTTTACCCCAAATTCATCTGTTTTAGTGAAAACTCACAGTTTGCTTGAAACACAAATTTAGCAAAACTTTGGGTTGATTTCCTAATCTCTGCTTTTATGGCTTTAGTCCTCACCTTGAATGAACATATGGGTTTGGATCATTCTAAGCCTGATGTACAAGGTGCCATATGTGGTTAGTTTTGAGAAATAGAATTTTGGCAATAAGACATTCTTATGAAATATAACAATTATAGGAAGACACCAAGGTTTGAAGTCTATTGCCTAAAAGAACACTTCAGTTTTTCCATCGCATACTTGAACCTGTGAAAAAGTTCTTGGCATGAGATCAACTCTAATTTATAAAATGTGTCTACACAAACCAGTCCCCAATGGCATAAGATGTTTGTATATGTTATATGTTCATTTATATCCAACTATATAATTTGCTTTGGTTTCTTAAAAAGCCATTAGAGTTTTTCATTCTGATCATATTGCTAGCAAATATATACTGTTTCCTAGAAATTTTCTAGAAATAGCCTTTGGTCTTTAACAGTTGCAAAAAGATGCCCTCTAAATATGAGCATATTATATCTCAAATCTTTTCTTAGTGCTACATATCCTTGGTAAAAGAAATAGACATTGATGTATTGCTGACTTGGCCTCAGCTCACACTAGTGGGAGTACTGTAAAAATACAAATATTAGGTGCTGCCTTCTGGAACCTTCAGTCATTGAAGTCCTTAGCAAGAGAGGCTCTGGTGAAATAAGAACAGAAAGATGAGAGATCAGGAAGAACGAGGAGCAGAAAATGGTGGTCTAATTTAAGAAGTGAAAAATGGAAGGGGAAAGAAATTCTAATCAAGGTCTAAAGGGACACAGTTTAAAACTACCTGTAAGAAAGGAAAAGAAAAAAAGAACAAATTGTGAATGAGAACCATTATGTCAGTTACTTCCTGACAAAAGCAACAGAAGAAGAGAAGGATTGATATTGGCTTACAGTCTGAGGGATACAGTCTTTTGTGGTGGGGTAGTCATGGCACTAGGGGCTCGAGGATGCTGACCCCATTGCATCTACAGTCACAACCAAAAGTGATAAGTTTTTATACTTGTCTCACTTTACCGTTTTTATTCAGTGTAATACCCCTGTTCATTGAATGCTGCCACCCATGGTGAAGGTGGGCCTTCTTGCCCCAGTTAATGTACCTGGCAACTCCTCACAGATGTGTCCAGCGGCTTGTCTCCAGGGTGTTAATAATAGCTGTCAACTTGACAGCCATTATTAACATCACAATTAATAATAGGTCCAAGACAAAAGAAGAGAAAGGAACAATAGCATTAATAAGAAAGGCATCCGTTAGTTTTTTTAAAAGAAAATAATTTAATTGTAGAGAAACATAGATAAAAAGATATAAACTGAAATATAGAACAGTCTTTAAAAAAATAAAATGTTGAGTCATTTTAGATAAATAAAGGGGCGAAATGGGTTAATACCAATAATTCAGAGTGTTTATAGTATAATACTTCTGCTTCCGATTTTCTGGTGGTTTGACAGTTAGCTATAAATATTTGTCAATTATAAATAAGAGATGAGTCCGTCCCGTGTCACATACACTGAGCTCTTCTTTCACATTCTCTCAGAGAGATCTGAGGCCTTGTGCTGATGGTCAGTTTTCATTGTCAACATGACTGGATGTGGAATAACATAGAAGACTGGTGACGGACACCACTGAATGTGTCTGTGAGTGCACCGCATGCAGCCAGCACCATCCTACAGACTGCTGCTCCAGACAGAGTAAGAGGGGGAAGGGAAGCAGCCAGTCAATCAATCACCGGTAGTTTCCTTTCCCTGGCCATGACTATGCAGCTCTACCACAACTGTCCATCACGATGAACTGAAGCCTCTAAAATGATGAGCCAAAATAGATATTCCCCATCTAGAAGAGCAAGAAGGAAGGAAAGACAGAGTATTGCGTATGTTTCTCCCATTACTCTGACCAAATACCTAATGAGAGCATCTTTATGAAGGATAGGAGTTTTTTGGCTCATTCTTGGAGGAGATACAGTTTATCATGGTGTGGGAAAGGAATGTCAATGGGGCAGCTTGTAGGTTTTCTTCTGCAGTTAGGAAGCAAAGAGGGGTTAATATTCATTCATCCCATTTTCTACATTCTCCCCTTTTTGATTCAGACTGGAGACTCAGCCTACTATATGGTGTTCATGGCATTTAAAGGGGATTTTTATCACTTCCTGGAAACTCTCAAAGACATATCTAGAAATGTGTCATTGTGGGCATGCCCTTGATATATCTTTCCCCCTCGTCCCTAGTATAGTCTCCTCTCTCTCTCTCTCTCTCTCTCTCTCTCTCTCTCTCTCTCTCTCTCTCTCCCTCTATCATCTATCATTTCTATCTCTGTTTCCCTCTGTCTTGGCTGCCATAAGGTGAGCATCCTTCTTAACTATACCCTTTTGCTCTTATGCTCTGCCTTACTGGCACTATCCTACTGCAGTGACAAGATACTTATCACAACATAGGGCATCCAGTTATTTGTGTACAGTGGAAATATAATAAACATTGGTACAACTTAGACATAACTTTGTGGGTGTGTATATGTATCTCTTATGAGCAGTTAGTTTGTAAGGACACATACAAGTATGCATATGTAGATACACATACTCTAGCATTTTCTACATGTAATATTCCATAGATTTAAACTTTGGTTATAAAGGAGGTGTTTTTGCTTTAATTTCCTCTGGATAGCTCTAGCTGCAAGAAGCAATTTAATGTGGTTCTCTTTCCTAGAGGTGATAATGCTTGATGCTAGAGTTTGGCATAGCTTATTTAACATTTCAAAATGCATTTGTAGAAGTTGCAGTATTAGACTTTTAAAAGAGTGCATGATTTAGCATCCAGGATAATGGTGAAGAGTTAGCAACAGAGGTGTTGACCTATGTTCTCTGTTTTCTGTCTTTTAGTATTAATTTATTTCACAGGGATCACTTAGTTTTGTGTTCTAGTCCATGAATGTCAAATAACTGCTGGAAACATCACAGTTGCTTTTACACAGGGATGATAATGTTTCAACTGTCTCTATGTCATCTTCCAGATGTGCTTGTTTGAGTTATGCAGCCCATCAGTCCAGCCACACAATCCCTCTATTTAAACAGCTGGCCATCAAAATGGCTAGACAAAGGCAGAGCTCAAAGAAATAACTTTGAGCCAAGATTATCCCATAACATTTCAAATAGCCCCCAAGTTCTTCTTTACTATACATTACTTCAAGACATTATTTTTCAGCCTCTTCTGCATATTGTCATATTTGCCACCCCTCTCTTCTGTCTTCCTCATCTCTCAGCCTTCTGCTCCTCTGTGCTAGTCAAAGTCTTGCCTCGTTGGCTTCAGACCTCCACCCCATCTGTGCTGCTTGGGAATCTCTTTACATATTGGACTTCGCTATCATTAGCCAATGCATTCTGCTCCAATTTAACATGGTGTGTCCTTCACATCCCTGAGTGTACAGAACTGGTAATTGGCAGCCTGGGAAGTTGAACAAAAAGATGACAAGACTTGCTGAGCCTCCATTGTGCTGCCCTTCTGCACACACAAATCCGATTTAGGTCAATGAAAGTTATGTAGATAAAGGCATGGAAGGGGGGCCCCCCCGCAAAGTATATTTCTGGGCCTTGACAAGATTCAAAGCACTCTGGGAAAGCACAGAAGAGACTCAGGAAAGTATGTGGAATGTACATCTTATAACATATGTGCTAGAACATCCTTTACTTATCAAAATGTGAATTTTTAGATGTATGAGAAGACAAGGAATCAAGAATATTAAGAGAGTAAATTAACCTAAGCCAATTCAACCATTGTCAATTTTTGTCTGTCATCATATATTGGGGGGGTGCCAGGAGAGAGGAAGAGAGGAGGAAGGCTAAGTCGGTAACCTTTTTTCTAGCATAGATGAGACACACAGGTAGTTTCTCAGCCCATTCTTTCATTTGCAGTAGTATTATCTACTTCAGTGATCCACCCCTGAGCAGCCTTCCACCTTGGGAATCTAGGCACAGAACTAAGGAAACAGAATACTCAATGGGAGGTTGTCCCAGATCTTAACATACTTATATAGGTGACTTAGTGACTAACACACATGGTCATCTTTGAGCTTCTGTCAGTTACCATGTAACAGGAAAAAACACATCGACTTCATAGGGTTTTTAGTGGCTATATAAATGATAGATGCAAAGTTCATTCTTTGTTTAAACAGGGTCTTACATAGCTCAGGCTGGCCTCAAACTGATCATATCAAAGGAGGACTGTAAACTTCTGGTTACCTTCCTGCTTGCACTTGCCCAAGTACTTGGATAACAGGCACATCTTACAGTGCTTTTGTGCACTGCTTAAAACCCAGGGTTTCATACATGCTAGGCAAGCACTCTACAAACTGAACTACATTCCTAGCCTGCTGAGTATTTTTTATTAATTTTTTTTATTTATTTTACATACCAACCACAGTTTCCCCTCCCTCCTCTCCTCCTGTTGCCTTCCCTCACTTTCTTTCTGCCTCTACCCCCATCCATTCCTCAGAAATGGTAAAGCCTCCCATGGGGAGTCAACAAAGCCTAGCACATCAAGTTGAGGCAAAATCAAGCTCCCCTGACTCCCTCACCCCTGCCTGCATCAAGGCTGAGCAAGGCAACCCACCACAGGGAATAGGCTCCAAAAAGCCAATTCATGCACCAGGGACAGATCCTGGCCTAGTGCTAGGAGCCCCACAAACAGACCAAGCTATACAACTGTCATCCACATGCAGAGGGCTTAGTTTGGTCCCATGCAGGCTCTCTAGCTGTCGGACTAGAGTCCATGAGCTCCCAGGAGCCTAGATCAGGTGTCTCTGTGGGTTTTCCTATCATGATATTGATTCCCCCCCCTTGCTCATATAATCCTTTCTCTCTCTCTTCTACTAGACTCCCAGGAGCTCAGCTCAGTGTTTGGCTTTGGATTTCTGCATCTGTGTCAGTTACTGGCTGAAGTTTCTATGATGACAATTAGGGTAGTCACCAATCTGAATACAGGAGAGGGCCAGTTCAGGCATCCTCTCAACTATTGCTAGGAGTCTTAGATGGAGTTACCATTGTGGGTTCCTGGGAATTTCTCTGCCACCAGGTTTCTCCCTAAGCCCACAATGGCTGCTTCATTGCTCTCCCTTTCTGTCCCTCCCCCAACGAGACCATCTCTATCCCTCATGTTCCCATTCCCCATCCCCTCCCTTCTACCCACCTCCCAGTTTGCCCAGCTGATCTTGATCATTTCCTCTTCCTGGGGTCCTCCATGTGTGTCCCTCTTAGGGTCCTCCTTTTTACCCAGCTTCTCTGGGGTTGTGGATTGTAGCCTGAGTATCCTTTGCTTTACATCTTATCCACTTATGAGTGAATGCATACTGTGTTTGTCTTTCTGGGTCTGGGTTATCTCACTCGGGATGGTTTTTTCTAGTTCCATCCATTTGCCTGCAAATTTCATAATACCATTTTTTTTGTTTATATTGTTTTGTTTTTGTTTTTTGTAACCACTGAGTCATACTTGATTGTGTGTTTTTTTCTTAAGCAGTGTCTATTCATAGAAATAGAAGTATAAAGTAACAATAATAATTACCAACAATGTTATCTTCCTTCTATAGTCCTTCCTATGTAAAGTAGGGGTTAATAATAAGGTTTATTTTTGTTGAATATACAATGTCCCTCAGAAGCCTTGATGACTTATATGTGGTACTACTTGGTAGATTCTAGAAACCTTAGAAGATGGAATCTAACTGGAGGAATTAGGTCCCAAGGACTGGAAGTCCTTGAAGAATGTCTAGTTATTGATGCTATCCAATCTCTTTGATTCCTAGATGCAGTGAGATAACTAGTATCTGCACAGAGAAGTTTAGAATATAGTTCAAGAAATCTCAGCATGCTCTTGGCAGAGCTTAGTGAACAGTTCTGGTGGGATATCAGAAGATTAGAAGGTCAACAAAAATGGGGGCAATAAAGATTATACTCACAAGGTTTTAGATGGGAGCAAGGATTCAACTAGGCACATGAATAGAGACTATTCATAGTATACTGTGGTATATATTTTATCTATACCAAAACTTTGTGGGAATTTGAGTTTAACTAATTTGACGGAATAAATTTCAAGGTATCCAAGCATTCAGGCTTTGGCATGGTTCTGGTTGGCTGCTTTTAGCCATGTTTCCAGGAATAATTGTAAACACATTAGAGGGAAGGTTTAGAAGCTTACATTTTGAACAACATGAAGTGAATATATAGTTGAGGATAAAGGAGGCATGGTTATATATATATATATAAAAAAAGGTGAAAAAGAAACCACCCACTTCAATTAACTAATGGCAAATATACCTTTATACAATGGCAGAAGCAAGTGAGATTCCACTTATGGCAATATTAATTGTGCAAAAGTATAAACTCATTATAAGGACAGTCCATTGAGAACAGGCTACTGCTGGGGTACTCTGCATACTGCTTATACAACTACGTATGATGCTGTTTTTTTTATAGTGGTTTGCTTACTTTTGCTCAGATCCCTAGATAGTAAGAAGCCAATGTGGCCATGGTCCAGAGTGGTTTTGCTACCACTTCAACTGTTGATAAACTTTGGGGTCACCCACATGATATAGGGTCATGATAACTTCCATCCAGATGGGCTGGGAAAGCTTTGGATCAGAGTAGCCCCTGGAAGAGTATTTCATGAAGCTGTAGTGGTAAAGCCTACAATGAAATTAAAAAAAAAATGCTAGGATGTTGGAAATGACAGAAATATGGATACAAGGACAAAGACAAGACACTATATGCCAAGGACAGCCATGGCAAGTGGAGAGGATTCAAAAGAGGAACCATGCGTGTTGCAGGTGGCAAGGCCTAAGGACAGTAGTCCCCGAGCTCATTGGAGTTCACATTGTGATATCAGTTGTTCCAGATGCTGGACATGGGGCAATGGGATTGAGTGTTCCCCTTGCTGGGTTTTAGTCTTGCTTTGTTCCTGTCTTTCCTTGCGATTCTCCTGTTCTTTGTTATTTGGAATGAGAGCTTTTACTCTGTGACATTGTATTTTGGAAGTATGTTACTTCATTTGACTTTATGGGTGTCACAACTAAGTGTTATCCATGAGATTCATGGGAGACTTTAAATCTGGTGGTTTGAACAATGTTGACAATGTTAAAACTATAGAACTCTTAGAAATAGACCAAATACTTTTTTTTGCATTTATGAAGTGAATATGAGACTTTTGAGGGTGGGGGTATAGAAATGGAGTGTTAGCATTTAATGATTTTTTTTAGTTATCAAACTAACAAAGGGTAATTGTTTACTTGATTCGATGGGTAAGAGTCTAGAAATCACTAAAGCACACTGTGGGGTATGTTGGGCAGGGCCTTTCCTGAGCAGATTAACTAAAGTAACACATGCTGTACATTGTCTTGTGGACTGGGGCATAGAGAGGAAAAGGGGATAGAACCGACCACTGTCTGTCTGTCTGTCTGTGTATCATCTATCTTCTATCTATACATCACCTATCATCTATCTATCACCTATTATCTATTTCTATATCTGTCTCTATCACCTCTCTCCCCTCTCTCCTTCCCTTCTCCCTCTCTGTCTCTCTTTTCCTCCATCCCTTTGTCTTTGATTATTTTTTTCCCTTTCCTCTTTTCCCCCTTCTATCTACCTTTATCTCTCCTGCCCCTGCCCCTTCTCTCCTTCGTGTTACCATGATGTGTGTTATTCTTCTCCGTCATGTCATTGCTGTCATAAAAGACTAAAACTTCTGAAGCTGTGAGCCCAAATAAATTTATCCTCCCTTCAGAAACCTGTGTTAGACATTGTCAAAGTAGTTCAAATGCTAATGCACTTGGGTTATAACTAGTAGAAGCAGTTTTCTATTAACTTCAATTCCCACTTGGCCAGCATCTAGGTGGCCATGCTTAAATGATGAATAGTGCTCAAAACCAAAGGTTACTGTCTTACTGCATATACAAAAATATGGTTCATGCCTATGAAGAACTTGTTATTGCATGCAGTCCTAGAAGAAGCATAAGATTAGGAAGGTGGTCCACAGGAGATTTTTCTATACAAGATGCTACTAAGATCTACCTGTGAGAACCTTTGTAAGGGTGTTATGGCAGGTTTTTCCTGCCGGCTTCCGCCAGTCCTGCCAGCTTCCGCCAGTCCTGCCGCCACGGTCCCGCCGCCACGTGAGCCCCAAATAACACTCAGAGACTCTGTATTTGATACAGTCCTGTTGGCCAATGACTATCATTGTTAATGGGCTAGCTCTGTCTTAATTATTAACCCATTTTTACTTATCTAATTATTTCCACATGGCTCATCTTATCCGGGAACCGCGGCTGGTGTCTTCCTTCCTCCCTGGTCTACATCTTGACTCCTCCTTCCCACTTCCTCTTTCCTCCTTGTCTCCTAGCCCTGCCTATCTTGTTTTCTATTGGCCACGGTGCTTTATTAATTAACCAGTATGAGAAACATATTTACAGAATAACATCTCCCATCATAAGGGAGACTGATGGGAGATGTTATTTGATAAATATGTTTCTCATACTGGTTAATGATAAAAGCACCATGGGCCAATGGAAAAGCAAGATAGGTGGGGCTAGGAGACAAGGAGGAAGGAGTTGGGAGGAATCAGCATGGAGAGCCGAAAGAGAGCAGATGCGGGCCTGCCGCTCTCCAATAAGATGGCCACGTGGAAATACTTAGATAAGTAGAAATGGGTTAATCATTAAGACAGAGCTAGCCAATAAGCAATGATAGTAATAGCCAACAAAATTATATCAAATACAGAGTCTCTGCATGTTATTGGGGGCTGGTGTGGCAGCAGGACCAGACCAGCGGTGGGGAAAAACCTGCTCATAACAGGAGACATTGGTCAGAGTAAGCTTGTAATGTACCAAATTTCATCCTGGAGAAATAAGTGAAGGAAAAGAATTCTTCCCAACTCTTCTTCCTAAGAAACAGGATTCTAAACCACTGCCACTTGGGGGTTAAACATGTTGGATACACAGCTCTTGCAAAGTTACCTGCATTGCCAGGATACAAATTGCTTATTTTAGAGTTCTCAGGACATTGTCTGTACATGAATGCACAGTGACCTGAAGTGCTTCTCCTAATTTTGAATTGCCAAGGCCAAAGCAAACAAACTATAGCCCTTACTCTTCAGATATTGTGGCCTATTTGGGATTTTGATTATGAAATCTATGATATAAATGGTATTATACTTTAAGCTAAAAAGAGATGCTATGGGAAAATAGAATAAATACCAGTGGGATGAATTATGACAGAATAAGTTCAGGAGGGTCATTTAGTATATTTTTTCTTTTTTTTTTTTCTTTCTTTTTTTTTTTTTTTTTTTTTTTTGTTATTTAAGACAAGTTCTTGTTAGGTACCCCAGACCTCAATTGTAATCCTCTTGCCTCAGCCTTTATGTGCTGGGATTGCAGGTGCATATCAAGGGACTCATCTATCAATATAAATTTATCAACTATTTACCACCTAGTAGACAGGTATGGAGGATAAAGTGGCACAATGACAAAGGACAACCCCTACTGTTATATAACTTATGCTTCCATGGGATAAAACAGACTATGAAGAAACAAACATAAAAAATGTCAGATAATGGTTCATGCTGCAAGAGAAATAAAAATAGGATGATAGGATGGTACATGACTAGAGGACACTCAACACTTGTTGATCAGGGATGTCTTCTCAGAAAAAGTAGCATTCTAGTCTAGATCATAAAAAAAGGATGCCACCACACCATACTTATACGAAAACAGAGTCTGGAACTATCCTGAAAGCCTGAAGGTTTGGAGTTCAAGCAACAAACCCCAGGTGAAAAGAGGCTCAGTGTGGTGACACACACTTATAAATCCAATACCGGGGAGGTGACTAAAGGCAGGTATCTGGGGCTCACTGGCCAGGCAATCCATTTCTCTCAATGAGTTCCAGGCCAATGAGACACTGCCTCAAAAACCAGTGAATGCAGATTAACACTTAGCTTGTTCTCTGGCTTCATCAAGAATACATATACATGAGCATCTGCACACACATTTACACACACACACACACACACACACACAAGAGAGAGAGAGAGAGAGAGAGAGAGAGAGAGAGAGAGAGAGAGAGAGAGAGAGTGCAGACTCTAAAGAATAAGAATAGGAGCAATCTACACAAAAGTCTAGAATTGACACACTAGGCATGTTTAACATGGAAGAAAGCAAAGCTGTCTGACACTTAGGAGAAACAAAGTGCTAAAGAGTATTCAGGGTTGACACACTTCAAAATTGTTCAGTGTGATTTTTATTATACATGGGCCCAGACAATTATAGCAACTGATTTGCAGATTAGTGATGGGAAGGATTGTGTAAAGAAGAGATGAGAATTGAATGGACAGTATTCAAGTTATATCACTTACAAAAACACTGAAATCCAGGTCCTTTTGGGTATGTGCAAGTTCTTTGATTAGAAAGGACATTTCATAATGCATAAACTAAATGGGCAGAGCCCTGAAATGATAACATTCTATTCTAGTAGCTGTGGGTAATGGTTGATTTTCATTGTTGACTTGACTGGATTAGGAATCACGTGGGACACACACCTCTGGGTATGTCTCTGGCAGTGTTTCCAGAAAGGTCTGACTGAAGAGAGATGGGTGTTGAGTGTTGGTCACATTCTCCCACAGGCTAGAACCCCAGATTAATTAAATGTGGAAAGGAACAGGTGAGGTTGATGAGCACTGGCTTTTGTCTCTCTCTGCTTCTGACTGTGGCCCTGTGTGGCATGTGCTACTCTAGCTGTAGCTATTCTTACTTCCTTCATTTCCTGCCGTTGTATGTTTTACTCTCTGAGAGCTAAAGCAAGTCTTTCCTTCCTTAAGTTGCTCTTGTCAGACATTCTCTCACAGTGTTGAGAGTGAGGTAACTAATAGGTCATCATTCCAGCCAACATGTTCCCATGAGCAGCAACAGCAAAATCAACATAGACACACCAGAGGAGGAAGACCTGAAGAATACCCAATATTACCAACTTTACACACTCTCATTTGTCTATGAAATGACATTTGGGGTGGATCAGATCCATCACAACTGGATGTATCTGTCCATCAAATAATCTAGAAGTTTCCCTAAATGTTAATATCTGGGCCTTTTTTAAAGTTTGGTAGAGGAGTCTCTTTTTCCTGACATCTGTTCAAAGACATTGCATACCCTCTGCATAGTTCTAATTTTGGTGGAATTGTCAGGGGAGCATAGCTTCCTTTGAAAAAGGAGGACAGACACACTGCTTCTATTTTTGTTACTTAAGACTGATGTCTCACTGAGCCACAGATTTAATTCATGTCTGGACAGTAAAGTCCCACTGTGCATGCATGATCCAGCGTATACTGTTCTCTTTGTATTGTGCTTTGCCCATTTTTCGATGGTGACTTGTTGGACAGTGGAGAATGAATTGAGTATTGTTCATAGTTGTACAAGGTTCAGCTCACACTATTCCCCTTAACTGATTCCTTATGGAAAAGGGAAACCCTGTTTCTGTGCTTGCTCTGTCAGACGCACATGACTGGAAGGACAGCTGGACAAAGTGGCATGTGCCTCATGGAAGCATAGTGGACTCCCACCCACAGGAGTCCATGCTGGTGAACTTAAACATTCCCCCTAAATGTGTGCCTTTTTCTCTTTTCCTCTTCCATCTCCTTCTGCTTTTTCTTTTCCTTCTTCCTCCTCTTCTTATTCCTTCTCCATCCTTGTCCCTCCTTATTCCTTTCTTTCCTCCTCTTCCTTTTCTCTTCTTTCTTTATCCTCCTCTTTTCTCTTCTTCCTTCCCCAGCTCCTTCCTCTTCTTAATTCTCCTCCTCCTTCCTGTTCTTCTTTCCCTCCGCCTTCTCTTATTGCTCTTCATTTTTCTCCTCCCCCCTCTTTCTCTTCTTCTCTTTCTCCTCCTTTCTTCTGGAAAATATGTTTGAAGATGAGCAAAAAAATGGCCTGTAGCATGCAATCTAACTACATTTCATAAAACATAGAACTTTCCTCCGAAGTACGTTGGCTTTATGTCTCATCTCACCCCTTGCAGAGAGAAAGTTAAGACCTTGAGAAAAGTGTTCCCTGATCTACAGGCAAAATATTCACAAAGTTCTCTATGAGCTTTGATTCAACATTGTTCAGCATGTTGGGTGGGCTGCAATGCTGTCAATTTCCCAAGAGGATCAATGGGTATTGGGGAGAAAACATTTTGCATCAATACCATAGAGTCCATGTATGTACCTTCCAAAGGACTACTCTATCACCCCTACCCTCTTCACCTTAGGCCCGACACTCATTGAACATCTATTATTTTCAGGAATCAATATAACTCAACCTCACAAAAATTTTGCAAGCATGCTGTAATTATTTCACATTATTATCAAGGCCTCTGAGGATCAAGAAGATTAAAATTTTCCGTAATCATATGACTAAATAGTGATAGAAACAAATTTCAGGCTGTCTTTGGTAGAGAATCTGGCACAATCTCCCCTGTGTCCTCTAGAGTGGACACTTCCTCCAGGGTCACTATGGGGTTAAAAGCGTTCAGTATTGAACTGCAATAGGCTCAGGGTTTAGATGTAAACAATAAACACAACACAACCTTCTATTCTGCCTTGTTTCCCTATTGAACCCTTCTTTCCTAACATACTTTTACACACACCCTCATCACATACCTGCTGGAATCAGGTGGTAGCTATCTAAAGAAATTTAAAAGCTTTATGCAGACATTTGGACACAATGGCTTTGCAAAACTGGAATGAGTATTAAACAGTTCCCAAGAGTGTCAGTGTATAACCAGAAATCCTGGAAACAAAGGGAGCACCTTTGGAGGAAGACATGTTGTCTTTGTAATTCTGTGGGAGGAGAAAATGAGGTGGGTCATGTTAGAGCCCTATAGGTAATGCTGTCCATTACACACTCCTTGGTTTAGAATAGGTTTCTAGACACAAAATACACATTCACCTTGGTTCAGCCAGAAAGAGGACTCTCCCAGACTGCATGCATATTAAAGTGTGTAATCTTGCTGTTCCTATGGGGAAATAATTTACAGGATCATACAACCTGCTGTCTCCTGTCATCTGCTAGGACCCTGTGGTTGCCGAGGCTGCACATGGGGACTTAGCTACCAAGTTAATATCACCTACTGTGTAAAATTGCACCTAAGCAGAAGGAGAAGGCTGATTGGTCTCAGTCAAGGCTCCATGGAGGGAGGCTTAACTAAGAGAAAAGCCATCTGAACCCCTGTGGTCCAGGCAATGAGGTGTACTAACTAGTCAGACCTATACCAGAGAATGCTTTAGTCTCATGGTCTTGAAATGGTGTAACTATAGATATTGTTAGCTGGGCTATACTAAACATCAGAGCATTTTCTTGGGACTCTATGTTAACTTATGAAGTGACATCCAACAGGGGAACTAAAATCAGGTAAACCAAGACTCTGTGTCCCATGATATGCCAGATAGGAACATGGAGGTAGGAAGGTGTGGAGAGGTAAGATAGGAAAAGTCAGAAACTGCCTAACAGTTGGATTTCTTAGGCATCCTTACATAGAAGGATGTATCAAAGGGCACTCAAGGCTGTTTTGGAGCCAGTAGAGCTCCTGAAAATAAACACAATCTTCCATCTTAAGTCAGGCCGTGGCTTCTGAGATTCCACAGGACCCAGCCTATAACTAAAAGAGTGGACCTTATGGCAATCCCTTTCAACTTAGGTTCTATTATTTTGGTCTGCAAAGTGGGGTCATTAGAATGAGCCAAACTTCAAAGCTCTTTCCTTTCTAACTCAGCCTACCACTTACTATAGCAGGAACTTCTGAACCTTTGTTGTCTTAGAAAAAAATCCCACTATGGAGCCTTGCACATAGTAGGAAGGCAGAAGACCACTCACAGAACAAAAGAGCTGTTTAAGAGCCATGTACCCATCCTTGTGTAGAGAGTGAGAGATTCCTCTTAGGGAAGCAAGTTGTGTTGATCTATCTGTGCTTCCAGGATCTGCTTTGCCATTCCTCATCTCATGTTTTATATCTTGGAAATGGTGACAGACCTTTATAAGGCAGGCAGGACCATCACAACCTGTCTGCTGGAGGAAGTCATGTGATAGGCAAAAGCCTGGAGTCTGAGGTGACCAGACTGAGAGCTGAGGCTCTCTTGTAAGCTCAGGGGAGTAATTATGAGTTGGGCATTTGGGCGTATCACAATACACGCTGGAACATCTCTATATTATTTATTTATTTATTTATTTATTTATTTATTTATTTATTTATTGTCCTGTGTTTCTGAGCTTCTAATTTCATTTATGTGTGTCTCCTGCCCATTTCCTATTCCTTTAGTGTTGGTCACAATCAGTCCGACTGGGCAGAGGTAGACAGGTGTCATTTCAATGGAAAGGCAAACAGCTGTTTGATGGTGTACTCGAGCCAGAGTGGGTAGTTCACTGAGGTGGGGGGGGGTCACGGGAACAAGCCTGCGGGAGAGAAAGAGCAGTGTTCAGTCCCAAGCCAGGGAGCGTCAGTCCCAAGCTTAGGGACCACGCAGGATTTGTCATTTGTTTCTCTATCAGGTGGTGTGCCCTGCTGTCATTCCTCTTCTAGACAGAGGAGCAGGGGAACATACACATATATTTATATTTATTGTATTTCTCCACGCACATTCATCTGAAAAGACTTAGGTTGATTAATATTTTCCACTGTCCGGTAACCATGGCAATAGGGTCAGCAGATATAATATTTAATTTAATCTTCCAGCTGCCTCAGTGAGCTTCGCCGTACCCAGGATAATAGAAAGCCTATTGCCCAGCCCCCTGTTTCTCTCCTTCTCTCTTTCCCCTCATATATTATTATCTTTGCCAGTGGCTCCCTCACATGACCCAAAAGGAATACACTGGGTGTTTTTCTTTCTTTCTTTCTTTCTTTCTTTCTTTCTTTCTTTCTTTCTTTCTTTCTTTCTTTCTTTCTTTTTTTAATTCCCCCTCCTTTCCTTTTGTATATGTACTTAAAATAAATGCCTGCATGATTCTGCTTACCACCAGAGTCAGTCCTCCCTCCAGCCACCTAACCATCCTCTTTCCCCTCCACCTCCTCTCCCCACGGCTCCCCTCACAACCCCCACTCTGGCAGCCAGTCTCCACGGAGTGACAGGAAACGTGGGAAGATCCTGATAGCTTTCATAGCTGCGCCGTAAGGTTTATGAAACACACTCCTCGGCCAAATGAACCCATGCCGACTCTCTTCCCGCCGCAGACCCAGGCGATTGGCTGAGAGCGCCTTGCTGGTCCGATTTGCTCTCCAGGTGGGTTAAGCGCCTTGCTTTGTCTTCATCTGGCCTGGTTCCCTCGTGCCATCTCTCTTTATTTCCTTTTTCCTTCCTTCCCTCTGATAATTACCTTAAATAAAAAATGCTGCCATGTTTTATGCACACTCAATATATGGTTGGTTCTAGAAAAAAAATGGAGAAACTGGTTTTGAAGCCCAGCTAGACTGCTGCTAAAGGAAAACAAAAGAAAAATAATAAAAAGGCAGTTTGGAGATGAGTTGAGGGGGTGAACTATTGGTTTCCTCTACTTTCACAGACATTCCACGAGGATTCTTACGTTTTAGTCTACTTCATCTTGTCATCTGCCATTCTTTATTCTATTGCTATTAAAATGAAACATTGGGATTAAAACAGTACTTTCTTTTCAAAGTTGGGGAGTAGATAGAGGTGTTGAGGTGGGTGCCAAAAAGAGGGAGGGGGTAACATGAGAAATGGCTAGTGGCTGGGTGATGAAAACCATAGCAACTTTCTCCATTCTGTTTATTTTATTCAACAGACTTGTATTAATTCTGTCATTGACTCAGACAATAAGCATATTTTCTTATATATACCCTTCATTGTTGTCTTTAGAATAAAATCTAACTTTATTCTAAAGTTTCCAAGGCAGAGAAGGATTCTTCTTCTTCTTCCTCCTTGTCCTTCCTGAGGAAATGAACAATTGTCACCTTCGTTTATTCCTCAGGAGAACACAAACCCTACTTTGTTCCATTGGGATTTTTCATTTGACTTTTCAAAAAAATATGTTAAAAACATTACGAAGAAATGCAAGTTATGTGTTCATTGACACTGGACTCAAACTGGGTCTCAAACTGGTCTTAAAATTTAGTTGATTGCATTTCCCAAACGGAGGATGCACTCTATCCTACTTCTTGTTTTTTAATGAAAACTTTTATATAGTTATACATTTATACATTTGCTATCTTTATCAAGGGCAGAATCTCTTTCTGTTTCTCCCCATATTCCCATTCACTAAACCTTGGGCCCAGTTAAATCCAAACAATATAATAGATAAATTTAGCTTAAGCCCAGGAGCCTGTTTAGGGACTGGAGGAGAATAGATATGTGGCCTAGGGACCACTGTGAAGCCACCATCACCAAAAAGTAGGTAAGAGTAGCCACCTGCATTATTCAAACAGGATTCATATGGCATTCCTCACACTGAGTCTGTGACATCTTGACCAGAAAGAAGCCTGCAGCCATAAGTATACCCAATGCCATAGAAATTCTCAGGGACAAAGGCTCCTCAGGCTTACCTTATACTGCTAGTGCTGTTTACTTTGGTGACTGAGACACATAGACCTCAGGGTGTGATGTACATTGACTAAGTATGGATAGGACAAGTGCCACTAACTCATCACACAATTACAAATATTTTGCAGCTTAAAATGTGATCGTTCCCAGGCCACAGGCACTCTACTTGAATGCCAACTCCATTCTAGGGGGACATCGTCTAACTCTGTGTGGCAGAGGTATCCAGTCTTTTGACATCAGGACATGAAGTTGTCATCTACAAAGTCCACGCTTGGAAACTGCATGATCTAGTTACCAAAAGAAAAACAAAACACTCCAAAGCCAAAAGATTCAAAAATATAATATCAAAACATTTTCAGTAGAATTTATAATTTTTTGTTGCACCAATTCATGGCAGTCTTGTAATACATATAGCCCACAGGTCACAGCTTAGAGGTTAGAGGTGCCTCTACCATCCCTTGGGAAATCTGGAGGGAGATGAAAGTTCTGAGTAAACACAATACAATGTGATTGGTCATTCTACCCTGAGGCCCCATAAAACAGCAGTGAAGATATCATGGACAGGGCTTCTTATGGTTGCTAGAATTTTGATGCCATGTGTCATGGAGTTGCTTTCAGGTGACAAGAAGATGCTCTGAGAAATACAAAGATTATTATCAGTACACAACGAGGGATCAAATAAAACATCACAGGGACTTCAAGTAGCTGCAATGGGCTAGCAGCCATCCTCATTTCATGGCACAATCAAGTTATCCGTTCATTTCTGTCCTAACATATTGCCAACCAAGTTCAAGCCTGGGTGTCTAATAAACTCACTGGCCTCTTTCTAAGCATTGCTCTTACTCCCCTACAGCCTCACATCCCCATACGTTTCCCTTTGTCTTTGAGGACTCAGGGTACCGATTGGTTTCTGCTCCTTATGGCCCTCATGGTTCTCAGCACCTATGTGGGAGTGTATTAACAGTCTTGAAGGATTGAAATGGTCATTAACCATGTAATACACTATACAGGCCACATGAAGCTTCTTGGGTCAGGCCACTTTGTCCCATATCTATAGTTGCCTTGAGACAAGGGTCCATTTCTGAGCCTTTGGTCAATAACTTGGGTTATAAATTGTAAAGAAAGCATGAAGACCTCTTCAAAGAGAATCTAGTCATGGCAAGCTTTCCATATTTCTAACCAATACACTTAATCATTGAATATTCCAGAGTCAGCAACTTAACACTGCCTAGAAAGTCTTTCTGGCATAGGACACAAGACTTCAAAGAAAACCAAGGGGGAAACCTGCACTTCCAAACTCCTCTCCTTAATGGCCTTTTAGAAGTTTCTACTTGTCTTCAAAGAGACTAACCAATGGTTTCTTAACCTATGGCCCTTTTATGCCCAAGTAGTGACTTTAAAATTCTCTCACCATTTTTTTCAGTGAGCTTGCCTCCTCCTGCAAATAATCCATCTGTACAAAGCAATCAAATGGTTCTTCGTTTCTTTCTTAAATCTTACATAATAACAACAAAACCTTCCCTCAGAGTCCCTTCCTGGGTATCAGCAGCCCCTGGTCCTCTCTTGCATCTCCTTACTCCGGCCCTGGCATCAGGGCCTTGGAGCACCCATCTACCCCCAGTCTCACCATGGCTTTCCATGTAAGCATCTTCTAATTTTTCTAATTAATTTTCAGAGCTCTTGGAGACATTTTCCATTCTGTTCCACATTTAAGCCCTGTTCTGAGGTGTTCTCAATAAATGTCATGGCATTTTTCATAGAATTCTTTGTATATGATCAAGCCTTGTGTGTGATCAGGATGCATGTTCCTGTTTAATTTACATACCTGGTCTGATTGGCAGTTTCAATCCACTGATGGCTTTGATTATTGATAGTGACTCATAAATCATAAGCACCCACCATATGTTTCAGGGACAGGTTTGAGGCAGGGAGCTGCTAATGAAACGTCCTAGAGTTAGAGAGTGCCTGTATGAACTATTTTTTTTTTCTACAATTATAGGAATAGCTTTCCTTTTGCTGAAACAGATCCATCCAGAAACTTAAATTGTGGTGTGTGTGTGCATGTGTGTGTGTGTGTGTGTGTGTGTGCGCGTGCGTGCGTGCGTGTGTGTGTGTGTGTGTGTGCGTGTGTGTGTGTGTATACCTCTTTAGGAAACAACAAAAATATTGCCAATTTGATTTAAAGTACATTTTTGTGAGAAGCCTGTGTCTGTTTTTCTTGCTTCATTGTTTTCTTAATTGCTGAGGTGTTGGAAGACCAAAATCCACTGCCTGCATTTATAAAGCTTCTGTCTGGAGTTTTGCAAATTTATTTCAGTCAGTCCTAGAAGGAAGCCGCACCTCTGTGTGTTTGTCTGTCAGGTACACATTTGTACCGTAACATGAACAACTCAAGGGCAGTTCAGCTGTTTTCCCAAATGTGTGACTTGGAAACATCCTATATTCTGTAGTTTGAAAAACACAGATGTCCCCCCTCCACTTCAGAGAATGCCTGTCAGTCAGTTGCCACCTGTTCAGAAGGGAACAGCCAAATGCAAAGTGGCAGCTTGTCACCAACTTCTCCAAAACGAGTGCGTTAATTAACTCATGCCCCATCCTGCAAACTCATTTGCAACCCATAGGGAGGTGCCTGTCTCTCTGGCATGGTGGCACTCAAGGAAATGTCGCTTGGATGGATGTGCCTGCAGCTCTGGTTTTTCTTTCTTGGCTGTGACCCAACAGAAAAGGTCATGGATATAAGGGAGTGAGAAGGCCCTCTCAGTTTTCCCCGCAGGCCTTCGATTATCTTTAGCTACATGCTATTTTCAGGCTTGATGTTCTTGTTAGAATGCCAGAAGAAATAATTCTTTCAATAAATTAGTTTTATAGTTCAGTCATAACCCCAGTCCCAGCTTCAGGTTATAAACATGTAGCTCATATGTAGGCGTGGGCAGGATGGGATGCTATTAGGGGTGACTTTGGTACCCACTTCTTAGTTCTTGTGTTCACTCTGTAATGAAATTTTCCAGCACCGTCCAGATCCATCTCCCATACCAGAACTTACACACTCATTCCCCAGGTATTGAAAATGGTGGGAAATGGTTGCCTTCAGCCAGTCCCTATGTATCACTGAATTCTAAGTAGATGCTAAACTGTAAAAAGATACTCTAGGCTGCAGATATGGCATGGTTGGTGGAATGCTTTCCAAGCATGGAGCGCAAGGTTCAATCCTCAGTACCACCAAACAAACAAAGACGTTCTAGTTGCTATTCTTCCATAAAGGAAACATTCTTTAACATATCAGGCCCAAGACTCCAGGTCTTTTATAAATCAATTGTCTTTACTTTTTAAAATATTTATTTATATTATATTTTGTGTATAATATGTTTTCCTTGCATCTATGTCTATGCATCATGTGCATGCCTTGTCCCTCTGGAAGTAAAAAAGAGGGCATCATATTCCCTGGAACTGGAATTATAGATGGTTGTTAGCACCATATGGGTGCTAGGAATCGAACCCAGGTCCTCTGCAAGAATATCAAGTGTGCTTAACTGTGGAGCCAAATTTCTAGCCTCCATAATTGCTTCTATTTTTAAATTAACCTTTGCAAGCATATTAAATTGCACAAGTCTTGAGTGTGAAGAATCCAGATTAATGTTTATTTATGTTTACTTACTTATGTTGTTATATACCCATATAACAAAATGCTTATCAAAATATTGACCGTATCCAGCACTCCACAATGCTCCCTGCTGCACCCCCCCCCAGTCATTGCCTCCTAGAAGTGATCAAAATGATCAGACCTCAGTTCACATGAATTAACTTGAAGATGGTCATTCGTCACATTGTGAGACTCCCGTATTTTATTTATGATCTTAAACATTTAGTGTGTAGGTACAGTAGCCACCGCTTCTAATATACTCTTAAAAGATGATCCAAACCTTTAGGAGTCAGAATGAATGGAGTGGGATATCACAACTCAATATTTATACCAAGACCAAAAAGCATAACCTGTGATATTCATTTATTTTTATTTTGTGTGCACAAGCATTTGGCCTGCATGTACATATAAGCATCATGAATGTGCATTACCTGAAGAGGTAAGTAGGCATCAGGTCCCCTGAAATGAAGTTACAGGTGCTAAGAACTGAACACAAGTCCTCTGCAAGAACAAATGCTCTTAATTTCTGAGTCATTCTTAATATTGCACAAATATATAAAGTCATAGTGCAATATTTACATATGTATACGCACATATGTGTATACACACACACATATATATGTATATATATATATTTATTTATTTTATGGAAACATGCTTGAAAACCATGACACAGTCATGAGATCATGATGTCACTTATAGTCACAGCTGAACATCTCACCAGGCTAGAATTTGAATTCCATTAGGGGAATCAATTTGAGCTTTGGCTCTGTGGCATTCATTTTGTTTGATTATTTTTTGTTATTAATTCATTTTTGAGGCATAGTCTTTGCAGCCCTGTCTCTGTAGGTAAAACTGACCTCAAATTTGCAGTAATTGTCCCATCTCTGCTTCCCAAATGCTGTAGCTATAAACATGTTCTTACTCATTTTATCATTTTCTTCAAAAGCCCTGCATTTCACAAGGCATCACCTTACAGTCTTTATAATTCCACCTTCTGTGCTAGCATGACTGAGGTCCCTTTCTCTTCCCAACCATGTCCCAACCTTCAACTCCCTTCTTCCAAAACTTTCTGGAAATCCCAGTGAATTACAATTAGCATTTCCTGAGATTTACAAGTGAGTCTTTTTTTTTTTCTCCTGGAAGAAGTAAAATTCCAAGTTTTGTGTTGTGCATGTGATGCAATGAGCTTTGTATTTCTATTCTGTGGGATCAGGTGAAAAGGGGAGGCAGGTCCCATGCAGGAAAAGAAAGCCAATGTGCTTTATATGAGAAGTTTATAGCAGGTCTGATTCCAAAGGTGCTGAGAGAGCAAGAGGCTGCCAAAAGCAAGAAGCCAATCTGCCTGGAGGAAAAGGAAGTAGATATGGATAACCTGCTTGGCAATCATGGATTGTGGAGGAGAAGCGATAGCTAATGGTAGAGTCACCCAAGCAGAGATACAGGAGTAGAGGAAGATGAAAATTACCAACCTATCTCTAGCTACAATGCTAAGAACAACTGTCAGTGCCCTCCTGTTGTTTTGCAATCCCAACCAGAAGCTACTAGGAAGGGGGTTCTTAGGAAATGTCCTTTACACAGGATAGCTCTTGGTAGAGAGATCTGTATAGAGGAGGGGAGGGGTTGGATGTGAAAGCAAAGAGGCATATAACCCACCAATCCCCTTTCCAGTCCCTCACCAAGATGTAGATCAAACCTTCCTATATGCAGTAGAGATATTTTTAAAAAGGCGTGTTCCTGAGAAAAATGAAAGGCTAAGCATTTATTGAGCCTTTGTGTTTAGGGCCCAAGGGTTTCCAAGTAGGATGCTGTGCTCAGGGGAGCTCTGTGCCTAGCTCTTGGGGGTTTATGGATGCAGTGCCTTCCTGCAGGATTTACAGGCCATCTCAGTTTCATAAATCAGCAAAGTGTGCTCCGTGTGCGAGAGTCTGCAAATTCTAAACTAATATGTCGCTCTCTTTCTGTCTGGCATCATATTTATGTTAAGGCTCCATAAATCGTGCCCTGTGTTTCTGCAGCACGGCTGTGATAGAAAGTGATGTAACCAACAATAGGAAAAAATGGAGAATAAAACACAGGAAAACAAAGCTAAGTAAAGAATTCACAGGCCTGTAGCATGAAGCTTGATGGGGGGGGATTAAGTGTTTGTTCCCTGTGTGTTGACTTGGCTGCTAAACTCTTGTGCTTGCCTTTGGTCAGGGGTCAGGGGTCAGTTTCTGGGTCAGAGGCAGTGGTCTTATCTTTTCAGAGGCAAATTTTCAGAAGAATCTTAGGGACCACGGCATTGATGTAAGAGGTAGAAACTTCCCAGCTCAAGGGAGGACCTTGTGAATGGTTGAAGACAGAAGGGAGACTCAAGGACTTTTTTTCTACTCCCTGGATATTCCATCCATCCAGAACCAGTTGAATTTCATGCATCATTTTAGCAAAAGTCTTATTTTTTTTTCCTTCAGGATGATCATAGTGTGTTTTATATGCTTCTATTTCTTCTCTTTGTATCTCATGCCTAGAAGACTTGACTATATGATGGGGTTACAGCATAGGCTCACTAAGTGGTTCGCTTGGCTGGTAGAGGGCAGAGATTGAAAGAGGAACTCATCTCAGTGCCTTCCTTTTTCTGGTGGTATACTTGCTTTCAAGTTTGTTTATTACATTTGAAAGCCAACTGAAGCATCAGGTTATGCATTAGACCCTGGAATAAAAGGCAATATTTTAACATGCTAAAGGAATTCTGCCAGCCAGTCATAAGTATCAATCCATCACAATTATTAGAAACAATATACTGTGCAGTAGTAAAGAGATACAGCCACTGTGCAGACACATACTAAATAAATTTCGTGTAGACTGCCTCTTTCGTCTCCTGCTCAGGCAACACAGAAAATGTTTATAAAAAAAGGAATAGTGACAGATGATATTCAGTGCTATATATTTTTTTCTCATTTGAGTCATCCCTGAAGTCTCCAAGTAGAGTTTATATCTAGCACCCAAATTTTCCTCTTTAAAACCAGTTGGTCCTGGATTTGGGTGGATTAATAGACATGGAGTAAGTATATAAGAGCAATGGTTCTATAAGCATCAATCAAAAACAGTTTTTGAAGAGGAAGAAATTCAGCATGGGAGAAAAGAGGTCAATTGATGTTATTTAGAACACAGACCAAAGTATTTATGCAGATAAAGGTACTCAAGTTTTTTGGGCTTTGTTTTTTGTTTGTTTGTTTGTTTCTGTTTCCTTTCTTTTCTAGTCATTTCTTCATTAGCAGAGAGAACACTTGAGGCTGCCCCTTTTTTCCTGTAGCCATTTGCTTTACATAAACCAGCCAGCAAACCGCTCTGTTCATATTGATGTAGACATTACCACAAATCGCCACTTAGGGACCTGAGCGAATTGACTAACTGGTTTCAGATCCAATACACATAACTTGATCAGACACAAGGTTTAAGTACACTTGCAGGCATGCCAACTATACCTACCGGGAAGTGACTTTGGCTGCCAGCTTCAAGAGGCCCCAAGGGAGGCTCTGGGAGGAAGGCATGCAGACCAAGGGTGAGATGAGAGAGTCTGGAGGTTTCCAGAAGAACAGCCCAAGGTGAAAGGAGTGAGGCATTCTGGCCATTTGCAAAAGCCATGTGGATTCCACTTGTGTGTAATCCTCCCTTTCAGCCCCTCTGATGTCTTGGAGCTTGGTGCCAGATAACACTTTAAGGATGATTATTGCTTTCATATGCTATGTTTATATTATTATGAATATATTTAATATTTTTATGAAGTTATTCACCTATATAGTATGCACCTACTACTCAGGATGTCACAATTGTACAGACAGTGGCTTCTCAGTCCCTTGTCTTTCCCGTGATAAGGCATTTGCCTGGGCAAAATTGACAAAGGGATTTTAAACAAAGGACCAGGTTGACCCTGAAGGGTCAGAGGTTATATGGTATGCTGCTGGAGCTAAGAACCATATGAACCTATCAGTCCCCAGCATGGTAGCCAGCCCCACTCTCATTAAACTTCTAGCTCTTCTAACAGTGATCATTCTGCTCAATTTTCAGCTAAGTCTGGCTGTTACTGGTATTAGTGCCTCTCCCTCCACTGTATAGGTTTTGTTATAATCCCAGGAGTGGGGATGCTGGTTTCCTAAGCAAAAGGCTTCCCTTCAGTAGATTATGTAATAGAATGTGGAAGGCTATATGTACAAATGGAACAAGTGGCTAGGCATGTAACTGCAGAAGTTTCTAAAAAAGAAAAAATACAGAAAAATTTGTCAATTCAGCTGATGTTTACAAATCCAAATCTGTCTATATCAGATATATGTAATGGGTTGGGGAGACATAGGTAAAGGAGCCTGGCAAGAAAAGGGTATGATGCCTATTTGAACCAGACAGGATTAACAGCTATAGAAAAATAGGGAACTGAGGAGTCAGGACAGCTAGAACAGAGAGATGGGCTTTGCTCTAGGGACAGGGATGGTTATAATAAGACTTCAAGAACAGAGACAGTTCAAATGGGAAGCCCTTAAAAACTGGAAGAGTTCCAGCTTAAACAAACATTAAAAACATTTTTCTTTTATTATAGTGTTTAGTTTATTTTAAAGATCTTTAATATTTTATTATATTATTCACTTGTTTAGTGTGATTTTATTAAGTGTCTACTAGGTAGTCAAGTAGGAGTGGCAACAGAAAGAAAAAGGCTAATCTGGTTGGTAACCAAATACAATCTAGTCAGTGGTTTGTGAGAAGCAGATTATGAAAGATTGAACACATTTGCCAATAAAGCTTAATCCTTGCATACTGATGTAGTTCAGGGCAACTTTAAAGATCTTCTAATCATGGCAACAAATAATGGAAGACATACTGAGCTCCTGTGGCAGCAGGGAGTTTAGTGTATCATTTAATTTTTACATCCATCTGATAAGGGAGAGGCTTTTTAGATCCATGTTACATATATAGCTTAGAGAGGTTAAGGTACAGTCTACATGTTGTAGAGGAAGACCTCAGTTTCCATATAAGCCTGGCTAATCTCAGTCTTTTTCCTGTTCTGTTCTGCCATTCAGCTTCATGGCAGTAATGTGAAAAGTGGTCTGACACAGAGAGGGACTATGAAATAACAACAAATGCTTTATTAGTAGTACATATGAAATGCAATAAAAAAAATTATCTTGACCCGAAAGCAAAACAAGAAGATGGAGAAGAAGCTTCCAAGTCTTGTTACCTAAAACATCTCCATAATTAGATAGAACATGGTATTATGAAGAGGGTAGAGGAGCTGAAATTGGTCCATCTAAGGTTTCTGCCTTGGGTGACTGGAAAAGAAAAATAGTTTGTAGTGTTAGAAAAAACAGAAAGAAAGTAGGTATAAGGAATGTGAGATGACAATAAACTTCATTTTGAGCAAGTTTCAGGTAATTGCTGGTCATCCAGACATTATGGATAGTGGATAGATGACAGGTAAGGGAGGTTAAAGAAAGTTCTACAGGGTTGAGAACTATCAATAAAGGAACCAAAGAAGCCAAAATGCTAGCTGAGAGAAAGCATTTGTGTCAGGCTGCTCTGCTCAAAGGAACTCTGTGGACACAATGAGCAATTGGCATTTCCTGGGCCATCTGGTTGACCAGATTCTCAATCTTAGCACTACAGACAATAATTCATGATGGTGGGGGGTCTGGTCTATGTATTATTGGATGCTTAGCAGCATTTCTGACCTTTGCCTCCTAGGGTCCAGAAGAAAACTCCTCCCCTTACCTCTAGCTGTGAAAATCAAAAAATAAAAATAAAAAAAAAGTGTCTCTAGACATTGTCAAATACAATTTTGCCTCTAGTTGAAAACCATGGATGTAGACCAAGTAAGTTTCATTCTTATCCATATCACTATCTATAAGGACATGTATGCATAAGCTTCAGTTTTCACCCTTCTATAAATACAATATATAGATATAGATATGTAGATATAGATATTGCCATCATTAGTCAGTGCCCCTCCTGTAAACACAAACACAAATTTGGGGGTTTATTTGTTATCACCACAGAACTTAGCTTTATTATGACTGAGAAGTTTCATTTGCTTATAAAGCAGATTGCAAAAGAATATTTTAATGAGATTTTATCAGAATAGTACTGCTGTATAGTATAGGAACTTTGTATAAAATTCACCCAACTTAATATTATATGAAGACCATATTTAAAAACTCACTCAAAAGGGTAAAGACATGGATATTAGTTATAAAAAAAGTCTTACCTTTTGTGATACTTCCATTCAAAGAAATATTAGATAACTGCCTCCTCTATGGTTGCCTAGTTTTGATAGACAAGTGGCTTTTAATATTTTATTTTATATTTTTGTTATTTGTTAAATGGAACTTGTGTTGATGAAGGTAAAATTATATAACATAAAAATTCAGTTTTTTATACTGTTATATATTGTTAGTGTGGGGTGCATATATTAAAGTCAGAGGACAACTCTGTGAAGTCTTTCCCTCTGCTTTAACATGGTTTCCAGACATTGAACTCAGGTTGTCAAGTCTGTGCAAGCACCTTCACCCACTGAGCCATCTGGTTGGACTCTAATTCAAATTTTATTTCAGATGTGTCATGTATGTACTGAAGTCGATTTCTACATTGCTTGAACAAAATACAAAATTCACTAATGTGAACAATGAGAAAATTGTCTTATATGCTGAAAAGGTTTTACATTTTTAGCATTGGACAAAGTTCACAAAGCAATGATATCAAAGATAAAGGTTTCCTGTCTTTAGAAAATATGGTTGTGGGAGTACTACAGTTAATATAATGGTCCTTAAGCTGGAGTTTTCAGTGCTTAGGACAGCAGATGGAATTCTTCCATTCTGATCTGCAGTGGAGTTCTTGATAAAATTCTTAGTTTTCCTGCTGATGGTATTTCCATTAAGGCAGCTGTTAGAGGCAAAATATAAAGGAACCATGGTACTCTTCCTTCAGTAGCTCAGTAACTGCAACATAAGTGGGGTGGATAATCTCCAAATCCCACCCCATTCTGAAGAATCATTGGCAATAGACAGAGGCTAGGGAGGAAAATCATTATTTTTTGATAATGTGCCTAGTGACCCACTGCTATGTTTCCAGTGCCCAGTTGATATCCCTACACCCATGTATGTATGAACAGCATTAACTAGACTAAGTTGATTATAACAACAAAAAAAGACATGAAGCTTGGAAGAATGTGTGATGGGGAAATATAATGAGAATTGAAGGGGAAAGTAAGGGGGTATATGTAATCATACTTCATTGCATACATACATAAAATTCTCCAGAGCAAAGAAAAAATTTTAATTAAATTGGAAAAAAATCTCAAGGAAGACATTTTAAGCTGGGTTGCTTATTTCCTCAATACTTAGGTACTGTTTGTTTTATATATTTTTATTATTTCAGAATTTCATATATGCATATGATACATTCGAGTCAAATCTACTCCTCCTCTCCATTTATTTTGCTATGCTTTTCCATCACTCTTCCCTTATAAATTTTTGTGCTCTATTTTAAAGTCCACTGAGTCCATTTAGTGCTGTATGTTTTTGTATAGATGTAGGACCATCTATTAGAGCATGGGTAACCTATCAGGAGCCATGTACCTGAAGTCCATTGACTCTCCTTCTTTCAACAGAAATCAATTGGCAATAGCTCCTCAGTTAGGGGTAGGGTGGGATTTCATGACTCCATTCCCCATCCATGATGGGATTCTGTCTGGCTTGATCTTTCACAGGTTTTGTCTATGTGTCACAGCTATCATGAGTTCATATGTACAATACTCCAGTCATGTACAGCAAATATTATTTCATTGCAGACATTCACTACCTTCTGCTTTTAAATCTCCTGCCTCCTCTTCCATGATGATCCCTGAGCCTTGAGGACAGGAGTGACAGATGTCCCACTTAGAGCTGAGCACTCCATAGTCTCTGTATTCCTGAGTGGTTATAGAGATCTATTATTGTAAGTATAAAATTTATTTGTGAATATTTCCCTTTAGAATTTAATATTGAAAAAAGAATGCCAAGGAAGTGCTATTTAAAGTTAAACAAATTATAGAAAGAAATGTCTAGCAATGATATTTGCTGTGATTTGAACTGAATGTATTGAGTAACAAGAGCATATGATATTAATTGCTGAATTATTCCAGACAAATCACAGTACTTTTATAAATTATGATGGACACAGATGGAAAAAGCCCTAAATGGGATGATGGAAGGAAGATACGGAATCATCCCTATGTTACGCATGTCACTTTGTCATAAAATGATCTTTTTAATGAACTTCAGTTCTTAAATCATATCTTAATGAGAACTTGCTAGCCAGATGGGATAGACATAGACGTAAAGATCGGATATAGTTGAATGTTCATATAGATTTTTATCAGGAATAAATTAGAATCTCAAACATAAGGAAAGCACAAAACTGTCTTCTCTCACTCTGATTTAAATGCAGGGATCAAGAGGCCATTTTCCTTAATTAATATATTTTAGATACCAAGGAAGGTATTGATATTCAAATGATGAAGTCATCCTTGATTATCCAAGAAACTTGAACATCTTAGAAACAAGAAAATGTGGATGACTACATAATGAATATAGTAATTGGCTGGGCATGGTGTCATGTGCTTATAATATCAGCACTCAAGAGGTTGAGGCACAAGGAATGTAAGTTTTGAGGACAGCCTGGGCTACAGAATGAGACCCTGCCCCAATAAGAAACAAATGAACTAAAAACTAATACTATTAAGAGTACTATCCGACACTGTGCTAAACATCTATGTGGTTCTGTTTAATCCTTATGACAGCAAATGAGGAAGCTCAGATTCAGTTCCCTGGACTCATGAGTGATTAAGTAGCTCTAACCCAGATACTTTCAGTTACCACTCTGCTTTGGCTTTCTGACAAGACAGCTTCAACAAAGATGAGGTGATCCAAGTTAAAACAGAAACAACATGAAGGCTGGCAGGCAACTTTTGCTGGGCTTTGTCTGTCTTGTCATGTGGGTTTATATTCTAGGCATTCCATGCATCCCTTGTTTGTTGTCAGCTGCCTAGAATGGAAAAACTTAAGTCAAAATGTCACCCTCACCCACATTGCCTCTTACATTGATAGAGATAGTACTGAGGTTTGCATCTGTCTGCAACCATGTCAATACCAGCTCCTTGTCTCTTAACCCTGGGGTTTTCCCACCTTGGCCTTACTCTAGCCTGCCACTGGCTGGGACATCCTCTTGCTTGGGTCTCTGTTATGCTATCCATTTTTCTGGCTCCCCTTCACCTCTGCTCCAACCAACCCTGATCTGTCTCACTCCTCTTATTATTACAGTGGGATATCCCTCCATCCTTCTTCATACTCCTCATCACTGTGGCCTTCTACCTGCTACATTTGGGAACTGATAGCCTTCAAGAGTAGCTGAGTTGCTTTAGCTTTCCCTCAATTTTCTCCAGCCTCCTCTTCTGGGGAACTTGTAACAATTATTTATCTCCAGATAATGAAGTTGCCCAAATTAGAAGCTTAAAATCGAAAAATAAGTGGTATAATTTGTCCATTCTTCAGTTGAACTTAGTTGAGGTAGCTGATCTTTGTTCTACCTAGTGTTGATGTGCTTATGCTCATGTCTGGGACTTCAGGTGAGACTGCTAGATATAGCCAGACACCTCCTCCCCTTGTCCTCCCTTCATGTGAATTCTAGCTTAAGACATTTGTGGGTTTTGGTTTTGGTTTCCATTTTGTTTTGTTTTGTTTTATGTTACTGGAAGCATTCCCAACAAACAGCAAGAGAAAATCAAGTCTCTTTACCCATTTGTGTGCCCAGCTGGCCTGCTAACTAAAGTTCCATAGTCACATGCATATGATCTGATCAGATCTCTTCTGCAACAAGATCTTAATTAAAGTCCTCCCACAATTGTTCAAATATCTTCCAGGAGCCATTTGTGTCACTGTACTCCCCACCAAGTGCCACATTCACACTACCTGCCATGGACTGGACTGAACTCTTCAATAGCCAAGGCTCTCTCTAAGGTGATTTTTTTTTTCCAAACTAAACTTTCTGTAAACCTCTCCTCAAGAATCCTGTCCTCTAGCCCCTTCCCTATTCATTGTCTCTTTCCATTTCCTCAAGGTCAAAAGCTTTGCTGTGTCTAAATAGCAAGCTATTTCAGCTTTAAAAAAAAAAAAAAAAAAAAAAAAAAAAAACATTCTTCTACCAAAGCCAATTCCTGTGCCATTCCTCATTCCATTTCCGCTACTGATGTCATTTTACAAGCTTATTTTTCCAAGCACATTTTTATGCACTAAAACATATATACTCAAGATATAAATACTTAGTAATTTAGATGGAGTGGCGCTTGCAGTGGAAGGAATTTTCCTCAGTGTTTATTTGTGAATTGCTCGCATGAGTAGAAGTGGTCTTACTCTGAATTATATGGATAAAGCATGAGATCCTAAAGTGTGCAGAGTTGACCACAGTATGTTGAAGTATGTATATTTGCAATATCTGAAGATGAAAACAAATTCCATTTTCTGAACAGAATAAAATAAGGAAGAGATGTAGTATGAAATGAGGAAAATTCTGAGTGATGTAGATTGTATCACAAAAGCCCATAAAATAGCAGTATCTCATTGACTTGGGATTTGGAATACCCAGTAGTCTCTCTCCTTGGTGAGGAATCACTGGGTTGTGAGCGAAATCGCCCCAGTCAAAAACAGTTTTGGCAGAGGGTTGTATAGTTACACTGAAAGCACTCAGATTGTAGGGAGCCAGATGGCATCTGTTCACCACACGTTTATGGCTTAGCTATGATGAGCCAGGCACTATGGTGGCAAGTAGAGACACAAGATGATTGAAGAGAGGTGTCCCCTGCTGCTATTGTGCTCACAGCCTTGGAAATGTGATTAGATGGGTGAGAATTTTCTGACAGTGGGCACTTTGTGAGCAAGTAGGAGGGGACCCTAGAGGTCAGACTTAGAAGGCTGCCACAGGAAATAGCATGTAAACAGAGACCTGAAAAAGAGAACAAAGGTGAGGCAGCCTGAGGGTGTGTGTCACACACAGGTGCTCAGGGCAATGTAGGGACATCTTGGTGGGCAGAGGGATGAGTGTTTTCTGTGAGTAAGAGATAAGAGAAAGCCTCTTGGGTTCAAGACCCTGAAAGATTCTCAGAGTGGCCAGAGCTCTGAGAAGGAACAAGAAAAATGAAATGAAGGCATGGTCACTGTAAGTCTTGATGCCCATGTCATCAGAGGGCTCACTTAGATAGACCAAATCTAAACACAGTTGTGAAATATGTGGTGTTTCCTTAAAAAGGGAATCTCTGTAACGCTACAGCTGTCTTGGGGGTCCTCACTCACAAGCTTCTCTTCAGAGACCTGGAGGCTGGGTGGTACTCTACCTTACACTCCATTGATTACACTTTAAAGAAAGGAAACATCGGTACTTTCTCCACTCACCCATCAAATCCCAAGAGTATGCATTAGTGACATTATGCAAGCACCCTTCTCTTACTGTGACCTGATCTATTTTTATTTAGTCTTCCTTGTATTTTTGTTAATTTTCCAAATATATGCAACTAGCTATCTGTTCTTTCTCTACCATTCAGAGGACCTAATTGGTGTCATCCTTTTGTAGCCGTGTCTCTGAGGATACTTCAAACCTTGGGGAATGACATCCTGTTTTTGTTTGTTTCCTTGTGGGAAATGAAGCTTGGTTTTGAACCCATATGTAGAAGGCCATACTGTCAAGTTACCCACATGCAGTTTCTGTTGCTTTCTGTGTTTCCACGTTGTGTATTCTTATGAAGTTTAAAGAAAAGTCTATGTCTGACCCACTCTAGAGTAACTGAGGGATCATAAATGAAAGGCCTTGTTTCCAGAATGAACTTCTTCAGTTAAGGTATTATTATGGAAGAACAGACATAAGCTAAACCCAGGGAAATTGAAAATAGATTGCTTTAAATGGGCGGCTGCTTTTGCATGCTCAGTCCACAGTCCCTCCTGGGCATAAATGTATTACAGCTTCATCCCCAGTGACACTAAGGTTCTCATTTGGGGTAACCTTGGCCCTAAGATGACCAGTCCCCTTCACTCACCCATGCCACACAAAGCGCTGTTCTCCTTTCGGTGTCATCCGATATTTCAGCGGCCCATCTGGTCACCAAGCACCTAGTTCCCTGGGACATGGAATTAGGCCATCTCAAGGGACCACCCAGGGCAAAAGTTCCAAATCTTTTGTGCCTGTGTTCAGGATTTAATGTATTTTGATTAGAGGGGTCCAAGCTGGCATCTGAATTATTAAAAATACTGGAACTATTGAGAATTTTAGACTCTTTGGGAGTGACACAGAAGACAAGGGCCACATAAAACCAAGAAGAGATATCCACTTGACTCAGGGACAAGATCCTCCCTGGATAGAAAGTGGCCCCCACCCCATCTATTCCAGGTCTTCTCTGATGGCTCTGAGCTCTTGGCACAAGCAAGTGTCTCAGCTCAGCAGCATCTGTCAAAGCTAAAAACCCTGGGCTCATATGCGCCAGAACTGCTTCTGACCCTGGAGCCCACTGCAAACCTGGCATTCACATCCTACCCCTGCACACTGGACATACTTGCAATCAAGTCTGTGCACCCTGTGTCTAACTGGGGATCTCAGACTGTTTTCTTATTACTAAATGGGGAGGTATTAACAACACAATGCAGAAATTAAAAAAAAAAAAAAAAGTAAAGGCGGAGGGTGAGGAGTAGGAGAAGAAAAGACAGCCGCCTGCCCTTTTCTTCTTGGTATTATTATTTGTGACAAAGCCCTCAGTCCATTTTTCTTCATAATTTGCAAGACCCCTAATGGGAACAGCACCTCCCAATTACCATGGCTGCCAAAGGCTAATTTGGTTACCCTCCAGATCCACAGTAGCAAAACTGTGTTGAGCCTTTGTCGATATTTGCATACTATACATACCAGGAATGTAAAACAGCTGCCTGGCCCCTCTCCCCCTATCATGGCAATTATGGGTCATTAGCTTGAGCCCCCCTCCCCTTTCTTGTTCTTGCCTTCCAGGGTCTGGTGGGTAGTGGTAGACAGCTGACAGATTCACAGAGACGAGAAATGAGAAAGCTGAGCTGTGTTGCCTATTTGTTAAGAGTCAGGGGCTAAGGAACTGCCACTTGAATTATAGGAACATAGCCTTGTGCCTTTATATCTTGATTACCTTTCCTCCTTCTCCTTCCCCCCTCCTCCTCTTCCTTCTCCTCCTCCTTTTCTTTTCTTTCAGTATTCACCCTGGCTCACCCCTGCTTTCAGTCTTCTGTTGGAGAAGGCTTATAGAGAGTCCATGCCCAGCCCTATGCATGCCTGTGTGAACAAACCTATCCTGGCATCTCTAGATTAGGCATGTGCCAGCATGTGGCACTAAAAGTGGGCACCCTTCTTGAGATCAACCCATCAATGGTCCTCATATTGATCCACATTCAGAAGCGGAGATGCCTCACTTTGAATTTTCTCATTGAATCTTAGCCTACAGAAGGAGGGACTGGTGGGTGGGACTGGAGAGAAGAAAAGAGTAAGGAGGGCTTAGCCAGGAAGCCCTTTCTTTTGCCGCAGAGAGTTGTGTCTTGCAGTAGTTAATGGGAAGTTATGGTTTTGAATATAATTTTTCCCCTTCAAGCTGCTAATTTTATTGACAATATGGATAGATTGAAAGACCCAAAGCTTTTGTGTTGTTTTGTTAAAGCAAATAAGTGAGGCACAGATGTAAATTACATCTCCAGGTTCACATTTGAGGTTTGCAAATAATACTGAGCTAATGGTTATTGCGAAGGAAAATAGCACAGGGATCGATATTCTATATGGTGCTAGGCGATGCCTCTCTCTCTTTTAATCACCTCATTGCAGAAATGGCATTGAAATTTGAAATCTCATTTTCTCCATTTGTACAAATTGAACATAAATCACTATGAGTGAGGGGAGGTGGCAGGCAGCTTCACTCTTTGTGGGATTGCATTACTAATTAGTGTGGGGCGAAAGCCTGAGAAGAGGCTTCTTGAGACCTCTGTCCAAACAGGAGGTGCTCTGGGAAACTGGGTGGGTGGGGGGAGGGGCTGAGCCTTGCTAATGGGAGAGTCCGGCCCTGTAAAAGGAAGACAAGCAAAGGGCGGAAGCGTCTCAGACTTCCATGTGCTTTCTATATCACATCTGCTCTGGGATACTGATGCCCCACAATCCTCTTGGGTTGCAGGGATCTTGGAAGACATCATTATTCTCAAAGCCTTGCCTTTTTGTCTGCAGTTGTCGGGATTCAACTGGGGTACCAGAGGATGTGGAGCCCTGCTTTGTATGAACACTGCCTTCTCACTAACCCTACCCTACCTCCTGTCCACCAACACTAGTTTCCGAGCCCTTCCCTCTGACTCTGACGGTCTGCTTAGCCGATTCTCCTCATACAAGCTTTCACTGAGTGACGTTTCTGGCTCCAAACAAAGTGATATTTACAAAGGATATTCCGGGACATCAAAGGGCCTCTAGCGTTGCACCCAAGCCAGCTCCATTTCCCTTTCTTTTATTTATTATGTTTTATTCATTCTTTGTGTCTTTTGCATCATGCCTCCCAATACCACCAGTCTCCCTTGCCACCCCAAACTAAAACAAAATAAAATTTACAAGAATCTTATTTGTCGTGGAAGCTGCAGTGTGACAGTGAGTCATGACACAGGGCAGCAACGGGATATCTAGAAAGAGTCCCAGTGAGGCTCATTGTCGATGATGCAGCAGAGACCTGGGGCCTCAAACCAGACCAATGATTCTTCTCAGTAAATGTCTGCATGTAAAAATATGTGGATAAAACCTGGTAGTGGTGGCGCACACCTTTAATCCCAGCCTTTAATCTGCCTGTTCAGGAGGCAGAAGCAGATGGATCTCTATGAGTTTGAGACCAGCCTGGTCTACAGAGTGAGTTCCAGGACAGGCTACAAAGCTACACCGAGAAAACCTGTCTAGAAAAACAAAAGGACAACACATGTGGATAAAATACTTCCTTGCATGACTGACTGAGTCACACTGCAGCTCCATTTTCATAAGCTGCTCAGGTGTTCCCTGCAATGGAGTTCATTGATTGGCTCTGGAGTCAAGTTGTCTGGGAAACAAACTTTAGGCTCCTGCATTTCTGGTCTGGGAAGCCATGGAATATAGGCCTGATTTTATAGACAACAAATGGATGAGATCTAATGAGATGGCTCAATCAGTAAGTTACATCTCCAGGACCCAGGTTCAATCTCTAGAATCTATGTAAAAAAATGTGGTAATATGTATTTGTAACCTCAACCTCAGCAAGGGAGACAGGGGGATCCCTGGAGTTCCCTAACTAGCCAGTGTAGCCTTCTTGGTGAGTTCCAGGTCAGTGAGAGACCTTGTCTAAAAAAAAAAAAAAAAAAAAAAAAGCAAAGAAAGAAAGAAAAGAACAAAGAAAGAGGGAAAAAAGAAAGAAAAAAGAATGAAAGGAAAAGAAAAATATAGATGGTGTCTGTGAAATGATATCCAAAGTTCTCTTCTGACCTCCAGATACATGCACACACAACACTCAAAAACATGCATAGTTTACCAAGTGGAGAAGGAAAGGTAGTGGTCAAAGCTTCACCTTAGGGGCAGAACACTTGCACTTTAGACTTTGTTCTTAAAGATTTGAGGAAACGTAGCAAAGGAAAGAGTTGTAGACACTTCTTGACTCATCCTTGCAACTGACCACACATACTCTCCCTGGAAAGAAGTAGCTGCTTAAAGCGTGATGGGTGGAGGGTGTTTCAATTGTTAAACTTGATATTCAAGGGCAGGATGAGCTAATCAGATATTTGTATATTGGTACACAATTCTAAACCCACAAGGGATGGAGTGTGCAGACCCACTAAAAATGGGTTGAGCTGAGTGAAAAGCTCAGGACTCAGCCCTGGCTGTTATTGCCCATATCACCAGGTGCTGCTACTTTAAGATGAGAGGGAGAAAGCTTTTCATCTCCAAAGAAAGAGGCCGTGTACAAGATCATGGGAAGCTTCAGTGAAACAGGGCACCATCACTTTCAAATTTCCTGTCTACTCTCTGCCTGCCTATCCTTCCCCATACTGGGGCTAATGGCACAGCTTCTTCAAGGGACATGTCAACACTTCCTTCATCCCATCCTCAACAGTGACAGGAAGAATCAAAAAAAAACAAAAAACAAACAAAAAAAAAAAAAAAAACAAGGGTGGTGAGGGAGGGAACTGGAAATGAGATTTGTTACCAAAAGTCCCATCTCATCCATCTCAACAGATGAAAGCTAAGAAAATAAATCCCATTCCATCCAGTATGGGGATGGCCGCCATTAATAGAGAAGAAATAAAAACCAGTTTAGAAGTCAGAGGTGACTACAAAAAAAGTGACAAAGTGAAATGAAAGTTTTGAACAGTTCTTTCAAAGTAAAAGGTGTTTGAAATAAACTCTTAAAAACAATTCAAATGCTGAAGGGTGGGACAGGCAGTGGAGACTGCCTTAGATTTTAGAAACCAGGATGACTTAATCTAGAGAGAGGATTTTTTTGGACTCTACTAAAAAAATAAGAAGGGGGGGGATAAAGACTAAAGATAGGGGGGGCTTGGAGGGAACTGCCAATCTCAGATTCATCTCCCATACTGGGTTGACCTAAAGTCTTAACCTCCCTCTGCCCCCATTTGCCCAGCTATAAACTGAGGTTACTAATAGGCATGTCCTCTCAAGTCCCCAAGGAGGAATAATAGGATAATGTTCCCTATCTTATGGATAGAAACATGTCCCTCCCATTTTTGCCCTCCAACTTTAAAAGTCAACCAGTCATCTTTTGAGGACCATTCCCATTTAAATGAGTCCATTTATTCACTTTACATTCTACTTACATGGTATGCAGTAGATATGGTAGCACTTGAAACAGTGTCCCCTCCCATGGGTTGACCACAGGTTTAAGGAGGGGTCAAGGTATCATATACAGTGCCAAGATGGAGAAGCATGGGATGTCTTGATGTGCAGATAGGAAGAAGCTTTCAGGAGGAAGTGATGCATAAATTACATTTCTGGCAGACAGATAGCCTTGGTATCAAGAATAAAAAGAACACTCAGGCCAAGAAAGCAGCATGCATGGAGGATAAAATGAGTACATCTTAAGGTTTGTGGCAGAAATTTGGAGTCCAAGGTCAAAGTAGGAACAAAGCCTGGAGTGGGAAACTAGAATTCTACCAATGAATGTGTGTATAAGTCTAGAGTTGTGATCACCCACTGTGACTAGAGGTCTGTAGCTAATGATCATGGTACCTCAGTGCTCACCTGAAACCTACACTTCATTTATTTTTCTGAAGAAGCATCCTTAGCAAGCTTCTTCCCTTTTCATTTTATATATAACTCAGGAAGTGTCCGTGTGAGCCAGGTACTACACAGACCTTTACAACGCTTTTAGAGGTGTTTGGACCTTACCTGGGATAGGGCCTGCAACCAGGATCATGGGATGTGCATTGATCATTCAGGCACCCTCAGTCACATGGTTTATCTTACCTGTCCCTGAACAGAACAGTTTTTAAAGGAGCTGAGAGATGGGCACACTGGAAAATTCTAAGATAAAGATGAGAAAAAATAGAAATGTATCCAAATGAAAATAAAGCCAAGACTCTAAATATATAGAGGGTATGAAACCCTGGTGTATGCATGTCCCTCTTTTTTTTATCTGCCAGCTCAGCATTTGTCTAATGATTTTATTGTTGTTTTTAACAGTTTCACCAGTCATGATTGCATTAAACTATGCAACTGGCTAGTTATTGTGTGATATTGTCTTTCCTGGGGCATGCAACTCTCTCTCTCTCTCTCTCTCTCTCTCTCTCTCTCTCTCTCTCTCTCTCTCTCCATCACAGAAAGGGAACCCACAACAGACCAAACAGACCAAAGCAATGAATCTACCAAGTCCAACTTGGCTAACCAATGAGTTTTTATTGGTGTTAGTAAAGGGGCAGGATGGCTCAAAAGCACGAACACTAGAGGTGACTCATGAAATTTGCAACCCCAAAGCTTTCTGCACAGCTTGCAGGCAGCTCAACATTCCTAGAATCTCTTCCCTGAAGCTTGGCTGGTCAATCCCTCCCCTAAGCAGTTGTTTGTCCTGTTTGCCCCTTTTTATTCTGTTGAGGAGGGTCTCTTGAGAATCTTCCAAGTTTCTGTTCTCCCAGATATGTAAATGTAATCTTCTGTTTGTCCTCCAATGCTCCTGATCTCTCCATCTCTTTTGGGAAGGTTCCTATTGAAACTGCCACACAACACTGATACTCATTTTGTTCTGCCACCCTCCTGCCAGGGTTTCATGCCAAGGAGTGAGGAATGTGCCTTTGGGAAATGGGTTTCTCCTGATAATTTATGATGACATTCTCCAGGGCTGACCTAGCCCCATTTTACATCATTGTTCTAGGCATAAAGAAATTGATCGTAAGTTGGTACTTACGATACCAACTGAGTTTAAGGATAATCACACCTCTCAGGTGAGAAGCTGCCAACACCTTCCCTACTGCCTACATGGGCAGTGGCCAATGCTAGGGCCTGAGGAATATAGCATGAGCTGCAAAATGCTTAGGCCCATGTGGGGAATAATATTGGTCCATTCGAAAAACATAGGCCAGGCTTCCCTCCACAGAGCATCAATGAGTCTGAATGTTCATGCAATACCAATCTTGTCAGTTACCATGCAAAGTGGACCCAGGATAACTTACTATAGTATTTGTTAAAATGTTTAATTCAAAATAAAATCTTTCAGCAGTTATTATAGGTCACTAGTGAATGCGTCATAAATAATTATTCAATAATTATTCAATTGTTTAGGTCCAGAAACATGTAACTTGCCCAAAACACCTACTAGCACTAACCAACCCTGGTGGCAAATGATCACATTGGAAGCATAAGGCTAAATTTGCAAACAAAATGCCAGCAGCCTAATATGGATGGGGACATAGCTTCATTGGTAGAATGTATGCTTAGTATGTTCAAGGCTCTGAATTCAATTGCTAACACTAGAAGATAAAAACAGTAAATGGGGCAGGGAGGTATGGGGAGACACCAGTAAATATTCTTCAAACAGTCCCCCACAGATGAAGAATTCACAGGAATCTTACAGGAGGCTTCACAGATTCCTCTGAAAATCATGACTTTTCATCTATATTATGTATGATTTAAAAAACTTTTGTAAAAATGTGTGTGTGTGTGTGTGTGTGTGTGTGTGTGTGTGTGTGAGTATAGTCACCATGGAGACCCAGAGAGGTATCAGATATCCTAGAGGTAAAGCCATGAGTGCAGTGACTGGGAAATGAACAGGGCCCTACTGTCCAGCCATATTCACTTATTATTGATATGTTACATATTTCCCCAAAATTACATTTTTTATTCCAAGTTTCTTTAGTATCTATAAACAGAGATAATTTGTAGCTGATGTGTCAGCAAGTGAGGCAGAGGAAAAACTTCAAACAGTTCAAAGTGTGTTATTTTGTCTGTGATATAAAAGGTGATTTCTTGAAGTTTATTACCAAAGTGAAACCTCCGAACTTTTGGCTTTATTCATTTTTATAATAACTTTTACATTTTTTATTTTTAAGTAATTTAAAAATAATCACATGATTTTAAAATAGTCTTTGTTAATAATGAAGCTGAATTACTAGTTTGTTTGTTTTCTTGCTATGGTTTGAACCCAGGGCCTCTTACATGCTAGGCAGGTGCTCTAACCCTAAGCTCTTTGCCCCTTTTTATTTTGCATTTTGAGATAAGTTCTTATTAAATGACTCAATCTGCCCTTAAACCCATTCTGTAGTACATCCCAGGTTAACATTCTCCTGCTTCAGCTTCCAAAGTAGCTGGGATTACAGGCTTACACCATCAGGTTTGTTTTCAAATTTACATTTGCCTGATAAGACATTGCATGGCTATAATCCCAGCGCTGGGGAGGCTGAGGCAGAAGGATCTGGAATTCAAGGCTAGCTTGGGCTGTCTAGCAAGTTGCTGCCTTGAAAACATCACAATTAGCTCCTATAGAGATAACCCATCTCAAATTTTGGTGAAGCATGGGAAAAGGAATATTACTATCAAGTTAACTATGTCACGGAGCAGAAATGGGCTTATAATTTGTTTGGGGTTAAGACCTTCCTCCCTTAAGTTCCATGTCAGACCAGTTAAAATACAAACTAGAGTGTTTTTAATGTCCAAACATTTTGTTATCAAGCTGACACTGATTATTTTAAAAAGATGATGACTATGGGCTCTCTTCCCTCTTCTGCCTCCCCTCAGTGGGGTCACTGAGGGTTCCTCGCCTTTGAAAAACTACTTTGTAAATTGCCCTGAAGTCCTGCAAGTGGCCTGGAGCTTCTCTTGCCAACTTGTAAACTTTGCCAGTGTTTTATTCACCAGTTACATTGTGTTCAAAAAACCTTTAAAATGTTTAGATGGATACGATTTTAAAAATAATAATAATAAAGACCAAAACCGGGAAGATGATGAGATTTATCTCTATCACAGACAGGGAGAAAACAGGCAAATTAAGTTTTGAGATTTCAAAAGGTTTTGTAAGATTTGGGGTTCAGATTTACAACTGCTCTTTGGAATGACCAGTGGGAGAATCCTAGGGTTGCTCTTTCTCTTTTGATTCAGACAGTTCTTTTTAGTCGGAATAAAACTGACTTGGGGTTTTAGATCACTTATAATTAGAGATAATTTACTGGAAGAGATTTCCTGAATACAAAATAAATAAATAAAGAAAGAAAAAACAATCAAAAAACTGTAAAGCAAGAGAATCTCCTGTTGGCCATGCAGAAAGCCATGACTTTGATCACAGCACTGGGAAAGTGAAAGACAGGGAGTAGTTTAGCAAAAGCATTTGCATATTTTCATATAAAAGGGGAGAACTAAGGTATGCTCTAATAGAACTTGCTTTAAACTTGTGACATTTTCAGTAACTAGGGAGGAAGTCTTTTCTCAATTTAAAATATTATTACAATTTATAGTAGACTCCACTGCAGATGTGTACATTTTAAACAATGAAATAGAACTTTAGTACTTTTCTCTCTACAATTCTTCAAAAAGCTTTAAAAACATAACTTTGAAGAAGAATACATCCAATTTCAGAAAACAAAAAGATTAAAAAATAAATCCATATTAAAAAACATCTTTAGGAAAAGCCCTTGGCACCATAATATTAGATGTGGCTATAGCTTAAAAAAAATTAAAATATATGAATACACCCTGAACATCATTGTTCCATTAATGGTATTGTTTCATAGATAAATGTTTTAGCAAACTATTTTTATTTTGCTTCCATGGACCCAAATGTATATTATATTTGCTTGGAAGAAAGAGTTTCATTTTTGAAAATAACTTTTAAATACAATTATAAGCCCATCAGCAAAGTCCATATACTGTTGAATAAGCTAATATTTTATATTACATAGTTTCATTATTTCTAGAAGCCCTGTTATTTTAAAAACACAGCCACTTTTGGTGGAAAGGGATGTGGCCTCCCTGATAGCAGGACAAAAACCTGAGCAATTAGTCACCAAGAGATACAATGGGAAGAGCAGAATGCAGGGTAGGCAGACAAGGGAGAAAGACAGGGTGAGGAACCCCAAGAAACAGTAGGGACAAACGACCTAACACCTCCAAAAAGAAGAGTCCTTCTGGTGGGAATCGCTGCCTCCCTCTACTCTGACAGTCTGTGAAAGGAAAAGTCGATGTTATCTATTGCTCGTTTTCCTGTTCACCAATTCTTCTTTCATCCACTCACAGATGGATCCTATCAGTGCTCCCAGGCATATGATGCTTAGGCTCTAGAGATGTGTAAAATGGAGTAAGACACACTGAAAGAATGCAGAGTCTAGTTCCAGGGCTGGATGAGGAAGCCCACAGCAGTGCTGGGAGGGGGTGGGAGAGATTAAGGAGGAGCCTATGCAATGTAGGTGTATCAGGAAAGCCTACTCAGGTGGGTAATCCAGGCTCTCTAACTGGATCAACTTGGTCCTGGCAATGGAGTCGACCACTGAGCTGCCTTGCCTCTCCTTCTTCCTCCTGGCACAGTGTTACGATGTCACAATTCAAATCCCTGTTCTTTATTCTTACTGTATATATTTTATTTTTGAGTTTATTTGTGATGTGAGGCCCATGTCATAACACACTGTAAAGGCCAGAGGCCAGCCTGCAGGAGTCTGTTCTCATCTTCTACCACATGGGTCTTCCACCATGTGGCTCCCAGGGATGGATCTAAGGTCCATGGACTTTGTAGAAAGCACCTTTGTTTGCTGAGCTGTCTCCGAGGCTCTGATCCTGATATTTTTCACAGTAAAAGAAAAGCAGCAATGTAGACCCTAAAGACTGAGTCCCTTGGTACAGTTTCCTGCTCTTGTCTCGATCCTGTCTGGCTCAGTGTCCTGGAAAGTTGTACAGGACCCAGTAGCTGTTTCCTATGCCAGGTTCCTTGTGTGTTGTTTCTATACAGAGAAACAAATCCAATTCAAGCAAATAATGCTGTCACCAGGATCTTGTGCAGGCTTCGGAGGGGAGGCAGCCAGGCCAATGGAGTGCTCTGTTTGAAATATCTTGCAATCTTCAGAAACATTTGTTTTTATTCACAAGTGTTCATTTGATGTTTCCCTGACCCATGCAGCTTCCCAATGGGCTTAAGCCCCCATTTGCTAAAGAAACAGATGGAGAAACCAGTGCAGTTAGTGTTTGTTTTAGTGTTTGAGAAAGCGTAGCATGAGATGGGAGTTTGGATATTGCAGGGAGCAGCACAGTATTTTTAACAGGCACATATGAGAGAATATCATGGGATCCATATGTCAGTGGTGATAGTAGAAGTGAGACCCTCCAAGTTTACTGGGGCCACATTTGGCTTAAATGAGATGAGCTGAAGCAAGCCAGGTGATGTGCTCATACGGCAGGTCTTGCCATCTGCTGCTGGTACCCACACATCTGCTATGTGTTTCCTCATCTCACTCTTCAGATGGAAGTGGCTACACTTCAGATGGAAGTGGCTGAGCTATATCCCTCCAGGTATTCCCAGTACTGGTCTGATTCTTAACAGAACAAAAAGTTAACACGAAGTGTCCCTTTAATGAGGGGTTTGATAATGAAACTATTTGCAATATAAGAGTAAAGGGAACTGACAGACAGACATGGAGTACCCCAGAACAACATAGTCAGATGGGGAGCTGTATGTCTGGGTCATTGTAGGGTCTGTGGTCATGGAAAAGGAATGCTTCGTTGGGAGCTGTACTATAGGTTATGGAACAGATGAGGCAGGAAAGGACTAAAGCTACCAATAGCCTGACCTCTAACCTCTATCTGGGCTTTCCCATTGGTCACACCTAAAGGGAAGAGAAGAGGAGTGAGTGGGGAGATGCAGTATTTATTAAGTCCAGTATCACCCTCCACAACAGGGTAGGAGTGAGTGGAAGTTGTAGGTAGATGTAGGGGAACAAAAATAAACTTCTGAGCTTCCCAACTCAATACACTGGTTTTCCTCTTGGTAGTCCAAGAAGAAACAGTTCCCTATAAGTGTGATGGAGCTTTGGGTAGCAAACCTGAAGCTTTGTGGCTCCATCCAAATCTACAGTATGAGCAATGACCAATGAAAACTAATTTCCTAGTTCCTCTAAACCGGATAGTGAGGTGGTTCAAATGGCACAGTTTTTGAGGGGCTCCCTTTTAAAGAAATCTCTGAAACTGAGAACTAGGACACCTGAGTTTGTGTTCCATTTGTCTGTAGGACCTGTGGTATTTTCTCTTACATTTCCTAAATAAGGAAACCATCCCATTCAGGGGGTCTCTAAGGCAAAACTAAAGACTAGAAGGGTTGAGTTGCTTACATAGGTCAAAGTCTACACCAGGAATAAGGATATAAGATAACAAGAGCACTGGATCCACTGAGCATCTCATTGGCAGTATCAGAAGGTAGATAGGTGACTTGTCAACAAGAGCAATCTACTATTCATATCTCTGGGTGTCTCTGAATGCCTTAGGGTCTTCTAGGCCCAGACTAGACCTAAAGATACAGACTCCATTTCACTTCTCTATTTCCCCAAGGGATGAGAATGGAACTATTCTAGTGTCCCTTATATGAAGGCCTCCCAAGAGGGATTGCTAGAAATATCTCCCTCCTATGATTCTCTCTGGCCTAGTCCCAAGATTATCCTGCCCCTAAAGGGTCATGAACTTTCATGCCCCAGCTATTACCCACATCCACTGAAAGTACAGAGAATCATACTTCAAGGACAGAGATAAATGAAGATTTGAGATCTGGGAAAAAGAGGTCTGTTTTGCTCATATTAATACATATAGGATACAAATAGCCCCTTGTCCTAATTCTTTGCCTGTGATTTGAACTTTCATGGAGCACTAACTAACTATAGTAGCAACCAGGTGTGCCTCAGAAAACCCGAGTTTCTACTCCACATGCCATTTTTTGGCGACACCTCTGAAAAAGGAAACACCACACCAGTTGCACAGCCAAAGAATAATCAAGATTCCTGTTAATTGCTGCCTGTGATAACATGTCTTGTTACAGGGTTTTCTTTAATGAATTTCTTAATAGGTGTCATTAGATATTAAGTGTTACATTACTTCTTCTAAGGAAAAATACTGAGGGAAACTACCATCAAAAAAAAATTACATTCTGAGCTAGGCCTGCAGTTTTGTCCTCTGTAATCATGGAATCACACTGTAGAGTCTTGTTGATCTTGGGTGTTTCTGTTTCTTTGGCTTCTAAGAACATGGGTCTCCCAAGATGCAAGTCAAGAAGAGTAGGTCTTCATCCAAGGGAGGGAGTAAAAGACTTTGAGTTCTGAGAAAGGCACCAGACTCCAGAGGGAACATGTAACCATGGAGATAAATAGATAAACAATCTCAGCTTGTCAGCACCCCTTGTAGGGAATTAAACTCACAACTTCCATGTTAATGATTCTTGTACATTTAATTTCCTGGGTGCCACCTCTGAAAATGTATCTGCGGAGGGAGGAATTTTGCTTTGTAGAGATGTCTTATTAAGTGGATGTGTGTGAGTTTGTACCTGTCACAACATGATTCTGGAAGCTCATTTAGAACTATAATTTTGGGGAGGGGGGAACTGTGGAAATGCTGCTGTGTGGGGCTATTGCTGTTTTCTTGATGTCACTTTTACTAGTAGGAACTACTTGCTTCTTAGCACTAATTTATTAATGTAAAAATTTGCTGTAGGAAGCACTCATGGTGTGCTTTCTGCTAGACTCAATGTAGGCCATTCATTTTAGATCATCTATTTAATGAGCCACACACAAATGTGAAGGCAGTTGCAGACCAAGCAAGAAGGGACGTAGATGCTTATTATAGGTATAGCACAGCTTTACATCAGTACGTGTGAAGTCTTTGTGATGATACAGCAGCAGGTATCCATGGGAAATAAGAAAGGACCAAGTTTCTCTTCGAAGTGCCCCACCCTACAAATGAACATCAGTGGCATCACCTGGAACCTCACTAGTTCTTTGGACTTTAAGAGGCCTCCCTTTCTTACCTCAGAGGTATTGACGCCAATTGCTTTCTAACATACTTGTACATAGGTCCTTATTTCCTTCCCCTCCTCTCAAAATGATCAAGCCACAAAAGAGAAGATTGTTGTCAAGGTATGTTGGTAAGATCTTAACACTTTGGAAAGACAGACCAAGTTGAAAGCTAGGGATTTGTACTCAAGGACTTTTTTTTTAAGACTGGTATTGATATCTCCTACATTCCTTCACCCAACTCTCATAGAAACTCATAGAAATGTAACAATACTTTTTATTTTTTGGATACATTGTGACCATGAATAAGGACCACTTTTCCCACCCTCCTTTGCATCTAAGTGGGAGCAGGCAAATAAGCATGAACAGCAATTTCTAAGAACTTTCTCTGAGCTGTGTATGCTGCTATTCCTTCTGTGTTTCTTCCCTTCTTGCGGCTTGAAATTCAGGGGCAGCCATCTTAGACCATGAAGATAGGGATGCCTTTAGGGTATGGAAGGGACCAGAGCTTTGAGATGCAGGATATGCAGAGTCAGGATGCCCTTCTATCTCACCTTGTCAGACATGATCATGACATAAGTTTCCACTTTGGAAAAAAAAGTAGACTTGTTTGAGCCTGAGTCTAATCTCTATATTTTATTTTCCAGAACCCCAAATTTCATCCCACCTGCTGTTTTTTGTTTTGTTTTGTTTGGGTTTTTGTTGTTGTTGTTTGTTTGTTTGGTGGATGTATTTATTTTGTTTTCAAATTACAACACAAGGCTTCAAGGGGAAGCATACAAGGCTCAGTATAGAGGGAGCCATACCAGGAGCCCCAGGCCCAGCCCACATGATAATGAGGTAAAGGGGCCTGCTAGTCACCTTTCAGACACAGGAAGGAAAATGTTGAAGATAAGTCCGCTCTCAGATTCTAAATTCAGTGCTTTATTTATTTATTTATTTATTTATTTATTTATTTATTTATTTATTTATTTTTCAAGACAGGGTCTCTCTGTGTAGCTTTAGAACCTCAATTCAGCGCTTGACTTGACTTTCCTACACTAAGTAGTGATTGTTTAGTTCTGTATCCTGGGATGCCTGCCGTTTTATAATAGCCCAGCCTAGAGAGATGGTGAGTAGCCATTCAGACCATGGTAGTCAGAGAAAACGCCAGAAAGCATTCTCTGTGGTCCTCATAGGCATCGGGACTGCTTATGGTTTGCTCTGGCCCAAGCTGAGGAGGTACCCAAGGCCAAGAGCAGAGGCTGGCCTCTTGGTTGGGCACATTCACATCCAGCCTAGCCTGCTCTGTAACCATAAGACTGCCTGCTCCTGCCCAGCTTGCACAGTCCCCTTTATGTCCCTTGGCCAATAGCCCTGCCTACTAAGGAACCTTCATAAAATCATCTGAGCAGTGACCTTTTAGGAATCAGGGCCTTGGATGCAAATAAACTTTTCTGTGTGGACAAAGGAAAGATAAGGAGAGATGGAACCTGGGTGGGGGTGGGGGTGGGGTCTGGGACTAAGTTGGACCCGCAAGCTCCCCAGTGTGACCAAGCCTCAGCACAGCTGTGACACTAGCAGCCATCGTTTGAGGCCCAAAGATAATTCTTCAGATCAAAGCAGCCCCGTCTTTAGACAATTAGAGTAAAATTGAAGCTCTCCTCCAAAAGAAACACATGCTCTTGTTGTGTTCCCCTCCCCCACCTCTGCCTTGTTTGATTCTTTATGAACAAATTGGTTTTCAGGGCTATAGAAAGAACTGATTGGAAGCTTAAACTCTCACTCTGCCCAGGGGTGGATTCACGAGCATGAACATGTTACATCTGAACGCTGGCTTCTCTCTTTTTCTTCTTCTTCTTTAAATTGATATCCAAGAATAAAAGAGGACAGTAGGCAAAGCTGATCAGGGTGAATAAAGTCTCCTTTTAAGCGGAAGCCACCCCTCCCCCCTCTCCCCTCCAGAAAAGCCAGGCTGTAATTGCTTGCAATCACTCCGCACAAATTGTCGGCTCGTGTTTGCTTTTTAATTTTGTATAATCTGGTCCATTTCTCTCTCTCTCTGCCTTTGAGCTTAACCTTCCTTTCTCCCTTTCTCTTGTTCATGGTCTCTTTCTGTCTCTCTCCCTTCTCTCTCCTCTCTCTTTCTCCCCTTTCTCCTTCTCTTTCTCTCTTCTCACTAATTTCCAATGATATCTAATGGCTTTTCCTAAACAAAGGCTCTTAGAGAAAACACAGCCACAGGTATGTGGAATGGAATGGGTGTAGTGTGCATCATCTTAAATGTTCCCTTCTGTGCCCAAAGTAATTTAATGCATCAATACTGTTTCCTGGATCATAGTATACATTTTAATAAATTAACAGCTGACCCCAGGGTAGGCAAAAATGAACCAGAACCATAAAGACAAAGTTCAAAACTCATAGTGACAAAGCATTTTTTCCTGGAGGTTATTCAGCAGGTGCATGGTTCCCAGCACCCACCTGGCTGCATCTGCTCTCTTGGAAGTGGTTGCTCCTCATGTTTAGTGTGGTATGCTGTCCATTACATCCAAGGATCCCTTGGTCCTAGGCTGGTGTTTTGCTCAAACGAAGCAGGGCTAATGATCCTAAGGGAGATGCATCACCTGGAACTTCTTTCCAAAAGTATAAAAGAATGAGAGTGTAAGTGATTTAGGGGAGATGGGCACAGGCAAGTCCAGAGGCAAAAAACACCAGCTGGCAAAGAATGAAACAATGAAAAGAGATTGAGATTGAGAATATTTGTTGTCTACTTGGCAGGTTCTACAATTGCCTAGGATGGGCATCTCCAGGCACATCTGTGAGGGATCATCTAGATTAAGGTTAGCCTCTGCAAATGTTTCTAAGGGACTACCTCAGTTAAGTTCATTAGTATGGGAAGACCTATTGTTCTAGTTTACTTTCCTATTACCATGATGACCCAAGCAACTTGTGGAAGAATGGATTTGAGCTTACACTTCCAGGTCACAATGCATCACTGAGGAAATTAATAGAAGGAACTCAAACAGGAACCATGGAATAACTGGAGGGATGTTATTTGCCAGCTTGTACTCTAGTGTACTTAGCTAGCTTTCTTCAATAGCCAAGACCCACCTACGTAGGCATGGTGCTGCCCTTAGTAGACTGGGATCTCCCACATCAACAAGGCAGATCCTCACAGACATGGCCACAGGCTTATCTGGTCTGGGCGATCCCTGAATTGAGACTCCCGACAGATGATTCTAGGCTGTGTCAAGATGACAGTGGAAGCTATGGAAGACACTTACATTAACTGTGTAGGGGCCAGTTTCCTGTGTGGAGTCCTGGGCTGCATAAAAAGGAGAAAGTAAATTGAGAACAAGCAATCAGTGTTCTCTGATTCCTGATTGTGGGTGTGGCGTGACAGCTGTTTCAAGCTCCTGCTGCCTTAACTTCCCCACTGTGATTTACTGCCACTCCCCCCACCCCACTCCCAGAACTGGGAGCCAGAACTAACCCTCTTTCCCTGAAGTTGCTTGTGTCAGGGTATTTTATCAAAGCCATGGGAAAAGAAAATAAGATATCTGTGAATAGCCCACATGTGGCTGGGATGAGAGAGCAAACACAAAGGAAAGGCAGAAGTGCCAAAGCAGGTAAGACTCAATTCAGTGCTATGTCTCAGTTCTCTGAGCATCATGGGCTGTTTTCCTTAGAAAGAGGAGCTGGGAATCTCAAGAAGGCATCTCCAGGAGCTAGAGAAAGGAGGCTCAGCTGTAGTTGACAAGTCTTGTTTCCGACCTGTGCTGGCGGCTTCTTGTGCCCTGGACACCTCTGTTCTTCTGTTTCAGTCTCTGTAAAATGAGGCTGACTGGCATTCCTCATGGGGTACTCATAGCTGTAGGTGCTTGGCTTATGTTAGGTGTTCATCAGATAACAGTCAGGACTCAATGGGGAAGCAGACTGTTATGAGTATAGTCATCCTTCCTCATCTACAGCTTCAGTTATTCACAGCTAATTGTGATCCAAGGATGTGAAATAAAAATTGCAGAAATAAATAGTTGATAAGTTTTAAGTTTGTTGTATTCTATCGAGAGCAGTGAAACCTTACACCATCTTTCCCTGGTCTACAAGCAATGTGAATCTTCCTCCTGTGCAGAGTATCCAGCCAGTATATGCTGCTAAACTATTAGTCATTGTGCGGCCATTCAAAGCATCGGATTGCTGTGGTATTATAATACTTGTATTTAATTAACCCTCATATTACTTAATTATGGCCCCAAAGCACAAGAGTAGTAATGCTGGCAACTTTGTTTCAGTATGTCATCATTATGGTTCTCTTTTAGTATTGTTGATTCCTGAGTGTGTCTTATTTATAAACTAAGTTTTATAGTAGGCATGTATGCCTAGTAACTAAAAGATAGTGTATATATATAGGGTTTGTTAGCATGTTCCATTTCAAGCACCTACTGGAGGGGGTGGAATATATTCCCCATAGGTAAGAAAGTGACTACTGTATTCTGGAATAAGTAATTTATTATAAGCATTCAGCTGTGCCCAGTTGTGGGAGGAGCAGGGGAGGTAAGGTATAGATGTGTGTTGAATCACAGAAAAGCCACTGACTCTTGTGGGACTAGCTCACTGGGGGCAGTTAGCAAATGTCTAGAGAAGAGTCAACACCAACCCTACACAGTTTCATCCAGCAAGGAAACACATCCTGTTTATTTTATGAAACTAATATTGTCCTGATATCAAAGACAGGCAAGAACAACCCAAAGGCAGAGCAAGATCCGGTGCACAGGGGAAGTGTGGGTGGTATTTCTGTGAACCTTTAACAAGTGTTAGAAAATAGACACATTGCCATATAAAAAGAATTGCATGCTGTGGCAAAATAGTTGATTCTAGTACTCCACGATGGGTTAAAATTTGAAGCACAACCACTATAATCCACTACATTAAAGAACTTAAAAAAAGGGAGAGTCACATTCTCTTATCAAATGCTTCAAAAAGTCTTTTAAACAGAATTTAGTATACATCTATGATTTTTAAAAAGCTCTCAGGAAAAGGAAATTAAAATCTTCCTCAACTTTATAAACAATAGTTACAGAAGCCTATATAATGCTAACCGCCGAGTGCTAAAAGTTCTGGTTGGTGTAGTAAGGGAAAAGAAAAGGAAGGGAGAGTAAAGGAGGGGGAGAGGAAAAGAAAAAAGAAAGATGGGGAGAGAGGAAGGGAAATAAAAGAGGGGAGGAAGGAAAAGGAAGATGTGGATGGGGAAAGGAAAGAAAGGAGTTGAAGGGTGGAGAAGAAAGGGAAGGAGGAAGGGCACTGTCGGCATAGAAGTTCTTGGAACTTCCAAACATAATAGTAACAAAACCTCCTAGAATAAGCAAGTTCATCAAAGTCACTGAATACAAGAAAAATATTTTAAAAATCAATTGTATTTCTATATGATGCCAATGAAAATTAAAATTAAAAACACTGCCATTTATTATATCTAAAAGCAAGAAACACTTGGCTGCCAGTCTACCACGGTATGTGTAGGACTTGCTCCCTGAGAAGTACAAAATGCTGATGAGGAAACTCAGAGGCGCTCTGAGGTCAAGATGCACTCGATGGTCAGCTGGTTAGACCAGTTAGAGAAGATGCCAGCTTTCCTCAGAGTGGCACTCAAGCTCCAGGTAATTCCTATCAAAACCCCCGGAAGTGATTTTTGCTTGTTGTTTTGTTGCAAATCCAAGTGACACTATTTTTAAATGCACATTGGAAGACATGTGCAGAAGGAAATCATCCCACTGAAGACTTCTTACAGAGTTGCATGTTATCATCATACAGATCCATTCCAAAGAATAGAGAGCCCAGGAACAGGCCTACGTGAATATTTCTAAATGATTTTTTAACAGAGGTTTAAAAGCAATCCAGTGGAGGGGAACCACACTTGCAGTCAGTATTGCTGGAACAACCCATAGGCAAACAAAATAAAACTCAGCCCAAGTTCAAGTTGCATAGAAAAATGAACTTCAAGTTTATTACAAAGTTAACATATAAATAGTAGAACTTGAACTTTGTAGAAAAAGATTCTCCGAGATCTATAGCTAGCCAATTATTTCTTAGATAAAACAAAAATCATGATTCATTTTTGACAAAAAAAAAAAGCTGGGTTAGGGCTGGAGAGATTATTCAGCATTTATGAGTCCTTACCACTCTTGCAATGGACCTGAGTTCAGTTCCTAGCACCCATGTTGGGTGACTCACAACCACCTGGAACTCTGTCTTCTGGAAATCTGACATTCATTTCTGGCCTCTGCTGGCATCTGCAAAAGTGTGACATTCATTCACATAAACTCACACAGATGTACATACATTTAAAAAAATAAATCTTTTAAAATGCTAAATTGCATTTCAACAAAATCAAGCACTATTTTACAGAAAGTTTTAATGTAGTAATGGTGAACAGACCACCTGTAGATTGCACGAAAAATTTTGTAAACCACATATTCAGCAGAGGAACAGTGCCCAGACTACAGAAAGAATTCTTGCAACTCAGCAGTATTAAAGCAAACCAACTGGAAAATAGGTAAATAACATGAACAGAAAATTACCAAAGATGGGGTACAAATATCAAATAAGCACATAGAAATATGTTCAATGTCATTAATTGTTCAGAAAATACAAATTAAACCTATGATGAAATGTCATTACAAACATGCTATCATGAATAAAAGGTGAAATTTGCGGCAATACCAAATTCTGTGAAAAAATGGAGAGAAGCCAAATTGGATTTTGCTGGTGGGACTGTAAAGTGATACTGGAGGTCTTAGGAAAGCAAATCAAGTGATTAAATATTCAACTCAACTTACAGTGGAGATCCATCCCAATTAATCCATTCCAAATTGAAGACAAAAATCAGCTGGGTGTGGTCCTGTCTGCTTGTTATCTCAGCACTAAAAGGCTCAGAAGAAATAACTCAGGAGTTCAAGATCATCCTTGGCTACATAGTGAATTCAAGACCAGCTTGAGCTATATGAAACCTTGTCTTACAAGAAGAAGAAGAAGGAGGAGGAGGAGGAGGAGGAGGAGGAGGAGGAGGAGGAGGAGGAGGAGGAGGAGGAGGAGGAGGAGGAGGAGGAGGAGGAGGAGGAGGAGGAGGAGGAGGAGGAGGAGGAGAAGAAGAAGAAGAAGAAGAAGAAGAAGAAGAAGAAGAAGAAGAAGAAGAAGAAGAAGAAGAAATGAGAAACAGTGGCAGGAAGAAGAGAAAGAAAATGGCACACATTGAAGATATATTTAATGCAGGCAATCTATTTAATACAGCCACCCTCCTGAGTGTCATACTTAGTACAAAGTATGCTGGAGAGTGTGACTTGCCCTTGTAATCGTGTATCTGACAAGGGACTGATTCTCACTACCACTCCCAATCAACACACAAGTGTATAAAATGACATCACAAGTCCAAGAAAAGATCAAAATTCAAAGTTCATTTCTGCTGAATGTGTATTGCTTTTAGCTCCATTGTGAAGTTAAAAAATCACAAGTTGAACCACTGAAAGTCAGTGACTTACACAACTGAATTCTTGAACATTTATCCCAAAGAAATGAAAACTTACAGACACACAGAACCTATGTAAGAATTCTTGTGACCCTTTTATTTGTACTAGCCCCAAAGATTAAATAGTTCAGATGTACTTCAGTAAATGAATGGTTGGTCAACTTACATGTATTCACTATGTGGAATACTACTAAGCAACAGTTATGGTTCTAATTACTGACAAAGTTACTGAAATGCCAAGCAGATTGGTAACAGCTGAGAATCAAAAAGAGCATAGGGATGGAGATGAGTGGGTATGACTATGAAAGGGCACTAAGACATGGGGAGAGGGATAGAGCTTCTCCTTGCCCTTAATTCATTGGTGTCTGCTTCCCAATTGAAATTCTGTCCTGTATCAATAGAGAAACTAGGTGAAAGGTGGTTTGGATGAGAAATGTCCTCCATAGGCTCATATGTTTGAACACTTGCTGCCCAGTTGGTGGTTGGGTTTGGCAGGGTTATGGCATCTTTATGCAGGTGAAACCTTACTGGAGGAAGTATGTCAGGGGGAGGGCTTAAGGCTGCATAGCCCTGATCCATTTCCAGTTCACTCTCTGCTTCCTGCATGTGGATGGACATGTGATCCCTGAGCTTCCTGCTCAAGCACCTTGCTTCCACACCTCCCTGCCATGATGGATTCATCCATCTGGAACTTTAAACCCAAATAAACACTGTCTTCTATTGATTACTTTTGATTATACAGTTTTATTACAGAAACAGAAAGTAACTAGTACAAAGTAATAGGAGTTTTCTGTGTTATCACCTTTCAGTTGCTTATGGATCACAGTTATCTCAAAAAAAAAAAAAAAACAACCAAAAACAAAAAAATTCCAAAGGATTCTGTTATTCTCTGACATTTTCTACATTTAATTATTGTGGTTTTGCTGGTCTTATTCACGGTAGCTGTTTCACTTTATATGTTTTAAATACTCATTCATTCTTTCATCTTCCTCCATGTCATTGGTGCCTCTCAACTTAGTGTATAGGTGGGAGAGAGGGAAAGAAATGCCCCAAGGCAAGGTGATGATTAATTAGCTCAGTTAGCCAGGCAGGCTAACAGGAGCACTGTAGAGGTAGCTATTGTTTCCTCATCATAGCTGAGTGTCAGGTGTGCCTGTCATGCTGACATGTTTCAGTGTCTCAGTCAGGGTTTCTGTTGCTGTGAAGAGACACCATGACCATGGTAACTTAATAAAGAAACATCTAATTGGGGCTGACTTACAGTTCAGATGTTTAGTCCATTATTAGCAAGCAAACATGGTACTGGAGAGGTAGCTAAAAGTTCTACAACCAGATCAGCAATCAGCAAGAAAAGAAGTGAGACACTGGACCTGACTTGAGCTTCTGAAACCGCAAAGCCCATCCCCACTGACACATGTATATCTGACAAGGCCACACCCATACCAACAAGGCCACACCTCCTAATAGTGACACTCCCTGAGGGCCATTTTCATTCAAACCACTACATTCAGTTACATAGGTTATTGTTTAGAGCATAAGAAAACAGATGGATGGCTGCAGGAATAAATGGATATATAGATGACTCCCATAGCTACATGATTTAATGGATTGATGTTACATGGATGGATGCATGCAGGGATAGATGGTTGGATGGATGATCAGAAGGAGAAAAAGCCCTCTTTCATTTGAGAACTTCTCTCTATCTCCAGTTACTTTATTAAGTCATCCCATTGAGGAATTTTTTTTCTTTCCTTTCCAGGGACTTGAAAAGAAAAACCAGGAAGAATAATAAAATGCCGCTATCCCATAGCCCTGTGAGGTCTTCAGGAAAATGAACCCCCCAAAGGTGACAAGATATCCTAGCAGAGGAGGCAGAAGGCTCTGGAGCTGGAAGAAGCTCTGCCAACCACTGGCCCCATCTGAGGGAAGGGACACCTAGTCACCTGCTCTTGTCAGGAGCTATTGGGATTTCAAGCCCAGTTTCCTGAACTGGAGGAACCTGAAAAGCAAGTTGTTTCAGGTAAGTGATGCTTTTTACTTTTAGTCATAAAAATATAAATTGAAGAATTAAAAAACAATAATCATCAACACAATGAAATTAATTAAGAACAGGGCATGCTCCACATGTGGGTAGAGTGCTGGGAGGCACAAGTGAACCTGGGGTCAAGGCTTCACTACCTGCCACCCCCACATTCTTCCCCCAGATCACACTGATGCCCTCAGCAAAAATAAATTGCTACCCACTTTCTTAACATACAAACCTTTGAGGAGGGGGAAAAAAGAGCAATAGTTTTTTGTTTTTTTTTTAAAGGAGGAAGAAAATTACAAGTGTATGTTCTCATGACACAGTTTTAAAAGCCGTCTGTCGCTGATTCACAACGCTCAAAGTCATGTTTTCCATTTGAAATTCTAATAAGGCCTTTGAATGGTTTGGAGCATCTTACAAAGTAAAGGGAATGGAGTGACTTAATTGAACTCAGAGGATGGGCTGCCTTCTTTATGGGCATCTGGGTCTGTCTAGTGTCACCTTTATTCCCACGGAATGTTCTGGAACTGATATGATCAATAAAGGTTAATACAGAATAGGAAGAATGACGAGATAACCATCACATATATTCTGTAGTATGTTACTTGAGTTGGAGGGGTGTCTGCATTTTGTACCCCTAATTTATATGGTCCTGTGATGTGGTAAAGAACCAGTCTTTCTATATTTCTAAGAAATCTTCCTCTGATTCCAATGCTGTGATTGTGAATCAGACACCAGGAGCATGTGGCCCTCTGTGTGTGGACCAAATATCCTCACCTTTGTTTTGGGAGCCAGAGCCTGGTATGAAAGCCGGACCTCAGTTCCTATCAAAGGTCCTGGTCAGATTTTATGAGCTCCTCCCATCTGTGACAGACATGAAACAAATCCACAAGAACCAAATAAAAGAAAGATGTTGCAATTTGTAATGACAGCTTCCATTTTTAATTTATTTTTTTTGAGAATTTCATAGTGTATGACATTTATATCATTTCCACCCCTTCCTTTGCCCTCCAACTCCTCTTATTTCCCACTTCAATTTCATGATCTCTTCTTCTTTATTATTGGTGTGTGTGTGTGTGTGTGTGTGTGTGTGTGTGTGTGTGTGTGTGTGTGTAAATACAACCTGTTAAGCTTGTTTAGTGTTGACCATATGTGTTGTGTTTGTTTGTTTTTAATGGCTGACCACTTACCAGTGGATTACCTATCAGGAGTTTGTCCCTTGAGCAGACTGATTCTCCCTCTCTCAGCAGCCATTAATGACCTATATGTATACATCTAGGGGTGGGGCCTTGTGATATTTCCTCTGTCTGCACCAACTGTCAACAGTGTAACTATTCTGGTCTTGGTTAGTCAACCATATTGTTGAGATATCATGGGTACATCCTCCATGCCATATATTAGACACTTTGTAGCAGCAGTTGTCCTGGTCCTCTGGATCTTACCATTTTTTCACCTTCTCTTTAGTGTTGCTCCCTGAGCTTTTGGTATAGGGGTTGTGTTGGGATGTGTCAGTTGGGATTGGGCATCCCACACTCAGTTGTCTGCATTTAACTAGGTGTGGCTTTCTGTAATGGTCTCCTCATGCTGCAGAAAGAAGTTTCTAACCTAAACATTTAGATCTAGAACAAATTCTGTCTTACATGTAGATCCTAGCTCCATTTGTAAAGAAGTTCTGAGAAGGGTAAGTAGCTGGATTGGGGAGATGGCTCAGTATCGAAGAGCACCTAATGGTTTTATAAAAGCCTAGACTTTGGTTCCACACTGGACCATTCACTAAAGCCTGCACTTCAGACCTAGAGAATGCAGTGCCCTTTTCCGACCTCTCTAGGTACCTGCAGGCATGTGCCTAGACCCACACATGTACAGATAATTTAAAATAATATTTGAAAAATAACAGGTAGCCTTTTCCTGACATGAAAGTTCTTGATTTTCATGGAATCTGATCTTGAAAAAGATAAATCAAGGCCCAGGTTAATTTTCTCTGGCAATTATTTTTAAGTGTTCAATGCCTAATGGCTTGGCTTTCCCAATATTGTATAAATGATGAGAAAGTCTTGGCTATTTGCAGAGATTTGTGGCTGAATGTATAAGATGTAGCTCATACAAATGAAACCCCAACTTTCTGTTATGTTTCTAGTCTCCTCCTGTCTCTTTGCCATGAACAGTTGGGTTTTTGTTTATGTTTGTTGTTTGTTCATTGGCTTACTTCCTTAGTTTTGATAAATGTAGCCTTCTAACTAGAAAAGGAAATAGTCGGTAAGCACACTCAGAGTGTGTTGAGGGATAAACAAATTGAAGCAAGTGTGAACAATTCTTTGGCAAAGTCTGACTGGTAGAATAAGAAAAGAGAGGTTTATTTTGTGCTAACTAACCTGAGTAAAATTTGCAGAGAAAGTACTGGATTTGGTAGGCCTGATTATCCAATGACTGTGCTAGAGAAGTCAAGGAAACTTATTTAATAAATGAAGCCCTCATGATGTTTGTAATCTTTGGAGATTGACACTAGATTCAACATTCCTGCTTGCTTAATTAAATCCACTGATGGTGGAAAGAACCCACCAAATTCCTATCATCCTTGACAGAATTTCAAGAACATACTTGTGTCCAGATTTTCTCTTCAGGATAAAAAGGAACTGGTAGTGTATTGAAGGCAAGCTCGTGGGCTGCACCACAACATTTGAGAGTGAACTAGTTCTCTACTTCCTTACAAAGTACACATAATGTGATGGTATCAAATGGCAAGGAAGGTGGGGTATCCTTGAGGTCTGTGTGTGGAGACTGCAGGTACAGAGTGATGGGACAGGTCCTTCTCTGTTCCTCATGTCTGATGCTCCTTTGGGGAACTTAGATGCTGAAGACACACAGACAGGGCAGGTCTGTCTGCAGACTTGTCCACATGGAGTCTGTATCTGGCAGTTTATTATGTCCACAGTGGCTCTTCAGTTTCCACACTAGAACTTTAGCTAGAAAGGCTTAACTAATGGGAATGATAAATAGTGGATCTTCTAACCTAGCAACTGGAATTATCCAGAGCAAATGCCCTAAGGTAAGGGGAGAAGAGTCTTCTAGGCCCCTTAAAATCTGGGCCCTGGTTGGCACAAGATCACTCCCATCATGTACTGTTGAGCAAAGAGGTCATGGCATGGCTCACTATCAAGGGATTGGAGCAGTATACCTAACCCCACATTGGGGGACAATGGGTGATAGCCTTTTTGTAAGTAAGCAACCCTTGGAGATCATGTCCAGATGGCCAAGTACCAACCCAATAAATCAATTGTTCCATAAGCAGGCATTTTTCTGTCAATTCAAGTAAACAAAATATAGATACCGTGTGCTTTAAGTACAACTGACATGAAACACTTGAGCAAATCCACGCTCTCTCTCTCTCTCTCTCTCTCTCTCTCTCTCCTGCTTCTCTCTCTCTTTCTGTCTCTTTCTCTCAGAGTCATGGTAAATCCAGCTAAAGGAAACAATTATCCACAAGGGGAATACAAGTGACTCTGTAGGGAGAGAGTTAAGCTACATTTTGAAGAATAAGTAAGAAGGCTGAATATATAGTGCGTTAGTAGAGATAGTAACCCTTGGCCAGGCATAAGAGTATATGCCTGTAATCCCAGCTACTTGGAAGATTACAAGTTCAAAGTCATCCTGTGTCACTTAGTAAGACCCTATTTCAAAGTACGATTTAACAAAAACGTCTGGAGATGTGATTTTGTTAAGAGGACTTGCTTAGCATGGGGGAGAGCCTGTGTTCTATTTAAAGCACCCAGGGAAAGAGAAATTACCATCACTTGGAAGGCATTGGCTGGAGACAATGCCAAGGCAGAATGAAAGCCCCTTGTCCTCAGGCCCTCACTCCATCGGAAACCCTGAAGTTCTGTCTCAGAACATGAGCTTCTCCCTTCAAGTAAATTAGACAAACGAAAGATCACTGCACTCTGGGTCTCTGTGACATAGAGGAAAGCAGCTGCTTTGCTTGGCTGGTGTGTGGATTCCTCCATGGTAGAACCTCCTGGTTAATGGAGAAGGAATTCCTGCCTCTTGCCTGGAACTGCTGCTACTGCTTCCTGAGACAATGCCTGTCACCAGAGCAGACTGCAAACCTGCCTTTGCTTGCACCTATCAGATTCCAAAAGATACTTCCCAGAGACGTGTGCTATATTTTTAATGTGATTAAAAAATTGAAAATGGTGATTTTATGTACAGATGTTGATGAAAGATGTGTTTTAAAGGAGTAAATTAAAATCTCATTAATATTTCAGCGAGAGTATTTTGTGCTTATCTGTTTCATCTCTATTTTTGACCTATGGCTTAGAGTTCACAGCACGAAGGAGATGGTAAAATCTGCTCACCATAAAATGTTAATTATAACTAAATTACAGCACAAGCGTTCAATCAGCCACATTAATTCTACATAAAGTGAATTATTGTAGCAGAAAATTTTGAAATGTGACTGAATTTTGTAATCTTCAGTCTCTTTTTTTTTTTTTCACCTCTCACACTGAACCCAATTCTCATGTGTTTATTCCAGAACCTCAGAGTTCTTGTGGAATGGCGAGCTCACTTACCTGACCCCATTTTGAAAGTTAAATTACTCCCTGTGCAAGCCTCACCACTCTGGATGGCTCTGAGTTGGACTCGGGTCTCTGCTCCATAGTGACATAAAGGAAAACTTTGATATTTTGCAAGCAGTTATGTTCTTACAGTGAAGGGTTTGGGCTTGTCCTGTGGAACAGTTCTCTCCCAAAACATGACTCAAATGCATACATATATACATACATATATATGTGTGTGTGTGTGTGTGTATGTGTGTGTGTGTGTGTTAATATTGTTAGAACTGTGAGATGGTTCAGTTGTTAGAGGCAAAGCTCATAAACAAAACTTCAACAACAGCTGTGATTCTCCTCCTAAATCTATGTTTGGTGAAAAGTTACAAATTTGAATGTGAATGGTTTCATAGCCTGAACCCAACTTATGTCCCATCAGGCATTATCACAGTCAACAGAGAAGTACTTAAGAGTAGTAACAACAGAAGGGCAGTAGTAAAAAAAAAAAAAAAAAAAAAAAATTACCAAACGCTGAAAACATCAAGGGTGTATGTAGCTTGTTCTGTCAGCTCTGTTAATTGTATTTTAGTAGCAAAACTTCTGATGTTCTCTTGACTGAGAGTACCCCCATGAATTTAGTGTGTCATTAGAAATGGGAACTTGCTTCATGCTAATGGGATATTTAATGCAGTGATAGATGCCATTAGGTACTAATGGATACAGGGGCCAGGAGGGGCTGCAAATTTTGCAAAATACCAGGGAGCGAATAAAACTTTTCATTATGTGGCTCTGCTAACAGCCACCCAAATCCATGCCACAAGCTGCCAGAGAGCATTGCATATCAGGAGTTCTGAACTCCTCCTCACCCTGTATGTTGAAGCATTGCATCATGGGTCTGGCCTGGGGCATCCTGTGTGCCAGGTCCAGTGCATCCCTAGTGTAGGGTGAAAATTGGAGTCACATTTTGGAGGATCCCACTTCAGGTGTCTGCTTTGTAAGATAGAAGCTGGGTACTCCCCAGTCTCATTGACAGCTACTCAAGCAACATTATGAGAGCTGCAGGTGGACTCATGTAGCTGGTCTCATGAGATCATGAGGATCTAGGAAAACAAAGAGGACCAACACATGCCCTTTGCCTCCCCATGAACAGTGTGGTCAAGTTCTGTCTTCCCATTTGCAAAAGGTACAGGCTTTGCCTCATTCCCACAGGTAAGCCACTTTATTTAATGCACACAAAACTCCACAGAAGTCTAAAGAGCTGAGAAACAATCACAGGAAGCTTTGAGATACACTAATAACTACATTAATACAGAAAATGAAACAACAGGAATCACATACTACTAAGAGAGAAAAGGCTCCCCCTATAAGAGGAATGAGGAAGGAATTTTTAATCTGCTAGTGGCTGAAGCTGTTGAGTCTGCACATATGGGATGCAGGGTAAGGGGGCTCCTTTGACAACCTCAGGTACCCCAAGGATTAAAGTATCTAGTCAGAGTTAGATACAGTCACTAATGTTCTACAAGCAGCTCTTCCCAGGGGCTTCAATTTTCTGAAGAAAACAAAGAATTAGAAGATAGGTTGGAGTTGACTGAGCACCCCTTCAGCTTGGAACCACAAGCAAAATGATGATGGATAAATGGAGGTGATGTGTGCCTGCAGCTATCACCTCATTTCCCCTTTTCTCTGCCCCAAATTCTCAGAATCTTTTAACTTCTATTTTCCTTCTTGGTGCCTAGAAAGCCAGGGAGATAGTCACAGCCTTGTTTAAGAATCCTGTTTTTGTTTTTTTAGTAGAAAGATAACTAACTTTGTTTTTGTGAAAATGACATCTGTCCAGTGTGCAGAATTTAAAACAGTCAGGTTTGAAGAGAACAAAATCTTACCAACATGTTCAACACCCAAGACAGTCATCTTTAGATTCTTTAACCACTTTCCATGACAACAGAAGCAGAAAATCTGAGTTCCAAAAAAACTGAGATTTGAAGAGGATTGTGGGAACTTTAATAACTAATACTGCATTATTTACTGAAGATGAGATAAGAGGGCAGAATTTCCCGTCCTCAGCCTCACACATGCATGATGGATACACTCATAGATGATGACTGTAGGTGGTGATGGATGGGTTAGAGGTTGAGTTTGGTCATAACCACACAAGGTATACAAAAATCAAATTGTCATTTGTTGTATGCCATTAATAAACATGAGTTTAACTTTTCAATTAAATTTCAAAGGGTGAATGCGTATGTTAAAGGTCAGGAGTATTGAATTCATTTTTTGAGTGTGTGCATATATGTATACATGTGGGAAGAATGCATGCATACCAGTGTATATGCATGCACAGGCCAGAGGAAGACACAGGGTGTCCACATTTATTGTTCCTTATTCCCTAGAGATAGGGTTTTACACTGAGCCTGGCACTTGCCACATTTGGGTAGACTATGGGCCAGCAAATTTCAACAACCCTGTCTTTGCCTGCTCTTTCCACCAGCATTCATGTTACAAGTACATGTGACTACTCCTGTCTTTTTCTGTGGGTGTTGTTATCTTAACTCAGATACTCCTACTGGTACAGCAAGTACCCTCACCCACAGAACCTTCTCCCTGTACTCTTCAAGTATTGACTTTAATAGCACTAAACTAGTCTATTAGAAATTGACAAACAAACAAAAAACTTACAAAAGTAAAATCAAAAGAACTTCTGATCTATTTCATTAAAATATATGATTAATCAGTAGATAATCAATCTATGATTGAGAAAGAAGGCACATTAACACACAGCTCCCCATTTCCCACCTCCATTACCTAGTATTTCCTGGTTGTTGTTTTACTTTGTACTAATCAGAGACATTTTCTATCTGTTATGAAACTAAAAACCCCATGTTTTCTTCTGTATTTTTATGTTTCTGTTTCTAATGATTCAGTACTCCTGTTTTAAGATTCATGCTACCTGTATTTTCTGTTTATGATTTATCTCTTAGTTAGATGAATCTTACCTTGAAGTAGAATTGTTCTTCATTGTTATTTCAGTTGTTACATATTTGCTCATATTTATAAGGTAAAGCATGATAATTTGGCATATGTATATATTGTGTAATGATAAAGTCAGGAAACCGATTGTATTTTCTTTGGGATACTCCAATCCCCTGCCTACCAATTCTTTATAAATGTATGCAGAGGCTGCAGATTTGGCTCAGCAGTTTGGAACATGAACTGCTCTTGCAGAGGCCTAGAGCTTGGTTCCCAGCACCCATGCTGGCTACTAACAACTTCTGTAACTCCAGCTGCAGCAGAGCCAATGTCCTCCTTCTTCTGTCCTCTGTGAGCACTGAGAATACCCCACACAGACACACAAGATTAAAAATTAAACAAATGTTCTAAGTATGTAACAAATTGTGATGGACTTATTCAAACAACTATGCTAAAGGACATGAGAAGTAACTCCTCCTAATGATCTATGTTTAAAACTTGATGCCCACTCTCTGTCTAGCCCACATTTTCCTCCCTTCCTACCTGCCAGTTATGGGTATTTTTTTTTCTTTAAGTAGACATTTAGAAAAAGCTCAAACACCGTGTTTTAACCCTTTTCATGCCTAATTATATTTATTGCATACATGTATCACAATGATAAAGAAATAAATAAAAAGAAATAAACCATAGCTGTACATAGTATTTAGGAAATTATACACTATTTCTCTGAAACTTTGTAGACCTTTATCTGCTGTGTCCTGGTGCTAAGCAGTGCCATTTAATCATACTTTTGATTTAAGGGTGATTTTATCAGTGCTATCTCTCTGTGTGAATTTCTCTCCATTGAGATTGTGTTTAAACATAAACTTGACTGGATACTATATCCAAAAACAAAAAAAAAAAAAAAAAAAAAAAAAAAAAAAGCTTTAGAAAACCCTAAGAAATATCACTTTCTTATCTTCTGGGATTTAAAATCTATGGAGATGACTAATGCTTATCAAAATGTTTTTATTAGTCTCTCAACTCATAAAGAAGAATACACCAACCAATTCATGTCAGTTTTTCCTAAAAAATACATACTGGGCCCTTAAATTGCTACATGCATGTATTCCTTTCTGGCGCAGGCACGTGTGCATATGTGTGTGTGGGGGGGGACTTTCCCCCTCTTACATAGCTGATTTTTCCCTTTCCTTTATTTACTCTAAGGGCATTGATTATTTCCCTTTTTCTCTTTGTTGTTTCTTTGCATTTCTTTCACTAACATTCTTTGAAGAGTTATCTCTGTGTAAATAATTCTATTTTCAGCTGTGTCTATTTTGTGCTACCTGGGCTAAAACTTGTTTATTAATTCCATATTGATGATTTGAACCTCACTTCTCTCTTGTACATAATGTGAGTCTTCAACAAGACTTACCCATAAAATGACTTAAGAAGCCTAGGGACATCCAGTGACATCTCTAAGATATGAGGGATTTTTTTTTTGAAAAGCCTATATATTTTCTCTATTCCTTTTTAACCACTGTACAGTAAAATATTTAAAAAATTATACGTGGTCTTCCTGTATTTTAGGGGAAGGATCCCTGTTTAATACGAGGAAGTTTCTTGCTAGATTCATCTCCCCAAGTTAACTCTCCCCAACACAGCAAAACCACCCAAACCAAATTTGCTGACTTAACAGTTATGCCCATCAGCAAATGCCTGTTGATAACGAATGCTTGCTTTCATAGTTCTAGTAGTTTCCTTGGTGGCTAGTTCTCTCATCCCACCAGCTCCTTGGTGTGTTTAAGGCCTCTTTGCAGTTTTATCCAGCATGTATTGTTTTCACTGGAAGTTTCAGTTGAAAGGGACACACTTGCCATTATTGACAATGTAATTATTCTGCTTTATTCATTCATTTGCCTTGTTCTTGCTTCATGTGTTGTTCTTTGCATGCATCACCTATTTGTGCTGATAGATATTTGAGACATTGGCCAACACCCTGCTTCATCTGATACCTGGCTTTCCTCTTAGTCTGACTGTGTTTTACCTGCTGGGAATATCTTGAGTTCTTCAGTGGAAGAAACTTGCTGATGGCTATGTCGCAGAGAGCCAGAGAGTACAGAGAGTATGTCCATCTTCTGAAACTGTGCTAAATGTTCTCTATTAGGGTTTACTCCACCTGCTGAGAAAAATAATTTAGTATCTTGATGTCCTTATATAGTTATATGAAACTCAAACCCATACAGTTTATCTGTCTTCAATAACAATGAGGTGTTACAGTACCATGTAAAGGGCTTCTTTTTTTTTTATAGTGAAAATTCTTTTAAAATGTGATTTATTTAGCATGGCTACATTGGGAAGAGGGACAAAGTAATGCCCCCAAGTGTGTCTGCAGTCTGTCTATAGGGGTCTTGACATACAAGCAGGGCTTAAATAGAAAGCAAGAGCTACACTTAACTAAGCATGTGTGACCCTTGGCCATAGGTCTTATCCTCTTAAAATTACATTTTTGGCCTGTGTTAGACTTCTTGCTTGGACAAAATACTTGAGTTAAACAGCTTAAAAAGAAGAGAGGTTTGTTTTGGCTTACAGCTTCAGGGGTTTAAATGCAGTCTCTTGTTTCCATTGCCTTTGGACCTGTAGCAAGGTGGAATGTCATAGCAGGGGACTGGCAGTGGCTGCTATTCATCAGGCAGTAGCCAGAAGTAAAACAAACAAACAAAAAGAAGTATGGTCATTATTTCCAACATCCCCTTCAAGGACAGGTCCCTCCCCTACATCAGGTTCCACCTCCTGAATGTTTTACAACCCAATGGCATATAAACTTGTCACTAAATCTCCAACATAAGGCTTTAGGAACATTTAATATCAAGTCCCTAACATAACTTAAGAAGTCCAGATGTTCCTAAGATGTCTAGGTTGATACTCCTTCCATTGACTTCTCGCCAAGTTATGAGACTTGGGGAGACTCTTGAACTTTCTTCTTTAGATCTCCTCTAGGGTAGAAGCTGTAATTGAATACGCTGATGCCTTTGCATTTGTAGTTGGAGGCTTTACCTTGTTCTTTGACTATTGCTGTTCAGTCTTCCTTTCTTTCACTATTTCCTCTTCCTTTTGTAAGACATTATGCCGAGGGGACTCTGTGGCCCCCCCCCAAACCACTCCTACCATCTCCTCTCAGGGCTGAGATTTTATGTATTAATATCAGCACTGTTGCTATGCCTGCCAAATAAAAGTATATCTTTATTTCATTCAACGACGTAGCCATTTATGTGTAAAGTGATAGACAACAAGGGAGAGGTAACAAGGAATGGAGAAGGGTGCTAGTGAGAAGCTCTTGACCAATCAATCCCCTTTTGTGGGCAACTAGAACTGGGTAAAACCCAAGGAAGAGTGAACCACATGCCCAAGTGAAAGAGCCAGTATGTGTGCGTATGTACCCCTGTTATCTGATACGTATGCAAATACTTCCTCCCAGGCTTGTTAATTCTCCCCTACTACTTGCCTACTGCACACACAAACAAAGTAAGAGCAGCACATTAAAAGTTGTGGAGAGGCTCAAGCTCCAGAACCTCCCAGTTCAGCAATGAACAATGGCATGATAAAGTTGAAGGGGTGATGGTCAGGGTGTGATTGCAAACGTCAGACATCTTGGCATGTGGGGAAAATGAAACCAGGAGGAAGAGAATAGGATGTTCTCAGGCCTGGGGTATCATTAATCAGGTTAGACTCTGATAACAATACAGACCTTAGATACTGATCCCAACTAGTTGGCTTACTTATCTTTTCAAACTTAAGGAGTGTCAGGACTGGAAAGATGGACCAGTGGTTAAGTGTGCCTTCTACTCTTTCAGAGAACTGGAGTTTGGTTCCCAGCACCCACTTTTTCAGTTATAACTGTCTATAATCAGAGGATCTGATACCCTCTTCTGACTTTCATTGGTACCAGCATGCATGTAACACACATACACACATAAATAATTTTTCTTAATTTAATGAATGCATCTGTAGATAACAAGCAGAATTTTTTGAGAGGTCATAGGAAAGGTAGGGGGAGCTATTTAGTGAATAAAGATGGGAAAACAATGACAGATAGGTAGAGAGATGATAGATATAGAGAGGTACATAGGTAGAAAATTCACATATATGAGTGTTTGTATAGGCATGTATGTATATACATTTATAAATTATATCCATTATACGTGATTGGTAGTCACTAGATGTTCTATGAGCCCCTACAGACAACAGAATCTGTGGTCTCTCAAGTCCCTTATTTAAATGGCATAGATATCTTCATATACGCTATATACATCCTTCCACAAACTGTAGATCATCTCTAGATCACTTACAGTACTGCACACAATGTAAACACTGTTTATGCTTTATTGTCTGGGGAACAATGACAAAAAGTCTATGCATGTCCAGTAAAGGTGTGAATTTCAAAACACTCTTTTATCTGCAGTTCGTTGCATCTGCAGACACAGAACGTGTGGATGTGAGGGTATAGCTATCTGTATGTGTGAAAGGAGTTTTATCAGAGACCAGCACAGGTGAGGGGGCACAGACCTGAGTGCGCACGATGTGTGCTGTGTGTGAGCTGCACGGACACTCCACTTGAGAGCACTGAGAGTGTCACTCAGTCACCTCCCATCAGCCTCTGCCTGACACCAGAGGACCACATCTTTCTTATGGAGGCCACTGCACAAATCTACTCAGCTAAAATTCCACTTTCAAATAATCTTCTTTTACAAAGATATCACACTGAGTTGAGTTTTAGAAGAGACCTGACTTTTGACTGGTATGTATCTCACAGATTTGAATGGAGTCACAGAAACCCAATCCTTTTCCTCTGTGTGAACTATCTAACCTGGTGGCTACAAAGTGCCGAGTTACATTAACACTAAGAGGAGAAACCTAAAACGATCTCTACATTCATTGGTTAAGGGGGAGAGAAAATTCCCATGCATATAACAAAGCTATGTGATTCCAATCAGCTCTTTTGGAACAAGGTGATTAATGAAAGTATAATTTTGAGTATGTAGAGAATTTTATAAATATGAACATTAAAGTTATATTTAATGATATAATTATACCTTCTATAATAGAAATATAAATCTGTTTCATACATTTAATATATTCTATTCCATAATTTATATGTTGTGACATATGTCAATGTTAAATTTAATATATTCTATTAAATGTATCTTTTATAAACAATAGTCTACAAAATATCTATCCATAATGTATTATATTAAATTATAGTGGACATACATGTTCAGTTGTGATTAATAAATTTCATTATATAAGTTCAAATATATCTAATTATATTTTAATAGAAAAATGTTCTTCAAAGTCCCCACCCAAGAGAGCATATAGGTGTGTATATTCGTGTGATGAGTACCCCTAACGTGTGCTTCATGCCATATGAGTAAATTGCACATACTGGTACATACTAGTTATTTTAAAATACCTTAGTAATTTTTAAATATTTTACCAAAGAAAAGCTGAATTTAGGATTCAGTTGGTAGGAAGATTGTTGTATATTTTTGGTATGTATTTGGTAAAGTAAGAAACAACTGAAGAATACCCTCCTCAAATATAGTGGGATTTTCTGAATAACTCATTTCTATGTTCATGGAGAGAGGAAAAGAGAAGGAAGAGGAAGTTGGTTAGACTGAAACACCAGTGGGAAACAGGCAACAGAATGGGTTCCCACAAGGCCTGGGGTTTCAGTGCTTCAAGAAATGGCTGGTCCCACATCATTAGTAACTTTGTGTAAGGCTCGGTGGATCTGGAAGTGATCTTGAGAAGTGCCTGTTTGTGGAAACATCTAGATGAGACACTACTAACTCTGGTAAAAAGTTACATGAAAGACCAGCACATTTTTGTCATATACGGGGAGTGCTGATTATTTCTCAGGGGGAGTTGTTTACTTACCAAGTAAAATGTCCATGCAGAAGTGCATCTCTGAACCCACAGCATCAGCTGACCTGAACAAAAGGGAGCTCATGGACCCCAGTCTGATAGCTGGGAAACCAGCATAGGACTGATCCAGAACCCCTGAACATGGATGTCAGTTAGGAGGACTGGGCAGTCTATGGGGCCTCTGGTAGTGGATCAGTATTTGTCCCTAGTATATGAATGGACTTTGGGAGCCCATTCCACATAGAGGGATACTCCCTCAGCCTAGACACATGGGGGAGGGCCTGGGCCCTGCTCCAAATGATATGACAGACTTTGAAGACTCCCCATGGAAGGCTTCACCCTCCCTGGGGAGCAGAAAGGGAATGGGATGGGGGTTCAGGGTGACAGAGGAGGAGAGGAGGGAACTGGGATTGACATGCAAAACAAGCTTGTTTCAAATTTAAATAAAAAAGTAATCATTAGAAGTAGTACATCTCTGTGACTTCCATTCCCAAAAGCAGTCCCATAATTTTCTGATCTTTGTGAACATTTGAGGCTATCCCATAGGCTTGCAAATTTGTCATGTTTCACTGTCATGTTAAATAAAGCCCTAGATTTATCTAGGAATTTATATGCTGTCATGAGATCATTGGTTGTTGATTGAATATGACACATTCTCCGCTGGCTGGTGTACTGAAGGCTTTGTCCTCAGTCAGTGTTGCCATTTGGGATGATTAAAGAGAAAACTAAGTTATCCCTGATTCCTTCCTGTTACATTTCCCTGCTTCCTGACTATGTTGATGTAGGTGGTTCTCCTCCACCACACACTCCCACACCTGTGATGTCCTGCCCAAGCACACAGGACCAAGTAAATAGAAATTAGCCCCTCTGAAATCCTGAGCCAAAATAAATTCCTTCATTCTATTGGGAATTTGGTCATAGCACTCCTCCAACTTCATGTGTGGAGGCTCTATCTCCTGTCACTACACGGCATGATTGGGTTGGAGATAGAAGCCTCTAAGTATGCAGAGGGACAGTTAGGTGAAGATATGGGGAGACACAACCAGCTCCGCATGACGAGAGAGGCCTCACAGGAAAGCAGCCCTGCAATACCTTGGTCTTGAACTCTGTCTCATCCAGCAGACTAAGACAAAATGTGTTTCTGCAGTAGAAGCCCCCAGTCTGGGCACTTTGTTGTGGCAGCCCTTGCAAGTTCTTCCATGCCCTCTCCCCCTCATCCCTCTCCCATCCTCTTTGAGACTTGTCAAAAAGTGAAGCCCCAGACTCTGACTGGCATGGGACTTTCCAAGCATGGAAAATCTCACTGCCTATCATTTCCTTTTCATGTTGAGTGCTTGTTGTAGGAGACTTTATCTCCGTGCTTGTATTTACAGAGTGTCTTTGCAGATGTAACTTTGCTAAATCCTCACATTTTCAATCAGTGGCTTGTAGCAACTTAATGAAAATTATACAGACAGTAAGTGGCAAGACTGGTAATGGAATCAAGCTTAAGATATTTACCATCAAGGATGCCCAGTGTGGGATGGTCAGGGACAGACAGTGGCTTCAGAGCACTGCTGACTTGTCCTTCCTGTTCGATGTGCTATTACCTCTAGTTAGATGTTTGCTTATGTAGCATTCTTACTCAACCTAACTGGAGTCTCAAAGGAGGCAGGTTCTAAGCTGTCCTTTCTATTTAGTCATGGGGTTTGGGTAGTGTGTGTTGATTGATGGGTTAGATACATATAGTTTTTAGCCAGAGTTCAACATATCTCTCAGTATTCTGAGAAATATTCTCAGGAATCTTTCAGTATTCCTCAAATAAATGTAAAAGTGACAAGACACAATCCGGTCCTTTTTAGATAAAGACTAGGAAGAAGTATATATAGAAATAATACCATGAGTTGATATTATATTACAATCATAATTACAATATTTATTATATTTATATAGCATCTCTCCCTCTCTAAGGGGCTTGTAGTCATTTGTAAGCAGTGGGCCTGATCCTGCTGCTAAATAGAAAATAAATTGCTTATCTCTTGAAAGAGAATTAACTCTTTCAGGGCACTGGGGTACCATTTAGTAAATTAATAATCCTCTAAATGACACTCCAGATACATAGGATCCCCACTTATAAACCTGGAAAATGAACGCATTCCCAGTGCTTAAAAGAAATTGGGGCATGCCTAACAGAAATCAGACCACTAGCTCAGAATACATGTAATGGACTCATCTCTCTCCTCTAATAACTTTATGTTCATTCTCATGGAAATCCGTGTGTGATGGAAGATGATTGTATTTGCTAAAAGCTGGCACTTCTGATCTTTTAATCTACTAATATGAGAGCAATAAATGGGAAGGGGTAGACGATGAGAAAGGCGAGTGGTGGTGTCTACACACATGGGAGCAGCGGCAGTTTGCACTGCTAAACGGATTTTGTGAGGATGATGACCTATTCCCCAAAGCCATTTGCAAGGCTGACCTTGACACTTGCAGAAAATATTCATCTACCTCTAAAATAGTAGTTAGTGAGCTGGAATTCGCTTCACGGATCTTCTTGGATCTGTGACTGAGGTAGGGAGAGGTGGATGTCAATCAAGATGGGGCATTTTCTGGGTCAGAAATTGACCTCTCAGTCAGTCGGGACTGAAGTTGAGGACATAGTAACTCAAAGCTGCCAGATAGTTCATTGTGACTTTAGAGCAGCAGATGAAGGATAAGGCATGACTGAGTCACAAAATGCTTGCTCTACTAGCCTGAGGACCTGAGTTCAACCCCTGGGGCCCAGGACATTCTGGGCAGTAGTGGCACACACCTTTAATCCCAGTATTAGGGAAGCAGAGGCAGGTGGATCTTTACAATCTTGAGGCCAGCCTGGTCTACAAAGTGAGTTCCGGAACAGCCAAAGCTACACAGAGAAACCCTGTCTTGAAAAACAAAAATCAAAAAACATAGCCATAGGTGATAACACATGCTTGTAATCCTAGTACTGAGAGGGAAAGAACAGGTACCTGGGGCTTGCTGGTTGGCCAGCATAGATCACTTGCTAAATTCCAAGCCAGTGAGAAATATTGTCTAAAACAAAACAAAAAGAACCATGGACAGCATAAGAGAAATGACACTTGTTTTTATCCTTAAAATTTTAGACATGTTCTCATATATACGTGTGTGCCTACACACATATCTGCATGTGCTCACACACATACACATAACACACACACACACACACACACACACACACAGAGTGACACAGTAAGAGGTCATTAGTGCAGAATGGATCCTTTTTTTTTTTTTTTTTTTTTTTTTTTTTGCAGATAAACTTCTCTCTTTCACTATTGTCCCTTTCCATACCCCTGGTATATGACCTCATCTCATTATAAATTTCCAGAGTTTGCTCATTGACTCAGGTGCCTCTTGGAGTCTTGCTTGCCCGGTGTTGCTGCACTGAATTCTAATTGTGATTCAGTCACACGTTATTGATTGTGAGCCTTTCAGTTTATGTGCAATGAGATAGAATTTGGAAACTGGTGGTGTCTTATTGACTTTCTGATTTGCGCTTCTAAGAAATTCACTGGATGGTCAGAGGGGTTGCTAGCAGGTAGTTTGGTAGTTCAGTAAACACAACATAGTCATTCCTCCAAAATGTGGGCCATTTCTACAAGTGCCCCTCTCTTAGATGCCATACACTTGAGAAAAACATCAGCATGTATTATTATACCTAAGGACTTCCATCTTTCATGTGAGCTCAGGTTTAGCCTCTTTGTGAAGCCTCCTGCCTTTCCTTCACCCCTTCATGCCCCACCCACAGTCAGCTGCCAAGGGCCTCTTTACACAAAACTGAGTTTTCCTAGAAAAATCTGCTGTGTAAGTCCAATTTCAGCAGTCTACATACCTCTGAGCCCCTCAAACTCCAAGGAGCAGCCTTAAAGAGAAGCATCAGCAGGCTGCTAAGAAGAAATCAGAGCAGGTCAGCAAAATGTCTTGGAAGCAGGGAAGGAATTATGAGCTACATAGACAAACGGCCTGCATTTTCCAGTAAGCAACATGACTGGGAACAAAAATAAACACTGATGGGGAAAGTGTGTGCTCGGTCTAATTGTATAATTGAAGGTTGCTTTCTACATATCACACGGGGATTGAAATAGCAAAGCATCGGCAAGCCATGGACTCTGTGGTCTCCCTCTTACACAGGCATTTTGCATGTGCTTGCAGTATGGTATGAGTAAGGATTGAAATAAACTGGCTCTGAGGGTTCTGTCCCTGGGATGGTTCAGTAGTCACCGTGCAGAGGTAGCCCTACACGTAACTCCAAGTTAGCAAAATGAGATGAGCAATGGAGCCAGATTCACCTCCTGGGTGACCCTTCTCATCTTCCAAATGCTGGTTAATCTCCATCTGTGTGATAACTAAGGAGCTTGGTCAGCAGCCCCCTTCTGCTGACCATTCTTCTATCTAGCAAGTTCCAGGGGTGATAGATTCCTCACCCTCATTCTTGTTGCTGATGCTAGACCCTGAGAGCATTTCCAGGACATGCCAGATCCTATTCATCTATTTTGCTTTAAGAAGAGGAGACTCCTCCCTCCCCTGAAGGCTATGTCCTATGTTGCCTTTGTGTCCCCATCCCTTCCCTTCTGGTATTCTGTCACTCAAAGGTTTGCATTGTTCTTAGCAAATGGTGACCACTTGGCTTCTGGGTTTTGACCTTTGTCTCTGTGGTCCTGACCACCACATTCTTTACTATCCTATGATTATGGGTTCCTCTCCAGTGGGAAGCATCACCCACACTCGGTAACAGACAAGTTTCCAGATAGGAGTGCTTGAGTTTCCATGGGAAATTCCATGCATTTACTCAGCTCCTATATTTCCAAAAGGCTGACAATACATGACAATCTTGGGTTTTAAAAACCTCTACAGTAGTGGTTCTCAACTTCCCTAAAGCCATGACCCTTTAATGTTATGGTGACACCCAACCACACAATTATTTTGTTACCACTTCATAGCTATAATTTGCTATTGTTATGTCATAATGTAAATATCTGTGTTTTACAATGGTCTTAGACAACCCCTGTGAAAGGGTCATTTGACCCCCAAAGGGATTGAGACCCACAGATTGAGAACCACTGTCCTATACAAACTTATTGGTGATAATTAAGTTATCATTAACTTTGTAATTCAAAAAATAGATTTTTAAAATGCTGTGTTTTAGGAAACCTGTATGTGGTATGCAGTTAAATATGTTTTACTTTTGAGGTTTTCTTTTTTTCTTACCAAAATGGAAAATTGTGACTATTCACTAGAAGTTAGCACACACCCATTAATACTTCCTTATTTCTTTTATCTAGTGACTTTTGGTTATTCTTTTCATAACCCCTCCTTTCCTGGACTTTGTCACCTTGGATCAAATGGATGAAACTGTATTTGTACCATTATGAGTTTCTTTTGATTGATAGACTTATCCCAGGGACCATATTATCAGCATCCACCCTCCTGCAAGGAATTGGCAAAGAAGAGCAAATTTTTGTTTTCCACAGTTCGTTGTTAATCTGACTTTGTGATATGTCACCACGCTGTATTCTACACTTTTTTCTTGATGAGCTGGAATTCTCTGGAGCTAAGAATTGCAGGCATGGGAGAGAGTGATAAACAGGAGGCATAGAATTAGGCAAATGCAGTTTTGACACCCTCCTGCCCTGGATGTGAAATTGATGGGAGCACATTTGTCATTCTTGAGGTATCAGGCAATCCCAGAGTCACTTTATTTTCAAATCATCAAACACTGCTAGAATATCTGAGTCAAGGGAAGGAAGCCAAATAAGAGAGTGAGCATTTGCATTGGACTTGAAGAGAGCAGTTGCTCTTGTTTTTCAGTCTTAATTTGATGGTCATCAGGTTAGGAGTGTGATCCGACTTGGGGAAACACTACAGAAGAAGCAGCAAGGACAATTTTGCTCTGTAAAATTCCTGGAAAAGAAAACAAAGCAAAAAACAACAACAGACGTTTAACTCTGTTAGTGTGGGGAAAGATTGCAAGTAGATCACACTCAGGAAATGAGATCAGAATTTCTTGAGATTTATGTTTGCTGCTGGAAAATGGTTTTGTCCTTAACAAAACCTAGTAAACCTAGACTTGTTAGTGGAAATGATTGTCTCATTGATATAGAAAGCATATGGACTAGTTCTGATTATTGAGAGCAAAATAAAAAGCTCAAAAATTACAGAATAAAGTATGTAGCAAAGAAGATATGACACACGCTGAACACATATTAGCTGAGGATCTTTCCAAGGTACATGTTTGATGTGTTGTAGAAAATTTTCATTGGAACATTAAAATGCAAATAATGCTTTGGTAGTTGAAGAGAAAGCTTCCCCATTTGGGGGGGCATGTTCATATATTTTTTAAAAACCCACATTCTTAAAATTAATTTATTAGTTTTCATGGCATGTTTTAGAATTTGCCAGTTGAAGACAGAAGACATCAGAAAGTGAATTGAGCATCTTCAGCTTGTCTTTGCTGCTTGTCACTTGTATAACTTGAACTTGTCTTTTACTTTCTCTAAGCCCAAGTCTTTCCATTTCAAGTGAGGTAGTATTCCAAAATCAAGTTTCTACTATTTGCAAGCAGTTGAGTGACGTAAATGAGTGTTACACAGATAAAGATCTGGTTGGATGTGTGATGCAGCTGGACTTCCAATCCCCCTAGACCTTATCTGGCCAAAAGACTGTGGACATTTCAATCTAATCAATGCCATTTGATCAGTCAAAGGAAGACATGGAGATAAGAAAGGGGTTATTTGAAGTTGGGTGATCAGAATCACTTTGGTGTGACTGTGTGTCCACTGGCCCAGGCTTTGCTTTGATAAATCCAATGACCATCTTCAGTGATGCTCTGAGATACTCCCATATAAAAGGTACATCAGGGGCTGAGGAGATGGTCCAGTTACTAAGTGTTTATGGTGAAAGTGTGAGGACTTGAGTTCAACCCTCAGAACCCACACAAAAATCAAGAAATGATGCTCTTCTAGAAGACCTGAATTCAGTTCCAAACACCCATGTCATGTGACTCACAACCACCTGTAACTTTAGTCCAGAAGATCCAGTGTTCTTTTCTGACTTCTGCACACACACACACACACACACACACACACACACACTAATTTTTAAAAGCTGGGGATGCTAGTGAGCAATAGGAATCCCAGCACTGGAGAGGTGAAGATGGATAGATCTCTGAAGTTTCCTGGCCAGCCAGCATAGCCCAATTCATAAGCCCTAGGTCCAAGCGAAAGACCCTGTTTCAAAGAACAAGTTTGATTGTTCCAGAAGATGACACCCTAGATGTGAATGACTCAGAACGTTCCTCTCTATCCCTGTCCCAGCAACTGGGAAACAAAGAATGGTTCAAGTCTCCCAGAAGCCTCCTCTGCATTGGGAGGTCAACCTCAGTTATGTTATCTGACCTCTTCTGTAAACACAGCATTAGGACCAGAGAACTGGCTCAATGGTAAAGGGCTTGCTGTGTGAAACTTGAAGACCCCAGTTCAATCCCCAATGCCAACATAAAAAAAGCTAGGCACAGTGCCACACATCTAATCCTAATGCTGGGCTAAAGACAAAGAGTTCCTGGGTCTTGCTGACTAGTTAGTCTGTGAGTTCAAGGTCTAAGCAGAGACTCTGTCTCCAAAAGTAGGGTAGGGAGGCTAGGTAGATGGCTCTATAGTTAAAGGGCTCAATGCAACGAACATGAGGACCGGAGTTCAGATCTTTTGAAAACCACATAAACCTATGATTACAGCCTCAGAAGACAGAGATAGGGGCTCCCAGAACACACTGGCTAATGAGACTATCCATGTCAGAGAGCTCAAGGCTTGACTGAGACCCTGCCTGAATACAAAAGGTTGGAAGTATGAGTAAGGATGATTCCTAATCACACTCAGACCTCCATTTGCTTGTGCAGACACATACTCACATAGTCACACATATATAAATCCCCACATAGAAAAAATACACAAATGCATGCACACACACACACACACCACATACTGAAATAAGTAAAATCACAGCATTGCTTTCTTAGGAAAAAACAGAAAAAAAGAAAAGAAAAGTTGTTATAAAACTACAGACAAACAAGGTCAAGTAGAAATGGGTCTGGGATCAAGTAATCACGTCACTGTAAATACCTGTTTTAAAGTAGATCACTAATGCCCAGGTTTTTTTGCTTAAATTATTTGCACACATGCAAACTGTTTTACACACTTCCCAGATGACTGGGACAAAGTAGTATTAACTTGTCTGCATAGCACTGGGGTAGGTAAACTTTTTCTGGTAGGCTAATTAGTTCCCCTAGCCTATGGCCCAGTGGCCTCAGTTTCTTTAGAAGCACATCACAGACCTCCTATTCATCTTTTATCTCAATCAATCGTCCTGTGTTTACCAGGGGCCCCAGGAGTGGAGCTCAAGAGGTCTAGATCATTCCATTTGTTGCAGCACATATTTTCAATATTATGATAAGAAGACAAGGGACTGTGCATTTTGTCAACTTACAAGTCCAAGATCGATCAGCAAATAGATGGGCCTTGCCATATTCGGAATTAAAGTGTGTGTTTGGATGGTTTATTGACAGTTGATAACTACTGACCACACAGCCTGATAGAGTGACAAAGGTCGGGTCAAGGCAGGTCAGAGCCATGGAGGACACCCCCTGCTCTGGGGCTCGCTCCCCTCCCAGAATGGATGCATGGGTCAATAACAAAGCCACCTGTAGGATGTGAAGGCTTTTCCAGGCTTTTCCCCCTCAGCTGGTGGTGACACAACCTTAATGGCAGCCAGTGCAGTCTTGTTCTTTTGTGCTTGTTCTACGGTCACTATTCTGAGAGTTATCAGGGCTCATCCAGAAGAGAAAGATGACTTGTTCTCATCTCCCACCCCCAAGGCCTTCTAAAAGGGTTGTCCTTGCCCTATAACCTCCAAGAGTTCAGGACACACAGGGGCAAAGACAGTGGCTGTCTTTATGGCTCCCCCAGGAGCTGTCTCTCCTGTGCATATACAAACCACTCTTGGCAAGCAGAAGTGTAATTAAAAGCCACTCTGAATGCCTCTCCAGCTGGGGTGGGCCTCCGTCATCGCCAGGAGGGGCCTTATCAAGTGGATTTGAAAACATACAAACGAGAGGCCTTGTTCCCAGGAAATGTCATCTGGTCTGCCTCAGTCGGTGTCTTGCTGAGGAGGAGGGGGGTGGGAGGGGGAGCATGTGTTTTTGATGAGGTATCTGTTGTCTACCTGGAAGATGCAAATGATATTCAAATTTGGTTCCAGTGTACAGGCTGCTTGCATATACCCCACAGCACCCCTCAAGCAAGTGACTAATGGGAACATGTGTTCTTTCTATTTTTATAAGGCTGGCAGAACAAGGGGACTGAGGGCTGAGCTTGTGGGGTTTGAAATCTCTCTTTGCAGGGGGCAGGCTGCTGTCTGAAGTGACAGTAATGCCCAATGGCAGCTTTGTGGCAGCAGGCCCTGACCTGCCTGCATGATCCATTCCACAGAGGCCTGTGGTTGAGCAACCGTTCCTGCCTGTCCACACAGCCAGGAGAGAAATCTAGGGAGGTAACAGGGCTGCCTGGACAGTGGAGCAACTGCTGTAGCCTGTGGCCTGGCCAGGTGCTAGTCTTAGTGGAGTTTCATCTTGTGGACACATGCTGAGCATCACTCTCACTGGGATAACATTTACCTACACATTTCCTTTTGTTTGCAGGCCTAAGGACTGAACCCAGGGCCTTGAACATTCTGGACAAGTGCTGTATCAGTGGTACATACCCTAGTCCTTGCAGTTTGGATAATTGTTGACCAGCTCTATGTCATATCAACAGAGGGCAACATTAAAAATGACATCACTAAAACCTGTTTCTGTCCAAACTCCAGCCTTTAATAAACAGAGGTTGACAAAAATACAAACAAAATGGAATGTGTTTATCCAGCTGGACCGTATCATGAAAAATCATCTTTGCTTCCCAGTTTCTGCTGCTGCTTTTGTTATCAAGCTAAGGGTGACATTTGTCTGCTTAGTAATACCTCAATTCAATACATAGGAATCCCATGGAAAAGAGGGAAAAGATGAACAAAGAGAAGCTTTGGTGTTTGAAACATTCTTTTTATCATAAAAACAACAAGGTGTAACCATCTTGTAATAATACTATGATTTAGAAGGTTTGAGAGATACCAACCTGATGAGTGGCTTTCAGATGGGGCCTTGGACGTCATCTCAGATGGATTGAACTATGTGTTCCTCACCTCCTGGAAAGCAGTCCCAGTCAGATCTGGCAGTACAGGCCTACAATTCTAGCTACTTGGAAATGCAAGACAGGAAGATCCTAAGTTCACAACCTCTTGAACTGCAGTAAAAGTTCAAGGCCAACCTGGACTTTAGTGAGACCCTGATTCAAAAACCAGTTAAACAAGGTAAAGCACTTGCCTATTTACAGAAGACCCTGTTTTCATTTCTTGGTACCCCCAAAATATTTTTTAAAAATTTAGTTGCACTTGATTTGTTCTATTTGTATGCTTTAAAGTCCATATGTTGGCTAGATTGTGGAGAAACATGCTAATCCCAGTTCCTATGTTGAGGACCTAAAACTTAAGTCCAGTGAAAAGGATTGCTGTCATCAATAGGCTCAGGACTGAAGAATGGTGTCAATTGAACCATACATTTGCTGTCCTCTAAGATTTTAATAAACTCAAGATCACCAAACCATATTCTTCTTGTAGGTAAAGCTTCTCATCCAATCCTAACTGGAGATACATTGTTATTATAAAGATGGACTTCTTAAGTGATCAATGTATCTGTTCAGTCTTCCATGTGAGAAAATCAACCAGCTGCCTTTGTAAAAATCCAGCCTCAACTTTCCCCTTAACAAATGGAGGGTGTGATCATTGAGGTGTTATTAGAGTCCCACAGTCTGGTTTCTTCATTCTGTATGAAGACTCATCTCCATAGATAGTGTTAGAGAGTTGTGGCTCATCTTGAGGCCATTCATGTTCCTTACTTAGTTGTAGAGATCCTCAGATGTCAGAGATTCAATACATTTCAAGCATTATATTCAAGGTGAAGCTCTGTGACAAAATGTTTCCAACATTTTTTCTCCCAAGAAAGTAAATTGTGTCATTTTCTTCATATTGATATATATATTAATAGATATATAGTTAGATGCTCAAGAATATAAATAAATAATGGAATATTATGGAGTATGTATAATATTTTTAAAGTAGCCTATAAGAGTTAGAGAGCTCTACTTTAAAGATACAGCTCTAATCAGTTTACCCAGCATCCATAAAAAACAAGTGATGTGGATCTTAATGTTTCCAGCAGGGTAATATATACACTGTATAATTCAGGCTCCAAGGAAAGCCACTTTTTCTCTGAATCTAGTCTTTGGCCTTCTTTATTTGAATGGCTGCTTCAAAATTCCCTTTCCCCTTGTTGTATAGGAAGCAGTCAAAAATCCATGTCCTACCAGAACTTGACTATTTATCATTGTAACCCACAGGCTGGTCCATGGAGTCCCCACTATATGCCAGCATCCTGTCAAAGACTAAACCACAAAGGCAATTAGGACATTCTCCTCTCCTTTGAGGGGCTTTTTGTAATCAAGGGGATACAGAAACAGAAACAATTAAGAGAGAAAACCATGTGTCACCTGATTCAATGTATCAGCCACCTACTTCATGCTATCTATTGTCCTATACCAATAATTACCATGTTCATCACCTCACTCACTCTGCATAAATGCACAATTGCACCAGAGCCCTGTTGTAGAGATAAGGGCCATGTGAGCTCCTAGGCTCCACAACACAATTGGCATTCCACGAGAACCAAGACTCAGCACACTTCTATATTTCTATAGCTCTGACTTTTGCATTCTTGACCAAAGCAGCATTGGAAGAGAAGAAAACCCTTGAGTGTACCTACAGAATGCAGGTTCCATGTACAAAAGAAGTTTTAGGGTTTTATACGTTTATTATTTAGTGTGTGTGTATGTCCAAGTGTGTGTGTGTGTGTGTGTGTGTGTGTGTGTGTGTGTGTGTGTGTGTGTGTATGCCTGTGCCTGTGTGCCATCGTGCATATGTGAAGGTCAGAGGACAGTTTGCAGAAGCCAGTTCTCTACTTTCAACATATGGGACTCAGGGTTTAAACTTAGGTTGTCAGATTTAGTGGTAAGCACTTTTACTAATTAAGCATTTCTTCTGGTCTGGATTTTTAAAAATAGATTTTGTTTCCTACAGTTCCTACCAGTACCTAGAACAGTGTCCCAAGGACATGGTAGGTGGTAAAGGCAAGTTGAGTTAGTCATATTTAGCAATATAACATCAATGTATTACACAGTTAAATTTCAGATAAAAATGAATGATTTTTAGTAGAAATATATCCTATGTGGTATTTTAAACATGCAAATCCTTTCAATTCATTCCTAGCAGAAATCCTTGCTGTTTTGGGCACAGCAGTGCCCCAGGCAGTGTAGAGCTACTGGAATGGATTAAGTTGGTTCTGAGTTTGGGATAACCATGGTAAACAGTTCTTAGTGACAACAGGGCAGAGATGGCAGAATCAGGAACCAAGCATGAAGAGTGAACATTTGTCTTTGTCAGGTAACAGCAGACAACAAGCTTTTACAGCCAGAGTTTCTAATTGGGGACAAACTTCTAATTGTGGTTACTTACAAATTTTCAAAAATAGGGCTTTTCAAATTTTTTTTTTATATTTTTATTTTCCTTGAAATCTGTGAAACTCTTTATTTCCAAAAGGTGTGCAGAAAGGGGATGGGGATTTGGTGTCCCTTTGTGACTCCTGCATCCCCTATTGCTTGCTTCAGACACTGCCTATCTCCAACTTCTATTCTTGCTATCCCTGGAGGAGAAGACAGAATAAAGAATGATTATTCTTTCTGAGCTAAAGGGGGCTGATAAACCATGCTACATGTTTTGTCTTTTTTGTTTTGTTTTGTTTTTGTTATAGATGAATCAATGAGTTGTTTCATAAACTAGGTAAGTGACAGTCCCTTATGTTCTTTGGAATGTAACTCTGGTGGTCTTAGGAAGAATAGACAGGACTATAGAGAGACTGGAATTGTGTTCAGGGCACAACAGTAGTTCTCAGGACAAATGATACAGTAAGGATGTTAGGGAGGACATAAACTAGAAGACAGTGCAAGTAAGTATGGCTCTTCCCCCTGTGAAGAGTCTAGAACCTTCTAGAATCTAGAGCCCTGGGTTCTACTCATGATCCAGTGTGACCTTGTGGTTTTAAATGAAGACTGTGGTAGGTTTAAGGAATTGAACAACAGCATGGGGTTTCCCCCATTTATTCTCCATTAATTTATTTATGGTAGTGCATGAGGAAGGAGGCAACAGATGGAGGTAAAAATAGACATGACCCTGCATTTGCCCTGCTAAATCTTCTCAACTTAGGGAAATGGAGCTATTTCCCTGCCCTGTGTGTCTAACTGACCCATACCCCCCCATTGTTACAGACTGGGGGCAGATGCATTTGTAATGGAAGAGGTGAACTCACTGTTGAGGGAATGGAGTGAGGGCATTGCATTATTCACCTCCATCAGGAAAAAGCACAGGGAGGTGTTTTCTTCCTCATAATAAGATTGACGCAGAGCCCCTTCCTGGCCTGAACATTGCAGGAACCAATAGTTGCTGCCAGAATGGAGAGCTCACTCTTCTTAATTAGCACTAATGCAGCCGAGGCTGTTTTCTTAGTCTAACCAAAGGGAATAGTAATTAACATGGTGGGAGAGACAGACGGAGAGTTCAAGGCCAGCATGTGTGCCCCTGACCCTGGGGTCACTGGGGAAGGGGGACCAAAGAGACAATAGCCCAGCTCCCGCAGGCCTGGACAAAGCCTGCCTCCAGTTCTCAACCCCAGCCCACAGTGACCTTCCCATTAATGAGAAATTCTGTCCTTCTTCTGGGAAGGGACTGTCTTATTAGGCCTCCCAAATAAGTGTGTGTGTGTGTGTGTGTGTGTGTGTGTGTGTGTGTGTGTGTGTGTGTGTGTGTGTTCTGTGTGTTTTTAGGAATATTTTTTTCTCCCTCTTAATTCACAAAGCATGCCAAGTGTCTGCCATCTTGGTGGTAGAGAGTGGCTCCTGTTGGGGTTGGTGAGTGCTGTGTGGGGACCACAACAAACAGAGCTCACCCTTATCCTTCCTAAGGTGGTCATGCCACTCCCAAGATTCCCCAGCATCCTGGAGCTAGGAACTGAGTGGTTCCTTTGCAAACTGAAAGTAAACATCCTAGAGGGAGCAGGTAGCAGGAGACCAGATGCTGCTGAGAGTACCAGGCAGGAGGATGGACAGGTCTACCCTACAAGGAGGAAGGGAAACCAGAGAGGTAACACTTTACCTACCAGAGAATCCTAACAGAGAGAGGGAACAGGGGCCCTTGGAATGGTGGCAACTGGGATCCACAGGACTGTGTCACGTTCTAAGAAATACCTCACCACTCACAAATGACAGGGGGGCATACAAAAGAACCAGTAAGTAGAAATCTATGGACTTGTGAGTCTCTCCTGTCCTGAGATGTCCATCTTCCCAGAGAGGAACTAGGTCCTTTTAGATTCTGCACTCCACTTCTCTCAAGCTTTTCTCTCTTCTTTTCTTTAATTAAATGCCACTGCCTGGCTCCTTTAGGTCAGCAGCAATGCCACCAGCATCAGCCATGAATCATGGCCAGGGTGACATTTTAAAAATGGCACCGTCAGGGCAGCAAGTGTGGGCCAGACACCCAGGCGCAGTTGCTGGACCCCGTAAATTACACTAAAAGTGTAATCAGAATAATCAGCACGCTGACATCTTTATGCATGCAGACAGAGCTGGGAAAGGAGCTGCCTGGGACTGCTCTCAGCTGTCACTCACTGCATGCTCTCTGAGGATGAGGGAGAATAGCCATGGTGTAGCTTCTGAGTCTTCCACATTCTATTTTTTTCTGGGCTGTCATTTAAGTACATCTTAGCAGTGTCTTGATTTGGGGCAGCTCATGCAATAGAGCCAGTCATCTTCGCCTTGCAAGCATCTCACATGTATGAGAATCCTCACTCACAAGGAGCCTCCACACAAATGGCTCCCCCTTGCTCTCTTGTATTAACACTGTGTACCTGTAAACAATCACATTCTTAGGTGTTCCTAGCTGCAAAACCATGTCAAGAGCTTTCACCATGAGTGTGCTTTGCATAATTCCCACCTGCATCTTTCCTCATCCCCCATTCATATGATTTTCAAAGGTCAAACAGAACAGCCACTGCCTAGCCTGAACTTTCCACCATCCTTTGTCCTCCATTTTTATTTGGCACCTTTAAATTTTTTTTTCTCCAACATTTCCACACTCCTGCTTATTGCTTGAGTTTGCAAACAAGCAAGCAAATTCTCCTGAAGCTCTGCCCCTTCCTCCCTGCTGTGGAAGATCAGGACTGCTCTTGGCTGCATATATGCAGAAAATGCAGTTTCCTATTATTAATTGGGCCCACCAGGTCAAATGCACAAAGAGCCCATTTGTCACCAGTGAGCTCTGACCATCATAATCAGTCTGCCCAGAAAGGTGGATGAGTCCCCCAAGCACATCAGCTGGCATAAGCCAGTTAGTAGCTGCTGAGGTATGGCCAATCAGAGCATAAGGGATCATGAATACTGGAAGGAAGCAGGGAATGGCAAACAAAAGGAAGAAAAGTAAAAATGGAGGGTCACTGTGGGTGCATGAACAGCATAACAAAAGGTCTTATGTGTAAGGGTGGTGGACTCTGCTATCCTTCCATTAATGCTTCGTGTATTGAAGACCTACTATGTGCCAAGAAGAATGAGCTGTGGCCTCTGAATCTGGTGCTAGAGATTACTGATGCTTTCCCAAGTGCTAATGGTCGATTTTGCTCTAAGAAGGGGCCATTGTTGGTAATCACACGCCCATTTGTCTAGTAAGTAAACGAAGACAGTTCTGTGATTTGTTGTGGCTATGGAATCGTGAGCATTCTTCATTCATTAGAAGCTCTTTGCTTGACCATGAACTGAAGTACTCCATGAGGGTGATCCAGGGTCTCCCTCTACTTTATCCTGCACTGGAGATAGTTCTCAGACCATTTAATTCCTAGACAGAGAAGCAGCTTTTGATTTGAATTTTGGCTTTCCTTACCCATGGTTTTGGGCAAGTCAGTTTTCCGCTAGAGTCCTGGAATTCATCTATAAAGTGGGCTTGCTGCCTTAGAATTAGAATTAAGCAAGATTATGAAATATGGGCATATTGATTAGCATGCATTAAGCAATTAATACATGCTAACTGTATTAGTGCATTAGGTTCAATCCTAGCTGGGCTTCTTGCACCCTCTAGTAGTCTCAACATGAGGGTGCATTCTGAACCACAGTGGACAGTGTTGAGTCCAAGAGACCAAACGCCCTGTTGGGGCAGTCCCCAGGTATGAACTTCCCTTTCTCCTGTACATCCTACCACCAATCCTGCCCCTACCCGTGCTACAGTTATTTCTACAGGCAGTTGCCTGCTCAATCAGTACTTTCTGTCTTAGACTTTGTGGTACAAGACGAGAGGAAGGTAGCAGTGAAATCACAAGGGAGAGGAAGCAGAGGTGACAGTCTTCTAGGGTCCTTTGGCTCCACTTGAGACCACCAGCCAGAGGCATCCTGCTTGAAGGATCTTTAGATAAGAAGTTCAGCTCAATCAATGATTTCAGGACAGGGAAAGTCCCATAGAATCACAAAGTTTTCTGCCAAAGTAGAGATATACTTGACATGAGGGTGATAGTTTCCATTGGTTCTGACTTTAAAAATTAGTTAACTTTTTATTCAAATATCAAGCTGCCTTAGTGGCTCTAATTACAATTCTGTGTTCAAAACTATTGGTGGCTTAAACTGTTGGGACTACCCTGTCTCTGAATAGTTATGTGAGAGGTACAAGCAGAGCTAAGTACAAGCTGCTAGATTCCTTAGTCAGCATTGTATTGCTGTGAAGAGACACCATGACTGTGGCAACTCTTATAAAGGAAAACGTTTAATTTTACAGGCAGCATAGCACTGTTGGTAGAGCTTTGGCCATACTGAACACTTGACACCCTTGACCTCACATAGTTACTCAATAAGGATACCAAGTGGCTATTACTTGCTCTGCTCACAAATGAGGAAACCAAGGCAGTGAGTGATACGTAAAGAGCTTGAAGCCATTTTGTTGGTTAGGATGCTTTAATGGTGAGACTTGTATAACTGCATCCTAAACTGGCTTAAACAGGAAGGGAACACTTTAGCTGGCCTTTCAGTACAGTTAGCCCTAGAGTGTGCTCTCATATGGGTGGACTCAATTGCTCATCGACATCAAGGACATGGACTTTTTCATCTCTCCTAAAATCTCTGTCCTCAGTGTGGTGGCTTATACCCTCATCTCATGTATCCTTAAGATTACAGCATGGGTGAATTCCAGACATCACACTGTGACTTAATGTTGCCCAGATGTTTAAAGAGAAAAAGAGAAAGAAAATATGTTTTTTTCCCTCACTGTTTAAGAATTTGGCACACGTATGTAATATGTTTTGATCAAATATACCCTCCATTAATCCCTCCCTCATCCAGGCTGGAACTTTGGCTGGATTGTGTGCATGCAATCATAGCCATAGTGAATTCATGGGTACAGCTGCCTGGATGTGTCCAGAAAACACTATTTCATTGTAGTCACTTACTAACCCTGGCTCTTAAAACCTCTCTGCCATTTGTTTTGTGGCAGAACCATGAACCTTGGGGTTGTGGTAGAGATGTCCCATTTAGGACTAAGCACTATGCAATCTTATCCTCTACACATTAACCCATTGTGAGTGTCTGTTTTAATCACCATCTCCTGGAATAGGGCTTCTTTGATGAGGGTTGAAAGATACACTAAACTGTGAGTATATAGCCAGAACCTGGAATCACCTTAGATGCCCCTCAACTGAAGATTAGATAAAAAAAAAATGTGGTACATTTACACAATGGAGTATTACTCAGTGGGGAAAAAATGGAATCTTGAAATTCACAGGCAAATGGATGGAACTAGAAGAAACCAACCTGAGTGAGGTAACCCAGCCATAAAAAGACAAACATGGTATATACTCACACATATATGGATTTTAGAACATAGAACAAAGGCTCACCAGCCTACAACCTACACTACTAGAGAAGTTGAAAACTAACAGAACCCTAAGAGTGACATACATGGTCCCCCAGAGAAGGGGAAAGGGAAAAGATCTTCCAAGAAAATTGGGAGCATGGGGGGAGGGGAGAGGGAGTTATAAGGAAGAGGAGAGGAGAGATGGGCATAAGGGAACAGGAAAATTGAGTCAGGGAAAGAATAGAGGAGAGCAAGAAAAGAGATACCATAATAGAGGGAGCCAATGTAGGTTTAACTAGAAATGTGGCAATAGGGAAATGTCCAGAGACCTACAATGATGGCCCCAGCTAACAATCTAAGCAATAGTGGAGAGGCTACCTTAAATGTCCTTCCCTAATAACGAGATTGATGACTACATTATATGCCATCCTAGAGCCTTTATCCAGCAGCTAACAGAAATAGAGGAAGACACCCACAGTTGAACACTAAGCCAAACTCCTGGAATCCAGTTGCAGAGAGGGAGAAGTGATGAGCAAAGGGGGTCAAGACCAGACTAGGGATACCCACAGAAATAGCTGACCTAAACAATGGGGAGCTCATGAACCCCATCCTGACAGCTGGGAAACCAGCATAGGACTGTGAAATCTATCCAGTAGAGATGAGACTTCCATCTTGATTTATCTATGTTCTAAGACTCAAGTATGAGTGTCTTTGGCCATAGAGTCTCACCATCAAGGTCTGGAAGGTGACAAAGAACGTTGGTAATAGCCCATAATATTTAGGTGTGAAATTCCACTGACCAGCAGCTTCAAAAGAGGTAACCATTTCTGACACTGGACATGTTATTATTTCTCAGTTTATTGAATGGAAATGCTTTTCCTAGAAGCTCTTTCTCCTTTGGAACCTCATGACTGGATCTAAACCAATACCTGATGAGTGTGAAAGTCAGCAGCCTATAAAGCATTGTGTGGGGGAGGATGGAGGCAGGGAACAGTGGAAAATAAAAAAAAAAAAAACAAAAAAACCAAAACAAAACAAAACAAAAACAGAAGTCTGTAGGACAGGAAGATTAGCACTGTCAGCCACAGCCATGGTTTCAACAACAAGGAAAAATTAGCCTTCTGCCTGTAATTGTGCCTACCTAGCATTCAGCATTTCAATACCCAGTACTGCAGGAACTGTGAATTATTTTTCCCTCACAACACATGATGAACAAAGTATTGAGAACTAAGTTGTATCCTGAATTTCTGTTTCTAACCTCCTGTTATTCAGAATGTGTGTGCACTGGGGGAGGAAGTCTTTAAGGAGGCAATCACACTGAAGTGGGCCATAGGGTCAGTAAGATGACTCAGTGGGTAAGGGCACTTGCACTATACCTGACAACGTTAGATTGCCTCCCCCCCCCCCAGACACACATGTTGGAAGGAGAGAACTGACTCCTGCATGTTGTCCTCTGACCTTCACATGTGCACCTCCTCAGAGTGCACACAGACACACGAAACAAGTAAGTATGAACAATGAGGTCATTACGGTGGGTTCTGATCCAATTTTACTAGAATCCTATAAGAGCAGAGCAGGGCCTGGCATTGCAGGTCCCTTATGCTGAGTGCATCAGAAGCTGATGCAGGATTACGAGTTCAAGACCAGCCTGGGAAGCTTAGTAAGACCCTGTCCTAAAACAGACAAAAAATTAAAAAAATAGCTAGGAGCTGGGTAAGGCTCATGAGATGCCATCCCCACTTAAGGGTCTTAGGCAGTGGAAAGCTGCTGGAGTGGTCCATGGCAAACTATTGCCTGTTTGATTTCAAAGAAGTGTCTGGAAGGCAGCAAGTGTACCATGGGTCACTGTGAGATCTTGTGTGTGGGTGTGTGTGTGTGTGTGTGTGTGTGTGTGTGTGTGAGAGAGAGAGAGAGAGAGAGAGAGAGAGAGAGAGAGAGAGAGGAGAAAGCTCCCTTGAAAAATTAATTTCTGTCCAGTAACCATATCCCACCAAGATAAGAGATGGATCCATGTTCTCAGTTATCAAATTTAGAACATCTGATGCTGTCCTCCACCACGTATGAATTTCATGCCTGCCAAAGATGGACACACACATACACACTCTCTCTCTCTCTCTCTCTCTCTCTCTCTCTCTCTCTCTCTCTCTCTCTCTCTCTCTCTCTAACACATACAACAGATCTACAAAGATGATTAGTTAGATTCTTCTGCCTAGAGTTTCTTGATTTTTTTTCCTGTTGATTTTTCCTGGCATAAAATGTTTTACATCTACTTTCCTGCATTTTTCACGATGACAGGGACATTTAAATGGTGGCTGAAAATAAAATATCTACATATCCTAAAGATATTTGTGTAATTTAGGAAAATTATTCTGCACATTCATTCAAAGAAAACGGCTCCATCCATGTCTTGCTAACACTGCAGAAAGACTTCACTAATCGTACCCAAACATAAGAGCGAGCATGCATTACTTAAACATACCAAATACACGAACATATAAATAGTGTTTAAAATATCTCTTACACAATAAATTATCATCACTATGTTAAAATACCAATTCTAGAGAAAATTGATTTAAGAAAAATAGCTAATCACAGTGCCCCATGAAAGCAGCATTTTTTTCTATAGCATTTAATTTTCAAGCCAAGAGATTTGGATGCTTGTCTCATTTTGCATGTTCCATTATAATTTTTTCCATTCATTTGCTGAACAATCATCTTCTAAAACATCCCACTTCTGCTGTGGTATCAACTGGCGAGTTACCAAAAAGATGTAAATGATTTAATTGAATTAGTTTAATTAGGTAAATTAACAGTTAAGCGTATCACACACAAGCTTGTTCTGTTTATACTACGTTAGGGAGATAATTTAGTGCAGAAGCAGGAGGGGCATGACCAAAATTCCAATGTAATGAGCCAGATTAGCTGGCAGAGGGAGAAATACAAAGATAACAGTTGCTGGAATTACATCTGGGTAAATAATTCATGTGCTGGAGTTATTACGTAACTCGAGTCATAGACAATCAGTTGATAGTCAGCAATGAGTGTGCAAAAATACCAGTGTGAGAGAGACTGAAATGCCCTGTTCCTTCCAGAACCATCCCCAGGAAAATTCTAGCCTTCTTTGCTAATTCAGACAAATTGAAGCAATGCATGGCAGCCTGGTGAGACAAACATCTGAATAAATGCAGAAAGAAACAAATAAGCCATGATTTGATTGCTATGGATGCATACCACTAAATTAAGCAAAAACAGTGCTTTTCAACCATGAGACTACATGCTTTCTTTGTTTGAGGCAGGAGATCCCATGCATCATAAGATATTTACCTACATCCCTGGCGTCTACTTATTAAATGCCAGACATTGCCAACTGTTCACAGGACAGGATGACCAAAAACACCTGGCTGAGAACCCCAGGAATAAACCTATTAAGTATCATGTAATATGATCCTCTCTGTGTGTGTATGCATATGTGTATGTTATGTGTGGATATGTTCACATATGTACAGATGCCCAGGCATTGGTGTGCTTATACATGTAGAGACCAGAGGTCAGCCTTAAGAGTCATCCCTCAGGATCTGTCCAATTGTGTTTTGAGGAAAAGCCTCTCACTAGGACTTGACTTGCCAATTCTGTTAGACTGTCTGTCCATTGAACCCCAGGGATCCACTCTCTCTACTTCCCATTTATTTTATGTGGAAGTTGGACTTGAACTCAGGTCTTAATGCTTGCATACGAGTACTTTACTGACAGAGCTATTTTTCCAGTCCCTTCCCTAGCAGTGCATTTTTAGGAGTCTTGATTTAGTGAACTATTCCCAGCAAGATGTAACATCCACAGTACCTCTGTTGAATGTTACATAAAAAAGAAAGTGTTGGTTACTTCAGAAACTTATTCTTTCCCATTCACTCATTCATTTATTCATTCACTTGGCAGGCAGGTGTTGAACATGGGTATAGTCTATCAAGGTACCAACACCTTCATATGTGTGAATGGTAGAACTAGTGTATAGTGTATTCTGACAGATGGAAGAGACTAAGGAAATCACATGCATTTGTGAACACCTTGAGTAATTCTCTGTTCTCAGACAGAGAACAGGGGAACACAAGCCACCACCATGGCATCAGAGGCTGACATTAGCTAGACAAGTGGCATTGTGACAAACTGAAATAGTGGATCAGGGGACTTTTAGAAAGAGCAGTTTTAAAGCCACACCCTTTTAAGTTAATGCTTTCTTAGCCACTTACCAGCAGTGTCGCATAGGTGCATTGCTGATGTCTGAGCTCTTCTGTCCTTATGTATAAATAACAGCAGCATCACTGTTCATTTTAGTGAGGTGGGTTGTAAAGGTCCTTGGCATTGTATCTACCCCATAAAAGCCAATCAGTAATTATTAGTTCTCCCATCTTTAACTAGTCAGCCCCTGCTACTGTCTCTCTTGGGACGGCTGCAATGGAAAGCATACAACTATGTGGTTTGCATTCCCAACATCTGGGTTGCATTGTGGCACATCGCTAAAGTTGTCCAAAACCTTTGCCACTGGATTTTGTTTACTCTAATGCTGAATGTTTAAATCCCTTAAATTGGTACCGTCAGTCTGACGTCCAAGTTAATCTTCCATGAGATTTTTGGATCTGGAGTCTAGAGGTGGCTTTTTATACCACATTCATAGATCTGGAGCCAAATGTCACTGTCATTACTGCAGGAAATGGGAAGAATGGGGAAGAGTACCCACTGGAAAAAAATAGTTTTTTTTTTTTCTATACAAAGGAATTTACATATTTTGCCAACTGAGTTTCTGGCTATGTGTCTTGAATGCTGGTGTTTTTAATCTGTTGGGAAATGGACAACCAAGCTCAGGGGCAGGGAGACCTGTTTCCCATTTGAAAATACCATCAAAACCACACTCCCACCCTTCTGCAAATGTGCCACTAAAGGACACACATCTTTGTGCATCTGATGGAATGCATGGATAAGCTTTCTTCCTTCAAATTTGGGTATGTTTCTCTCTCTCTCTCTCTCTCTCTCTCTCTCTCTCACACACACACACACACACACACACACACACACACACACACACACACTGAAATAATAGAGGTATAAATGAAAAGAACATTTCCAAGAACACATTTTTTTGTCAGAAACATAGTGAAAACCCTGAACCAAGACACTCTCTTTGCTGTTACTCAGGATCCCTTCCTGTGACAATAGTGCATTTCAGGTGTCCAGGCAAGGCAAGTCTCTGCCAATGTTGTCTTTGGGATGACTTCCTGACTCTAGCCTACTTCTCAACACTCTCTACTTCCCTGCCCCCTCCAGCTCCCACAGACATATTTTCAGACATTTTTTATGATTTGTGTATGCTGTGGATATGATAGCACACAAGTTCAGATTAGCCCAGATTGAAAGGGTCAGTTCCCCAAGACCTCAGATCATCTTTTGGAACTTAGAGGATTCTGGAAGTAATGATCTATCCTATGCTGTATCTTTATCCCATGACTCTCTTCCTGCCTCCACAGACTTTCTTCTTTTTCCTTTTACTTTATTCTGAAATCACTTTTGACAGCAGAAGAGTTACAAAAGACAGTGAAAGAGTCCCTATATACACCCCACCTAGCTACCCCGCTATAGCATTTTATATTACCAGAGCACAACTATGAAAATTTAAGAGATTAAATTTTTCAATTGATGAGTGCAATACTATTTAAAAACTACAGATCCTATTTTGATATTATGGGATTGTTTTATTTGTGACCTTTGTCAAGTGCCAAGATCCAGTGCAAGAGCCCATACTGCATTTTGTGGGTATATTTCCTCATTCTTTCCAGTCTCCGGCAGTGCCTGAGTTATACTCTGTCTTTCACAACCTGGACATTATTGAAAAATATTGGACTCATGTGGACCAGAACATTCCTTTGTTAAGGCATATGTCTTTTCTCATGCAGACACAGTTGTGTATTTTTGATAAGAATATTACAGAGGCAATATACCCTTCTTAGTAGGTCCTACCAGAGGTACCCAGTCTTGTTAAGTCTGTTAATGGATAATAACTTTGATCACTTGGTTAAGGTGGAATCTGCCAGGCTCTGCCACATGGTCACCATTTTTCTCTGTACTCTGGGCAAATATGTTGGTGGAGCCCCTACACCACTATGTAAATGCATGATTTCCCCCTCAAATGTTGCTCCATTGAAACTGACACCCCTAGCAGCAAGATTCTGACATGCAGTGGTTGCAATCAATGGTGGCATCCTTACAGGGTCTTTAGTGTCCCTTTATTCCTATGCACAGAGTCCCTAAAAGTCTTCGATTTGGCTCTCCTTGAAGTCTAGACCCTTACCATACAGGAGTTTAGCTGGCCTCACAATCTACTCCCTAAAAAGTAATCTGTATTTTATCAAAACTGGGAAGGAAGATGAGAAAGAAAAGGGAGGAAGGAAGGAAGGAAGGAGGGAGGGAGGGAGGGAGGGAGGGAGGGAGGGAGGGAGGGAGGGAGAGGGAGAGGCAGGGAGAGAGAGAGGGACAGAAGGAAGGAAGGAGGGAAGAAGAGAGAGAGAGAGAGAGAGAGAGAGAGAGAGAGAGAGAGAGAGAAAGCAAGAAGAAAGAAAGAAAGAAAGAAAGAAAGAAAGAAAGAAAGAAAGGAAGGAAGAAAGAAAGAAAGAAAGAAAGAAAGAAAGAAAGAAAAGGAAGGAAGGAAGAAAGAAAGGAAGAAAGAAAGGAAGAAAGAAAGGGAAGAACCCAGATATTTTAAAGAGGATTCTCGTCTGGTTCACCATGTGACAAATTACTACTGTCCTTTAGAGTTCTATTTTTGCAGTGCTGGGGACAGAGGCCAGGCCCTTACATATGTTAAGCAAGAGCTCTACCACTTAGCTACATCCCTGGCTTGGCCTCTTCTGGCCCTGATGAGATGGGGAGCCATGACAGAAATGTCAGCTGCTATCAAGTGGCATAAAAGTGAGGGAGCATAGGGAGCATAGGGCAGCAACAACACCAAAGGGAATTCTCAGAGTGGGGAAATGGCCCATGAATCTTTTACAAGCCCCAATGAGGCCAACATTAATAATACTTTACACACTGCGAAACTCCTCGCAGCCCCATTGGGGTGAGCTCTTTTGTCTTTGCCCGGCCTGGAAATGGATGAATCAGCCCTTTTCTATCCAGATTGAAGAATCTGTAGCATGTGTTTCCCTGTGTGTTTCATTACTTTGTTTCAGGCCTAATACCCATTTAAGGCTTAATGGTTGCAGAATTACACTGCGTGTAAAATACAATTTTTAACAGGGCGGTTTAAAAGCTGAAGTTTCACTTTCATCCTCTATAGAAAGCTCACAAAACATCCAGACCTAAAGATGCAAAATTCTCTTAATCCCTCATAAGCAAAGCCGGCTTCTGCTGATTTACAACAGAGAACCATTTTACTGCTATTTTAAATATACAGTGAGAAACTGCTGGTTATTTTGGCTGTCTTGCTAGATAGCTTCAGCATATCAGACATCATTATTTTTTTAAGACAGAAAGAGATGATAACATGATAAAAGGGAGAGTTGATTTCCAAGAGTTAACTGTACATGCTGACTCAGGGACAACATCATGCAGTTGCCCAGATCCTGATCTCTGTTTCATACGGAAAAGATACTAGGGTTGTGTGGCATCAAACCTTTTTATTTGAGGTGGTATGTTTAAAATACCAGCCTAATCTTAAATCTTCCAGCCAAAAGGGAAACTTTCTCACTAGTCTGTGTTTCCCTCCTTTTCTCCTGCCCTTCTTTTCCTTTTTTTCCTCTTTCTTTTATTTTTGGTACTGTGGCTAACGCCCTTGCGCATCCTAAGCAAGTGCTCTGTCACTGAGCTTCATCCCCAACCTTCCTTCCACCTTTTATTGGTTGAGACAGGGTCTTACCAAGCTGCCTAGGCTCACTTTGAATTCACTGTGTAGCCAAGTCCAGCCTTGAGTTTGCAGTTTCCTGATTCTGCTTCTAAAGTAGCTGGGATTACAGCTTGTACCTCCTCGCCCAGTTGGAAGCCTACCCCCTGACTACCATTTTCAGTAAGAAACTTTTCTATAACAAGACTGCTTCCTGTAAATATAACTTAGAAACTCCCAGAGAAATTGAGGCTGTGGAGGGGGGGAACAGCAAATATGTCGCAAATTATAGCTGAGAGTCTATGCTATTGGGTAAATGGTGAATGTATTCCCCCCTACACAGAGACACATGTCTCAATTACAGCCACAGGGATAATACCAAAAAGAATGCCTGACACTTAGTAGGTACTCAATAAACCCCTGAGGCATGAATCAATGGTTAGTCACAGGAAGTGTTGCTGAGTGGTGTGCACTGGATTATGTTCCCTTCCAGCTTCCAGCTACTTCCTTAATGTGTATGATTGTAAGTGTGCATGTGCAGGTGTGCACGCCTATGTGAGTGTGTAGCAGCCGAAGGAAGACACTGGGCATTCTGTTTTCTTACTCGTCTCTTCATTCTCTTGAGACAGCTTTTCTCACTAAACTAAGAACTTCCTGCTGGACTTACAGGTACACCCAACTCTGCCCGGCTCTTGACATGGGTGCTGAAGCTCCAAACTCAGGTCTACATGCTTGCAGAGCAAGCACTCTTGCCCACTGAGCCATCTCCCAAGCCCCTTTTGAGCTTCTTTTGAGGTAATAGATGAAGAGTGCAATGGCATAGTTGGTATAACCATATCAAAGCGCTCTATTCCTTATCTCTATACAGTACTTTGTAACTATGGTTTGAATAGGTGTTAAGATTCCTTGAGAGGGTTATTAAACATTCCATATCTATATCTTCATTCTTAAAATGTCTTTCATGTAAGTGTCAGATGAAAACGGTTTAAGAACCATCATTTAAAACATATAGAACATTTGCTTAGGAAATCATCCTGTAGCATGTTCAGATTCCCCTATCTTTGACCTTAGGCCAGTTATTTATAGTAGGTAAATTCCAAATCAAATGTCCATATGAAGAAATGCCCCATACACATATACTCTAGATAAGTGGATAGGTGGATGAATGGATGGATGGATGGATGGATGAATATATCACAACAATCTTGTTAGATGTAAGAGTTAATTTATCACCACCAATATTTCCCCTAAATACGGTTATCTTCACATATAACATTTTTGCTATTTCCATTGCTACATCTCTCTCCATGAAGTACTTAATTAGCTTTTTATCATTGCCATGACTTCTTTACTGGCCTTCCAGTCTCAATGTCCTTCTGTCTGTCCATGCCCACAGCCATCTATGTGATGTTCAGGTTCTTATCCAAGGTGACCCCATTGCAGCTCATCCACCCTCAACTTCATTTTTCCTTTATGGATGAAGCCCTGAGTGAGTGCATATTGTCAATATGCACATGGCCATGTCAAGAACACAGGTGCCTCAGATAGACCTATGAGAATGGCAAGGCCTTGCCCAGGTTAGGCTCAGGAAAATGTAAAGATTTTCTCCTGGTCCCACTATGGACAAACAAGTTTATGTGGAAAGTACTGACCACAACCTTCTCATCCTTGATGACCATAGCCTGAGACTGCTCCCCTATAGAAACCACTAGTTTCTGACTGCTGCTGGTACATCTCCATCCAATCACATGATCCACCCGATCCCAGCTTTACATTACTTGTGTCTGTCATTTCTTTATTCCCTATTGCCCAAGTCCAAGTTGTGCCCATGCAGGTCATAGCAGTCATGAGCTACCCAAACAAGTTTACCTCATTTCCTGAGTACATTTTGAAATTCTTCACCCCTAGGAATTTTCTTGGGTTGATTCCTCTGTCAGAGATGCCTGGGAAATACCCCATAGTTTCTGAGATGGGCCACTTGAAATATCACCCATTTCTTTACTTTTGTTTCAAACCACCTCCTTTGTGAGAACCTCTCCTCTTGTGCATCTGTGAATCTTTATGGCAGTCTTTGTTGCCCATTCACAATCACTGAGTACTCCATTTGCAAGCTTCTTGGCTGGGCTGCCCTCCATCCCCATACTCAGTTTGTGGCTGTTACCTTCCATCCCCACACAAACTGCAGGGCAGTGTTTTTTATTTTTCCCAGCTCCTCGCACACAGTAGGGAGTGCAGCTTGGTGAGTTGCACACTTGTCTTAAGATCAAATAATACACCCACACCATTGCACATTCATAGCAGAAATAGATCCAGAATTATTTCAAGAACTCTTAAGATCCAAATAAGAAGCCTAATTATGTTCATGAATTAGGAAACACCATGTTTACTAATGACTATGATGTGGTCCAGGTCCATTTCAAGAATCTTGTTGGGAATCTGAGTTAAATTTCTCCTTAGAAACTAGATTCTAGCAATGGATGTGTTGTTCCCTTCATACCCACAAACCCACAGAAGCCTATTTAACGTGTAATATATCTAAAGTCCAAACTAATAGCAGCCCCAGGGGTTCCTTGGCCTCTCCTCTCAGGCCATTGCTGGTCTTAACTCTATAGACCTTGCCCTGAGGCAAAGCACAAGACAGGGATGGACGAGATCAGGGGCCTTTCTTCAGCAGCTGTGGGTGATGGAGGGGGAGGAGGATAGAGAGAGAAAAGCATCTAATGTGAGTAATAAGGGGAAAAGCTTGAGTAATTCAGGGCCATGAGAAACTGCAGGGGATCCCCATCTGCAGTGGTTACCTGGTTGGTATAAAGAGAATGTACAAGACAATGAATGGTTCATTGGTGGATAAACCCATTCTCTAACATTCATTTATTTTAAAATGAGAAAAAAATAGTGGTGTGTGTGTGTGTGTGTGTGTGTGTGTGTGTGTGTGTGTGTGTGTGTGTGCCTGTGCTCATGCATGCACATGTGCATACCTGATGTATGTCTATGGACCATGAGAGAGTGTAGTATCTGAGGAGGCCAGAAGTCATCATAAAATCCCTTGGAACTGGAGTTTCAGGCAGTTGTGAGCCACCCAATATTGGTTCTGGGAACTGAACCTGGGTCCTCTGGAAGAGCAGCAGTGCTCTTAACCACTGAGCCAGACTCTGACATTCATCTTTAGAAGAGTATTGGGAAGGGTGCCTACCTGTACCTACTTTGGAGGTTTTGGTTTCTTCTTCCTTTAGTTTTAGTTGCAATGAAACCAAGCACATCAACAAAGAGTCCACTGACAGACTGAATTCAACACAAGCATTAGCTGTGTTATAGACAAAAGCCATAGACTTGAATGGTTGCAGGACCGGCCAGGCAGCCATGGAAATTCATTTTGCATGGCAGTAGAAAAGACCAGGGAGCTGTGGCAACCTGCAGAACATGTGTCTCTTATAAATGGAGCTATGTGGCTTCAGCTAAACCAGAGTCCAGCTTGGTAAGCAAGTACTCTCTGAATTAGATCCTCAGCCCTGGTTACTCTTTTGAGATAAGCTATCTAGATAGCCCAAGCATGAACATCATGTGTGGCTATCAATCTGCATCTTAAAATATTATCAGAGTTTTCTATGTTGACAGTTTTTGAAGGATCATCATGCAAGGCAAGTGCCTGTGTGTGTGTGTGTGTGTGTGTGTGTGTGTGTGTGTGTGTGTGTGTGTGTGTGTGCATATGGTGTGTATATGTGCACTCATAAACACATTAATGGATTCCAAAACCTGAAATTTTTCCTTTACCTAGCCTTATTTTATTTTCTGTGGCCTTGGGAAAAAGAATTAAGAATTATAAGTAGAATTCTTGTAGATAGAATTGTGTATTCTCACTTGATGGACATTAACATTTCAGAGATGTATGCTCACAAAAGTGTTGGACAACACTTGAAAAAAATCACACTTTAGAAAACAGCTTTTATATATATTTCAAAGGTAGATGTCCATTTTTGGTTTAAAAATTAACAATAATGCACCAATCTTAAGATCTCTAAAGCCCCAGATAAAAGGACTCCAGAAATGACTGAAATTCTTTTAGGCAGAGAAACACATCAGCATTTCTGAAGTCAGCTCTAGAACATGGCTGCCCCTATCTGTGCAAATACTGAATCTCAGGATTCATCTTCAGTGTTCTCACTTATGATGGCTGTCATGATACATGACTGCAATCCTACCAGCACATGGGAGGCAGGGGCAGAGAGATGGTGGATTTTAGACTAGCCTGGCATATGTGGTTTGAATGTGAAATACCCTGCACAGATTCAAGTGTGTGATGCTTGGTCCCCAGCTGGTGGCACTGTTTGGGGATACCATGAAACTTTGCATGACCTAGCTACAGAGTGGGTTCCTGCAGTCTCTGGCTCTGCTCTGTGTTTTCTGCTATTTAATTCACCAAGGTCTGTGCCATGACCTTGTGTCATCATAGATGGAGTTTCTACAGCCTCCATGCCTTTTCTTCAATGATAGACCAACAGTGCATAAAACCATAAGCCAGAACAAATCCTTCCCTCCTTACATTGCTTCTGTGAGAAATTCTGTTTAAAGCAGCAGGGAAAATAATTAACATGGGCCCTGTCTCAAAACAGAGCAAAACAAACAACAGGGGCTAGAGAAATGTCCCAGCCATTAAGAACACTTCCTATTCTTCCAGAGAACCCAAATTCAGTTTCCAACACCCATGCCAGGTGGTTCACACTTCCTGGGACTCTAACATACTCTTATGGCCTCTGTGGGCACCTGAATATATGGACATACATTCACACAAGCACATATGTACAGGTAAATAAAATCCAAGCAAATCCAAGAAACCAACTACAGCAACAACATAAAACCTCACCCTTTCTACAGTTAACAGCTAGGGTAGGCCCACCAGAGCCCAAGAGACTGAGAGATGTCCAGCTGGAGTCTATTCTCTTTTGGTAGCATCCCTTAAGGATGGAAGCTCTTCATTTGGTGGCCATCAATGATATGATGGGAAATTCCCAATACTGTGACAAAGAAACATAACTGTGTCATGTATCAGAGCTGTGTACTACTCAAATTATAAAGAATAAGCAGAAATTAAAAGTGTGACATTTCACCTTGAAGAATTGAGTGTCAGTTCTAGGGCTACCATTGCAAGCCTGGGCAGATCACTTCAACTCTTTGTGCTTCAGTTTTCCCATCACCAAAACTCACCTACCCATGGGCCATTGTGGGAATAGGATGGAATCACACTGACACATAGCAGAAACCATTATGTACGCTCAGTAGATGATAGCTGTTGGGACTGCTCATATTTCATTGGCTTCTTTGGCATCTTCAGAAGGTGTGGGCCTTCATTAGGTCCTTCTTCCACTCACCATTTTTATGACTTGAGATTACATTTACCGGGTGCAGTAGAGAATGTAGCCCTGTGTCATAGTCAAAAGACTAGAGAAGAGATGCTTCTCAAAATGAGAAGTACAGTGTCATAGTCAAGTTTGATGACTCAGCCAGGCCATATCTCCTTGGATAAATCATTAGTATATTCAGGAGACAGGAGCTTTCATATGGCATGTCCTTCTGTGCCACCTGCAATATATAGCTTAGAGCTATAAACAAAAGGTTACATAGCTATAGAACAATTAGTTACATAGCAAATAACCCAGTCAGGGAATGAGTTAACAAGTTCATTTCCCCCATGATTCCCCTTGACCTTAATCTGTTATACAAAGACATATTAAAATTAATAGGGAAAAACCAACTAGTTATTTTTTGGCTTCTAAAGCTGATGTATTTGACTTTAATCCCATATGACAGTGTAGGATAACTCTGGTTGGGATGCAACTGGAGGTCATCCCCCACATATCTACCTGGATGACACAGGAGGCCATGTCTGTCTCTCTTCTGAACAGAGGCTGAGCTTTCAGAGACCACATTACCATCTGGACCAAAGGTCTGACATTTGGGTCACCCCAGGAAAGCATCAGGACCCCAGCTGCCCTGATTTCAAGCCTAGAAATTCCCAGGTTCAGCTTGTTGAAAATCAGATTTCCAAAGCCCTGCTCAGCCTGTGTTTCTTTCATTCCCAAGAGAGAGCATTCCTGGCCATGCTTTCTCTATATTGCACCATGGTGCATCCAGCTGATGGAGTTCCAAATCACCCTTACTTTCTGGCCAGATTTCACTAAGGATGGAAGAGAATGGTGGACCACAGAGGAGGAATCAGTCATAGCTGCATTTTGTGTTGGTTTAAGCAATTGACACCCAAATTTCTCTTTTCATTATCTATTGGCTTCTGGTTGTTTCTCCCAGCTGTGTTCACCCTCTCATTAATTCCAAGTCCAAGATCATTTTCTCTGTATGTCTATTTTTATGATAGCTACAATAATAGACTCCTCTTTCTCTGAATCCACTTGGATATCTCTTTATGCAAAAATGCCTGTGGGGGCATAGAATGAACAAAAATACACTTATGTCTTTACCCAAGGAGAAAATGCATCTCCATGGGCTTGTGACACCAAAGCTATTCCCTGTTCCCTACTCATTCTATCTCTGCTCATCACCACCTCCCACAAGAGCTGCTGAGCCTAACACAAGCAAAGGTGGGTATATATCCCTCAACTGCTGTTTGCTTTTCTCCAAGCCTGTGGGAATCAGAGGTTGGGGTAAGAATTGATAAAAGTGAGCATTTTGCCATAAAAAGAATCTAAGAGGGCAATGGAAGGCCATCCTTGTGATTCCCCAGGCTGTCTGTCTTTGAAAAGGAAGATCTGGCCAAACCTACAGCACTTGCTGCCTCTGGAGTCTACTCTTTATTTCACTCTGAGCAGCACGTATTTGTGTATGAATTAAAGATTAAAGGCAACTTAACCTGCATTTTGCTATATCTCTATATACAGGAGAGGAAAGGAAGGAGGGCACACATGTCTTTGGTGTGAGCTCAGGGTTTGGACTCCAGACTGACAGGAAGGAGACTAAAGATGGGAGGGCCAAGGGTCTCTTCCAAACCCTTCTGGGGCTTTGAGTGATCATTGATCTGGACCATTTGTCCATTTCTTTATGAATAGGTGTGAGTAGAGCCATACTCACTGGATTCCTGTTGTGGTCCTCTTCTGACCTCTTTGTACCTCAGAGCACTAATGACATTATATACCACTAGCCATTTAACAATAAACACAAGAAGGAATCACTATCTAGTGGGAAACTAGCACTTAGGGTTCTATACCACTTTCAAAGGAAATCCATGTGGAATAATAAACAACTGAAGTTTCTAATCTGGAAGTGTAGTGGCCACCTTTACAGAATCAGAATAATCTTGCTAACCTTGTGAAATTTGAGACCAGAGCATCCCTTCTGATAGAAAGCTAGCATGTGTATTATAGAACATTTAGTAGCATCCCTGAGCTCTCTCAACACACTGGATGCCTCTAGCACCTCCTAAGTTGCGGCAACTCAGATTATCTCTAAATATTGCTAAATGTGCCCTGCAAGACAAAATCACCCACTATGGAAGGCTGCTACTACTGAATCAACCACCCTTGGAGGAGACATCCCCGAACCTGATCCAATTAATTGTTACTCAAAGAAACAGACACAGATGTGGAGGCTAATTTTATGCCATATTCAGAAATTGGAATGTTGCCAGAGAATATAAACCAGTTGCAACAAAAGCTCAAAAAGATAAGCCTGCAAAAAAAGAAAATGCATTCCCGAGCCATTCTCTGCTATCTTGCAGGCATTCTTCATGCCACTAATATCCTGTTTGTGTGAATCATGGATCATTGACCTGATAAAGACCACCCTACAGCCTGAGAGTTGTTGCAACATCTGCCAGGCACTTGGGATTTTTCCAGGTACAAGCAAGATGTGAGCAGGGAGAGAAATACTTTATATATGTGTATGGGCTGGGTGTGACCATTTGGCTCTGAAACTGTGCTTAAATATCTATGTAACAAATGTTAAACAGAAGGTACTGCATTCCATACAAATGTTTGAGCTTGGAAAGGCTTACATTAAGCTATCAGAACCTGTCAGAAGGATGTACATGCCTTAAGGATGAGCTTTCTTCAAGATCAGAGAATAATAAGGCAAGCAGGCCTTAAAGGTGGACACTATTATATCTGTGGTAATCTAAAATTGGCTTCAAATTGCAGCTCTCTGGTTGCTCGTCTGGTCACGTGACCTCACCCACCCACCCACTGAAGAAGATCTTAGTGCATGGATGTAGTGATACCTCAGTAGTGTACCAAAATATTTGAGAGCCAGAATATCCAGATGTTCCATGTCCAAAACTGGAATCACAAAGCACTTGTCAGTGATGAAGCAAATTATTCCTGGAAATGAAGGAAGGAATCCAAGGTGTTCTTTGCTAGTGACACACAGCACAGCATAGAATGGGGTATTTTTCTACCAGAGAATGTGTGTCCCCATGTGTCCGAGCCACTGGCACGGACCCCTGTGGCATCTACATGGGATGCCTCTTGGAAACCTCATCCCTAAGAAGACTTACGTGCATAGCATTCACTCCCCTACCTTCCTTGATCACATTTTGCTGCGGGCGCTCCAGAGGTCCCAGACAGTTCCTCTCCTCTCAAGAAGAGTCAAAATGAGCATAAGTCTTGCTGAGGCTCTGACAGCCTCCAGTCATCTGTTTACCAAAATAAACTTTAAGCATACATTGAAAACTAATTCCTAGTGAAATATGCATCCCCATGGCATTCAAGCTTGGTATTTAATGTCTTTTTTATGGTTAATAATGCATCAAAAGTATCTCTAGACTGAAGCTGTCATTACATCACACACATGATGAGCAGGACCCATTTCAGTGGCTAAAAAACTTGGAGTCAGGTTTTATTTCATAGAAAAAAATACTAATGTATAATTACAGTGCCCTGCTTCCCTCCGTCTGTATTTCTTTTTATAAAACCATGCCTTGATGAGATCAATCCACTAAAAATACCTGGAGAGAGTCTTAGCTTTGTACAGATAAAGTGACATGCTGTATAAACAAGTCCAAAATCCCCTCATTAGAACACAGTTCCGTTTGGAGAGGACCCTGGTCTATTCCTTTATTCTTGTTGCTTTATTTAAGAGAAGGAAAATACATGTAGGATTTTATTAGTATAAAGTATCATCATTCAGTCTCTCCTTCAGGTAGCTACGGGTGGGGAAAACAGTATTTGAGTCAAAATGTTGGCATCCATTTCAATTCAGAAACCCTGAAGTTTAAAAAAGAAAATTCAAGGAATGCTCCATTTGTGGCAAAAATGAGCATCACTCTGAAAGTGTTACCTTCTCCCCTGCCTGGCTTTGGTCACTGATGCTACGAGCAGTGTGGATGGTGGTAATGATGAGGGTTAAAAAGGTTCCCTCCGGAGTTATCTGGAGAATCCTATCAGACTTGAAGAGCGGCAGCCCTAGGGCCCATTGCAGACATCCATAACAGCCACGTACATGCACAGAAGTGATCTCACTGCCTGAACTGGTCCACGTGTCTGAGGATGCTGCAATTCTGTGCGAACAGCAAGTGCCTGGGTTGATTTGTTGCTCTAGGGACCAAATGAGCTAATTAGATAATGTATATGTAAAGTGCTCAGAATGGTCTTTGCACCTGGGAAACTCGTAGGGAATGGAGACAGGAGGAGGAGAAGAGATACAAGAGGCTACATGCAGGTCTGGGGACTGGCATGGATACCTGGGACTTAGAGACTAGGTCCCTGTCCTGTTAAATGGGGATGATGATGATGATGATGCCTGTGAAGTTGGTTAAGATGATGGACCTTCAGCTGCTAGTGTCTATTAATGATTACAATCATTGCAAGAAGCGCCACCTGTCTTCATATGTAGGCAAAGCAGGAAATGTGATTAAACCTGGGTCTTGTGAGCCCCTGCTCTGTCAAGGATTTGCTAATGCTGGAGGATTTCCACCACAGCCTGAGAATTTGAACCAAAGTGCATGGCAGAAGATGCTCACAGGTGTCTTCTGAGGCTGAGACACACATGTGTACCATAGAAAGTGGAGAAGAAGGGAAGGATGGTCACTTCTGTCAGCAGGGGAATGGTGATGGACTGTTAGTTCCAGGAAGCCATTTCAAGCTTCCCGTGAAAGGTAGAGACAGCTCTCTTTTGCACTTGGAGGGAAATCTTCTAGCCACTGGCTGAAGACTGGCCTTATCCAGCTTCCAGTGGAAGAGCAGTGAGGATGGGCATTTAAGGGTTTCCCTAAAAGGGCTGTAGCTGGCTTCATGTTTACTCCTGACACACACAGGCCATAGGAGGAGTTCCTGTTGAGGCATGAAGCTTACCCTTCCTCTAATGCTCTTCTAAGATCTGAATTTATGAGCTTAGCTAAGAGACTTCTATTTTTAAAACTCTGCCCAAACGTTGAGGAGATAGCTCAGTCAGCAAGAGCATGGAGACCTGTGTGCAGATCCCTAAGCACACATACAAAAGTGAGGTAGGGCAGAGAGATCCATGTAACCAGGAGCCAGAGACAGAGGGTGCCTAGGCTTGGTGGCCAGTCTAGCCAATTCTGTGAGCTCTGGGTTCTGTGACAGACCATGTGCCCTGTCTCAAAAAAACAGAGGGAGCCCTACAGACACAATTGCTGTTTGTAATTAGTGCTATACCCAGCTGTCATCAGAAAAACTTCTTACCATAGCCACAGTACTTAATGCAGAGACCTATACCTGGCCAAAGTGGGAGAATCTGTGATGGAATGCTCAGCCCCAATTGCAATAGCTGTAACACCCTCTCCAAGGCTTGGGGACATTGAGGAAGAGGGAGTGTAAAGGATGTAAGAGTCAAGGATAGGAAGATTTGCAGCAAAAAGATACTTCTTCGATGACACAACCACAACACTCATGACTACTGAGTACAACATGAACAAGTAGCCCGTCACCATTTTATCACAGGTGGATAGGGGCGCACATAAGGCCCCACCCCTCCCTGAGTGACTATTGACAACATCAGTTGTTGAGGGAGGGTCATTATTTTCTACAATGGCATTCCAGAAGTTCATGTTGCTCCAATGAATAACCTCCATCTATACCCAAACAAGAGGCCCTCAATAAACTCAGGGTCTCCACAAAAAGAGAACATGAACACAGGAAAGGGACTTAGTGAGAGGAGTCCCAGTAGACGAGCGAGGGGTGGGGCAGGAATGAGATGCAGATGACTAAAATTCATTATATAAATGTATAAAACTGTCAAACAATAAAAATAATGAAGTGAAAACACATACAAATAAAAAATAATAATGAAGTAGAAAGTGATTAAAGAAGACACCCATTGTCAACCTCAGTACCCCCCCACACACACACACACATGAGAGAGAGAGAGAGAGAGAGAGAGAGAGAGAGAGAGAGAGAGAGAGAGAGAGAGCTTTGTACAAGATTTCTCTTTCTTCCATCTTTGCCTGGAAAATACCATTCTAAAATCCAAAGCCAACAGTCATCCCAGTGTTGCCAGCACCAAGACAGTTTTGGCAATCTGCTCATTAGGCTGATTCACGGTTCATTCCGTCTGCTCTTTGGCCTTGAAGCCCCCACCCACCCTGTTTCCTGGGAGCTGACAGGCCTCACAGTCTGGAGACAAACGTTGCTGGCTCTCCCTTTCAGGGAGCTTTAAGAAGTTCCCGTTTTGGATGTGTTGGCCCTGCTTCCTTTGACTTTTTTGGGCACCTCCTGCCCTCCCAGTTAAGATCCTTTCTCGGATCCACTATTGTTTGACTCCACGGTGCTTTTTAAGTGTCAGGGCGAATTTGTGTTTCCAGGAAAAAAGCACCTTTTTCTTTGGGGGCCTGTTTTTTAAAATTGCATGGGATTTTAATTCCCGTGGAAAACTTAACTGTATCCCCAAGAAAAGGAACAAACAGGCACAGAAAACCAGTGAGCGGATGCCCTCGTGCCTTCACACACCCTGGCAGATACACAATTGCATACAGCCAAGCTGACTAATGTTGATGTATCCAGGTTGGAAATGACAGGATATTGTGGAGGGCCAGTCACTTAATGAACCCCTGCGGGACCATCTTGGTTACTAACAATTTCTCTCCAACTCATCAGGCCCAGGAATCTCAGCCCTCAGTGTTTCACTCCATCACGTTCCCCACTGCCCCTTCTCCCTGCTCTGCACAAACAAACCAATTACGGCAACGGATATAAATTGGACCCTTTTCTGAAAATGCTCCCTCAACCTTTTTTCTGCCCTTCCTTACTAGTCAGCCTGCCCACCAGGCACACTGTGCCTGCACATGTATGCACACGCGCGCGCGCGCGCGCGCGCGCACACACACACACGCACGCACGCACGCACGCACGCACGCACGCACGCACACACGCAAATGTATGCATGTGAACACTGTAGTGTGTACTGTTTGCAGCCTTCACTGATTCTTCTGCCCTTTGGCTCCACATGGTTTTAGTCATCTACATATTCCTTTAACATATTTTTTCACGAAATACAAGTTTAAAAAATCTTTTTAGTGCCTTTTACTCTATAACCAGCCCTAAACTCTTCTATCCCTCTCTATCCTTCTGCCATGCCTTAGGGAGCCCTTCAGATTAATTCTCAGGCACTGCCTGAGTAATTCATATTGGCATTAATTGTCCTCAGTCTTAGTTTTCAATTGATTACTTAGCTTAGAGATTCTGTAGAAATACTTACCCATGCTTATACAAAGCTATTAAAACATTGGCTTCACAAACTCTTATAAGGTTAAAGCATAAGAAATTGCCAAGCTGTCATGTGATCCACCATCAGAAGACAAGAAAACTCATTTTACAACTATGCTATTCAAAATGTGGTCACAAACCACTCCTGACCAAGGAACTATTTGTTGGATATCTTCGACAACTTATGAAGTTTCAAGTGAGCATTTAAAAACACAAGCATGTGGGAGATGAGGATATAAACCTGCGTTAGCATGCTTTCCCGTGTGTTCAAATGTCCTAGATTTAAGGCTCAGGCCCTGAAAAAAAGAAGTTTCCACTAAGACAATCTTCAAATGATGGTTTTCTTTTCTTCGTGTGTATGTGTTTCTGTGTGTATCTGTGTGTCTGTCTGTTTGTGTGTCTATGTGTCTCCTAAAGTTCAACACCCAGCCTCTTCCTCTGTCTTCTTTGAATCAAAGTATCTCACTGAACCTGGAGTTCACCAATTGAACAAGACTGACTAGCCAGAAGTTCCTGGGATCCTCTAGTCTCTGTCTCCCCAGTGTTAGGGTTATGGGTTCTCACTACCATATACAGCATTTTATATGAATGCCAGGGATATGAACTTAGATCTTTGGGCTTGTTTGGCAATCTCTACACCCAGTATGCCTTCTCTGCAGCATCAGGATTGTTTTCTAATACTTCATCTTGTAGGTAGCTTACAAGAGGGAGGACTGAATGTTGTCAACAATAGAAGTTGTCCACAGATAACTTCAAAACTGAGATGTTCCATCCCCCTGACGGTGCAGGTGAGACAAGAGCTAAGAGACAGGACTTTCTTCACATAATTAGGTTGCTTTGGTTCAGGAAAGTCTCGCCATTTAAGTAGAAGATGTGGCCATACAAACACTGAAAAGGTGAGCACTAATGTGTGTCACAGTGACCTGGGTAACCCAGTGCTGAGTCAAGGCAGATACTCTGTAAGATTTCTATTTAGAAATAACCCAGGGCAACAAATCTCTCCTGCAAAGCAACTTTGGATTCTTGTGCATTTGGCTCCATGCGCATATTCTAGAAGGTACTGGTATGCTGGCATCCTACTAACTGACCCATGGAAAGCATGGCCCATTTTCTGCAGAAGAATGCTGTTAGTCTTTTGGCATCTGTGGATATCTGCAGAAACAGACCCTGATAGAACAGGGTTCTCTGTGTCAGCCTCCACACTGCAGCGTGCACATTTCAAAGGCAGATTTTTGTTCCCTTCAGCATGAAGAATGATTACCCAATTATCTAAGCAGAGTGATGGGTGTCTATGACAAATGGTAGGCTGGAGACATTTTAAAAATAATAACTGGAATCTTTAGTGTACTGTTTGATTTGCAAAGCACATCCAGGTCTATTTGTTTCCAGGATCCACAGAGCTGGCCAGTAACAAGGACAGAGAAAGGCTGAGTGCTTTTATTATAGGCAGAAAATCATTACATTCAGTTTATCCACACTGCTGTCCATCTGTCTTTCCAAAAGCTGTCCAAGGCCCAGAGAATGGAAAGGACCTCCTTCCATGGCCATCTCAGTGTTGTATAGCACAAATAAGAGTAGCAAAGTTTCATGGACAAATTCCACAGTCCTTGGAGCTTTGAGGACATTTAGGGGGAAAACACCTTAGGGCTTTAAGGGTTGTATTGTGACTGAAGGGAAAAGGGAACATGGGCATTAAAAATGACAAAGCACTTTCATTTGTGAGAACCATCCAAGGAAGGAGGAAAGGACTGATTTCTCCCAGAGAGAAGCAATTTTACAAGCCCTGCCTGGGTGCCTAAGGATGCGAGGGACAACAGGACAGCTAGGGATGGCCTCTGACCTTCTCAGGGAGGGATGGGCGGTAGGTGTTTTCTCATTATGGGATTGGTATGCAAAATTAAGAGGAGGAGGGGAAAAAAGTCTCAGGTCCTGCCCTTCTTCCTTCTCTGAGGACCATGCTGAACCCCAAATAGACAGACACTGAGAGGGCACTGACCTTGAACTACCCCCAAGGGGATGGGACTCATTTCAGGAACAGTAGCTGAGACCTGCAGCCTGGCTTGCTTATTGTAAAAGATGATACTCAAGGGGTGGGGGCACACAAAGTAATAAATGCCTTCTGAAGCAATTAAAATGACAGCAAAGGTGGTGTTATCCCTCCTCCCTTTGAGAGCAATAACAAAAATGGTCATGAACAGTCAACCCGGAAGCACTTTGCCCCCCTCACCCAGAACTCACTCAGGCAGCTGCGTGATTTTCTTATTAGAGAACATTCTGCTGCAAACTCCTTGTAGGTCTTCAGATCAGATATTCAGAAGCAGCTAAGAGGGTCCCATTCCATCTTGCATTTGCTAAAATGCATTTGGAATCACATTATTATAGATTATGCAAGACTAGAACAGGATGAAGATGGAAATGTAGCTTGGGATGCTTCTATAGGAAGGAAGTCAGGCTGACCCCTTGGAGAACTACCTTCAGCCTCTTTGTTTTTCCCACTGATCTACTTGCCTGAGGGAAATGTTCAGTTATCCTGTCTTTTAATTCCTGTCTTGTGGGAGATGTGAAAACATGGAGAAAGGAGAGATGACCCCTACACGCTATCCTCATGTGCTGACTCAGACACACACATACACACCAATTCGAGGGCGGAGGTCTTAGCATTTAACTTAGACTTAGCAGCTTGATTATAAGAATCAGAAGGAAGGGGGCAGGGAGAGGGCTTGGTGAGTCAAGTGCTTGCCACATAAGCATAAGGGCTTGAATTTGGGTTGCCAGTACCCAGGCAAATCTAAAGCCAGATCCTTGACACTCACAGCACAGCCAGTCCAACTAATCAGTGAGCTGCAGGTTCAGTGAAGACAACCTGTCTCAAAAAATAAAGCAGAGAGATAGAAAAAGACATCCACTATTGATCTCTGACCTCCAAACACACACACACACACACACACACACACACACACATACACACATACACACTTTGATGACTATTCTTTGTTGTCAACTTGACTATATCTGGAATTAACTAAAATGGAGGGCACACCTGTGAGGATTAACCTAGTTCTAATCTGGATCTTTGAGAAGACATACACCTTTAATTGAGACCTTAAGGCAAGAAGACATACTGTTAAAATGAACCATACCTTCTGCTGGAAGCCCATATAAGGACATAGAAGAAGGAAGCCTTTCCTGATTGCCCTTACTCTAACTGGCAAGTCTATTCCTTCCCTGGCATTGCAGCCAACTTCTTTGGAATTCCAGAATATGCTGAAGACCAGCTGAGACATCCAGAGTCATGGACTAAACAACTATTGGATTCTTGGACTTCCCCTTCTCAGCCAGCCAGTGTTGGATTAGCTGGACTGCAGCCTGTAAACCATTCTAATTAATCCCTTCTCTCTCTCTCTCTCTCTCTCTCTCTCTCTCTCTCTCTCTCTCTCTCTCTCTCCATATATATATATGTATATATAGATATATATATATTCATTCTATAAATTCTGTTACTCTAGAGAACCCTGACTAACACACACACACACACACACACACACACACACACACACACACACACACACACACACGACAGCTAATCTTGGTTGCCAACTTGACACAACTGGGAAGAGGGAACATCAATTGAAGAATTGCCTTCATCAGATAGGTGTTCATTGATATTGGAAATCCCAGGATACTGAGGATGGTACATCCCTAGGCAAGTGGACCTGGGCTGTATTAAAAATAATTTCCCAGCACCCAATGGCAACTAAAACTGTCTGCAACTCTAGTTCCAGGAGGTCTGCACCCTCACGCATGCACATGCAGGCAAAACACCAGTGCACACGAAATAATAAATCATTTTTTAGAATGTAGTCGATCAGGCCAGAGGGAGCAAGCCAGTAAGCAGCATTCCTCCATGGTCTCTGCTTTGGTTTCTGCTCCAGGCTCTTTCCCTGATTCCCTTGATGACAGACTGTAACTGTAAGTTGCTTTTTGTAGTGGCATTTACCACAGTATCAGAAAGAAAACCTGGACAGCACACATACACCATGCCACACAGAGAAATTAAAGAAAGAAGGACAAGAAATTATATGTGCTCTGATTAGCTATGTGGCACTAAGAACATGATTTTAGCTTCTTGGGGCTTCAATTTCCTCACATGAAAACATGAGGCTCTGAACTGACTTTTATGACAAAGCTTTTCCTGACTCAGCGACTGCATTTTTTGGAAGAAAATCGTTGCTCAGAAAAGCTGCTGTAGCTTTTGCAAGTGAAAGCCTGGGTGTGCATGTGTAACCTCGACTGTGCAGGAACGATGATAAAATGACTCAGTGCCATTCCTCCCAAGCCCAGCTTTCTGGATGCACCTTCTGCTGTCTTTCCCATCCCCACCACTTCCCTGTACTTTTGATGGCCCTGCATCTTCAGGTAGCCATCTCTCCTGAAAGTCATCAGGAGGGCGATGAAGCCAGCACAGAAGCAAGCCAGCACTTGGTTCCTGGCAGAGGCTGAGGAAGTAACCACAGCCTACTGGAGTGTGCAAGGAGGTTGGCTACGTGCTCCAGTGCCCTGTAGCGTGTCAATACGCCTGAATAAATTAATGAACCCATTTGTCCCTTCTTAAGAGTCTTTGTAATCAATGAAATGGATATGGTTAGAGACACTGCCAACACTGGGAGGAAGGGAAATAAAGAATTATAAGGATTAGGTGCTGGATGGGGTGGGGGAGGCTCATTGGGTAAAGTACTTCCTTAAAAATTGTAAGGATCCATTAGAAGTCCCAGAATCTGTATAAAGGCAGACTCAGTAGCACAGAAGTATAATCCCAGCACTCCTATGGAGAGATAGGACACAGGGATGGGAGAGTCCCCTGATACTGATGCTCCACCTAGTCTAATATACAGAGCAGATGATAGATACTGGTCAAACAAGATAAAAAATATAAAGTGAAATCTCTCTCTCTTTCTTTCTCTCTTTCTCTCTCTCTCTCTCTCTCTCTCTCTCTCTCTCTCTCTCTCTCTCTCCTCACACACACACACACACACACACACACACACAAGGTGTGAGGTCAGGTGTGGAAATCCATCTTTATGCGTTCACCCATACCCTGGAGAAGAGTAATCTCTTAATCTCTTCCTTCTATTGTGACTGTTGTAAAGGGAAAGAATAGTCCACCTCTCTACAAGTCAATTCTTTAAAAACTTACTTCTCAGGCTCCCAACTTTGGCCTTAATGCGTTGCTAGGGCTACTTACAAACCATGGCCATGTGACCTCCCCTGGTGATAGTGAAGGTGCTGTACTGGATCATAGCTGGCATGTGGGACAACCCTGTTGGTAGAAAGGAACCTTATACACTACACGTAACAAGTGACATGCCATGTGGGTTGGGTCCCAGAGCAAACCCCTAAAGTGGGAATGAATACTTGGTGTGCTGATATCAGGTCCTCAAACTGCTGAGAGATCTGATTTTAACAACTGGCTGGTTTCTGTGACTGCAACAGCCCCCAGCATGATCTGTCCCATACAACCCCTGAGGATGGGGCAGCACCAACATATCACAGAATGTAATGCCACTAAATCGCCAAGTGTCCCCCCTTGCCTCCAAAAATGATAGAGGGTTCTAGATCTCCCCCCCCCCAGGTTACAAGGAAAAGTCAATAATGTCTGCTAGCTGTGCTTTCTCCCTGGATCCCCTTGAAAATCTCTTGCCCCATTTCTTTTTCTTAAAACATATCTAAACGTGTGCACTTAAATCCTACTGTTTGGTGCTGGGTAAATCCCAGCACTCAGGAAGCAAAGATAGGTGTGTCTCTATGAGTTTGATGACAATCTGCTCTGCATAGTGATTTCCAGGATAGCCAGAGCTATACAGTGAGACCCTGGCTCAATAAAATAAATTCCACTGACTTTCTGAAGATCTCCAGGTGATCACCCTGCCCTGAACCCCAGGCTCTCCACTTCAGCCTCCTGCAGGCATCTTAAACTTAGCAATTACACATCAGTCCTTTGCCATCCACCCAGTCCCATTTCAGATTTTCTGTCCATGTCTTTATCTCAGTAAATGTGACTGATATCTGTTTACTCAAGATAGTAACTCTCCTTACCCCTCCATCCCTGGACCTCCTGAGTTTATCTTCAAGCACATCTTGAATCCAGCCCTTTCTCCCATCCCCTGTGACTGATAATCATGGCCAAGTTATAACAGCACTCACTGAGCCATGAAGTTACAGCTGCATGTTCTCAGTTCTGTTCGTCATACCCAGGACCTGTTTCTACACAGCACATAAGTGTCTTCTGTGTGCCTAACCACCCCCACCCCCCCAACACCATGCACATGTGCATACCTTCAGTTCCTCTAATGGACTCTGATCGGCTGATTTTTTGGCTCTTCCAAACCCCAGCCAATGACATGTCACTAAGGTCCCTAATCTTTCCTCTTAAGCCTCCAACACACCATTAACTTTAGTCTTTGTGGTATTCTGCCCACCAGAGCCCCAGCATCTGCTCAGCTAACTGTTCTTACCACCAAGGGCTCATCATAATAAATATTATGTCCTCTGAAAGATCTCCCCTGATCATGCTCAATATTTATTGTATGTATAGGGATTATAACACACGCAACAAGCAAACAAACAACAAAAAAAACCCCACAAACAACAACAGCATAACTGTGAATACAGAGACTTCTGTGAGTTGGGTATCTATGTAAGTAACAATGGCTATAACCAGAAAGGCGACAGTAGAGGAGCTAAAAGAACAAAGGAGACATCTGCTTGCTCATACAAGAACTGGTCAGAGTCCTCCTGTCATGTTGGTTCACCACCATGCAAGGCCTTATTGACACCTATAGGATGGATGTGAAGGTGGAACTAGGTCAATGTATTAGCCAACTTTCTGTCACTATGACAAAACACCCAGAGCAAGCAGCTTACTAGACTTGGAAGTTTCCATTCAGGATCACTTGGTCCTGTTATTTGGGGCCTATGGCGAGGTAGAGCATCTTGGAAGGAGACACACAGCGAAGCCCAGATGCTCGTCTCATGGCAACAGGAAGCCTAAGAGAGAAAGGAGGGGCCAGGGTCCTAATGACTCCTCCAAGCACATCTCTCAAAGATATTTCCTCCAACTGGACTCTGTATCCCTCTTTTTTTTGAAAGATTTGTGTCATTTTTTAAAAGTTGTACGAATATATGTGCATAGGGATGTATGTACACAAATGCAGGGACCTGGAGCTAGAGTTACAGGCTATTATGAGCTGCCTGCTGTGGTGCTGGCAACCAAACTTGGGTTCTCTCCAAAAGAAGTTCATGCTCTTAACAGCTGAGACATCTATCCCTCCCATAGCCCCTGCCTGTTAAAGCCCCTGCCATCTCCTGCTAATGCCACCACTGGAACTGTGTCTTTAACACAGCCTTCAGGAGATGTTTCAGATCTGAATCCCAACAGTGCAGCATGTCCTCCACTCACCTGCAGCAGGAGAGAATTCTTTTTGACATGGCTGTGACAAAGAAGGTGGACAATGTACCATAGCACTTGCTATGTACTGCACAGATGAAGGATAATAAAAGAATTTTCTAGTTTAACAGCAAATATGTCAGTTTCCTTTTGAAAGGCATCAAAGCTGTGGAGGGAGGTTCAGAAGGTGAAGCAGACCCTCCCCTTCCTTTTGATCCTCCTGGGAACGATAGTGCCACAGAAAACATACATAAATGAACTAATCATCAGTAATCACGGGCTTGACCCCGTTTCATCCCTCCTCCCTATAAGCCCAGACCAGCCATACAAATGGAAGAGGAATGAAGCAAGATGCGCAGAGCGGCTGATAGACAGAATCCTGTGTCTTTTCAGCTGTCTGTCTCCAACTTCCCTTTGGGTCCCTCAGCCACTGTGCCACCCTTGACAGTGTGACAGCATTTCTCTTTGGCCCTGTCCTATTTATTTCAGGTGAGTAGGAAATAGCAAAGGACAGGGGGCAGAACATTTCTTAGTAAGCATTGTTTTCTTCTAAACCTTGTGAAAATCCAAATTCTTCCTAAGAAATACATGTGATTGTATTTAACAAAGTCCCGTGGGGCCCCTGGTGTGTGGGGGAGTAAGCCCCTGTTTTCTCTTTCTGAACTCAGGACAGGTAACTAGGGTTTGTGAGTGGGACTTTCAGAGTGTCTTGGGAAGCTTTGCACATCAAAGCCCCTTTCTGAGTACCTGTGGGAAAGTCTAACTCCCCAGATCTTTTTGAAGTATTCATCACATAATCACTCAACAAAGAAAAGCAATTGGCGTCCTTCATGTAGCGCTATAAGGGCTTTTAAATGTTCAGAAAAAGGAGCCATTCATAAAACTGTTGAATGCCTACTATGTGCTGGGCATTGTCATAGGTACTAGGGATAAGCCATGAACAATTCACTGAGGATTTCATGAGGAAATCAGTATAGTGTGGTATAGGGGCTCTCAACCTTGACTCTATTGGGCATTAGGAGTCAGTTAACTTTCTCTGTGGATTTTCCTATGCATTGTGGAGTATTTATCAAGAACATCTTCTACCAGATACCAGTAGCTCCTCTATCCTCAGATGTGGCAACTATGAAAATACCTCCATACATCGCCAAATGTCTTCTGTAGGGTAAAATCACCCCTTACCAAGGGTCACTGAACTACTGAGTTTGGTTATAATATTTGGGGTCAGATTTAGATGTAAATCCTGTCCTAGTCAACCATTGGCTTTAAAAACTAAGGCAAATTTGTTTACCTTCCTGGACTTTGCCTTACTAGTCTGTTGAGTAGGCAAATATAAACATGACCAAAGATAAATGAATGTAAATGCTTGGAATCATCATTATTAGCTCATAGAAGTATGGAAATACTACCTAGAAGGTGCAAAACTTGGCTTGCTCTGAGACTACGAAAATACCTCAATTCATCTAAAATCTAGAAAGGTATTTATCACATCAGTTTTTATTATTTCATGTGTTGTCTGTACCATGATAAGCATGTCTGTGTCCTTCTGTCTCTTTTTACATAAAGTATTATTTTGAAATACCAAATGGGACATCAGTGAGAATATTAAATGAGGCTCAATCTTAATTGAGTATGTTATAGCACATTCCTTCATTATCTTTTTGACCCATTAGATATGTGGTGGTTCCCAAAAAAAAGTGTCCTCATGCATATCTCACTGTATCTTGGGAAGACTGAGTTCCAACATTATTTACTCAATATAATTAGAGCTGGAATATAGCTGAGTCTGAGAAGAAAGAGTCACATGATCGAGAACATATACATGTAGAGGCTAGATTTGATCTCTGAAAGTTGTAATTACCACCAAACTCTTCGAGCAGCTACTTATCAATGCCTCACACTCAAGACCATAACTTTGGACTCAAAGGAACTGACATATGGTCATCTGGCTAGGTTGGAAGCACTAGTGTAAAATTTGTAAGAAGAGAGGAGGACCAGAGATGGTGATATCAGGATAGTGACGTATGGCCAGTGATGACAGATGTAATTAGCACAGGAATATTTTCACAAGTGACATGTTGAGTTGATAAAGGGAACAGTACACTTATAGTAGAGAGAGGGAAGAAAAAGCTATGCAATAAAGGCCATTTTTAAAATACATGTGGTAGAGGACCATGGAAAGACATGAGCAGATTGATAGGACTTTTATTTTCAAGAAAAACATGCAAAGTAACTTCAGAAGTAGTTTTGATCACTATCAGTACCCTGTATCAGTATCCAATAAACAGAGTAAATTTGAAAGTTTAGTGTAGGTATGTAGAGCCTCTATGAAAATCCAAAAGTGGAAAGGTAAAGTGTGGGATCTTGAACCAAGGGTTGAAATATGCTGGAGAATGGGCCCATCTGGATAAACAGAAGAAACACTAATGTCCTTGTGGCAATATACGAGAGACCACCCAAGTGGACTGAGTGCTTGGCTCATGTGTGTTTCCTTGGGGTTAAACTTCACATATCACAAGGGGTCATCACCTCCACTACATTAGAACATCTTCTGCTAGGGGTGCACTTCCTAAAGCCCTTGAGACCCACCTTCTTCACTAAGTGCAAGGCAGAGAAAGCCAAAAGTGAAAATAGTGCTGGACACCATTCTAAGGCATAAAGAACTGTGGTCATGTCCATTAATGAGAAATAATAAACATCATTGTGAACTTTCAGTTCTCAATGTTATTTATTCAGTTAGTTCTTAAATTCAAATAATGATAACATTGTTATTGCAAAAATACACAGTATCTCCGAGTCTTCCACTTGGTTCCCAATCCTTAGAAATAAACTTTTATCTTCCTAATGTTGTTTCTTTGTTGTTTTTTTTTTTTTTTTAACTGTCAGCCATTGTCTATGGACTTCCCAACATATATAGGAAATGAGGATCTCCCCCTCCTCTATCTCTCATGAATACACATACACACGTGCACACACACACACACACACACACACACACACACACACACACACACACACACATACACCTCTCCACAAAGAGGTACATAAAATCCCTACCTTCTTACAATCTTCATATTATTAATACTTTTAGGGCAATATTTGACCTAACAGCCATTTATATAGTTCCTTTGTTTTCTCTTGAACAGTTTTTGTTCTCACCATCTTTCTGACCCTGTGACTGAACACCTGAAATGACTTAGCACAGCAGAGATTTGTTTGACTCATAGTTTCAGAAGGCCATGATCACTTTGTCCAGTGTTTTGTCCAAATGGTGGAGCAAAGCCGCTCACCTCACGGTGGCCAGGAAACAGGGAAAAGAGGGAAGCCAGGGACTAAATATCCTCTCCATGGACATGATCCCAGTGACTTCCATCCATACCTCCTAATGTTTTCACCCCTCCCAGTAGCTCTACTATAATCAGATGTTTCTCTCCAGCCTGCCAGCCCACCTGCCAGTTCCCAAATAGCTGGCAGCCTCTTCCCAAATAATTGACTCAGAAGCTTATTACCTTTAAATGCTCAGCCAATAGCTCCGGCTTGTTACTAGCTAACTCTCACACTTGAATTCACCCATATTCATATTTATGCTTTGCCACATGGCTTGGTACCTTTTTTCCAGCATGCCATGCCCATTGCGTTCTCTCTGTGTCTGCTGGTGATTCTGACTCTGCCCTTCTTCCTCCCATAATTCTGTCTGTGCCAGGCTTTCTTGTTCAGTCTTTTCCTGCCCAGCTATCTGCCAATCAGCTTTTTATTAACAATGAGAGCAATGCACATTTACAGTACACAAAGATTGTTTCACAGCACCCTACCCTCTGAAAACTGAATCTTCAATACAGATGTCCCTGGAGAACATTCAGCTGCAAACCATAAGAGTTCTGCTCTCCATACCCCCTGTGTGCACCTCTTGGCTTCTACTTGGTGACTATGGACATATCTGTACTACTCCGTGAGTTTAGGTGTCATCACTTTATGTGTGTGTAAATTGAGTGTTTTATTAATTCCATCTCACAAGAGTCCCCCTATAGCTTTCTAAGCTGTTCTTATTGGAGCAAGACAGTGCCTCGGCCTGGAGCCCACTTACTGTCCTGGGGTGGTCCCTCCAATTAGCCAGGAAATTCTCTTTTCCTCTTAGGTGTGCTGAAGGCCCCCATTTCCCACTTCCCACTCATTTTATTCACACCTAGAGGTGAGCACTGTCCATTCCATTCTGCAGGTGAACCAAACCAAGACACGGGCACTTTTGTAAAATAGGCCAGCATTTTACTTCATATAAATACATTTACTTCATAGAAAGGCTTCAAGTCCAGAGTCCATCTAACACTGAGGCCAGACCCTGATTATTTGCTGGTAGTCACCATAAAAGCCTAGCAGCCCTGACCAAAAGGAGTCTCAGAGCAAGCTTGGAACACCTCCAGGTGCCCGAGTCTTGTGTAGGCTATGCTCATGTCCACTTCATCCATGACAACACTCTTCTCTTAAAGCATTTTTTTAGCCCCTGATTCGCCATCCCTCATGGCACTTTCTTATTTCTGAGATTAGCTGGTTTAAAAAAAAAAAAAAATAGCTTCTGGGCATGTGACTATTCTCAGAACTTTAATGTCAGAAATAATGATCGTGTTAAATTGGAGCTCATTACCACAGAATGAAAGACTACGTTGAGCCCTGATTTTGGGAAGAGGGGGAGGGTGTCTTCTGTAGCTCTGCCATGGGGCACCATGGGGGGAATGGGGTTGTTTGGAGCAGCACATTTTAAAATAATCAGAAAGATCTCCTTTCACTGATGCAGGGGAAAGGGTCCATCCTCCATTGTTCTCACCAAGCACTAGCTGTTCCTTTGTTGTGGCCTCACAGAAATTTCCTGAGCCCCTTAAGCCACTAATACTAGTTGGATCCCCAGCAGCCCTAACACATACTTAAAGCGCTATTTCCAGCCCAGCTTTTCCCATAATGAATCTGACAATCCCATTTTATGATTTGTTGAGTGGTTAATTCAAGATACACTGATCTCCAGAACGAGCTTTCCTGGTAGACTCTGAGCTCAGCCTCTACTCACTAGCACAAAGGCCTGGTGTAACTGTCCATAAAGGACACACATGGCCATGAGAGGAAGGACCATGGTGTTGCCCCATGCCTGAAACTTTGAAAGGGGTGTCAGTCTTTACTCTTCTTCCTCTGGAATAACACCCACCACACACACACATTACTTACCCAGTGTCCCTGTGGAACCTAATGTCCCCAGGGCATTGGCCACCACTAAAGCAACAGGGTGCCCATGTCTCCATGCACTTGCATTCCTTTATAGGGAGGCTTATCTCCTTCCCCAGCTGGCTGCACAGGACAGAGTGGGATCCATTCAAAGAAAATCTTATTTTGAATTAAGAATGTAAATCATGTTTTGATCTAAGATGTTAAGCAAGGACCTCTGTAACTGAGCGACTCGTGTTTCCCTACAAGCAGCTGTGTTTCCTTCCAACAAAAGCCTCAAGAACAAAACAGGATGTCTGTGACTATTCTGGTGGAAGATCATATACTGAGCCATGGTATCTTCTAATCATCAGGATCAATGAGTCTAAGATGTAGAAGCTTCATAAACCACTTTTTATGTGAACATATGTGTCCACACATGTGTAGGTATGTAAGCACATGTATGTAGAGGCCAGAGATCAACCTAGGATGTTGTTCTTCAAGCTCTCTCCACCTTTTTCATTTGTTTGTTTGTTTGTTTGTTAGAGACAGGGTTTCCCTGTGTAGCTTTGGAGGCTGTCCTGGAACTAGCTCTTGTGGAACAGGCTGGCCTCAAATCAACAGAGATCTACCTATCTCTGCCTCCTGAGTACTGGGATTAAGGGCGTGCACCACCACCACCCAGCTTGTTTGTTTTTTGTTTTCATCTCTCCACCTTTTTCTTTGAGACAGGGACTTTCACTGCCAGAAACTCACTAATCAGGGGAGGGTAGCTAACCAGAGAGTATCATGGATCCACCTGTCTCCACACCTCCTTAGTGCTGGGATTTTAAGTGGACCTCCATACTCACTACCTTTTGTGGGTGTTCTGGAGACCAACACAGGTCCCCATGCTTGCATAGCTGGCATTTTACTGACTGAACTGTCTCCCTAGCCCCATAAGTCATTTTTTTAAAGGAGGGAAAGTCCTCTCAACAATTAAAGCAACAAATGTACTTTCTAGATATAAGAGCTATTTTAGAATAGGACCCAGCAAACATTTTCCTCAAGGGCCAGAGAACAAAGATTTAAATCTTTATGGACTCTATTATCTGTGTTGTAACCACTGTAGTGTAGCCAGTTATAGGACAAAAACAGTCAAACATCATACAGAAATAAATAAGTATACCCATGTTCAATAAAACTTTATTTATACAATAGGCAATAGAGTATTTCCCATAAGCCTGTTGTACTGGACACTGGGAATAACAACAGAGATAGGAAATAAAGAGTGTATTAAAACCCTGCTTATATATGTAAATCTTCATGTGGGAGGAAAGTGTGTGTGTGTGTGTGTGTGTGTTTCAGGAAGTCAATAGAAGAGAAAGAGACTGAACACACACACACACACACAGAGAGAGAGAGAGAGAGAGAGAGAGAGAGAGAGAGAGAGAGAAAAAAGAGAGAGAGAGAGAGAGAGAGAGTCCCTAGGATGGCATGGTCATTGTCCACACAGCCAGATTTTCTGTCGCAGCGCTATAAAGGCGTCAGCCCCAGAGGTACCCCAGGGGAAGTTGTACTCAGTGCCTACATTCCTGCTACTTCACACTCTTAGCTCTGGGCATCTGCCTTGAGAAGGAAAGGACCTAACTACATGTAACTATGTCCTGAAGGGAGGAAAATGTGCTTTTCCAGGTTGGCGTATCAGGTTGGCAGCTTGTCACTGGGGCTTTCAAAGTGAGAATTCAGACCATAGCTATGCTTAATGCAAGCAGGGAGAGATGCTCAGCCTAAGCAAGCTTTCTCAGGGACAGCCTTTCCTTTGCCTCCAGCCCTTGACATCTTATCTGTGGCAGTCACAGGGTTACTTGAAGCAGTATGATTCAAAAGCAGCTTATAAGTATTTCCAGAGACTAGTTCAGTGTTCAAGCCTTGAATTGGCATATCTATATAATTTTAAGTGTCCAAAATATGACAAATTCTACGTCTGGGGGGGTTAACATGCTTCCTTGGAGTCCTATTCATCCCAATATACCTTCATTCTTCTCCAGCCTCTTTCTTTTTAACTGTCCCTTCTACCTTAAATGCATCACCCTGACTTTAAAAGCCTTGTAATCCAGGTAACAACCCCCTGTAGACTTAAACACACATATCTACTCAAACATCTAGGAAGCCCCCACTGGACCATTTGCTGCCACTTCCTGTTTCCATAGTGGACATTTTGTCACAGACTAAGACAGGAAAGCATACCTGCCCACATTCTTTCTTGAGTACACTCTGTGGTGCTGATCCCCTCCTACGCCCAGTCATCTCTAAATAGAGGCTTCTCTCGCCTTCCTACTAGCTCAGTGTCAGAGCGTGCCATGGGTGTGCCCTGCGTTTGAAATCTGACATATCCTTTTCTTACTACTTGTCTTCAGCTTGGCAGAGCACTTACAGTTGGTAGCCCTTTAACTAGGGAGCCATTCTTCTGCTGGGAGATGACCTTTTACACAGAAGATAGGGCTGTCAAAAGTGATCTCTGGCATATGAAAGTTTCCTGTGTTTCCAACAAGGAACAGGACCACACCACACATGTGTGGGCATTTGTTATGTGTTTCTGTGAAAGTTATTTATAAAGAGTATTACTTCTTGACTGTACCTGAGTAACTATTGTCACTTTCTGAAAATACTGTTGGTTCTCATGGGGACAGGAGGGTACTTCTATCCAATTAGATTTATTTTTAATTGAAAAGAAAATATTTGTCAGATTCAAAGGCTTTGGGGGAGAAAGATGTGAAAAAAGATCATTGCGAAGATGAGCCGTTTCTACAGGTTTTATAGAAATTAATTGTAGAGCTTTGAAATTATGAAAATGCCCTTTAAATAATTCTTCCCAGAGACTCTAAAAGTAAAAGCAATGGTAGTTTTTTCCCTTTTCCAAGATAAAATCTTCTACCCTGAAGCCATCAACATCACTCTTTGTTTCTTATCAGAAGTCTAATGTCTGATTTGCCTCCAAGCAGAACGTTATTTGTTATTTGCTGGTGATGTCAATCTGTGTCACTGTGGAGTTGTGGGATTGAGGGTGAGCTTTGCAAAGTGGGTGACGATAAGAAGAAATTTCTTGCCTTGTGCAAGTCCTCTGGGTACACCACTTGAGATTAATGAGTTCCAATTTCAGGACCTCGGTATGGGCTCACATCTCTTACATATCACAGTTAGGAGTACATCAAGGCAGTGTAGCTCACACAGGATCCTGTTCTATACTGTTAGGGAGGATGGAAATGCCACAGACAAACCCCAGCCATTCCATCAGAAGTCAGTGATGACGACAACCTCCAAGAACTATATTTTTATATTTTTGGTTGTGAGCCTAGCCTTTAACAGCTGAGCCATCTCTCCAGCCCAAGAACTATATTTTTAAAGCCTGCATGTCACTTAATGGCTACTCTAAATCTGTGGGTGCCCCCTTTGATTTCTACACATGATGCTTGTGTTTCTAGATCATGGCCTAAGAACTAATGGAGTTCATGAGCATCTTTACAACCTAAGAATAAGTTAGCTCCTGCCACAGACACTGACCATAGAGTCCTTTACTCCGGCTTAAGACCAGCATTGATCCCCATGAGATGCTTTTGAAAGCTGTAACCAACATTGATATTTTGACTACAATGATATTTAAAATTACTTTTGTATTTAGCAACAGTCTCTCAACTCTCTTTATGACAACTCAACAAGGTAAATATTTTTATATGCAAACCAGGGTTCAGAGAATTGAAATTTCTTAGCTATGTTCACATGTTAAACCTGAAGTTCAAATCCAGATAGATTGGACCCATAATCTGGTGAGCCTAGTTACTATGGGTCATGTAATAAGAACTTTCCTAATCTAGTTGCTGGATAAAAGCTATTTGGAGAAGAGAGGGAGGGAAAGGGAGGAGATAGGAATGAAAGAGAGATGAATGGAATTGGTTATTCCGATGTTGAGGAGACTGGAGAAAAACACAGGTACTTCTAAGGGAAACATGGCCAGTTTTAGTTCTGTCTGGCCCATTCTGTCCATAGTTGGGTTCTTAGTACATGATGGCTTAGCCAACTGGGGGCAACTTGATTCCCTTTCCCCAGGATATTTCTTCTAGAATCTGAGGGACCGTATGACATACGTTGGCTACAGTTAGATAGGAACACTTGGGTCAATGGCAAAGAGTGGCAGGTGCCCCGGCTCCTGCTTTTTTCTGAGGACACACTCAAGTGTGCTCCTGCCTGCAGGAAACACTGAGGAAGTTTCTACAGGAACGACTGAGCTGCTCTGACATGGCCAAGTGCAAGAAACTTTTAGCTTTCCCCTTCAGGGCTGTTTGTTTTCTGATGCCAAACTCAACCTCATGCGGCAGAAGCAGAGGCTCCTGTAACTAAAAAAGCCAAATGAGTTCCTGACTAGTCCACGAGTTAGCATTTGATTAGGGGCTTAAATAAGGTCACCAGTGTCTTCTCTCCCTTGTCACTTGCAGTTGTCTGCTCCTTCATGCTTCCTTTCCCACAGAGAGCTCTAGGACTCTGAGATATAGCTGCCTGTGTCCTCTCTTTCTCTCACTGAAGACTCCACAAGAAAAGACAGAGGAGTTGGTGAGGTGGCTCATTGGGTAGAGGAACTTGCCTCCAAGCCTGAGTCCTATGAGTGATACGAGTTCTACCCCCAGGGTGAAAGGAGACAATCAACTCTTGCAAGTTGTTCTCTGACCTCCAGCCATGCTCATGGCATGAGTGTGCACACACACATACTAAAACAATAAACAAAAAAAGATTCAGCAAAAATCCCATGGAAACCTGTAGAGCTATGTGCTGGAACCTGAACCAAGTATGATGGCTGAGGAGAGATTCAGTATTCTGGTTGGCTTAGGCTTGCATTGGGTGCCACATTCCTAGAGTTAGCCCCAGCCACAGAACATGAATCTCATGGGAAGAGAAAAGTGGCCATCTTAAGATGATCTCTACCAGAAGCATAATACATAATGGATATTGGGGGTCAGAGGTGGCAAATGTCCACAACCCTGCCTGTTGAGCTTTGGGGCTGTCCACAAACTGGGTGGGAGTGTTTTGGTCCCCTGACTTACACTGTTAAGATTGAATCAGCATGTGAAGCCAACAAAGCAAGAAAAAGGAATGCCTTGGGCTTTCTTTAATTGTGATTGACTCGAGGTATGTGATATCATGGGGCTGAGTGTGTGTGACTGTAGGTGATGTTGATTGGCTGGGTGTATTTTTGTTTGGGATCTGAAGCAATTCCCAGCACCCACATCAGATGGCTCAGATCTACCTGTAACTCTAGTTCCAGGGAATCTGATGCCTTCTTCTGGACTCTCTGGTACCAGGAATGTACAAGGTACCTGATGCATATACATACATATGTATGTACATACATGTGTATATATGTATATATACATACAGATGCTCACATACACCCATCAGATTTTAAAACTTTTCAAAAAGAAAACAAATCACCATAAATATTCCTTGTATTGTTCGTACCTGGAAGAGTCTTAAAAAGCTGAAGTCCTGATCCCACCTCTGACATGCTAAAGAAACTCAGGCAGTCACCCAGAACAGCAGCTGGCAAAGATTCCTCTAAGGAATCTGGAGGTGACTGTTTCAGACTTCAAACCTAACCCCTTTGTGGATTCTCACTCAAGTCTGGCTGCTCTTGTAACCAAAAACAGCCCCTACATTGTAAATATATTGGCTCGCTGTGGCTGTGTTCCAATAAGTCTTTATTTGCAGAAATAAGCCTCAGGTCACATTTGGTGTTCAGACTTTAGTTTTCCCATCTCTGTCCTGAGGGACCACAGCTGTGACTGAATTCACCTGTTTGTCACCTTTGCTCTCTGGGCTTACATTTTCAGATGAATTGTCAGAATGTAATCCAAAACAATCTTTGTTTACCTTTCCAAAGTGCACAGATAGAAGTCATCTTGTTTGAGGGGTGCTGGGGCACAGCAAGCTCTACCCAGAGGACCCAGAATGTCCTTAGAGCCTACAGTGAATGACTTGCTGCTAGAAGGCCCGCGGTCACCTGGTGCGCGTGCACAATGTGTGCCTGTGGACAGGACAAACCTCCACTGCTTTGTTAAGGACCTTTGGCAAGTGGAGCTCATTGTGCCCATCTCCCTGGAAACCAGACACAGGCTCAGCGATGGAAAACAGAACATTCTCTCAACTTGCCTGGATGCTTCTACGAGGCACAGAGTTGCAGAGGAGCTAACACTGCCCACCCCTACTCCCTGGTTTCTTGGGATGTGCTTCCCTCCACCATCTCCACCACCAGGGATTACAGGCAGCAGAGAGGCCTCCACAAAGATAAGCCACACAGAGCTCAGTTGCCTGATGCCTGGGTCCCTCTGCGGCACCACTATTCTCTTCCCTTTGCAGTAAATGTCAGCCTGCTGCCTCTCCCAGCAGCTCACATCTGTGTGCGTTCTTTCATTTTTCTCTAGAGAACCCTCCTGTCCAGGATGTTTTTTATTTTACACTTGAAAAAAGCCAAGGCTGTCTGCACAGAGCCCCAGAGCCTGCCTTATCAGCTCCAGCCCCAGTGCGGCTCTGCAGCTTTTCGCCTCGGGCTTCCTAAACCCTGCATGAAGAGGCAAAGGATGTGCCATTCTCCTGTCACTCCAGCTGCTGTTGCCACTGCCAGGTGGGTGGACGGAGTTTGAAACCCACTAGTCAGAAGAGAAGTGAGTTACTGCTTCACTCTGACCTCTCAGTACTTGAAAACTCTTGGCGATGTGGGTGGAGAGTGACTTGCAGCCTAATCCAACCCCACTCCTTCCCCAAACCTCAAGAACAAAGCAGGGATCTCTTAGTGCACACACCACATGCATAATAGGTATATGCATTTTGTGATCACTAACATCTCAACCCCATCCTGTGCCCTATATCATTAGGTTAAATCACAGCTTCTTGCTTCTTCTTTCTCGGAGCTTAGAACAACAGCAGGCCTGAACCATTGAACCAATGGCAGGTTTTCTTAGGGCTCACCCAGGTGAGAGCAAGCTCTCAGGTGTACATACCCAGAAATGCACATTAGTTTGCATAAAAAATTAGAGATCTTCCACATCCTAAACCTCAAGGAAAGGATGGGAGGATCAGCTCAAGAACACTGCTCATATGAGCTGGATTTGCCAAGCCTTCTCCAGGAAAAGTGAAGAGGCATCTGACTGTCTTCCCTGGTTCCATGGCACCCCTGACACACAGAACCTAAGACTATAGTCTGAGACTCTAACTGCAGTTCCTGTTCATCTCTTGTCCCAAATTCCCACAGTGCAAATTGCACTTAAACTACAATCCATGGTCTTTTCCACTTTTTAGTGGTATTTTTGTCTTTTTCTTAACAGTTAACAGTTACAATGAATCTTTTAAGAGCCATCTGTCATGTGTAGAGCAAAAATTTCTACCTTTACATTCTTCCTTATTTTTTTCCTGCATAAAAGTTATACATTTTTATGTAGTCACATGGATCCTGTTTTGTAGCTTCTGGTTTTCCAGTTGGTTAACATGGATGTCCTTGGCATGTCCTTAGTCCACTGGATTTTTCTTCTAAGAGGTTTGTGTGGTCTTTTGTTTTACATTTAAATCACTACTTCATCTGGAACTTATATTTTGTCAGAGATGGGGAGAAAGGGGACTAATTTATTTGACTCTAGCATTGACAAATTGCAGTCCATAGACCAGCCTCCTATGTTTATAAATAAAGTTTTATTGGCATGGCACCATACCCACTCATTTGCATATGTTTTGTGGTTGTTCTCTGACATGACAGAACTCAGTCACAGCAGTAGACACTCTTTAAGTCTTCAAAGTCCCAAATCTTGGCTTGACAGGGTCAGCTTGCCAGCATTGCTCTAGGTGGCTATCATTTCTGCCAGCACAATTTGTTAAATAAACCACCTCTGCCCTGTATAATGGAATTCTTTCTCATATATGAAATCTTAATGTGTCCTAGCATATTTTCCTGTATTTTCCATTCTGTTCTGATCTAGCCTATCTTCCTGCCAATACCACTTAGATTGGATTACTATGACTTTTTATTTGGCAAGCTATAACCTCCATCATATTTCTTATTTTTCATGCTCCTATTTGCTGTTCACATGTAATTACCCTTCCATTACTGTTGAAGGTACTTTTATCCATTTTCAAAAGAGAAAGAAAGACCATTGGAATTATAATTAGAATTGCATGAAATTTATATATGTCTTATAAGAAGAATGGGTATTTTTGTAACACTGAGCCCTCCTATATGAGAAAATATCTATTTAGTTCTTGTTTGGGGTGCTTCAATAAGATTTTTATAGTTTTATTCACACGGGTCTGCACTCATCAGTCTGCTCCAAAACAGAAACCAGTCTGTAATTTAAACAGGGAAGTTTTATAGGAGACTTAATAACTAGTAAAAGCTGCTTAGCTACTAAAAGGGTTACACAGAGCTCTGAAGAACACAGATATAGCAAATGTAGAGAGTGGCAACTGTTTACAGGGCTGAGGACAGCACTGTTTTAAGGAATGGAATGAAGAATTTGTAAGAGAGAGCTCTGACTCCCTGGGCTCAAATTCAGACCTCACTAAAAGCACAGGGTGCACCAATAGGCTCCACCTCCCATTTGTATTAAATTTGTCCCCAAGAGTTTTTCATCATTTCCCCCTCTAACCTTTCCTGTCATTTTTCCCCATTCTCATTTCTGGGTACTTATTGCTAGTCAAAAGTGAAGCTATTGATTTCTGTATATTTATCTTTACTAAATTGTCTCATTTATTTGACCAGCATTTCATTAGCGCCTCTTGGGTTTCCTAGGTATTCAAACATATCAGCACAGAGATCATTTTATCTGTTTTCTTCAGTATTGATACTGATGATTTCATTTGCTTGCCTGAGTGCATTCAAAGTTGCTCAAGGATGTTCACTTTAGCAATTCATTTCCTCTACCAAGTTTTGTTTTAGATTAAATCCCCTCTGTTTTTCCTTTAAAAAAAAAAATCTAAGTATGTCTAATTCTAAGAGATGTCTATGGCTGTGCCCAACTCTTATTTTAATTAGAATCTTCTTGTATTTTAATTCCTGTTTTTCTTTATGTGTTTAGTTGTTGTGTTGGATGGTGTGTACAGGTTTGGGAGCATTATACTTCCTTTACAAGTTGTGGTTTTAAAAATTCTGAATGCCACTCCTCATTCTGTGTTCATCTTGGCCCACTGACCACTAATATCACTTCTGTTACCAAGCAAGCATCCAAGTGCCCAGGAATCTATATTTCTGGGCTCTCATTTTGTTCTACTGATTCAGTTGTTGATCTCTACATGGCTTTCACACTGTCCTACTCACTCTTTGTAATAAGACCTAATACCTGCTGTCCTAGCCAGCATTGACTGCCAACTTGACAGAGCCTAAAATCACCTGTTTTTGAAAATGGAAAGTCTCAATTGAGTGATTGTCCTTAGAGGCTGGACTGTGGACATGTCTATAAGGGATTGTCTTCGTTCTCTTAATTTATGTAGGAGGGCCCAACCCACTGTGAGCAGAGCCATTTTCTGAGCAGGTGGTATTCCAGCTAGGAGAGCTGAATAATCACTGCAGCCTGTGAGTGCTACAGAGATGAACCAGTAACAAAATTCCCCCATGGTAGATTATGAACTAATGTCCCCAACACCATCACACCAGTTTTATCTTTATCAAGAAGAAACTGGGCCCCCAAGAAGAGTGACTATAAGGTTTTACATCCTCTGACCCATCACCACATCCCACTTTGATGCATCCAGATGTGGAGGAAGCTCACCATCCTCCCCAGCCTCCATATCACATCAGCCTTTCAGTGGCTTCTCCTCTGCAGTCACTGCTATATGTTTTACACTGACTCCAGCCCAAGGTGAAGGAAGCCAACCATGGCTGCTCACATGCCATGCATTAAGGAGCACACATAGCCAGGCATCCATTTTAAAGGATTCCTTTCCTTCTGTAAAAATTGACATAAATTAAAGTCCTGAGAATAAGTTGTGAAAGTCTTGCTGACCTCGGTGGAAATTCTAGGAAAGAGCTGATTCAAGGTTGGGGGTGGGGGGGTTATCTAAGTAAGACCTAAAATCATTCTTCAATAATTTTCCACAATAGTAAAGAACTACAGGTCTGTAATGACCTTCTTGAATCCAAACTATGCTAGGATTTCAAAGAGAACCTCTAGTCACAATATGCAACAATAGCCTTCATTTTATGGGCAGTAGCCACAGGAAGGCAGAGAGGGGAGGAGAATAAGTAAGGAGAAAAGAATAGGATGCTAGGATTAGGTGAAACCTGACTGTTCTATAAGCCTTAAAGAACAAATGGATCTAAGCAAGGGCATCAAGAAAAAAGTCGACAAAGCTTGCACTTTCTAAAAGAAAATCACAGCAACACCAATGACTTAGTCCTGAAAAATAAAAAAAAGAGCAGATAAAGCCTGAATCCATCTGTGGAGCAGCAGAAACCAAGCTTTAGTTAGCTGTTGTAGATACCAAATAACACAGCAAGAAGCAACTTGAGGGAACTGAGGGAGGAAAGGATTTATTTTTTGCTCATGGAGTCATGGTAATAAAGGCATGGACACCAAGGATTGTTCTCTGTCAGAATCTTAGCACACAGCTTGGTATATCTGCAAGGATCAGGAGATAGCTCTAGTCTGAGGTGAAGCTGGCCTGGAGCCCTCAGGATCAGCTTGCATGGTCCCATGTTTGCTAGTTTGCTCACTCTTCTGTCCTGAAGATCCCCAAACAGCACCACCAGCTGGAGACCAAATGTTCAAACACATGAGTCTGTTGGGGGACATTTCATATTCAAACCATAATATTCCATTGTGAAATGAAATTCCACTGCCTGCCTTGTGAGACATAAATGGCTGCCTTACACTCTGGCTACCATGGCCATGAGCTATCTGGCTGACTGCCACACCTTCCTTGCTATGATGGACTGTATCCCATCGAACCTTGAGCCAACATAAATCCATCCTCCCTTAAGTCGCTTCTGTTCAAGTATTTTGCCAGTGATAAAAAGTGAGGTGGTTGCCAAGACTGGCCATGAATCGATCATGGTCAAAACCACCAAGGTCAATGCTATGAAATGCAACTGAACTCATGCACCAGTGTATTTAGTAACAACAAAAAACTTCTGAGGACAAAAAAAAAAGTACACTCCTTTGATTCAAGAGACTTGAAACACTGTCAATATGTTGTGATGTATTGACCTTATTGTATCTTCATTTATACTCTAAAGTAATAAAATTTATGGGAGAATCAGAAAAATGGGAATTCTGAGTAGATGATATTATAGAAATGTTTCAGGTATGACAATGGATTTATGATTATAAACAGCCAAGGATGAATTTAGCTGATCTTAGAGCTGGGATTATAGGCATGTGCCACCATACTTGGTTTATGCAAACACAGGGATATAATGTAGGGCCTCATTCATGCTAAATGAGCACTCTTGCAACTAATCCCAGTCCCATGACAGTGTTTTTAAGACACCATTATCATTTAGAGATGCATGGTGAAATAACATATCTGAGATAGGTTTCAACGTAATAGGTGGGAGGAAATATGTGGAGTCAATGAACAAGGCTACCTATGAATTGATCATTAGCCAAGTTAAGAGATAAGTACAGAGGTTTGCTATTTTTTCCATAACAAATTCTGAAGATGTAATTTATATAATTGTGTATGTTTGTGTATGTGTGTGTATATTTATGGTGGCCTTCAACATACTTGGGCTGTACCCATGGATCTCATAAGATTCTAGAACTAAACAACTACAGATTGAAAATATATATTCAGAAGAAAAAGATTTCACCTTTACAGGTACAGAGACTTTTTCCTTGTCATTATCTCCTAAAGAATACAGTGTGGCATCTGCTTACATCTGTTTACACAGCGGTGCATTGTGTTGAGTATTATAAGTTGACTAGATATTGAAACTAGCTACAGGAGGATATGTGTGGTTTATGTGTGAATGCAATGCCATTTTATATAATAGAAAATCATCCACAAATTTTGGAGTCCCAGTGGTTTCTGGCATCAATCCCATGCAGATACTAAAGGGAAATTTTCTTTATGTTCCAAATATGCCATTCTTTAAGAAATGACTTGCACACTCTTATGATCTGTTGGCTGCCTTGCTTTCTCTACTTACTGTTTTCCTTGACTGTGAGTATGAGGGAACTTCTGCAGGACTGAAGGCTCTGGCCATCTGCTGAAGCCTATACCTGATACAAGGTCCCTTTTATCCCCAGAGCACATGCACTATGAACTCTTCTTGTAAGGGTCCCACGGGTCTCTTTTGCTAGGAGAAACAGCTTATCTTGTAGTACAGTGCCTTCCAGTAGCTAATGCAAGTCCCCAGAGTCCAGTGTTTACAAAACTGCAAGCAGTCAAAAGGACTAACTCACAGCAACTTTCAGTTACTCCTTTTTTGTATTGTGTGGGAAAGTCATGCATGATAGTAATGACAGTGAAGAGAGTTTGCAAAACTCTCCTTGTAAATGCCTGACACAAAGAGGCATCCAGAGGTGTGGCCTGGAGCACAGGGAAGTTTGATCATGCACTCCTTCATTTTCTTCCTTGAACATGGGTCATATTTTGTACCCTTCCTCCTCAGAATCTATACTTCTGCTGATCTTCCATCAACTCATGAGATGTTCTTGTGGTGTCTTGGATTTGGAGTGAGGAGGAGTAAACATGGACTCCACATTATTCTAGTCCTGCCTCCCCAACACTCTTGCAGGTTACCCCCAAAATGGAATATGAAGATGCTCTTCCATTGTGCTGCCAAGGGCTGTATTCTCTCTGCATATTCTTGGTCCCTAGAGAAGATTGAATGAAACTGATTAGTGACTCACCTCACCCTTAGTTACTAATCTAAACTTCGGAGCAGAAAGTACAACCACAGTGGAGAGGCCCTGAAGTGCATAGCTACACAACTGGCTAGACATGGAAGCTGGGGAGCAGAGTTCACAATTAATTTATATCTCTTGAGTTAGAGACATTAGACTAGACAACTCTGAACCCCTCCCAGCACCATGGATGCTAGTTAGCCCCTGGTCCCTATTGTCTCCACTTCTCCACAGTGGAAAAGTTAGAAACCTCAGAAATCAGTGACAACTAAGTTTCTGTATCCAGATGCTCAACTCATTAAAGTCTGTGAAAGCAATTTGACAGCAACAGGGATGTGTTTTGTCATTGGGGTGGGGTTGACATTGTTATTTGTTTTAGCCAGAAAGAGGTGTGTATGGAGGTGTCTGCATGGGAGGGTGTTTTGGAAGTAGGTGTCACAGTGTTTGTGAGGGCTATGGGTGGGTGTGAATTTCCTGAGTGTTTCTCTACTCTTTTTGTTTTGTGTTGTTTCTGTGATGAAATGTCCCAGAGTCCCCAAGTCTGACTTTTGTGGCAATGCTGCTTTTGCTCCTATCTCACTGGAATTGTCCAAGGTACCACCCTCACTCTCACCATTTCAGTCTTAATCACTTCTTTGTAACCTAAGAGAACTGTCTCCAAATTTCACACTGTCCTTTCCTCTTACCTGGAGGAGCAAGCTGTCCTTTGAATAAAGCAATCCCTTTAGTGCATGATGCAAAGGATAAAGTCTTTGAATTTCTCTGACTGAATTCTACTTTAAAATTAAATCTTGCAAACAATTCTTTTGGCTCCAATTATTTACCTATGGGTGGCTTTATTTGGATTTGGATGGATTTAAATGTTTTCTGGCAAGTGCTTCAGGACAAATGGCTTGTGTAATAACCAGTAAAAGTGTTAGCCTTCTCATTTCTAGTATAGAATAAGCAGAGCCCCACCATTTCTATTTCATGTGTCCTTTCTAAGCCCTTCATCGCCCTTTGAAAAGGAATCTTGTTTAATAGATCACAGACATGATCTTTTAAACTGTTTTCAGTGGTTATGCAAAATCTTCACCAAAGTACTGCTAGGTAGACTAGAGGGACTTCCGGACTTTAATCAGCCACGAGAGTCGGCAGGATTTAGAAGTCATTTCTCAACTCAGGATCACCTGCAGGTAATGAAAAAGTCCCAGGGAAGACTGCTGAGTGAAAAATGCCATTGTATACATAGACTTTTATGGACTCTGAAAAGCCCTTTGACTCCTTGGAAATAGAAGCTATGTTGGAAGTAGAAAGAGTAGAAAAATCCGCATGGCATGCGCATGTGAACACGGTACTGATGTTTAGGCTTGAAAAAGACTGAAGAGGTGCTGGAAGGGGGCTCAGAGCCACTGACAATCTTAACTGTTTGCCCAGAGGGGCTGGGCTGAAACCTTGAAGGGGAGGGAAAGGGCATCGCCATCCATGAGGGAGACTTTGAACTGTTTGCCAGCATCCTTGACTTCAGAGCCCCAAACCAGGCAGCTGCAATCCTGGAATGGGAGCCATGCGTAGAGACTGGAATCCACCTGGGGATGAAGAGACCAAAGAGAAAGGAAACATGATAAAGACAGCAGCTGTTCTGCCAAAGCTGCCTCTGCAGGCCTGGCTTGTGTTTGTAACAACAAACCAAGATGGACAGTAAGAGGCTGTGGGAAGTCCCCTGGTGGCTCTTGGTGGATGAAGCTTCCTTCCTGTCCTGTCTGTGGCACGTCTCATTGTCTGATCCTGGTCAGCCCTCCTTTGGGTCTTTCATTACCCATAACATTGTGAGTAGCAATGGCTGACCTTGAGAACATTCTACAATTCAATAGTGACATACCAAGGGGGAAGAGCTGGACTTCCCGACAGGATCATAATAAGGAACAAATTATCCAGAAGAGATTTTTCTGTTTTGTTTATTCCTAAAAATCAGGTGATTCTGTCCAAACATCTACCCAGAATATGCAGAAAATAGGCTGGGACTGGTTATACCTGCCATATCTGAACAAAAAGAAAGAGAAGTTGTCCATGTGGCTGATGAGGCATCGATAGTTGGTGGTTTCAAAAACAAGATACAGTACCAGGCTGGGGATACAGACCAGTAGAGAAGGTGCTTATTCTACAACCACAAGGACCTGAGTTCAATACTCAGAAACAATTTTTTAAAAAAACATGAAAGTGTGGTGCTGAGCTCTTGTAATCCTGAGGCTAGTGAAGCAGACAGGAGAGCCTCTGAGGTTGTCTGGCCAGACAGTCTGGTTGAATCAGTGAGTCCCAGGTCCCAGTGTGAGAGACACTACCTCCAAAAAAATGAGATGGTTGGCTCCTGAGAAACAGCACCCAAGATTTCCCACTGTTCTCCCCATACATGTGCACACACATGCTTGTACACTCACAAAGAAAATTTTAAAAAGTAACAAGATTCTCCCCAAAATAAGCCAACTATATCCATAACAGTGTCCAGATTGCCCAAGATGGCACTCTGAGTAAATTGGGGTGACACACTGAGCATGCATGATGATGCACTGTGGTAAAAGCCTCTTGCCATTTACCACAGTAACATAGCAACCACATCAAAACTCCCAACCCTACTATCCATATGCAAAAATGGAGATTACAATCTGGGAATTTGAGTTGAGCCTGCAATGTGTTATGGGCTGGACATGTGGGTTACTGTGCCCCAGCTAAATAATTACAGGCACTCCTGAAGCTTCTCATTTATGTTTGTGCACCCCCCATTAACACCCTGTTACTGGCTACACGTGCACCCGCTCTTCTTTGCTGGTCACTGCTCTGCAGCTCCGAGCCACCCCCAACCTGTCTCCCCAGATAACAGAACCTTAATTAACACTAGTATTCAGGCAGAACACAATCTGTTTTTTATAAGTCGGGTGGCTTTGATGAGAGGATGAATGTGACTTGTCACATGCAGCCATTCTTTCGTCCTCTGACACAGACACCCAGGTGAGAGTGCAGCTGAGCTACAGTGACATGTGCCAGGTAGCATGAAAGCCATCACCCTCCAATCAGTTTTCTGCCTGGATCTGAAGTCTTTCCAAAAGAGGGTTGATGTTGCATATCTGTTCTCACTGGCATTGGTCTTTTCTGGTTACGTGGCAACCAGTAGCTGGAAGGTTGCAAGTGAGAGGCATGGAGCTCAGTGTGAAAAGTTTGGCCTTGAAGTTACAGTTTCAAGAGAAGAACAATTCCTTGCCTGGTGGTATGAAAGGAATGCTTTGTGTGTCGCAGGACCGTACCACTGACAGACTGACCAAGTGATAGATTGAAAGGGTTTCATGGGGTGACTTTCCAAGGACTTAGCCCTTCAAATAAGCCTTGAGTGAAATCTCAAAACAAAGACACGGCCATCCTAATTCTGAATCATTAAGCCGAGTGTTCTTCCACGAAACAATACCCTTTGCTTGGTCGTATGGTGCCTCTTGATCTTGGCTGTGCCTTTGCCTTGCCTTGAACTGGTTCTCATTCCAGATGCACAGACCTGCCTTTGGGTAGTTGGCAATGTCCAGTTAATAGATATGGACAAAGTATTTGAATAATTGGGGTAAAACAGCACCTGCCTCTTCTACAAAATTAAAGAGGCACCTGTTATGTGGTCAGGACTGGGAGGAGGCAGGATGCTATATTGCTGTGAAGCTGGAAGTTTCCATCCATTATCCCATTTGAGTCTCCTGATGACCTATGAGATCTCCACTTAGTGGAGAGAAATCAGAGAGACTCAAAAAGCCTCACTACTTTGTCCAAGATTGTCACCCAGATGGCTTTGACTCCCTCCATCACTGCTGACCTTATAAACATGTGACTTTGGCACATATGCATGTTCCCTGCTTAAAGGCCCTTGGCTGGTTTGCTGCTGCCATATTGAAATCCTTATTTATGTTTATTTTTTGAGACAAAGTCTTACAATGTAGCCTTAACTGGCCTAGACCTCACTACTGAAACCAGCCTGGACCTTGAACCTGGCAAGTGCTGGAATTAAAGATGTATACTACTGTATCTGTTAGGATCCTTATTTTTTTTTTTTTTAACAAGACCACCCCTTTTTATTTTGCCTTGGGCCTTGCCAGATGCATTGCCAGCTCTGCTGCCTAGACCCGCCTGCTGTGTTTTTTCAACTGTATTATATCCATGCTTAGGAATAGTAGGCATTTCTTTTGAAAATGAACACAGAATCACTATCTTCAGCCTGATAGCCAGGCACGCTAGAGGAAACTATTACATTGTTGCATTAATGCATTCATTTTTGTTGAACCTTGCATTGTGAGAGTTCCAGCAAGGATTTTACTGATCCTCACAGCATTCCTGCCTAACTGTATCAGAGGTGGCAACACAAAGGGGCAGATAAGTATAAAAACAAAGGTCATAATCTCTATACCCATGACAATGGATTCTGGAGATGGCTTTCCCAGATCTGAATCCATGCCGTTCCTCAGCTGTGTGATCTTGAGCAGTTACTTGACATCTCTGAATTTCAACTTCCTTATGACTAAAGAGGTGGTAGAGGTGGTCATCATTACCTAAGAGAATTCATTGTTTTCAATACTCGATGGATGGATATAGACAAAGAAAGTGCTTAGCGTGTAACAGACACTCAGTGAGCACTGGGTCCTTTAACAACCTTTGCACTCCAGAATATTCCCCATTACAGAGTGAAATAGGTATTTAAATGGTACCTTACTTAAGGATCTGAAGTGTTTTCCCAGCACTGGGTAATATAGTCAAGGTGCAATTAGCCATACATTATAATATTTTTAAGTGATTCAAGTGACACTTCTTATGTCTAAGCGTAATCTCTCCCACTTTAGCATTTATCATAGTTTAATAACTACTGAATGCTGTTGAATTAAAATACTGTTCTGTCTGGGGACACGTTGACCCTTCACACAGTAGAGCTCATCCAAGGCTCCGCCAGAGCCTGAAAAAGAGCTCTCTGCAGCAGTGGGATTCATGAGCGCTCTGGAGACAGAAAAAGACTGGGAATGGGAAATGGGAAAGCAATGACCTTCGGAAACTAGGCATCTTCCCGCTTTCTCAAAGGCTGGCTGGGGATTTACTCATAGTAAGGATGCGTTCACTTCATAGACGTATTTTGACACCATTAGTTCCTCTCATCTACCCAACAACCTGTGTAATGGTATAAGGATGGTGTAGTGTGTGTGTGTGTGTGTGTGTGTGTGTGTGTGTGTGTGTGAGTGTGTGTGTGTGCGTGTGTGTGCATGAGTGCATATGTGCACATGTGCATACATTGGGTGCCTATGTGTACAGAATCGTGTGGGTGCACATGTATGTATATGGATATATGTGTAAAACCTAGAGGCCAATCTCCAGCATCATTACTCCAGTACCATCTATCCTTTTGAGACAGGATCTCTCTCTCAGTGGCCTTGAACTGGTGAGGCAAGTTGGATGCCTGGCCAGCTACCCACAGAGATCTGTGTTTCTCTGTCTCCTGAACCCTGGGATTATTATAAGCACAAACCACCACACCTGGCATTTTACATGAGTTCTGGGGATCAGATCTGGTCTTCACACTTGCCAAGCTCTTCCCTGACTGAACTGCCTCCCCAGGCCGATAGAAGCCCTTTGGGCAATTCTTCCAAGCATGTCTCTAATCCACCCAGCAGCTTATATTGTGGGGTGGGCATGAGGTCTTGACCTTCTTCCATGCTCACCTCATGTGGTCCCCAGTGCCCATGTGAGGCATCCAATTCCCTGTGTGCTTTTGATCAGAGTTCTCATGCCACTTGATGGTAAGTAATATTACCCATTTTACAGATGAAGACAATGAGGCCTTGGGTAACTTGTCTGATGGTAGACCCAGGATGTACTGGCCTCAGCTTGTATTCCTCAACTGTCTCATTTTTTCCACACCTGTAGGGTAGTGATCTTTATGTTCTTTGATGGAAAGGAAGAAGCTAGGCATAGGGAGGCAATAAATCCTTGCTGGCCCAAGGACTTCGAGCTAGATTAGAGTAACACCAACCAGAATTGTTCCCCTCCAGATGAACTGCTCAGAGCAGCAACCCCATCCAGCGTAACATTGTTCTTAAATTATTCAAACACTGTGGAACATTTGTTTTTCTAAGTGGCTATTTCTCTCCTCTTTATTGTGCATTGTTCTTCCTGCTTCACAATGGGAAAGGTGTCAGCCTGATTTAAGACATTGTGGTCTTCTGGGCAGTCAGCCATGTTGGTCCGATGGACTCATGGGATCTATTTCCGTCTTGTGTATCTTAGACTTAGCCCTGAAACTGTGAAGATGGATCTAATCAGCGACTGCTTATAGAAAAGCAAGTTAATATTTTTTGTAAATCTATATACTGTTTTAGTGAAAGAGCCTTTGATCTACATGTGGGTTTCCCGATGAGGCTCCTGAAAACCTGAAAGCTGGGTAGTGTGTGTGTGTGTGTGTGTGTGTGTGTGTGTGTGTGTGTGTGTGTGTGTGTGTTTCATAGTTACATTTTTTTTGTTGAATCCAGCAAAGGGAAACATGGCCCTAAATCTCTCATCCTATGAATGTCTAAGCTTTATGGGATGTTGTGCCTTGCCCTTTAGAATCATTGCCATGTAAATTTTCTTTCCTAACATAAAATACTTCTCATGACTCCTGACTTGTTCTCTCTATCCACCCCTCTTTGCCACCCTTCCCAATTATGAGTCACACTGAGCAGGATTTGTACCCCCCTTTTTGACCCCATTGTGTCATATCATAAGTCAATTCCCCAAGACAACACATCTTCATAGCAATCATTATCCATGATCGCATGCTATTCCACCTGGTAGCTGAGAGTCTTAAGTACTCCCTATTGCTGGATACTAAAGCTGTTTGCAGTGGTTACCACTTTCAATAGCACTCCAGCCAAGAGTCTGACAGCAGTGCTTCCCATTGCTCTGGCCATCCCTTCCGCTCTTACAGAGTGTCCCAGCCATTATTTCCTTTACTTGACTTACACGCACTTACATTTAACCCTTTCTTACCTCTTGCTTTTCTTCTTTCTCTCTTCAACTAGATGCTTGATTCCATCCCCCCTGGCCACTTACTTCTACCTTTTTCCTCTTCAACCCTCTGCTTCTCTCTTTCCTAAATCCCATCCCCTTCACTGAGCATGCCCAGTGGCTAAAGCTCTCACATTCATGAATTTTCAAGTCCAGGCTGCTCTAGAATGTTCTTTCTTCCTGCCCACTCTTACTCTGAGAAGACACATTGTGTCCATGGTTGTTAACAGGATAATGAGACATGATACAGGGCTGTATTTTACAGTAAGATGGAAACTAGAGGGCTAGCATAGCTTTGTGCCTGTGTTTAGAAGTGCCAGGCTCTGTAAAAATGGGGGTTGGAGCATCTCTGGGTTCTTGGAGCACAACTGCATCTAGGAAAACACACAGCATTTTGCATTGGGCTGTCACTGACCCAGAGCTCATCTCCACCATGTGATAGCTCCATGACCCTCCTCATGTCACTAACCAGGGTCCCTTTGCCACTGAAGAGATTAGTGAGGTGTGATTCTGACTGGGGCTGAACTGTTGTTGCTTGACTTTCACAAATGGTTGCTCTTCTCCATGCTAAGCTTGAGCACGATGTCTAGACTCACGTCTCACTCAGCAGAGAAACTTAATAAATATTTATCAAGTGAGTAAACTGTGGCTAAGAGCTCAAAGGTGTAGATACCAGCCCTCTTCTGTATTCTCGTTCATCCCACCAAGGAAGTAAGCAGGTGGCGTGTCTGCTGTGTGCAGACTGTGCATGGGAAGCAGACAAATCTGTGACTGCACATGCACATGTGGCCAGGCAGCAGCTGTTTCCAGATGGGAGGTGGCACCATGCCAAGTACCAGTGGCCTCTCCATGGAGTGTAGTAATGAGGAAGATCCCATGTGCCCCTTCTGGGGGAGAGTCTCTCATTGTAGAGCATGTGGCACTTCACAGATTTCCTCTCAGCAAGCTTTACCACATGCCTGCAAAGGAGGCAGTGTGCCACATTGCCATCCAGGTTTCCCAAGGAACAGTTTGGGCAGGATGGCAAGTGAAGAGAAAGGATACAGATCAGGGGAGATGCACATGTCCTACTCTAGGGATAGAAAGAAGGCAGAGAGATATCAATGGCTAACCCCACAGTTAATGGGATATTGGGGACAAATTTAGGAACCGTTGTCCCAAGGTCTAAATATTACCAATACCACACTCATGAATGAAAAGATGCCCCCAACAAACTGCAGCTGGGATGTGATAGAGAAAGGAGACAGAATCTCACAGGCCTCCAGTGCTCACAGGTGGATGGCCTATGAGCTCCTTTAATTCTAGTCTTAACCCTTAACATCATTAGAAAGCATCCCAGCTCAGGTTTGGTAACCTTTTGCTAAGATGCTGGCTTTACCCAGAGTTTTCCTGGCCACCTCCGCTCAGACTGGGTCATCCCCCAGCCCATCCCTGTGACAATCTTGTGCCACTTTTTTGTGACACTTGGCTAATTCATACTTATTTGTAGGGAGAGTATAGTCAATAGTAGGAGCTCTAGGAATCAAGGGGTGCTTTGGTTTGGTTCATCTTGCACACATTTACTACCAAGCACAACAAGTGTCTGTAGGAAAATTATATGATGTATAAAATTTAAATGAAGATGCCAACAAAAAGTCAAATGACAGAAAAGGAGATGCTGTGTCCCAGGTTTTGTGGCATTTCTTCTATCCATTGCTATGTTTTATACCTACAGCTTTGCTTTATTTTTTTTAAACTCAGGAACAATTTTATTTGAGTTTTAAAGAGAAGTTCTAAAGCAAGTTAGCAGTAAGGCTCAGCAGCTTCCCAGAGGAAGATGGAGGGTACCAAGAGAGCAAGCCATGTATTTGTGTTAGACCAGCATAAAGGTCAGCCAGATGGTGGACAAGCAGCCACATGGCAGGGAGGGGAGCTCAGAGAAAGAGTCAAGTCCAAAATATTAAGGAAATTGCTTGCATTGTCTACCTCCAGTTCCAAAGTGAAATGGATTCTGATTTTACAGAATTAATGGTGTGAGTGTCTATAGCTCATGAGGCCAGGAATAATGTTATCTATCTTGATTATCCACTACATGGACATGTGTAACACACAGAACAAATTATGTACTAATCAAATATTTGTTGAAGAGCTGATAAAAGGGAGCCTATAGGTGTCTTAAAATTCACTAATCCATGTCCCATTAATTAAGAATATTTGACAATTAAAGCATGGTCTAATTGAGAGCTTTTCCCTTTGAAATTTCACTTCTTGCTTTTAGTTTATCACTGTCCTTTGCCTCATTTAGAAAACAAAACTGGAGTACCAGCCATATAAATCTGCTTCTTGCTTTGACTCATAAATCTGTATTGAGTGTCTGTCCTATCATGCATATGATCATTTGATAGAATAACATGGGAAAAGATGGTTCACTGGTCCAACTTCATAGATCCTAGAGTATGAAAACATGTTGGCTAAGAAAGTTGTAGAATTTGGAACTGTGATTCCAATATGTAACAGTTTTCCCCATATAACAAAGAACATAAAATATATATATATATTAAAACATTAATCCCTTATTTGCCTTATGGTCTGTGAGTCAGTAATTTGGTCTCATTTATCTGGTCAATTCTGCTGGCTGGATTGGGTCTATCTGATCTTGGCTGGGTTGCCCAGTTGCCTGTTGGTATGTGCCTCCCTGGGTTCTATTCCACTTGGTTTTGTCTTCCAGCATGCTAGATAAGACTTGCATGGTAATCTCAGGGCTTCAACATGGAGAGGGAAAGACCCAAGAACTGAGACCTAGCAGCTACCAGAGCTCACTCAGTGTCATGTGCTGTGGTGCATTGATCAAAGGCACAGCACCAGCCTGGACTGCAGTAGCAGAAAGACAGACCTCACCTCTTGATGAAATGAGTTACAAACTATTATAATCCTTTCCTTAAAATAATCCAAAATCCACTCACCAAAAACTATGCTATGACTTTGCATCTTACTTCAGTTCTCAATGGCTTATGAATTCAGTATGTTCCTTAAAGAAAGACAGAGATGCTTGCAATTTCATTCAATTTCCCCCTTTAGCTACTTGAGATCCCTCCACACAGGTAGTCCATCTTCCCTACCACTAATTCTGTCCTAGAGTGATATCATTGTCCATGTTTGCTTCCAGGAAATAAATACAGCAGCATGCTGGCTGATGGTCAATGATCCTTCGTGCCCCCACACAATCTTGCATCAGTCGCTGAAATGTAAGAATTTATTTGTGGTTCTGGATGTTTCTGTGATTCATTTGCAGGATATCCAACAATCTTTTAGAACACTCTATAAAGTGTGCTGTGTTGGTCTGGTGAGGCCTAACACCCATTAGACACTCCTGCTGCAAATTGGATGTGCCAGTCCCTGTGGGCTGGTGCCAAGGTGTGAATTAGATAGAGATGCTCTTGATTTGGTCCTATGGCCTCCTGATTCTGTTTGTGAGTCATCTGTGGCCAGCTAAGCCTCTAGGCAGCTAATATGGCCTAGCTGCCATGGGATGCAGGGATTTTGATGTGGGTAACGATAGACAACTATAGCAAATGTGGCATCCCATTTGCAAACTTTCACAAAACAGAGAGAGTTTCAGAGAAGTGAGCTTCTTCTGATCCTTCTCCTAAGAGCACACCTTGTTCAGGTGGGAATGTGGTGGGGATCAGGAGTCCTGCAGAGTGGGGAAGATACAGAGGCTTCTGGCCTAAAGAGAAAAGCCAAATCATCCCTGGCTGTTATAGTTGCTCCCATTCCTGTTGGATCCAGTTATCCAGAGGGTTTGAAAAATGAAAGCTGACTATTATGTCCACTGGGAGCACATGCTTCTCTAAGGATACTCAGAAGGGGAGTCGGGTTGGAGAGATGGCTCAGTCAATAAAGCACTTGCTGTGGAAGTATAAGAACCAGAGTTCAAACCTCCAGTACCCATGTAAAATCCTAACACAGTATGAGACTATAACCCCACATTTGGGAATCAAAGACAAGAAGCTCCCTGAAGTTCATTAGCCAGCCAGTTTATCCCAACTTGTGAGACTAAGATTCAGAAGAGATGTTATCTCGAAAAATATGGTGGAGAGCAATGAGAAAGGCTTCCAATGGCTAAGTCTGCGTTCTAAATGTATGCACATACATGTGCATACATACACATGTTCATGCACACCACATAAACAAGCACACACACATGTGCATACACACACAAACACAGATACATAGCACTCATACAGGGTCAGAGAAAGAAGGAAGGAAGGGAGGAAGGAAGGAAGGAAGGAAGGAAGGAGGGAGAGAAAAGAGAAAGAAGGAGAAAAGGAAATAGGGAGAGAAGTAATCAGTGTGCTGATGCTACAGCATGGAGGCAGAGGTATGACAAGATCACAGTCAAGCTGGGTTTCTCCAGTCAGTTGGGGCAATTGTGCTTCAGTTTTCTCTTTCTCTCCCCCTCCATTTGCTTTTTGCCTCCCTTGCCCAGTAACTTAGAGAGAAAGCTTGTGGATTTAAAGTGGTTTGTGATCTCCTTTCTTCTGCATTCCACAAATGGCTGGAGAGATGACCCTGGAGAGATGATATCAGCATGTGCTGATCTTTCAGAGGACCTGAGTTCAGTTCCCAGCACCCACAGTAAATGGCTCTCAATCACCTGTAACTAGCTCCAAGAGATATGGTGCTCTACTCTGGCCTCCAGGGCTACCAGAAGATACTGATACACATATATTAAAAATAAGGCAGAGGGAAGAAGGGAGAGATATAAAACAGCTGACAGATTTATCTAAAGAGTGGGAATGAACTTCTAGGCAGGTGATCAACATATAGCAAACAGGCATTCAGTGTTTATTTGGAGTCTATGTGCCAGACACTGCCATGCATACATGAAAGGCATCTCTGCAAAGTTCAATAGCTCCTGAGACAGACAGCCTGGCTCTGCACTCCACACTATGTGTCCATAGTCAAGCTTCTGGGCCTCAGTTTCCACCCTGGATGATTATGACGATTAAATCGATCTTGATTATGTAAAGCAAGAACAGCACTTGACACACAGAAGATGCTACAGTAAGATTATGCTGTCCCTGCTGTCCCTTCTGCTGCCACTCATTCCAGGCTTAATCTTCACAGCCACTTGTGTTATACATAGTGGGTGTCTCTTTGTGTCTCACACACAGAGAAGCTGAGACACTACTCTGAGGCCACACAGCTCTAAAGGGTCAACCCTTGGCCCAGATCAATGTTGGCTTTCCAAGCTATGTATTTGCTTGCTGTCTTCTATCCTTCTACCCAGTTCAGCTTCACAACTCCCCATGCAAAGTAATTTCAGGGTGGGCAATAATTCTACCAATCACTGTATAATCATCTCAAAAAAAGAGAGATGGAGAGAATATCATCTCATAAGACATACCCAATGATCAATACCCACACACACTGAATCTTTAATGTAGTGTCTTATCAAATTAGCAGCTTCCACCACAACTCAGGGCAGAAATCAATGTTCCCTTGACCTTAAACATGCACAGACTTGAAAACGCTCCTGCCTCAGGGCTTCTGGGGCTGATGGGTGAAGGGATCCACTCTGAGACACATCCGCTTGAACTTGGGATGCATACAGTTCCAGGTGTATTGTGGAGTAACAGACGTAGTCATGGTGGCTCCTCTGTCCCCATTCCCACAGGGCCTTTTCAGTGCCCTGAGGGAATGACCTAACCAGACAGCTTCTGGACTCCAACCTCTAGGGGCCACCTCTAACTGTCCTCTCCATGGTATGTGGGAAATGGTGAGCAAACTCGGTTCCACTGTCCTGTGTGCTTGGGTTTGCAGTTTTGCCATCCATGAGCATGTGTCTGCCCTGGCTGGGGTCACTTCTTCCCAGGACTGGGCCTCCTCTTTACCCATTGGCTCCCATCTCTTCTTCTCAAACCTGGGTTCCCCATTTCTTCCTTCTGTGTTCACTTGGGGTCTAATAACCTTCCATAACTCCTTAAAAATTTCACCGTGGAATGGCCTAGGAAAGTCCAGGCAAGTTCTCTTTATCATCTATAAGCTCCTTCAATCTTCTAGTCTAAAGAACATGACTTAGGGACTGGAGGGATGGCTTACCCGTTAAGATCACTTACTGCTTTGGGAAAGGACCTTAATTTGATTCCAAGCATCCACTTCAGGCAGCCCACAACAGCCTCTATCTCTAATTCCAGATGATCTGATGCCCTCTTCTGTCCTCCTTGGCACCTGCTCACTGTGACCAAGCCCAGACACAGACACTGTACACTCAATTTAAAAATGGAAAAACAGGAAGACATAATTTAGTATCTAAGTGTCTATGAATCTGTATTGTCTTCCTTTGTTAAATGGCAGGATTTTATCAATCTTATTATCAGGGAAGGGCATTTAAGGTAGACTCTCTACTATTGCTCAGATTGTTAGTTGGGGTCATCCTTGTAAGTCTCTGAACATTTCTATAATGTCAGTTTTCCCTTCAAACCTATAATGGCTCCCTCTATTATGGAATCTCTTTCCCTGTTCTCATCTATTCATCCCCAGACTCAATCTTCTTGGTCCCTCGTGTTCTCCTCTCCCCTCCTCTTCTCCTCTCCTCTTTCTTCTAACTCCCTCTCCACTCATTGCTCCCCAACTCCCAATATGCTCAAGAGATCTTGTTCCTTTCCTCTTCTGTGAGGGACCTTGTATGGCTCTCTTAGGATCCCCCTTGTATCCTAACTTTTCTGGCGGTGTGAATTGAAGGCTGGTGATCCTTTGCTCTACGTCTAAAATCCATATATCAGTGACTACATACCATATTCCTCTTTTTGTGACTGGGTTACCTCACTCAGGATGGTTTCTTCAAGTTCCACCTATTTGCCTGTGAATTTCAAGATTCCATTGACACACACAACAACCCCACCCCCACTCTACCCCCGCACTGAGTAGTACTCCATTGAGTAAATGTACCACATTTTCTATATCCATTCTTCAGTTAAGGGGCAATTAGGTTACTTTCAGGTTCTTGCTATTACAAATAATGCTGCTATATACATAGTTGAACAGATGTCTTTGTTGCATGGATGTGCATCTTTTGGGTATATGACTAAGAGTGGAATTGCTGGGTCCCTGATAATGAGATAGATAACTAACTTATATGCCATCCTAGAACCTTCATCTAGTAGCTGATGGAGACATAAGCAGACACCCAGGGCTAAACACTGAGCTGAACTCTTGGAGTCCAATTGCAGAGAGGGAGGAGTGATGAGCAAAGGGGTCAAGACCAGGCTGCAGAGACCCACAGAAACAGCTGACCTGAACAAGGGGATCCCAGAGTGATAGCTGGGAAACCAGCACAGTACCAACTCAGACCCCCTGAATGTGGGTCTCAGTTAGAAGGCCTGGGCTGTCTATGGGACCTTTGACAGTGGAACCAGGATGAGTCCCTGGTGCACAAAAGGACTTTGGGAGCACATTTCCCATGGAGGGACACTTCCTTAACCTAGAGACAGGAGGGAGAGCCTAAGCTCCACCCCAAAGGACTTGACAGATTTTGATGATCCTTCCTGGAAGGCCTCACCCTCCCTGTGGAGGGCATGAGGACTGGGATGGGAAGGGGGGACATGGGAGGGTGGGGGGAGAGGGAACTGGAATCAATATGTAAAATAAGAAATTTTTTTTAAAAGTTTTAAAAAATGGCAGGATTTTGCTAGGCAGTTGGCAAGATCCTCAATTCCTGAAAGTTATAGCCTTATATAAATAATGAAAGATATTTATTAAGTGCTTATTGTATACCATGCAATGTTTGGGGCAATTTTTGAGCATCATTTCATTTACTATTATAACCACTTTAGAATAACTAATATTAATGTTTATAATTTTCATATGGAGAACTGAATGAAGCCCAGAGGTTACACATTTAGCACAAAGCCATCTCCATGGCATGTGTGAGGACAGAATTCAAAGCTGGGTAATCTAACATTGGCACCTAAACATTTAGCCATAATATCTTTATGGCTCTTGTAGCTTAATCCGGAGCTGCTTTCTACTTGATGCTTATGGTAAAACTGTTCACCAAAGCACACACTGTCTAACTCAAGGGAGAGACCACATGTAATGAGGAGGTATCACATGTTAGTGGTATATTGCTGATATATTTGTGTATACATATATATATGTGTGTGTGTGTATGTATATATGTGTGTGTTTGGATGTGTCCCCACCCTCAAAGCTTATTTTTCAGAGTAACCTTCAGACCCTATCTTCCATGACTTAACAACCTGTCACAGCTTATGCAACTGGCTCTAGGTCCCTCACTGAGCTGCATTCAATGAGTCAACCAAGGCTACACATGGTCTTGGGGCTATACTGGGGATAAACTTCCTAGTTTATTGGCAAAATTCAATGTTTCTTGCAAGTTCCCACCTGCAAATCACTTTCTGCTCCTAATCATAGAGCCTTCCACACTGCAGTTCACAATAAGACAAGGATAAGATGCTTCATCAGACAAGAATAAAATGAAGAAAACAGGCCAACAATCTTTGGTGCCCTGATCCTTGTGTTCATTAGAAGTGACACAAAACCTGGTAGCCATCTCAGAACCTTCCTAGAACACAGATCTAAGCAGAGAAGTAAGGAGGCCATGCTGAGCCAGGGGCTGGTGAAAAGACACCTTGTTTGTACATGAGAGTTGGCCAAGATGCACACCTGAGTAGAAAGCCAGTTAGAGAAGGCAGCAGCAGGCCCTGTAAAGAGCTTGCCTGGTTCATGTAGCAACAAGATGTCCTCTGAGAGTGAAGTGTCAGAGTAAGGGTGGGGGTGGGGTGGGGGATAAAGACCCTAGACAAAGCCAGATCAAGACCTTGTAGAAGTATCAGGAATTTTTTACCTTTCTTAGAGCAAAGAGAATTGTTTGGAGAATTTGAGACAGGGGGATCTGGTGAAGACGAAATTTGAAGAAAGAAAAGAGCCAAGGACTGATAGCTGAAGAGGAGAAGCGCTGAGCCTAAAAGCTGAAATTTGGAGGAAGAATTGACTCAAATAATTTAACACCCAACACTGGCCATGGTTCAAGTCTAGATTGGCTAAAATGTTCTAATGAATGGAACCTGATTCCCTCCACACTTCTGTCTGCTGGTCTGATGCAAGTCTGTTATCTTAGGTACTTTTAGGATCTGGAGAAGAGGGTTCCCTGTAGCATAAACATTTCTTGGCAAACACCCTCCAGGCTATGGATGGATAAGCCCACCTTAGTGGTTGGATAAGCCCACTACTATGATTCTTTTACTGGCTATTGTGCTGTTGTGATCTGTATCTTCAGTAGAGTTTTCTCAGAGCTGAAACCAGAGATAAACATTTCAAAAGCTATGTGTTCTGAAGGTGATGTCATGACATAATAATAAGGCAATGGAGAATGGAGAGAAACCCATACAATGAACTTGCTTGCACATGTGTGTATATTCCTATCACCCTCCAAAGGGATCACAGCTTGATGACTCCTCCCTACCCTATTAACTCTTTCGTAAATCCTGGCAAGGCCAGTAGATTCCCATAGCTGAGGGTGATTCCCAGCTAAAGATAGTAATTCTGCAAAGTAGGGTAACTATTGAAAGAAAAAGCATAGGATCTAACAAAACCTACAATAATGTTAATCATAGCTAAAATGGTTTTCATATAATGAGTCTGTATAATCCTCACAGAAATGCTAGTTCAGTTCTTGACACATGTAGGTGCTCACCAGATGTTAATTAAACTTGTTAGTGAGTCTACCATGTGTCCAAGGTCATTGGACTTGTAAATGTCAGAGGCAGGACTCCTATTGGGTCACCTGGTACACAGTCCATTGGTCTTTAGCATGTAGAACAAGGAAAGTGTCACTGAAAGCAGGGGTCCTGCCTGGCTATGGAGACAAGCTGAGGAGACAGGTGGCCCTGGTGCTACAGAGGACCAATTGTAGCATCACCATTTTGCTCTGGGTCAGTCCAATTAGCAGTATTTGTCTGATAAAATCATGATGAGGGAAACCCCAGAATGACCTGTGGGGCAACAGATGAGCCTGTAGGAAGAACAAATGAGGCTGACCCAAAGTGCATGCTGCTGTCTATAGCCAGCCAAAGGTACCAGACTGGAAAACATTCAATTAGGTCCTGTGTTGCATTTGTTTCTAGAGACAAATGTAGCTGATCCAAGTAGGCATGGGAGAAAATCCACTATGAAAAACACCCTGGTCAACTGAAAAGTAGTTGATTCCTTGACTGTGTTTATTCTTGGCTTTGATCTCTTCTTTTGTTCTGGAATCATTGTTGCTTCAAAACTGTGCATCTCTAGGATGGGTTCTCTGCAAAACGACAACCGTGGAATAGAAAGATTGGTGAAGAGGCTGAACAAATTGAAGCTGGAAATCCAGGCAACTTGGGAAGGGTCAAAGTGTCCAGCTTCAGCAGCCAGCTATGTGAATTTGATTCAGAGAGAGGGGAGATACCTGGTGTGGTGGTGTACACCTGTAATCTCAACTCTTGGGAGGTAGAGGTGGAGGATTAAGAGTTTAAGGTCATCCTCCACTACACATTTCAAGATCAGCCTAGGCTACATGAGAACCAGAAAGCAAAGTAGAGAGATAAGAGGGAGGGGTGGCTGCTGTCCTTTCTTGTACAATTAATCAGGGGAAATACTTGAACCAGTGCCGCTCTTCCCGACTCCAGACTCCTTCCTCTTTTCTCCCTGTTGTGACTCAATTTCTTTGTGCTTTATTAAATGTATGGCCCGTATCATTTGCGTGTCTCTGTCTGTCTGCGTGTGCACACACATTTTGTGTGCATGAGCGTGAGTATGGTGCACATGTGTATGGATGTGTGGAGGCAGAGATCAACTGTGGGTATGGTTCCTCAGACATAGCCCACCTTTTATTTAAGACAAGATGTCTAATTTGTCTAGACTGACCAGCCAGTGAACTCCAGAGATATATATGCCCTCTCTACCTCCCTGCATGGGCATTATACGCACACATCACTACATTTAGTTCTTTCTCTGTGGATTCTAAGGATTCAATGTAGGTTCTGATGTTTCCAAAGCAAACACTTTACAGGCTGAATTATCTCCTCAACCCTAGCTGTGCCTTTAAAATATGTTTCTATCTGATGATACAGGGTTTTAGAGGAAGCAGGCACCCTAGATCCCAGTTTACTGTTTGAGACAAGATGGGAAAAGATCATGTGATGACCTGTGCCCTTTCTTTCTCTGCCCAGCTGAAGGAGTATCTCCTGGTAGAACTCTCTAGTGTGTGCAAACAAATGAGACAGGGTCTAGAGAGATAGGGGGTGAAAAGGAATTTTAAAAGCCTGGTTTCCTTTCCTTTTGTTATTATTATTCATGTCAGAAGTCCACTGGGGAAATCTTTATCTGCATTAAAACATACATAAGAAGAGGGAAGAAGAAAGGCAGACAAGTGTGTGTCCTACAAAGCATCTCTTTGAGCCCCGCTCAGTTCCTCTATCAAGTTCTTTCCTGTGCTCTCCTCAAAGATGGAATCTGGGTTCAAGGTTGAACAGGAAGCCAGCTCCTGATGGAACTGTATCCCCTGAACACACCTCTAGGAGATTAGGCCGTCGTTAAATATTTGTAGGATAACAGGAGAAGCCTAATTTAGTTTTTGTTTCTTTCTCTCTGCGGCTTAATCACAGATGAAAGAGACTAATAGCTCTACAGAGCTTTCTGGTGATCAAAGGCCAATCAATCCTCTTTGTGGAGTAATTAACTATTTGCTAAACTTGCAGAATTGATTTCCATTTAGGGCTAAGAGAGAGGGTTTTAAATGAAGACCGATTCGCCAGGCAGAGGAGGGAATCTCGGGGCTGATGCCAAGAGATAGTCAGGGTGATGGATTGGAATCTGCTAATTAGAGCCTGAAAAAATACAGCCACAACCTGACCCTATTTGGGAAGACTTTAGGGAAGGACAGACAGTAGTGAGGGTGGGTATGGACACTGGCTTTATCTGCCAGGCAGCAATACACAGTGGAAGCTGAGGAAAGCCTGGATCCTCACCCTCATCAGATGCTGAGAAATTATACATGTGGTCCTGAAACCCATGGAGACACCTACAGATGACTAAGGTGTGGGAGGGGTCATTCTGTGCAATGAGATCCCCTGTCACCAGGACAGATCCCTTAGTCCCTTAGCAAAGCACACACTTAAGATTTGTCCAGACATTTGAAGCTCATTGGATACCAGTCAAAGAATTTAGATGCTATTGGTATCTATGCAGACACTCTAAAAATCTACTCAGAGACATTGGGAACCTCCAATAACAAATCCATGCCAGCTTAAAACTATTAAGTCTTGAGACCAGCTAATAATGCTTCTGCCTAGGGTTGCCAAGCATGTTTCACAGTACCCACATGAGTTCGAACGTCTGATGAACAAAGAATTTTTTTTAAGTATCCTAAATAATCTGTTGCTTTAGAATAAGTATGTCCCTAATGATTGGGGTTTCTTTAACATTTCTATTGAAACCAAGTAGCTCTTGTTCAGGTTAGATTAGAGTCTTGTGCCTTCCATGCTGTGACCTCTCTGAGCCTCAATTTCCCCCTCTAAGAAGGAGATTCTCAGAAGCAACTGTTTCATTTTGAACTATAAATTAACTAACTGAATATGAAACCCTTTGTACAATATAGTAGAGTATCTGGCAGAATTTTACTCTCTGTAAATAATATCTATCATTAGTGGGAACCATCTTTATTTGATAAAAACATGGCATTGCTAAACATTAATAACTCATTTCCCTTGTTATTCCCCTTTGTCCTTTGTCCTCAGCCTCTTTTCTTCCTTGCTTATTTGATGGGAGATGTTATTCTGTATATATATATATGTTTCTCATACTGGTTAATAAAGCATTGTGGCCAATAGAAAACTAGATAGGCGGGGCTAGGAGACTAGGAGGAGGAAAGAGGAAGTAGAAGGAGGGGTCAGATGTAGAGCAAGGAGGAAGGAAGACTCCCTCCGCGGCTCCCTGATAAGACGACCACATGGAAATACTTAGATAAGTAGAAATGGGTTAATAATTAAGACAGAGCTAGCCCATAAACAATAATGGTAATTGGCCAACAGGATTGTATCAAATACAGAGTCTCTGAGTGTTATTTGGGGCTCACGTGGCGGCGGGACCATGGTGGCAGGACCAGCGGCAGCCGGCAGGGAAAAACCTGCAGTAACACTTATTCCTCCTGTCACCCCACCACCATCACCTTACATTCTTTCTGCAAGTTGAGACTGTGTTAATGACATTGATGTGATTTTACGAACTGGACCTTCCTCTACTTTCTCCCTCTACATCAGGGCAGGATGAGAGGGTAGCCTTATGTTGTCTCGAGGCCCTAGTTCTATGTTCTTGTCCATGTTTTTTGTCCTTTTGTGGTTGTGTTTCCTGAAATAGAGTGACAGCATTGATATATATATATATATATATATATATATATATATATATATATATATATATATATACCAACATAAGGAGGGTGCTTAAAATGGTGTGTGACCCATCATTATGAGGTGTGGGTGTCCTCCTGGGCACCCTGGAAATAGCATAGCACTTGCTGAAATCAGCACCCATCATTTAAACCAAGCTAGGTACTGGTTTGACTTAAGGGAGTGAGTAAAGAGATAGGGGTTCTAGCTTTGGTTTTTCCCAACTCTCTCTGGCCATAGGAGCTCCATGCCAAACCAAAATGCCTTTAGCCTCAGGAAAATAGGCCTGTGGTGGGTTTTTCAAGTTTGATTCAGATGAGAATATTTTCCTTGTCTTCCACAATCGAGTTCTGGGCAGAGCCCACGATAAGCTAGTGAGAATCGTCCAGCATTTCAAGAAAATTTAAAGACGTGATGTCCGAATGGCCACTGTCACCATGACCTCCTGGACACAGCTATGCAGATTCCTTCTGAAATGAGGTCAGAGCAGGCAGGGATGTCCCTTCTGGGACCTGTTCCAAGACTCAACAGCAGCAGGTCCCCAGTGCAGACCACAGGTTTCTAGGAAAGCAGCATAGTTCAGGCATACCCATGAGTTAAGCACAGGAGCCCTGAGCTAAGCAATTAGAGGAAGTCTGGGCTTGATGGCACTTCTGATTGACTAGAGAGCTCAAGATGTCACAACAGGTGTGGTCCCAGATAAAGACTTGGGGTGTCTGACTCTGTCCAATGTCCCCATACTGTATACCAGTGGCTGCTCTTGCCCCTTACCACTTCTGATTATGTCAAGCATGGTTCCAAAACTTGACAAGCATGGGCTTGTTTAGCCTTCTAATAACCCAATGCTGCAGGCACAGATGCTAATGCCCATCTCACGGATGGATGAAGGAATATAAGAACAGAGAGGCAATGTTTGGGCAGACTTCTCTCAGCTCTTTGCTGTTTAGTCATTACAGAGCACTATTGTGCAACTACATGAACAGTTTCTGAGTGGATCTTTAGATGGTGTAATACACCAGGTACTACAGATGCTGTAGACCCCACTCTTTCTAAAAGGATGTATATAAGTCATCACTGAGAGAAACATGTAATTTCTTGAGAATGACAGAATGATAAGTGGAAAGGAAAACATCAGTCTTTGGGCTCACCATGGTCTATCCAGTGAGGAAGTTTTCCATTTGGGTAGCCTGAGCACAGATCAGGCATACCAGGCCTCCTAGCTTTGAGGTTATGCGATTTTGGAATGATGAGCTGTAAATTGAAAAGGCATGCTGTTTGACTAACAATGACCTGGACTGTACAAGTAACAGTCTTTGGGAGAAATGCACTATGCTAGGAGGTCATCCCCATGGGCCTGCCCTTGGTTGCACTGACACACATTGTTGCCTGGAATGGTCCCATCAAGAAGTTTTGGAGATGAGAGGAGGGCAAATATGGAAGCAGTATGAAAGCATTCCATTTGACTCTTTATTGTACATTGAATTCCCCTATCAAACAACCAGGACTTGCTATTCCTTGGCAAAAGAGACCAATGTCTCTGTGGCACCTCAGGAGCAAGGGCTTAGATGATACCCACTCAGGATAGAGTGGTACAAAATCCCCACTGCTCTCTGAGTGATTTAGGAAGGAGGGAGGAAAATGGCTGCTGAGAGAAAAGGAGGCTCCCCAGTGGTGCTTGGAGAAGGGCCCTTGGTGCAGCCACAGCTCTCCTGAGCTGACCAGCGGCGTTTAAATGCAAGAGCTGCCGTGAACTGACTCACTGCTGGATAATTACGTTAGGGACCAATACGGCCTGTTGAAAATCAATTCTGTGGGACCTGTGTGTTTGTTCGGAAAGCCACTCAGCCAATTCAGAAGTATATTAGGCAGCAGGCCCAGTGCAGTGACCTCTTCCGGATTGGGGTTGACACTTGAACGAAGGCGTTTGTCCAGTTAAAGGACAGTACTAGCAGCAGGCTCTTATCTCCCATAAATTGGATTACTCCGATCTGCTTGTTCTCTTTAAAGATAGTGACTCTTGGGCTTTTCCCCTCTCTTTCCATCTGTCTGAGATGGTTACCTAGTGATTACTGTCTAACTTGCCATCCTTATGTATTTCTGGACAGTGTGTCACCAGTGTGACTTCCCTTTCCTGAATAGGTAGAGGTTTCTGGAGCCCAACACCTTCATTTGTTGGGTCTCTGGTTGGACTGGGGAATGGCTTTAGATCCTGGTGCCCAGGCCTATGTGTTCCCTTAGGAATCATGTAGTCGGCAAACCTGTGACATACTTTTCAGTCTAGAGAACATGAGGCCTGTGATATCCCATACGTCCTATCAAACAGGTCACTTTACTCCCTAGGGGCTGCCCTTAGCTTAGAACCCTAAATCTGCTCACCGTGCAGTCAATTTCTCTTGAATGGGAAATGTGTCTGGCCACCAGACCAATGGATAACAGCTGTTGCCTGCCTTCTGTTAGAAGGCCAGGGGAATGATCACTAAGAGCGAACCCCACAGAAAGCCCAAGAAATCCTATCTTCAACACCTCTCCTAGTGGAGTCTTCACTTCCTGGAGTCACTGTGGGTATCTTCCACCATGCATAGGGTTGTAAGGGGTGTCACCAAGACAGAGCCAAGTGTGGGGAAACATGTGTCCACCTCCTAAAAGGATCCAGGAAAGACTTATGGCTGCAATTACAGGTTCTTTTAATGACACATAAAATTAACTGTTCCACATACCCATTCACTCTGACAGCTGAGGGTTTCTCTGTGATAGAAGGAGGGCCAAGCACACTGTCAGGGATTCACATGTCCGTATCCCAAACCCTGTCAACCAATTAGACTGCAAGAGCAAGCTGCACCATTTTCTAATGAAGCTATAATCAGGCTGCTCCCTCACCCAGAAAGAGCAGATAGTCTTGTCCAGAATGGAGAAGATAATCGTCAGGGGAAAGGGCCTGAATAAATCAGAGGTGATTTCAGCGCGTCTCACTATAGGTCCATTATAATTGGAAAGTGGTTGATGCAGACCCGGCCTCCCCCTCAAACTGCCTCATTTGGGAGAAACTGCCTCACTGCATCAGGAAATCAACATGGCTTCCAAAATAAATGGCTAAGAAGGCAGTAGCTATGGATATTAGGACTAACTTCTCAGGGATCCACTAAAGTGAGGGAAAGAGGTGGAAGAGAAGGGAGAGGAGTGAGGTAGGATGGTAAGATACAGAGAGGGGAAGGGAACAGGGAAGAAAGGAATAGAGAAGAGGAGAGGAGTGTGTTTATTGATTGATTGTGAGGTTGGCATGCATACCCATGCTACAGCATGTGTGTGGGGGTCAGAGGACAACTTACAATCATTCTCTCCTTCCACTGCGTGGGTCTCAGGGATCAAACTCAGACATCAGTCTTGGCTCCAGGGGCTGTTACTTGCTGAGCCATCTCACTGGCTTATGTAGAAGACAGATAAACGAGGTATCTCCCCAACTACAAAAACTGACGGATAGTATCTCTAGACCTTGTCTCTTGAAGTGATGTGACACCATCACCTTTAGTCAGCAGGCTGCTAATATCACCCTGTCCCAGAGAACATGGCACTGCACAAAAGGTTGCCCAGAGTCTGTTAAATGGTGGGGACTGGCGACAGATTATTCTCCTGCTCAGCAAGTTACACAGCAAGGGGTTAGAATACTCATAAGAGTCAGGAGACAGAAGGAGACTGGTGCATACAGCCACTGGGGATGGTCCTCGTGAGTGGCTGACTGCACAGGGACAGTGTACCCTTTTTAGATCTGAAGATTTCCAGCACCTTCCTTGGGGGAGAACAAAGGTATAGGGTCACTAGGGAGCCACATAGTCCCTTGAGGAGTTACCATGTCGAAAGTCCTGAAAAAAGATTTGCTGGAATCTTTTCTCATTCTTTTTCTTTAGATTTCTTTGGTGTATTGCTATGTATATACATGTATGTGTGTTCATGTGTGTGTCATGTGCATGTGCATGCACGTGAGGCTAGAAGTCAGCCTCAGAAGTCATTTCAAGGACTATACAGCTTATTTTCCGAAACAGTGTCTCTCGTTGGCCTGGGGCTCACTTATTAGGTTGGACTAGTTGATCAGCTGGTCAGTGAACCCCAGGGGTCCTCCATCTCTGCCTCTGCAGCCCTGGGGATGTGAATGTGCACCCCACTGGGTCCTAAGGATAAGACTCAGGTCTTTACCCCTGAACTATGTCCTCCCTATCCCAAGATCTTTATTTTCTTATCCCCAAAAGCAGGTTGAGTAGTACAAGATCTTGTGAATCCCAATGCAGGATTATAAAACCCTTTCTATTACTAGAGTAAACTCTATTTAAAAATATTTTTCCACTATATTTTAATGAAGTAATTGATTTCCCATTGATACTAAAGTGCCACAAGAAGGTCCTCTACATAAAGGCTTTGCATCAGCAGAGTACACATCCCCTGGACCTTCAGACACTGAATACACAGGGCTTTGGCCATGCTTCTCCATCTTCCTGGATGAGAGTAAGTTATCCTCAAGGGAATTTTTCCAAATTTAACTAGGAATACAGGGTCCATGAGAGCTTTCTAAATGAATACCAAGCGTTCAGTATGAGCATCGCTTGTATCAATTTGGCTTGTGTGGCTAATTGCTGTGTGTAGAAGCTAACATCTGTGAAGATCAGTCCATCCTCTGAAAACCAGACTGTCAAAGTCAACGACAAAGCTCTCTGGGTGAAGCCCATCAGTAGAACACCCGTGGGAACATCAAACACAGCTTCAAGTGGAAAGGAGCTGAGAGCAAAACTTTCAAGATGAATGAGAAGCCTAAATTGAATAAATTCTTTTAGGGTCTAAAGAGGATGGGGCTGGGAGGGGGCAGATGATGTACTCTGAGGTTAAAGGACTCTTAGCAGAGAAGCCATTAACAACCCACCTCAGAAAGACATCTGCAGTGGCACAGAGGCTGGTCTCATACCCCAGCAGGTTCTTGACCAACATCAACAACGCTCAGGGTAGTTGAATGCTTGGCGTATGATTATACCGTGTATGCTTTAATGACCATGTAAACCATGGCTTTGGCAGGTTGGGGCTGTTTGCTTTTAAGCCATCTGGCTGCCCAAGTTCAAGGAGATTAGTAAACAGAAAGAGAGAGGCAACAATATATATATTTAGAAGGAAGCAGGCCATGCTGGTCCTAGGAAGTGGGTTGAGAATGGGCTTTTTTTTCCCTCTCTTCATCAGCCAATCTCCTGAACAGCAAGTCTATATTCTCTCATCTTTTGAAAACCATACTTAATTATAAAAGTTTCACTCTTTCTGGATGTGCCAAATATCAGCTCTGAGCCCAGTTTCTTTCTTAGCATACAAAGGTGTATGAAAATTTTGTTAAATAATTTTTCATTTTTAACTATGTGTATGTGTGGGTGGTATTTGCATATGAGAGCAGTTGCCTGCAGAGGCCAGAACAGGGTGTTATATCTCTAGAAGCTAGAGTTCCAGGGGAGTGAGCCGCCTGATGTGGATTCTGGGTGTTAAACTTGGATCCTCTGCAAGAGTAGTACGTGCCCTTAACCACTGAGCTATCTCTCCAACTCCAAGCTTATGAGTTTTATAGCATTCAGAACTTTAATCTACAAAGTATAATTCAATCCTCTTTGAGCAACCTGCAAACAGGTTGTAAATAAACTATATAAGTAGTATGGAGGAACCCACAGCCACCTGCCTCCATCACCTTCAGTAAATATTTCTGAAAAACAGATGAAATTAACTACTATAATAGATACATAGAGACCATCATGCTCACACACACACACACACACACACACACACACACACACACACACACACACACCAAACAAACAAAAACAAAAAAGTGTAACCACACCAGTCATGCTTAAACACAATTGACAGCTCCTAGGTAAGACTTAGCCACCGGCCAGGACCAATGACTTTATTTTCCTCTAAGCCCTGATGTACCTGGCAACTTGTGAAAAGAATGAGGGATTGCACATGAACCACCCAGTGGGACAAGAAGGTTATGAATGAGCAATAAGTTGAACCCCTATTTATTGAGTGACTATAGGGGCATTGTGGATTCCATTTTGGATTTCATGAATACACAGCTCTGGGCATTCAAGCCTGGAGAAGAAAAAAGAAAGAGGCCAAGAAGAGACCATGGATTTGGGCGGATGAGTTTGTTTTAGATGAAAAGGACCACAGCAACTTTGAATTCTGTTGTTTTCAGGAAGTAGGATAAGGAAAGAATCAAATGGAAAAAGCTTGTTTGGAAAGACATTATTCGGGTGCCTAACCAGTGTGTTAGTTACTGTTCCTTACTGAAGTGACAGAAATACCTGATAAATCAATTTATGGGCATGAAGGGTTTGTTTTGGCTCATGGTTTAAAGGGACAGGCTGTCATGGTGGAGGACTGGGCCAACCAGAGTTTGACATGTCTGGGCACACTGTGTCAACTGTCAGGGAACAGAGAGAAGAATGCTGATTCACAACTCACCTTCTCGCTTTTGTTTATTCATGGACCTGGATTAAGAGAGAGCTAGCCATTAAGAAACCTAAGTCACTGGCCAAACAATTTATAAATTAATATAAGTCTCTGTGTGTTCATTTGAGACTGAAGGGTGGCGGCAGCAGGTGGAACAGAAACTTTATCCATAGGTGAGTACTAGCGGGCTCCGGGCCCATGGGATGGTTTTGTTCACATTCAAGGTGGGTCTTCCTCCTTCAGTTAAACCATTCTGGAAATAGTGCATAGGCATACCCAGGATTGTGTTTCCATGGTGATCTAAATCCAGTCAAGCTGACCCTCATAGCCAGTAAAAGCCGTGTTTGGGTCATTTGAAGGAACAAGCATTTATTTGGGAGGTCTTCAGCCCTGGTGATCGCAGAGACCCAGACTCTAGTCAAAGACCAACAGTTATAAGGTTTTTCTGTTTATTTCACCTTCAGTTTCCTTACCCTGCCACTAAAAAATAGTCTTCCCTCCTGACAGGCTGACCATAACAAGGCCTTTGTGATCACTAAGTGAAATAATAACAATTACATGATGTGAACAGTAGACTCTGGCTCAAGGGAATGGCCATTTCCATTTCTTCTCTGCCATCCTCAGGCCATAGTATGTTTGGCCAGTGCTGTGAGTGTCCCATCTTTGGCTTCTAAAATACATGACAATGAAGGGTGATCCATTTCACACACATTTCATCCAGAAGCTCATCTTGCCTTTAACTGTCACTGGACTGGACTGGGTAGGTGACTGACTTCTCCTCTTCACAGATGCTCAAGTGAAGGAGGCCTGTGTTTATAAAAGTGAGGAGAAGTTGAAAGATTAGTGAGGCTGTCAAACAACAGATGTGGCCTAGGAGAGAGATGTTTCCCTGGGTGCTGGGAAAGTTCTGGAAGGCAGGCAGAGGGTGAATTCATAATTCATGACACCCAATTTGAGTATCTGAATGTGATACTGAGATGTGAGGGGAGAGATCTCTCAGCCAGAGGCCCCTCAGTTTTCCCAGCCAGGATGGGGGACGATCATGGAGTACAAGACTTCCGAGATTCAGGACAAGCAGGATCCCAGATAAAATGTCTGAAAAGGACTCAGTAGAGAAGTTCAGTGTCTTTGGGGCTCTGCTGCATAGCTCAGAGTCAGGAGGCTCTAAACCCCAGCTACAGCTGGGGTGGGACCTGCAGTGCGACAGGGCTGAGCAGGAGTCACTGAGGGATGAGGCAATCGCAGACTCACATTACACTCAACAATAGCTAGTCCTAAACAGATAGCCATTTTGCATACAGAGGGCTGCACATGTATATATGTGCAGAGGTATACATATTATATATGTTTTCAGGTACATGTGGAAGCAGTCAACAGGAAAATGTGGGGAGACACTTTGTGACTATATAAAAAGCATCCTATTGTGCACCCAACTTCGACCTGCAGGTATTTACATCCATGGTCAGTCACTACTGTGATGCTTGCCTAATGGTTGTCTAGTTCTACCATCCGCCCGCTGCAGGGGAGAGCTCTCCCTCCTCACTGAGTGATGCATTTGCTCATTCATTTATTTCAGCAATGATTCGTGGTCCATTACTGTCATTATTTATTTTGACACTCAAATTGTCCCAGAGTTCAACCCTGGGAGCCCCTTCTGTCTTTCTCATGTATCCTCTTCTCATTTCATTCATTACTACTTTCTTAATGAATAAAGGCTCATTTTATAGCTCACCTGCCTCTGAATCAGGGATCACTCTACCTGGATCTCTTTTCTTTCTTTCTTTCTTTATTTATTTCTTTTTATTTATTCTTTCACATCAAGAAAGAAAGAAAGAAAGAAAGAAAGAAAGAAAGAAAGAAAGAAAGAAAGAAAGGGAGATCTCATCTTGGAAGCTACACTGTGATACAGTGAGTCACATAATAAATCCCTTTGTCCATACATTTTCACATGCAGGCATTCATCCCAAAAAATCACTGGTCTGGCTCAAGACCTCTGGTCTCTGCTACCCCCTTGATGCTGGACCCTCACTGATACTCTTTCTGGACATCCTGTTGCTCAGGGGAGCATGTCATGGAGATGCTACAGCCCTGTGTCTGCAGGACTATTCCCTACCTCCCAGGCCCCCTTCATGCTCCAGGAGATTCAGATGGGGCGGATGTTGGGGTGGGCCAACACATAACCCTGGTTCTGGAAGGCCTGGATCTTTATAGTGAAAAAGGGAACTGTACGTATGATCACAGTCTGGGCATCAGGGCTACTAGGTATCATTATTTGCTTTTTTGTTTAATTTTTGAGAATTTCATATGTAAGTACAATAGTTATATCATTATCCTCTTGGCTCACCTCCATCCATTTACACACACACACACACACACACACACACACACACACACACACACACACACACAGGTTTATAAATGTAATCTGTGGGATCATTAAGTGTTTAGGACTGACCTTTTGGGATTGGTTAACCTATCATTAGGTGGTTCCTGGAGAAATTAGAGAATATTGTTCCCCTCCCAGCAAATATAAATTTCTTATGGTTTCTCTTTTAGAGTTAAAGTTTCATGAGAATTCCCCCACCTAGGTTGGCATATCTACTGGTGTTATCATTTCTCAGATCTTGTGTAGGCAACCATACTTGGGAGGCAGAGGCAAGTGGATCTCTGTGAGTTCAAGGACAGCCTGGTCTACAAAGCTAATTCCAGAGCAGGCCCCAAAACAATTCAGAGAAACCCTGTCTCAAAAAAAAAAATGCAGTTAAAGACTTTTATACTGGTTCAATGAACTGGCAGGAGCCATTATTTTAAGTCTCTCTCAATAGGCATAGATTGGAGGAAATGATAGAGAACAAGGGAGGAAGATGGCCATATAGATGATTGATCAATTGATTGATTGACTTAGATATAAATGTATTTAAACCATTTCCGTTCCAGTTCTGTAGTTTATTCCTGTTTCGTCTATTTGACAGCACTTCTCTACTAAAAGACCCACAGCCCCCATTTCTCTCAAGATATTTATTCATTTGCTCACGCTTGGAAAACAAAAATGTACTTTCAAATTGTCCCTGCACACACCATGTAGAAATCAAAGCTCTAACCAGGCTTCTGTGTTTTCTTTAGACATCTTTTCAGCTCTGGACTGAGGGACTATAGTCATAGTCCCATGTTCAGTAGTCAGTTGGGAGCTGGGGCTATAACTCAGTAATAGAGCACTAGCCTAATATGCATAAGCCTTGGGTGATCCCATCACACAGTATTCTTACATCTTTCCTTCCAAGTCTATATTGATTTGTGTTTCTATTGAAAGCTTTTCCTCATCTTCGTGGACTTTCTTAGTATATAAAACATTACTATGAGAGTCAAAATGCAATGAAAAGGCATATTCAGACAAGCGTTACTGCCACCGTCACCCTGCTCGCCCCTTGCAGGTAACCTATTTCTTTCATTTCTGGTTTCCTTCATATTGTATCTTTTTGCTGAGAGGAGTAGAACTGTGTATCCATTGGTTCCTTTACTTTCTCCTACTAGAGAGGGCATGCTACAGGTGACCTTTACACCCTGTGTTTTTCTTACAATGCACCCTGGAAACCTCCCTTCACATCAGAGGGCTTCTCCTCATCCTGGGTTAAAGAAACAGTCAGTGTGTTACATGACCATATAGCATTTATCCTGCCTTCTATTTACAGGTACCTACATTGTTTCAATATCTTGCACTTATGAATATCTTGATATATAATTGTATGTGTGTGTTCCTGTACTGTTGGACAGGTATCTCCAGGGCCAATTACCTTGGTAAATTCCTAGATGAGCTAGAAGAGCATTCGTTGGGTCATTTATATTCCCTCCAACAAGGCATGGGGTTAACTTTTGTTAACCAAATCCATCAAAATTTCTAAAGGTAGCATGTCTGAGAGGTGAGAAAGAATGCTTCGGTGCTATTCAAAAAGAAAAACACCTTATTTAGATCTTATTCACTCATTTGAAATACACAGTCCAACAGATTTTTAATATACACCAACACTACAGATAATTTTAGCACTTGATGCCTCTCATTGTCTTAAACACCCAGACCCGCCAGCCCTGAGTTACTTCCAAGGTGTGTTCCACCTGCAGATTTACCTGTATGTGACATTTCATAGATGTAAAATGATAAAACCTATGGCTTTTGTTACTAGCTTCTTTTAATTTATATTTTGTATGAAAAGCTACTCCATATTACAGCACATAGCAGAATTTTGTTCCTTTTTCTGGTCAAATATTATTCCATTGTGTGGATTCTATATCTAGACACATTCATCTATTGATGGCTATTTAAGTTATTCTTATGATTTGCCTTTTTTTTTAAAGATATGGCCATAAACATGAATGTATAGGTTTGGGGGGGTTAGATGTTTTTATTTCTGCTAGATATCTATGTAGAAATAGAATTGCTATGTCATATATAACTCTATGTAATCCTTTGAAGATAACAAATTATTTGAAGATCCTGCCAAAATATTGCAATGTAATTTTCATTTATATTTCACTTACTGCAAGTAGGATCTTTTTCTCATGCTTAAAGCTTATTTTAATATCTTCAGTTTTGTTGTTTGTTTTGGAGGGGTTGTTTTTGAGGGATTTTTGTTTCAAGACAGTGTCCCCTCAGTTTTAAGACGTTCTTGAAGCTGGAAAGATGTCTCAGTGGTTATGAGCACTGACTGCTCATCGAAAAGACCTGGGTTTAATTCCCAGCATATTCTATATGCTAGCTCACAAACATCTGTAACTCCAACCCCAGAGGATCTGGTGTCTCTTTTGACCTCTGTGTGCACCAAGCACACACATATTGCAGAGACATGCATGCCGGGAAAACATCCTTACACATGAAGTAAACAAAATTTTAAAACTGCACATATATGTTTGGGCTGGAGAAACAGCTCAGTGATTAAGAGAATGTGCTGCTTTTGCTGAAGACTCAAGTTTGATTCCCAACACCCACATGGTGACTTACAACCATCTTTAACCCCAGTTCCAGGGGATCCAACAGGTATGCATGTGCTGCACATACAGGCAAAGCATGTTGCAGAAACATGCATGCAGGTAAAATATACATGCACATAAATAAAATAATTAAATCTAAATCTAGCATATACATAATTTTGTTAAATATATCAATTACTGCTTTGTCTCTGTTGTGACTGCAAGTCATTTTTCTTTTGCTGCCATGTCTTTGAATTGGCTTATGGTACCTTTCTTTCCCCCATACAGACTTTTTGAAATGTTCATGAGATCACATTTATCAATTCTGCCTTCCTGCACTTCTGAATATTGATCCTAGTTAGAAGCCATTTGTTTATGTCCAAGAATTCATCTGTGTTCTTTTTCAGGACTTGTAAGTCCATTTTTACTTGTAACCCTCTTACTCCTTTTGGAATATACTCTTAAGCATGGTCAGAGGAATAGATCTATCTCGGCTAGCTTTACAATCTACCCAGTTGCCCTACCACCATGTATTGAAAAAGTAACCTGCACTCCAGTGGATTCACATGAGCCCTTTTAGCATCCCCAGCATCCGCATATAATGTCCTCTATGTCCCACGCTTCTGCTCTGCTCCATTTTGACATGTACTCAGGTACTAATCTCAGGCTATTGGAGTTATTTGGAACAGGTTGAGCATTTATTTTCTATGGGGTTGGGGAGGGGGCACAGTAGATGTGCCTTCTGGTTTCATTCCTGTGGCTGTGAAAATAACTGATGAAAAACAACTTAGGAGGGGAAAATGCATAACCACAGAGGCTACGGATCTGGGGAAATATGGATGCTCTGGGACGTTGTGCTTACAGGTAAACTGAGGCAAGGAAGGATGTAAAACACGATGGTACTGAGCCTATCGGTCTTTGAGGGACAGTCTAAATTGTGCTTCGTATGTTTGACAGACAATAGAAATAGAATGATGATAGTCAGACTGGTAGAGTGGGAACCCTGACATCTTTCTGGGGTGACATTGAGAGTGAATAGGGAGCTAGGAGAAAGAACAGTGGATGTTTTGGTAAGAGAAAGAAATGACAAGAAGGAAATTTGATTTTTGTTTGTATTTGTTTACTGTGTGTCTATAATGTGAGTGCATGTATGTTTGCTTTAATGCAATTATGAACTTGACCCAGTGAAGATCAGAGGACAACCTTGGGTGTCAGTATATGCCTTCCACCTCATTTTGCCCCAGGGTCTCTCTTTTTTCATTGTTTCTCCTTGCACAGCATATGCCAAGCTAGCTGCTGGCCTGCGGTTTCTGGGGACTCCTCTCCCTGCCTCTCATCTCACCGGAACGGCAGACCTGCACAGCAGTGCAGGCTTTACCTGCATTCTGAGGATTCCAGCTGAGACCCTCAGGCTGGTACAGCAAGGGCTTTACCCCTGAGGCACCTTTGCAGCCTAAGAAGGAAATTTGGAATTGTGGTTGTTGTGAATTTGGTAAGAGCTGGTGACCTCTTAGAGACGATGAAGTATGGCTTCTGCATGAAGGATGTTGTGGACTCAGAATTATTGGATAGTTAAATGAGACCATTGAGATCTTTGTATAGACCTTCATACTGTGTTGTGGACTTTTTTACTTCATTCCCTCCCTTTCCACCACCTTCTACATCCCCTTCCAATTGTACAATGTCTCTGGGAGTAGTGGTGTGGGTCAGGCGAGATCTTTGCTTCTTCCCCAGGAGCATTTCTACAGATAGCTAGGGGCGAAACTGGGCACTGAATGGGAAGAAAGGAATCTGGAATCTGGAATCTTTTATAGAAAAGTAGTATTTATATTTCAAAGCAGTCTCAACTCTCTCAGTGGTGGTGAACCCAGTTATCAGACAAATCAATGTCAAGATCTTGGGTATGCTAAAGGATGTAGCATAGTTTGATGACATTTAGCCAGAACGATTGCCATGGAAACCCTGCTCTTGAGCCTGTTGGACAAGCAACAGTGGAAACAGCTGTGGGGTTGATTGAAGTGTGTTGATCACTTTAGCTATGATGGTTGTATCAGTACCTGAGGTCCCTCAATTCAACAGGAAACATGTTCTAGAGCTGAAATTGCTCCTTTATGATACTAGATATATTCAGAAAAGTTACAAAGAATAAGCAGCAAGTCCTTTTAACAAATGTTTTATTTGTTCGTTTGTTTTGTTGTGAATTATGGAGTGTGTGTGTGTGTGTGTGTGTGTGTGTGTGTGTGTGTGTGTGTGTGTGTGTGTGTATTCACCCTTGCCTGTGCACCAAACCAGGGGATGGCATCATCAGGTTTCTGCCTCTATCACTTTTCATCTTATTTTTGAGACAAGGTCTCTTGTTGAACCTGTAGACCATCATTTAAGATAGTCTGGCTAGTCAGAAAGTTCCCAGAATCCTCCTGTCTCCCAGCCTCCAACACTGGTGTCATAGACATGGGCTACCGTGCCCAGCTTTACATAGGCATCAGGTCCTCGAGTTTGCACAGAAAGCATTTAGCCATGGAGCCATGTCTCTTACACTGTCTCTTTAATCATTGTATCTTCTCATCTCAGATCCACTTTAGCATTTGTTGAATTCAGCATTATAAAATTTGTGGAAAATTTGAAGTCATGGGGAGCGCTATTTGTTTGATTGATTTATTTGATTTGTAAGAAAAACACAAGGTCTACCAATTACAATTTGGTAAATATTAATATTATTATTAATGTTAACACCATAATAGTTTGGCATCTTTTTCTTACAAGAATGAACCTTATTAAATTAGGAAAATGGAGTGCTTCATCTATTTCTTCAATTTCCTGAAAAATACATGAGATATTTGAAGCTATGGCTTTGTCACATAATCCTTGGTTTTATGCTTACTTGTCGAATATGCTCTTAAATGTCTTTTACTGTGTTGTGAAGAGGCGGCTGAATTTAGATTGGTCTGGGGGTCTCATTCACACACACACACACACACACACACACACACACACAGTGGTGAGAAGCAAACTGGAGAACAAAACAAGCCATTAACATTAGAGTTGAACAAAGAAAGGTCTTATGTCAAGCAGATTGGGAAGAAGAAAAAGAGGAAAAGAGATCCCCTCGTACAGCTGAAAAGATCACAAGACCAAGAACAGGAAGGAGAGGCCCTCAAACTTGGCAAGCCAGGGGCCTTCCACTTATGCCTGCTTCTGTTCCCAGCCTCTTGAGCCTTTGGCTCCTTGGTTCTAATCTCTCCAAGCACAAAGGCGAGTGACTGTGAGTAGCCACTCACAGGCCCTTTGAGGACTGGGCAGAACAATGGCCTCTCTCCAGCCACAGGAGCTGTGGGGATAGGAAGCTGACAACAGGAAGGCACCAAGTCCCACCTCCTTAACTTCTCAGGATGAAGTGGTCTCCTGGAGGCGAAAGTGCATTTCATTCTAGCCTCTACGTTCATTATTCGGTTTGTCCTCAGCATTTAGGATTAGTGAATTCATTTTCTCCTCTTACTGCCCTTAAGCCCTCAGCATCCCATCAGTCCTGAACCCCCCTGCTGTCTGCATTCTGTCCCTACCTCCATGAAAACAGTCCTCTCGCCTCGCAGGTCAGCTCACTCAATAGCCTCTTCTCCCTCCTCATCCTATGAGCTCATTCATGATGGAGAGGCATAGATGTTGCTGAGGGCCCTCCGTGACTGCCTCTGTTTTCTTAAACCCCCTCTTGTGACTTCAGAGTCTACTACACTTCTCCCACAGCTAACCTTTGGCCTCTTGTTCCTTCTTCCTCCTGGAGGACAAAGCTGTATTCTTTCGTCCTCTTCCTCATAGCTCTCAGTTCATCCACGTTCAATTCCATGTGTGCCACCCAGGCCCAGTCAGTCACCTAGTAGGCATGAGAAATCAGACCTGCCAGAAGGTGGCCAGAGGTGGGAATCCAGGCCCTTCCTCTGTGTATCTTCCATTTCCTCCCTAGAGTGAAACTTCCCGTGACCTCCTCATTCCACAACTTTGCTGATGACTTGTCTCCTGTGCTTTAAACCATTCTCTGTGTGCCAACCCCTCTCCCCTTCCCTTTCACTGTCATTCCTGTTGTGGGGTTCCTGTTAGCACTCTGGAAAAAAAAAACACCTTCTGACTTTTCTACATCTCATACCTTCATCACCATTCCTGGTCAGCTCATTCTATATGTCACCTTCAGCTCAGTATTCCCAACCTGATGCCGTCATCAGAACCCTAGTGGCCATCACATACATTTGTAATCTTTCCCTGTTAAAAATGTTTTGTGTGTGCATAGAGAAAAAGGGCATGTAGATAAGGGAAAAGAAAAAAGAGGAGAGGACAGGTAATGTTTATTTCAGGGTTTCTTGCAAATTTGAGTTCTGAAAACAACTCATTTCCTTGTGTGTCAGTTTTCCTCTATAGGAGCCCCAGCCACCCCAGAGCCAGCTCCACTGAATATCCACTGACTCTTATGAGCTCTTGTGTAGAGATCTTACCAAGCATTTGTCAGTACCACTGCCCTGTCACTATTGTTTGTGGCTTTGATCTGTTTAAGGACCAACTAAGCATGCTCTACCCAAATAGATGCATCCAGTAGACACTTAAATAGTATCTCAATTTCTCCTCTTGACCATATAAAAAATTTCAAGAGAACTTCAAAGAAGGTCTAGTTGGTAAGTAAAGCTGAAAAAAGGGTGAAGGTAATTTTCTGTGTTTGTTACCCAGGAGATACTCAGCCTTTTTGACTTCAGGTGGCCTTCAGGTCAGCTGATGGGAAGGGTTCATCCATATCTCCTGATTCTCTCAGGAAGAAAGGACAGCTTAGGAGTCCCACATTGTCTATGTGACTTAAATGATTATCAGTAGCTTCAGTTCATTTCCTCTTCTTCAATGTTGAATAAAACATTATGCAGTTTCCCTGCCCCCATCTATATTCTTTATTGAATCCAGTGATTTCTTGGTTATATAGAGCAGCTCTAAGCTCTCCAAATTTCCAAACCTCCTCCATCTGATTTTAATATATAGGTTGTGTCTTTTTGTTTTTGTTTTGTCTTACACTGTAACTGTCTCCTGGCTAGGCCTTCCTTGGGAGAACTTCCTCCAGTCAGACAGGGTGTGCATAAATCTCAGACTCTTTGAGTTCTACAAAGCATAGAATGTCTTCAGCCACTCAGCAGAAGGCATAAGAGTTAAACTTTAGCAGAAGAATCCAAGATTTCATTGTTTTCTTTTCTTTACCCTTCTTCTGCTATGCAATGCTGCTGTTAATCACTGAGTCACCAACTCTGTCCCTGTGTAACCCTGGCTTCCCTCTTCTATGTCAAGGGTACCAGTGCAGATCAAGGGTTCAATTATGGAAGTGTTCCCAAGATCTCAGATACACATTATTAAGTAGAAATGCCATGATTTTAAATCCAGCCCCATATTGTTCTGAAAAGTCAACATTGGTATACAATATTTAAGTCTCAGATCACTATAATGGAGCAAAACCTACATGTGAAGTTTGGGATGTCCTATACCAATAGTTCATGATCTTCTAGAGAAAGCACTAAGACCTAGAGTATCATCAGCACTGAAATAATCTTGAGAGGTTTTCATCATAATCACAGCCCGTGGGGACACAGGGGTGCTCATGAGAACAACATGGGAGACAGAATCTTCAAACAGACCACACAGTGGATTTATGAGGACAGAAGAAAAAGAAGCACCAGACAGAGGGCTAGGGATGGTTCAGCTCCAAACACTGCTCTTGGCCCACTGGGGGATGCTAAATGTGTTCTTTCCAATCATCTCTCCTGCACATTTTCTGCTATTGGGTACCCTTTCTAGGCATCCTGCCTACAATGCACCTAGCAAGGTAACCGACGTACTCCATGAGCAGCAAGAAGAAAACAAGAACATGGAGATCTGTCAGAACAAATCCAAGGGCATGAACAGGGTGAAGCATACCTGTGACCCTGAGACTGATCTATCCATTCAGGAGAGGAAAAGGCAGACAATAGGGAAAACCAGCATGTCCTAAGCCTATTATCCTAGAGTCTGTCTTTAATTATCTCTCTCTCTCCTTCCTCAAACCACACTCATAAATATTTAATAATGATCCAGCCTCTCCCCTAACTCCAGCACCTACATACCTTTGTGACCCTTTATGCAATGATCTGTTAGCCCAATTTAATCCACAGCCTCCCACAAACTCACAAGCTCTTCCCTGGTCCAAGCCCATCAGCAGATCTCTAGTAGGTCATGCATCTTAAAGAAGTCCCTTCAATAACAACCACAGCAGCTCCTGTCTATGAAACACTGACATTTGTCCCTGCTACACTTCCTACACAGTACTCAATGCAGTAGGTTCCCAACACATCTGTGAATCTTTGTTCCAACTGTGTTAGCCACTAACAAACACACACTTGGTGTCACCCTCCACCCCACTTGTCATCCATTGACTCCCCTTTTAATATCCCTATTAGACAGAGCTTTGACTTGTATCACCCCAATAACCAGCTCCATTAAGTCACACAGGTTAGCCATGACAGCCAGTTCATTCACTGCTTCTACTGGCCTTTCTTCTCTCCATGGTCATCAGCTACTTCCTAGGCCAGACAGGCTATTTCCCCAGCCCATCAGCAGGAGGCTCAAGACTCCTTCTCTTCCCCCATCCAGCCCTGAATGTGGGGCTCCTTCCGCTCATGAGTGCCTGCTTAGGGTGACCCTACTTGATCCCTGTTACATTCCTCTGGGCTTGTCAAAGGTTTGCATTGTGTCCCTGAGTAGCTGGAGCATGCCATGAAGAGTGAGCACGGCCCAGTCCTAATCATGACAACCTCAGCCCCAGTGAAAGATGAATAATAACAACAGCTTCAGACCATCGTCCTAGAAGAGCCCACTGAGGACGTTTGTTTTGGAATAATGAATATGGAAATTTGGATTCCATAATAAACTGCAAGCAGTCTTTCAACTCACTCGTGCCGAAAATTCACACTCGCCTTTCCCATAACTTGTCACTTGTGTTTTTTATTGTTCGATATGTAAACAAGGCCGGGAAAGCCTTTGTTCCTTGATGCCTACTTAGATTTGCCCATTAATCCCAACCCCCCCTTCCCTTACCCACCAATGCATGCAGGATTACACAAAGCAAAAGTCATTAATTTTTATCTCTGACTATCTGTGGGGTTTTTAATGTGGCCTGGCTTGCTTATGCACCACCAATTACATGTCATAAGTGCTTGTAGATGCTGGAGCGGTATCATGGGCTGATGAATCACCGCCTCCTCCGCTGATTAGTATGCAAGGGGCCTTGTTCCTCTTTGAGCAGCTGGCATGCCAATGAGGATCTGGCTCGGCCGGTCAAGGCATCTGGACATGAATTCAATATGGATTGCTTTAATTAAATGGCTAAGCGCACAAGATGCTAAGAAACAACTCCATCATTGAGGGGAAACTTGAAAATACAGTCGACAGAAGCAAGCTGGGTAGGAAGGGTGGAGAAAGAATTCATCTGCACTGCCAGCTCTACCTAAAATCCTGGGAACTCTCCCTTGCAACGCTCAACCACTTGCTAAAAAGCAGGATGTATGGTGGAATCAGGGTGGAGCACCTGAGATGAGTCCAATACATCACTCTGAAATGTAGAAATCAAAAGAGAAGAGCAAGACCTCCTTCTCTGCCCTTTGGGAAAGGGTTATTTAAATTATACACTTGTTCAGAAACTTAATTGAGCTGACTTTAAGCAGGAAAAAGGCAATGCAAGCTGGTCAGGGAAGCCTGCATTCACCTCCCAACAAAAGTTCTGGCAGAAATCAAATGAACAGGGGTGATATAAACATGATTTGGCCGGAGAGGTCCATCTGCATGCTAGCTCACCATGGAAAAGGGAAAAGCAACTGACAACTTCGGAAAAGCTTTTGCACACATCACAAATATAAAGTATCTATCCAATTGTGTTTGCTTTTAGCCTCTCTCTTGTTGATCTATTTCAGTAAAGGAACAAATATATTCCACACAGAATAGATAGTTTGGCACCAACCACATTTTACACTTATGACCATGTATCTTTAATTCTATTGCAAGTACCCTTTTACTTCCACACCATGCTGCCAGTGTTACACTGGGTGGCAATACTGTGGATTCAGACATATCTGCACTGTTTTCCCAGCCAGGTTTTAAAATTTTTAGTCATATGATCCTAACAATGTCCCCCTATATCTAAAACAGAAAGAAAAATAATACTGATATCCTCACCCATTTGTGGTGACTGAGTTAACCAGAGCTGAATCATAACATAATTCTGTAGAGTCTTAAAATTGGTGCTTATTTTTGACTTCATGGATTGTGGTCATGCGTGGGTGCTGTTTTCCTGACTGAGTATGGAGAATGCTGCTCTTGAAATTGGTAGCATTTACCTACATACACCATGGAGCATGGAAGGAAGACATCTGAAATGTGTTTTTGTGAACTCACCATGTCTCCAGCTCTATTTAGTTTGTTCTCCTGATCAAATATCTAGTGCTATTCATTAATAACAATGTATACTAAAGATGGGTCTAGGGCTATGTTTTCTTCTTTTTTTGGTGAGTTGTTAAGATGCCATTATTTAAGAGACCTTGAAGCACTCCACCTTTAAAAGTGAATATGTAGCATAAACTAGGCTCAGCATCCCAGCTGGAGGCTGACCCTTGCTATAGTAGAGGAACCTACTGTGTCTCTATGTACACCCTACCCCTGAACAGTCCACTCTCTGGGGTTTTATAAATCTGTGAAGGACTAGAACATTCCATGCTGGCAAGAACATCAGGTTCTAAGAGTCAGGGATAGCAATAACAACAACAACAACAAACAATAACAATCCATGAACACAGAACTCAGTTAAGCCACATCTGAAAATTACATAGAATAGCTCTGGTTGTCCATGATGAAGACCTTGCCTACAGCATCACATGTGCCCACTTACTAGACAGAAGGCTGACATAAATGTAGTGTTCTTGAGCAGGAAGGCAAGCCCCTTGCTGCATCTTGCTGTTCTCTATAGACTCTTCAGGAAATGGAAGTTCAATCTAGATTCTCCTTGGGTCATCATGTCATTAATTCTCCTGCTAGAAAGAAACATGTTAGTGCCACCTTTGGAAGGAAACATGTTAGTATAAGTAGCTGTCTCAGGAAAAGAGATGGAAGCCTATTCTTAGACCGAACCATGAGCCATCATTGTTTTCAAAATGGCAGACATGGAACTCCTTTGGGGTCAGCTGGGGCAGAGCAGAGAAAGGTTGTTGGGTTGAACAGACTCTTGTGAGGGAGAGAATGCATCTAAGGAAGATGTCACCTACTTGGTCTTCTGAGATAAGCAGTTGCTGTAGTGGCAGGTGGAACTCAGCCACAGAGACAGGCCACCTGGGCCTGGAAATGAGCTGCAAGCCATAAGTAGCCTTTCTGTTTTTCAAAAAGATGAGAGGAACACAGAGCATACTCAAAGCTGAGAAAGATGGAGAGAGAGGGCTGAGGAGAGAGTCCATATTGTTACTAGAATATGGTTTCCATAAACAAAACAAATAAGCATCTTTTGAGCATCATGACCCAAGAAAATAAGCTAAGCCCTGACCTTGACCCTTGCAGCATCAGGGAGAAATCTTGAGAGAAATGCCTGAGGAGTCAGTTGCAAAATACCAAATATTCTACTTTTCAGCAATTAGAAAAGATATTTGGCAGAAACTTCGTGGGGCATGGTAACTCCCCTCCCCTCCTAAACAGTGGGTGTTTAGGAGTTCCACTGTAGCTCCTTGAAACCATAAGCATAAATCAGATACATCTAAGATGCCATGAGTGTTTGCATTATTGGTCAATCAGTTGCAATCCAGTTGAGAGCCATAGCTTTAGTTTTTGTTAATAACTTCATTGAGATATAATGTATATATCTCATTTACCATGAAATGTAGTTCAAGTGTTTATTCACAGAAATAGACATCTAATATTAGAATATACACTGAGAATATATCACCCCAAAACAAAACCCCCATCCTTTAAATTTTTTTTCTTTTATTGTGGGCAAATGGGTGTTTTGTCTGTACTTGTAACTGTGTACCCAGTGTCTGCTATGCCCACAGAGGCCAGAAGAGGGTGTCAGACCCCCTGAACTGGGAACGGAATGTGCTGGTAACTAAACCTGGGTCCTGTATAAGACTGACAAGTGCTCTTAACTGCTGAGCCATCTCTGCAGCTCCCAAGCCCCATTCTTATAGCGGTCACTCCTGTTCTTCCCTTCTAGTCTACACCAATTAGTAGTGCCCATGCTTTCTCTGTTCCGCACATCTCCTGTAGGTGAAATCAAACATAATGTAGTCTTTGGTACTGTTTTTTTTTTTTTTCACTTGATGTAATTTTAAGGCTCTTCTGTGTCCAAGCATATATCAGGGCTTCATTAATTCATAACTGCAAGTACAAACTTCTCCCCAAACCTCCTGCGGTGCTTCTACAGCCTTGAGGAACAAACGCCGACTTCTTAACACAAGAATGAGACTTTCACAATGTGGTTCTGGGACACACTGGTCTTGGTAGTGGTGGAGTAAACAGCTAATTCGGGGACATAAGCACTTCTCTCTACCCTGGCCTTCTGCCTACCACTCCCAACATTTCCTTTCCAGGAAAATCCCTTCTCACACCTTTGTAGATCTCCTTTCCCTTCTGAATGGCTTCTCTGGGTCCCTGAGATACCTAGTTCATATTTTCTGTTTCTTTATGATTAAAAAGTATATATCTGTGTATGCATATTTTTTAATTTGTGTGGGCAGGCATGAATATGGAGGCCAGCGATTAATTATAAGAATCATTCTCAATCTCTTTTTCACATTTTTCATTGAAGCAAGGACTCTCAATCAAACCCAGAGCTGGTCAATATGGGTAGTCTTGCTAGCCAGTTTGCTCTGAGGATCCTGTCTCCACCTTCTTTGGCATGAATTACATGCAAGCTACTACACCCACCAGGAATTTTATGTGGGTTCCAATCTCCAGTCCTCATACTTGTAGGATAATCATTTTAATTGCTGTGTGAAAATGCTGAGCCATCTCCCAGATTCTAGTTAATTTTTAAAATATTTTATTTATTTTATGAGAGTTTGGTCTACATGTGTATCTGTGCACCATGTGTGTGCCTACTGCCCATGGAGATCAGAAGAGGGTGTTAGATTCCCTGGGACTGGAGTTACGGATGGTTGTGAACTACCATGTGATTCTGGGAATCAAACTTGGGTCCTCTGAAAGAGAAACCAGTTCTCTTAACTGCTAAACCATCTCTCCAGCCCTCTAGATCATATTTTAATTAGAATCATTATCTTACCAGGCCATGGCTGTTTGTTTGCACAACTGCCTCTGCATTTCCCAAACATACTTTAAGAAGTTTTTGATAAACAGCATTTCTAAGTACCCAGAGCCTAACACTGTGGCCATACAGCAGTAAATGCCCATATATATTTATTGGATTTATAAATTAACAAATTTGGAATATATGATATCAAATTACCAATCCATTGTTCCCCATCCCCACGACACCATCCTAGACTGAAATATCATGTAGCCATTTGCCTGGCTTATTTCTGAACCCATGTTGGGATTTTGTTTTGTTTTGTTTATTTCTCTACCAGCAGCCAGAGAGATTGGAAAAGAGTCAAATGAGACATAATACGTATGAAAAATATTTGCAAATTCCAAAGGCACTGTATACATATGAGATTTTTAATTCTTTAACTTTATGCATTTCTGAATCTGACTTTTGGAATATAAGCAATCAAAAGAATGTCCCTTGTGATGACCCGAAGCACTCTAAGATATCACAAAACTTGGGCTTAAAACTATGGGATGCATGACTGTTCTTTCTAAGTCAGCATCCACACTCAGGACCTTTCTATTCTCCAAGGTATCTTCTCTAGGAATGCTGCAGTTCCTGCTAGCACATGTGAAATCAGAGACTTCAGCCTACTGAGTCCCACACCTCCTGAAGCCTGACTGAATGTAATGTTGACAATGGGCTGGTGTCACACCCATCCTCAAATCAGTGACAGTTTCCTTCATTGCATTCCCCTCTTTCTTCTTCCATGCCATCTGAAAGCTCTTAGGCTCACTCTATTTGGTGATTTTCTTGTGTAGAAACTACCATATAATTTTCTTCCACAATTTTCCACAGAACTGACATCGTTCTTCTGGTACAAATGCTGGCATCTTCTCATAACAAACACTCTAAATGGAACTGTGGGATTGCCAATATACCTGCAATTAACATTTGTGGTTCCTTAAGGAAGATGCTGATGAAATCCAACTACTTCTCTGCTGCCTACTTTATGGGTCTATCCTCTGCCCTGAGAAAGAGTTACTGTTTTGTTTTTTCTTCTGACAGCTCATTGTCTATACCCACACAAGCCCCTCTGATCCTTAGAAACAAATAACTTAGAAACAACTCAGCCAGATCCTACTGATTCCTTTCAATCTTGCTTTATTTCTTAGTAGGGTATAAGCTGAGTCTAGACTCCTACCCTGTGGCCTCTGTGTGATTTGTCATTGTCTTACTCTCTACTTCATCTTTATTCCCAGCCCAAGCTAACTACTTCATCTTTATTCCCAGCCCAAGCTAACTACTTCATCTTTATTCCCAGCCCAAGTTAATCAAAGACTTCATGCTAGTCATTCTACCAGCCTGAGTCTTTTTCTGCTTCCAGACTTTCCACTGGTTACTGTCCATTTGCCTTCTACAATGCTCTCAGTTTAGTGAGCTTGTGTCTGCCAATGACCCTAAAGGATCTTGTATTGATATGTGCTACTTGTTAGAATGGTACCATTCTAACGAGTAAATCCTGCATTACAATGAGTTAACAGGAAATAAAATGTTACCTCTTATGCTATTTTACTCGAGTTTTTGGAACAGAATGCCACAACATAGGAAGTTTAGACAAAAGAAGTCTGTTTCTTCAGAGCTCTGAAGGCTAGAGTCTGATGTTGGGTTGTCAGCAGATTTAGGTTCTCCTAAAGCCCAGCTCCTCAGCTTACAGGTAGGCATCCCTGTGTCCTTGTGTGGTCTTTCTTCTGAGTGTGTACACCCATGGTATCTATTTGGGTGTCTAGGTTTCCTCTTTTTATAAGGACATTGCTCTGATTTTAATAAAAAAATATTTATTTCTTTAAAGTGCTGTTTCTAGATATAATCACATTCTGAGGTTTTGGGATGTTGGTTCAATAAGTGAGTTAAGGAGAGAGATGTGGTTCAGTCTATAGCATCTCTCGCACTCAGATTCTGCTCAGGCTCCAAGCAATTCTTTTTGGTCATATTCTTCCAAACTTAGCAACTCTTGCTCCTACCTCTATTGTTGCCACATCAGCATCAGAGAACTCAAGAGGATCCATGGGAAATTAAATATCCAGCCCACAGATGACATGGGCTACTCAATGATCATTTCCTTTGCCAAATCAAATTGCCAGTAATATCTTAATTCAAAGTAAATAGAAAATTACAGCTCTTAAGCATCTTTATGTAGAAGAGAATGGTAAGTTGTAGTAATCCTTCCCATTCCTCTTGGTATATCCAGGTTCCTCCAGATCCTACAGAAATACTATTCTTTCTACCATCTCACTATGGCCATTATGATTATTAGCTACAAAGATTACTTTCCTTCTGATCCTAGGACATCTAGACTATGGATTGGTAAAAAGTAGACTGGTAGTTGGTTTTTGTAAATAAAGTTTTATTGAAACAAAGCTATGCATTTTTGCTAACACTACATCTATGAATACTTTCTTCCTAGCTCATATTCAGACATGTTCTTTTATGGTCTGTATGGCTTGAATATAAAATGTCTCCAAAGTTTATATCTTAAATACTTTTTTAAGAGGTTATGAGCACTTCAGGAAATAGGACCTCACTTGAGGGAGTAGGTTAATGGGATAGGCCCTTGGTTGTCTATTATACTGTTATTTCCTGAGCTCTCTCAGTGTTCTGTTGGGCATGAAGTAAAAGGTTCTGCTCTTCTATCACTCCTGTTGCCATGATGTGCACAGGGTCAAGCAACCACAGAATCAATCCTCTGAAACATAATTCCAAATAAATCTCTCCTGCCATGACTTGTGTCTATCAGGCATGCTGTTGTTGCAGTGATGTGAAAGTAATTCCTGCAAGGCCTGTGAAGCTGGATGCTGAGTAGCTGGACCCACCAGCATGAGCATAGGATGTGAGTAGTTTTATGCTTCCTATTTTAGTTTGTTCTAAGAAGTACATCCGAAATCCAAGGTTGTTGGTGAGGACTGGAATGTCAAAACAACTCTGTGCACACCACAGGGGACATTCCAGTGCTTTCCCTACAGTGATAACCAAACACTTTCCTAAATTTCCTGTCCAGATTTCCATATCACAAGGAAGCATGTATCTGTCACCATCCTATCTGACAAGACAACCCACAACTCTATTGTTCTCTTATGGCCCTTTTAAATCAGAGAGTTTGTTTTAACCAAGCTGCCTTACCTAAAAAGTGTATAAAATGTATCCTAAGATGTAAAAACTACTCATGGGGATTTTGATACCTGTTCTTTTATCAGGTGATTCTGTCTGCCCCATGTCTGTATTATATCTGCCAGGCTAGTGGACCAGGCAGGCAAGGACATACCAATGCTCTGTCTGTGAGCTGTTTGTGGGGCTCCAGGTGCCTGCTTATCCAGCAAGGTCAGGTAGAGCAGAGGGAGGCACATGAGCTGAGAGCTGGGCTTTGATGCCTTCTGGTTGGGAAATCTTGAGTTTTTATGTGAAGCCTCTTCTGGGATTTTTATGTGCTTAATGATTCTGCACACTTCTTAGGTATCTTGGTCAGGAGAGAAGATGAGTGTGGCTGTCATGGAAAGTTGACAAACACCCCAAGTGTGCCTGTCCTGTCTCTCTTGAGCTCCTTTTCTGTCTCTCTGCCTCTGTCTGTTTGTGTCTGTGTCTCTGTCTGTCTGTCTATCTATCTATCTATTTATTTATCATCTATCTATTTAGAGTTTACCATACTTAGAAGAAGCTTTCTTATTATTTGAGGGAGAAGGATGAACTGGTGTTTTGTCAGCACTCAAAACACAAAACCAAAAAAGAACTCATTGAGAGAGAGAGAGAGAGAGAGAGAGAGAGAGAGAGAGAGAGAGAGAGAGAGAGAGAATGAAGTTGATGAGGTTGAACTCTCTTCCAAGCTTGCCGTTTCGGCAGAATCTGAGGAAGAAGGTTCTAGAATAAGTACATCTAAGCTGTGTTGGTCCCTTGATTCTCCTAAAATGATTTTAAAAGGATACTGGTCTATTGTCTAAGAGCTTATTGTATGAAGATTATGCTTTTGTTTTTATTGAAGTTACAAAAAAACAAAAACAAATACAAAACAGCATTGTCTGCCATAGACTAGCTGGGTCCACAAGGAATGACAATAAATAATAAACTATTTATGCCTTAGATTAAGTAGCTGTCCTTTCTATTGTTATCCTGTCTCCTAACAATCCAAAGAGGTGAATTAACTCTAATTAACTAAGTGTATGCCTCAACTTTTCAAATCAGAAAGCTGGCAATCAGTGAGGTGACTCAGCTAGCCAGTGGCAAAGTCAGTCTTTGCTGTAAGTTCAAGCCTTTAACCCTTGAGTTACCCTGCCTCCTTCGCATTGAGATTGATTTATAGAGTCATAAAAAAAAAAAAAAGCCAAAGCCTTTCATGGATCCCTACCAACTATCAGGAAGCAGTACTCTGAGCAGATGACTCAGGAGCAATGTCGAGTTAGGGGTGAAAGAAAGGTGTTCATGAGTGGAGTCCAGATTGCCTCTCTATCCTAGTGCTTCAGCCCTTTTGGGGGTCTCAAGACCCTCTGCCCTCCTTCTATACCAGGACAGCTGAAACACAGCTTCAAAGTACCCAGATCATTGGTGCAAAGTAGGCAAGTCAACATTGGATGTCAAAATTAACACTCTGACTTCTTAGGTGGTTGTCATCAAAATACTTGGAGATGCCAAACTCATTTTCTGCCATGTCATCTAACTTGGGGATGTGTGGCTTTGGAGGGCTTTCCTTCTTGCTATGTTAATAAGATGATATAGTAAAATACAGCCAGCCATGAAGAGGTGGGAAGGGTAGTTATGAGGGAGAAGGAACTCCAGGCGTTTAAGCATCCCACAGACGGTCTGTGATAATGCCTGGACCCACCATGAGAAGATACATCCCTGTAATTCCTAGCTGCTTCTTATGTATGCCACAGCAGTGCTTTGCTAAATGCCAGGAAGAATGGCAGCACGGGTAGTAGGAGAGTCTGATGGGATAATATCTACAGAATTATCACCACCCTCTCAACGTCAGTAGGAGGAAAAATTGTCAGTGTTCAAGGGAACATGAATCCAGATTTCCAAAGGAAATGCTTCCTGCCAGCTCTTGTGTGATAGGGTGTAGATGTGCAGCCGCCAATGGACTTCTGTATTTAATAAATAAATGCTGTGTAATTTGCCACCCTCGTCGTTATGAGAGTGTTTTATTTAAGTGGCAATCGCTCCGCTATTCGAGACAGCAGCCTATGGGTTGGGTGGGTTTAGTTTACCACGGATGTTGCTGCAACCAAGGTATATAGCAGGCTCATTTGGAACATGTTTTTTAAATAAGGGGTCATTAGCCTGATGGGCCAATTTGGACAATGAATTCTGTAGCAAAGCAAACTCATTGTCCATCTTCTGAATCCCAGGCCCTCGATTGAGATACAGAGCTGAGGATCTTTCTTTTCATGGTTATTGTATCCCTGTGATTTCCCCCCAGACCTCCAACCTTTTCCTCCTCCTCCATGACTCCCTCATTTGTACTGGATGCTAGTCTCTGTCCAGCGCTCTCTGGAGATAAAGACTTGCTTTAGCATACAGCACACTCTCCTTAATGCAACTGAGTTCACTCTCATCATTTTAATAGTGGACCTAAGGTATGTTGCCATGTGAACAAGCCATCATGTCACCATAGCAACCAGCCAGATTGCAGCACACCAGTCTAAGGACTGGACCTTTTTTCCCCCCTCTCTCTATGTCTCTCTGTCTCTCTCTCTCTCTCTCTTTTCCTTGCCTGCTCTCTTTCTTTTGTTAAATTTGCTGAAGTGCTCACAATTCAGTCCGCTTTTTCAAGCAGGGTTTCGTTTAAACCTGTAAATTGTTGTATAAACAGAGAGGCCAGCATGGCACTAGGCTTCCTTTCAAAGATGACTTGATGAGGACTTTGAATGTGGGGCCCACCCCCACTCTCTGCCATGCCTTACAGTTTGATCAAAAAGGAGACGATCACACATATTGGTGGCATTTGGACTTAACCCACCCTCCGCCCCTGAGTTTCTTCTTAGCTTTCCCCAGCGGGACTCATGACTCTCCCATCCAGGCCTGGTGACCACAGCTAGCCCTCGACGCTGCTCAGAAGCCCTTGACAGTTCCTGAGCTCTGTAGGACCTGAATTAGACCCAATTAAAGGTGTGGATTCTCCTTTCCCATTCCCTATTGCCAAGTAACCCGTGCCGGTTCTCATTCCAACCTCGTGGGGAGAGCGGGGATGTTGAAAAGGACAGATGATAAAGGGACATGTACCACGTCTGCCTGCCCATATTCATCAATTTTGCTTGGCCTTTGATGCTCCTAACCTTCTCATCTTTGTTCGGGGAAGCAGAAAGCATCATTCTTCCAGGCTCTCACATCTTTTCCCATTTGATTCCCTGCTCACTTGCACATGGTATATCTATTACCTGGTCCAGTCCTAGCATACCCCTTGTCCCCACCCTCTGAAACTCCCCTGCCTTTTCAGCTCCTGGCCCTGGCCTGCCACACGTTGACTGCTGAGTGGCCTGACAAGTGTGTTGGCCATCCAGGCAGTGTGTGGGCCCCACTGCAGCCTCAGCTGCAGGCAAGCACTGGGTGGGGTGAACTGCCCTCCATGACAAAAAGGACCAGTTCAGCTCAGCTCGGTGCATAAAATTACAGCAAACAAGCTTCAAATAACGAAGGACACTTTCATAATTGATTTATGCAGGCCGCTGGAACTTCTATTACCTTTTGTTTAGCTCAGGGGGCCTGACTCCACGCAATCCATTGCTGAAACTAATTACAAGATATAATTAAACTGTGACACAAAGATATTATACCGTTAGTTTACTAATGACACCGCGAAGCTGTACCACCAGCACAGGACAGTGATTATGCTTCATTTATTATTTATCCTTTTGCTAAATGAGACGCTGACATTTTCAAAAATTACTTTGAGGTTTCTTAATTGTCGGCAGCAGGATGGACGAGGAGGGGTTCACTTTCCTCTTAGTTACTTATCCAAACCTCAAAAGCATTATTAGCCAAAAAAATTAGTAATAATAAATAAAATAGAATCAAATGGTGGGAGGGGAGCAAAACCAGTCACACAATAGTAATAAGAAAAGCTTAATTGCATCTTTGGACATTTTTGAATCCTCATCAACTGTGCTCTGCAGTGGATGGGGCAGCTGACCAAGGGTTTATATCCAAGGAAAAGATGCTGTGTCATAAGACTAAAAGTGACTCATTCTGCAATCTAGGCAAGTGCTGGTATCCATGGAGATGTTTCAGAAGAGTCTGAGCCATGAGGGCTAAGAGGACACTGACCCCACAGTTTCAGCTTTTCCCAGAAGCCTATTCCAACAGACAGAAAGCAGGTACCCCTCTGATAGTATAACATGATTGGATAATCTTGCCTCTTTCCCCAAACCAAGGACGGCTTAGCATTCCCAACATGGAAACTTCTGCGTACAAGACCCATTGAGTCTACTTACAGGAAGGACTAGGGTTAATATGTGCCTCTCATTTGACCTGTTTTAAAAATATCGTCTATAGCTAGAAGCATTCCCTGTGAGGGCTCACATGCTCCCAGTGGCTGTGTCCCTTCCCTGCCTTCCTCCCCTCCTTAATTGTCAATATTGCTCAGTAGCCCAGCAGCAAGGGCTCTAGGAAAAAAAAATACAGGAGTGGGAATTCCCTCCATCAGCTCTCAGGACTGAGTTTCTCTGGGTCCATTTATTTACTGTCCCCTCCATTACCATGCAGGAGCCTTGCTTTATTACCCTCTCATTTATCACATTCTCGGAACAATAAAAGATTAATTTACTTGCCGCCATTTGATGAGTTTTTGATGCTACAAATGTGTGTGCGCACGAGTGGCTCTCCTTGGGGCTCATCTGGGTCAGGCTTCCTACAAGGTACCACTGGCCCCGAATGGCCACTAACCTCTCTGTAACCCCAGCGGTGATGCAATCACAGCAACTGCTGGTTGGCTTGAGACAGGGTTTAATTTCTTCAGAGTATAATGGCATCCGGCATCTATAATTATGCTATTTTCTCTCCTGTGCTGATTAAATACGATCTACCCATAGAGCTAAATGATGAATATTTGAGTGGAGTGTGTTGAGCCAATAGCTGGTAAAATAGCCACAATAAATAAACTTGGATGGGAGGGAGGGGCTCAGCAATGGCTATGACTCTGCCAGGTGACATTAGCAGGTACAATCATAATGAATACAAGATTAATATTGGAGCCAGACATCACCCCTCCTCACTGCAACCTCCTGCCTAAAAGAAAGGCAAGGATGAAACCTCGAACTCTCAGCTTAGGAACTGAGTGGACATGAGCAGTCATTATTCAGCCAGTCTCTGCCTGTGCTGATATCATGGCTGGGTATTAGTTCCAGAACCAACTCTCCTTCCCAAGTGTAACCTAGCTTTCAGCTGAGAAATTCAATTCAGCATCATTCCTGCTTGTTCTCTCTCTCTCTCTCTCTCTCTCTCTCTCTCTCTCTCTCTCTCTCTCTCTCTCTCTCTCTCTCTCTCTCTCTCTCTCTCTCTCACCCTCCCTTCCTCCTCTCTCTCTCGTGTGTGTGTGTGTGTGTGTGTGTGTGTGTGTGTGTGTGTGTGTGCGCGCACACACACACTCACACAGACACACTCACTCACTCACTGTATGAGTTCATACATGGCACATTCCATTTGTGTACATCAGAGAACAACCTCAGGTGTCCGTCCTTATCCTCTACTCTGCTTAAAACAAGGTCTCTTTGTTGTGGGCTACTTCAGGCAGCAGTCTAACTGGCCTATGTGCTTCTGTGGATTCCTCAGCCTCCCCCACTGTTGAAGATGGGATTACAGACATAGTACTGCTCCCAGCTTTATCTGGGCTCTGAGGATTCACACTTACCTGGCAAGCACTTTACCCAGTACCTAGCTCCTCCACTTTCTCCTGTGTTTAGAAAGAGGAAAAGAGACCAGAGTAGTCTTGGTGTTCTGCGATTAAATCCCCAAAGCCCATGTCATGGAAGGGACAGTATCATGATCCAAATCTGCAGGATGCCCTTGCCATCATTTCTACCCTCTGAGCCAGACACCAAACCAAAATTCATGAGTGGTGGGCAGCTGTTCCTTTGTCTATCTATTATATTTATGTAAAACAATAAGTCCTTGTTTGTTTCCATTGACTGGTAACCAATGTGGGGTGAGTATGGAGGTCTGAGCATGACCAGAGGAGGCAAGGAGGGGATGAAAACTGAGCATTATGTGATATGGAAGTCACCAAATGGGACTGGAGAATCTCTAACAGATATGTGCAAAGACCACACTTCCAAGGCACATGGAGCAGTCTTGGTAGAAAAGGACTACATCATGAACCATTGTAAGCATACTGAACAGGTAGGTTGAATGGTAGAGATTGCATAAGCACATGAATTAAGCGAATTAAGCGAGCCAATAGGTCATTGTAGGCTGGGGCAACAGGGCAGACCTAATAGAGACATGACCTTCTAGGTGTGAACTAAATCTCCAAAGAGAAGCCTCACCTGTATTAAAGGTTCACAGGGCTGGCTGGCTCATCAGAACATCTGTGATTGTGAAGAGTTGGAATGTCGCAGGTCTGGAGACACATTTTCTTGAGTAACCTATACAGTTTTCTGTACTACTCTAGGATCTCTAGAGAAATAGGATTGACTGCTGTCAGTTAGGGGAGGCATTGGGGGAGGGTTGTTGTTGTTGTTGTTGTTGTTGTTGTTGTTGATGTTGTTGGACCAGCTTTCGTGATATGGTCTGGGTAGCCTGGCAATGTTACCTTCACTCTGGACAGAATCCAGTAGCTGCTCCATCCATGAGCCAGGAGGCCTCAGCAGTCCCAATGTGGTGCTGAGGGCCTGGAGGCTTCCTGGAGAGTCACTGGTCTACAGTCCACGTGGGAAGCCTAAAGAAGCTGGGAAGCAGTAAAGGAATGTAGCAGCGGTGGCAACAGCAGTGTAGATGAATTTGCCAGCTGGGAGGCAATGAAGCAAGAAGCAAAGATTTCCCCTGTGGGCCCCCTTATGTCCTGGCTGCCTCTAGAAGGTGCTGCTTACATTTAATATGGTTCTTCCCAGTTGGAAGAACCTGAGTGAGAAATCCACCATACGTGTCCCATCAACCTATTTCCAGGTGATTCCAAATTTGGTCAAGGAGACAACGAAGATTACCCAACCAAGACTGCCCACCTTTGTGTGTGGCCTAACATTCTTTTGATGAATACTTTTGGGATATACAAACAGACCAAGGGCATCCACAAACCTAAATGTGGGGCTCCTCTAAATGCTTCTGAGGCTTATAACAAATCTTCCCACTTTTCTGTGACCCACCTTCCTACTGTTTCCATAAGTGTGTTTGAAAGGTACCTTCAATATAGCTTTCTTTTGTTCTGTTACTATAAAAACTCCATTAAGGTATTAGCACATTGCCTCATGGTATTTCGTTAACTTAAATCTGTGTTCCCAGGCTATGGTCACTAATATTTAACTTCAGAATAAACCATCTCTTATTCTACACTTGAGGGGGTAACTGTCTTGATGTTAACAGACATAAAACAGTCAAGAATGTTGGGTGAGGGAACAGATGCAGGGAGGCAGGAATGGACGGGAGGGGGTGGGACTGCCAGGAAGGAAGATAACACATGCTATAAGAAGAGTCCAGTAACCTCTCACCCTCAGATTTAATTGTGTGGGATCCTGTTTTTTCTCTACACTCTGGACGGTTTTCCTCAGTGATCTCTGTTGACCATGGGGTGGATTGCAAGAAATCAGTCTTCAGGGCTGGAAAGATGGCTTTGTGGTTAAGAGCACTTGCTTCTCTTCCAGGGTAACCTGGGTTTGGTTCCTAACACTTCCATCAGGTTGCTCACAACTGCCTGTAATCAGAGTTCCAAGATACCCAACGCCCTCCATTGGCTTCTGTTGGTACCTGCACATACATGTACATATACACTCACACTGGCACACAATACATACATAAAAATAAAAATACTTAAAAAAAAAAAAAGAAAAATATGCTTATACAAAGGAAATTACCCCTTGGAGATAAGACCTGCTGTAGAATACTTTGGGACCTCATGCTTCTGAATTGTTTGTTTGTTTGATTGATTGTTTGTTTGTTTGTGGCCCTTGGAATTTACCTTCTTCATGACAAAACATTGAAGAAAAGAAGAATCCAAGAAAGCTCCTCACAAGGAACCACCTAGGTAGGGTAGGATAGCTGCTGGCAACCCGCACTGGAGATCAACACAGTTTAGACAGAGCCAGGGATTTGAGTGGTGGATGAGAGAGTAGATGAGACAGTGTCTCCTCACCCTTGACTTTGGAGCTGCACATCTCTGTTAGTGGCAGCACCTTCCTTCTTACAACTCCCAGCAGTTGAGCAAATGGATTTAAAAGCTTTTCTTGCACTGAGCTATAAACAGGAAGCGAGTGGGCAATGACACCTCCTAGGGAAATATTCTTTGAGCATATGTTAATGCATACAAAGAAAACACGATTTCCTTAGCAGTTTGCCTTTAGTAGGCATTTTGCTCTCTTCCTCTCTTTTGCTAACTGTGTTGTTTCCTTTCTTCTTTGCTGCTGAAGCCTCCTACAATAAAACCATTGTGCTTCTGTTTGAGTCTCGGGGCCTTTATTCCCCAATACCTGGTACTGCAGCATGTTTTTGTGCCTTTTGTCTGTGTTGTCACTTTGTTTGGAAATTATGTGAAAGACGAACCGCCAAAAGAGAAGATTCTTTGGATGGGCCAAAGAGGTAGCAGTCTTCACAGAAGCCAGGCAGGCAAAAGGGAAACGAGTGGAATACCAAGAGGGTTTTCCCCACCTGTGAAAGGTCTGATAGACTCGCAGGCAGGAACTTTACCATAGGAACTGCTGGAATCAGGGCAAGACTTCAAACGTTTGGAAAAAGTAACTATGCATATGCTTTTGGGGTTTTTACTGGGCAGGAAAAGCCAAGAAGAAATTTCATGATGTTGAATTATTTTAAACATTCTGTATTTGAAGACCAAATTATTCCCATGAGGGCTGAGGGCAAGGTAGCAGGAGAGTCGCCTCTCACTGATGGAAAGTGAAATGTGTGTTCTGTGAATTCTTCAACAAACTAGAACAATGCCTGCAATTAGGCAAGGTATTGGGTCTCATGTCTCCGATCTGTCACATATTTAAAAATAGTCCACGGTGACTCTATGAGAAGAATATATGATTTAGAAAGGGGGTGGTAGAGATGTCACTGTTAGTTGACTAATATTAGGTCAACTAAACTCTAAAACAAGTGGCATTTGGGAGACAGATCACCTCTGAGGATAATTTCAGAAGACAGCCAGCTGACCATTCAGAATCCTATTGTTTACCAATTGTATGGCTTTAAGCAAATCTGTAGGCATTTTTATTACATTTAAAATGCAGATCATTATCATACCTGCCTGTAGTACCCAGGGTTCTCCAGGGAAGTGAAAATCAGAGGTGTTAAAAGACCCAGGAGCACAGAGAATACTTAGTTCAGGATCTAGTGAATGTAGTTATGGAGGTAGGTACATGGGTTCCAAATTTACATTTAGAGTAAGCAGGCCTAAAAACCCAGTGTAGCAATCGTGCAAGGGAAGCCCCAAGGCAGCCTGATGGAAGAATCCCTCCAATTCATGGAGAACAGCCAGCCTATTCTATTTAGACCAACAGCTGGTAGAGGCAGGAGGGCAGTTCACCAACTAAAATGTTGGTTCCCATCTGGAGTACATTCAAACTGACACATGAATTTAGTCACCATCCTACATAATTACATGGAGTACCTGACATGTAACATGGACTACATGAGTGTTATGCCATCATTTGACTGTGAAAGGGACAGAAATGATACTATTATTGGTACCACTGTGGAGTCTTGGTGCATGTTTCAAACCCAGACCCTCCACTTGTTAGCTAACCTTGAGCAAGGCCTTCAACCGACTGTACCAACTCTCTGGCAGTGTAGAAGAGCTGTATTTGAAATTAGCTGTCAAGAGCAGTTTGGAGCTATGGAACACTTGGTATCATCCTTGATCCATGGTCCACAGACAGTGTCAGCATGCACTGGCTCTCTGCACTAGTTCCTGTGTGGAGCACTGGGCATGTGTTAAAGACAGGGCAACACTGCCCTCTCATTTGCTCATCTCTCTCCTCTCTACCCCAACCCTGACATGCTGGTATTGAGTCTGTACAAGGCACCATTTGCTGCCCAAGTCAGCCATCCTATTCTGAATGACTCTTAGATGTCAGCAAGTTTTCTCCTCATATTGGGAAATGATGTGTAAGAAGATAGACTATTGACTGTCATCAGCCATCAGATCTAGCCCTGTGGTCGGGGCCTCTGGAGAGCACATTTGTCCCTCTCTCACATGACAGCCTTCCAAATATTTGAAGACGGCTCTCACATCTTTCCTAAGCATTTTTTCTCATCAGACTAAACATCTCTAAGTCCTTTACCCTTTTGTCACACAACACAATCCCCAAACCCATCACTATCTGGGTGGCTCTCATCTGAACTGACTCCAAGTTTTCATCATGGTTCTCTCAAACTATGTCATAAAGGACTGTACTCAGCAGTCCAGATGGACAAATCAGGCCTACTCCATCCTAGTACAGTATTTTATTATGATAACCTAAGTTTGTGTTCTCTCCCTCTCTCCCTCCCTCCCTCTCTCCCTCCCTTCCTCTCTCTCTCTCTCTCTCTCTCCCTCTCTCCCTCCCTCCCTCTCTCCCTCCCTTCCTCTCTCTCTCTCTCTCTCTCTCTCTCTCTCTCTCTCTCTCTCTCTCGTGTGTGTGTGTGTGTGTGTGTGTGTGTGTGTGTGTGTGTGTGTGTGTGCGCATGTGCCTGTGCGTGTATGTGTGTATATGTGTGTCTGTGTGTTGCTTGAAATTGAACATTAAGCCTTGTGCGTACTAGGAAAGCCTCCATCACTTACCTACATTCCTACCCTGCAGTAGCTCTTTTACAATCTTATCGGTCCTCTTTTGTTTATTTCTAGCTTTAATTGACTTATGCCCTTCATGAATTAATTAGTCCTGAACAAAATCAACCTCCTGCCTCTGACAGTTGAAGTATCACACCTACATTTATAAGTCTCTTAGTCAACATCATCTTAAGTTCGGCCTATGTTTTAAACAACTCACACATTTTGGGGGTGGGGAATTGTAAGTTAATTCATGCTTATTGTAAGATCTTTGGAAATACAAAAAAGACTAAGAGATATGATGCTTAGCATTTTGGAAGCATCCTTCCAGCCTTGTTCTTTGGTTGTGTGTGGATGTAGCAAATGTGTGCATGGTTTATTGATAGGAAAAAGTCATGACTACATTATATATAGTTGGGATCTTTTTCACTTAACATTATGCTGTGGGCAATTACCCCCATCTTTAAGTTATAGCAGGTAACTGTGAAGTGCCTCCTATGGGCATGTGATTGAATAATGTGTTTAACCAGTCTTCTTGGAAGAGAAAAGTGTTTCTAAATTTTGCTGTCATAAGGAATTTCTTAATAGGCACCTCCGTGTGCATCCAAGTTTGTCACCCTCGGCACTCTGAGCATTTGGGGCTAGATTCTTTGCTGTGGTGCTAGGCTGCACAGTATAGGATATTTAGCAGCACCCCAGGGCCCCCCAAAGATGCTTACTAAACACAAGTAGCATCACCTCCATCCCAACTGTGACAAACAAGAGTGTACAGCGATGCTTCCTGTCTCAGCCATAACCTCCTAGGTTATGTGTGTGAGGGGACAGTCTTAACAGTCTTAGTCTCCTCAGTTGGCTCTTAACAGATGTCCCCAAATGCAGAGGATAAATGAATGCATTGTTGGTAGAGAATTTAAAAATAATAAAACCAGCACCATTATTTCATCAAGTGCCAGAACTGTCAGTGATAAAATTCTCTTTCCTGCTGGGGTAGAAATTTCCTGTTCTACCATCACCACCACACCCCCTCAGCTGGTTTCACCAGAGCCTCTTTTAGAAAAATTCTCAAGGCATACTGCTTGTCATTCCCAACCCTATATAGAGTTTTAACATAAAAGCCCTTCTCCTGAGTTTTGTCTACTTTTTTTTTTTTTTTTTTTTTTTTTTTGCCGTAAATCGTCTAGAGATAGGGCCAGGAGACTACTGCTGTACTCATAAATATTTTGTTGCTCAGTTAAGTCCTGTTTTCATACTATATTAAATTTAACTCCTTCTTCTCTTAGGGTAAACTGTCACTCCAGGGTTCCTGGAACAATATGCTCAAGAGTTTGGGACACTCCCTAATTTACCAAATATATTCTCATTATAACACTCCTTTGTTTACAACACTCAAAGGGCTGGAGCAATGGCTCAGTGGTCAAGAGCACTGGCTGCTCTTCCAGAGGACCCAGGTTTAATTCCCAGCACCCACATGGCAGCTCAGAATCATCTGTAACTCCAATCCCAGGGGAGTCAACATCTCCTTCAGGCCTTTACAAGCATTGTACACATGTGATACACAGATATGTATGCAGGCGAGGCAAACCACCAATACACACACACACACACACACACACACACACACAGTAAAACTAAATAAAAATCTCAAAATAATAATAAATAACATTCAGGATTTTCTCTTGCTGCTAGTTCAGCCCATCAAACTCAGCCCCCTATGGCCCCCAGGTAGACACTACCCAATGCTTTGGACCAATTTCTTTCTGTCCTGTGAGCATACATGAGGCTTCAGGACTTCTGACATCACGCATCCTTAGAATGCCTATCCCTACCTCCTTCAGAAACCACTCCCAGGGGTTAAATCCTTAGCTGCTTGCTATTCTGCTTTTTTCAACTCTTGGCTTTGTGATCTGGATTGTCTGATGTTTCATTGGTTCACACTTGACTATCTGTGCATTGCTCGTTTGGTGACTGGGTCTCAACTAGACAATTTGAGTACAAACTTCCTTAAGGTAGTAATGTGGTTCCCTTCTCAAAAATTAGTCTGCAAATAATAAATGCACATTTGGGTTTTTTTTTTTTTGCTTGTATTTTATTTAACTTCCTTTATTCCTAGCTTACTCATCTAACATTCAATGTAAGATTTAAAAATTAAATATGTGTATGGCCCACTTAACTACTATAAAATTAGCTTGGAATCTAAACCAAAATCTCAAAAAACAAGCAAAGAAAAAAAATCTACCTGCTTTTTTTTTTTTTTTTTGGTGGCTTATCTGTCTGATAAGCATTTTCTGTAGTGTTCTCATAAACCCTTCTGTGCGCCTTTCTTCTGTTTAGTTTTTTATAACTTCAGCAGTCAAAACCTCCATGTGAACCCACAGAAGCCATCCAATATTAAGTGAATACAGGGGGCTTCCTGAAATTGTTCATCTGTGAGGCACCTGGTGCCCTTTTCCAAATCATACCCCACCACTCACGTAAACTGAAAGTAATATCTAATATTGCTTGTGGTAGCCACCAAAATTTTCAAATCCTGAACTTCTATAAGATTTTTCCTATTCACAATATGGGGTCTTTTAAGGGGAAAATTTTTAACTACAAATTTAACAACCCATAATACCATGAAATCAAAAAGCTGTAGAAATAGAGGGAAAGATGGCCGAAAGTGATAAAGGAAAGACCTTGAGGTCCCAATGGCCTGTGAGGTGATGGCCCTGGCTCAGCTTGCCCATCTGTGGTAAGCCATAAGATAACCCAAGCGAGTACACCAAAGCAAAACCAAGCCAACCTTGACCCTGTCCTGGCGTGAGAGTCTCCCAGGGCTGTCCTAGAATAAACCAGATTCTCTTCCAAGAATATATCTTTACAAAAAGGAGCAGAGCTCTTTCCCCCCCCCCCCAGTTTCAGGGAAACCAGAGAGTTTTTTTAAGTCCAGCCTCCAAAAGCTTCTTGACCAACAACCTTCGGAGCTTGGTGTCCTCGTGGGGTCAGCTCAGATTGATTTACTGATTAACTCCAGCATCTTCCTGGCTCCTCCAGACACAAGCACATTTCATCTTTCTAAATAAAGGTCGGCCCAGGCAATTAGGAGAGAACTTCTGTTTTTGAAAGGTATTCAGCAGGCAGAAAGCCCAGTTTGCAAACGAGTGATCATGAGGATGAGGTTTGGCCTCAGAAGACTTCACTGGCAAGGACAGTGACATCCTCAGCTACTTGGTTTCAACACGTCGGGATGTACCGGAGGCTTCAGTGTGTCTTTACTCAAAAGATGACATTAACTAAGAGGGATTTCCTGTATCCCTAGAAACACATTTGTCAATGACCCTGTTACCTCCATACTAGGTTGCCACTCCTACAGCCTTGCACTCTTCCTGTGTTGATGAATAGCTGTGTGTTAGACAAACCTGTGGTCGCACTCCACAGCTTGATCAATGCAAATTTTTTATAGTCTTGACTCCACCTGTTTCTCTTCATAATGGCCAAACTGGGAAATGGGTTGCATTGCCTAGAAAGCTAGAAAAGATATTGCAGCATTGACTCTAGGTGACTCAAGATATTCTTTGTTTCTAACTGTGTATGTTTGCATTATGCATTTTGTTTAGCTTTGCTCTTAAGACAGAGTCTCCCACTGTCCCTGGCCCAGAGCTCACCAAGTAGCTTTGCCTAGCTGGCCAGAGAGTCCTGGAGATTCATTTGTCTCTATATCCCCAGCACTAGAGTTACAGGTTTGTGCCACCAAAGCTGGATTTTTCACATGGGTTGTGGTGATGAAACTCAGGTCCTCATGCTGGTAATGCAGGCATCTTACCAACTGAGCTACCTCCTGAGCCACCACTCAAAATATTCTACATAAACAACCTGAACTCCTTTGGGAAAGACGGAGCAGCCTATCCCCACAGGGAAAGAAGGTCAGTGGACACAAATTGAATTTTCACAAGGCATCTCAACTATCCTCTTGCCATTTATCTTCAACTGAGATGATGCATCCCATTTGTAGACATTGTAGTTATCTGTGTGTTATGCAATGTATCAGTTACTTTTCTGTTGTAATAAAACACCATGACCAAAACAACTAACTTATAGTAAGAAGTTCTTATAGTTCCAGAGGGGTAAGAGTCCATCGCCGCCATGGCAGGAAAATGTTGGAGCAGGCAGTCATAGTGTCTGGAGCAGCAAGCTGAGACCCCATGTTTTAAAATTCAAGCAGACAACAGAAAGAACAAATGCAAAATGGCAAAAAACTTTAAGCGCTCAAAGCCCACCCCCAGTGACATACATCCTCCAGCAAGGCCACACCTCCTAAACCTCCAAAAGCAACACTAACAACTGGTGACCAAGCATTCAAATGTCCAAGGTGAGGGGAACATTTATCACTCAACTACCACATGTAGCTGGGTGTGGCTGTGCACTTGAGAGGCAAAGGCTATAGATCTCTGAGTTTGAGTCCAGCCTTACCTATAGAGTAAGTTCCAGGACAGCCAGGGTTACACAGAGAAACCATGTGTTGAAAACAGAAAGAAAAGAAATACCATCGCATGTGCAAATGTGGGAACTTTTGTCATTTTTGAGATTGTTTTGATATGTGTGGTTACTTTACTATATGAGGAATTAGGGTATAAGATACAGGACAAAAAGAGTACTTGGGTTTACCTCAGGTTTAGAGCATGCATAGCCACTTGAAGAGGGCAGTGCTGTGTAGTGAATTTTTTGTGGTCCCTAAACCCATTCAGTACAGTATTACAGGCAGCAACAACAGCAGCTCAGGCTCAGGTCAGGTCGGACCCCCAGGAGATTCCTGTGGGCATCGCCCTGAAATTCAGATTCAGGAATCTGCTGAAATTCTGGACTCTATTATCAGGCAGGGAATGAGTGGATCTCAATACACACAGAAGCCAGACCTAGGCATTGTTGAATTTTATCCTCTGTAAAACAGGATGCAGCATGTGAAATGAAAGCATCTACCGTTGGGCAATGTTAACATATCAAAGCCGTCTTTGCTTTCTTCCTTTCCTGAGCTCTGTCCGGCCGTAACAGATATCGGCTGGCAAGTTATTAACGCAGAAACTTCCTGAGACTTGGGTCATTTCAAAGAAGCCGAAATCCTTGGGCATCGCAGTGGTGACTGTTGGCTTCCACACCACCGGGGATCTCAAGTTGCAAAGATGGTAACTAGGAAAACTCAAAGGGCTGCACCGACTCACACTTCCAACTCTATGGAGACGTGTAAGGCAGGGACATGTCAGGGGAGGCTGATTGCTCTTTCCAAAATCTAGTTGTGACTTTCTTATCTTTAGCTTCTAGAACACAGCAGAGCACTAGGATGCTGTCTCGAGGCTGTTTCCAAACCTACTGTCCTCTTTCCAAGGACCGGTTACCTAGAATCCACCCAAGGCAATGACCATCTATGTGATCCAAGGATACAGATGTGTGCTGGTCGACGGTGGCTTTCCCTCTTACCCAAGAACTTTATAAAATCCCTTTCTCTAGCTACCCCGGGGCCATTGCTTCCTTCTTGAGGAATCCAGAACTACCCCCTCATACAGCCTCCTCCTTCCCAGCTGACCCCTGCCATCAGATTGCCAGTTAGTCACTGGTGTGAGCTAAGTGTGGCTATCCCTCTTCTTGGGCCATTTTTTCCTAGGCTGCTTTTTCCCCCCATTTTATTTTTATTTTATTTTATTTTATTTGTGGTCTCTGTCACTCTGCTGGGGCAAGAGGGTAAAGAGATCTGGCACTAAGTGCGAGCAAATGCTGAATCTGGAATCTATCTTCCAGGCGGCACAATGATAAAAATTCATGGCAGGACAGCCACCACTGACACGCTCTCAAAGACATATTGCAGGTAGCATTATTTATTGTGGCAAGGAGTTCATAGAAGTGCTGCCTCGAAGCACCCCGAGAGATCCTAAAAAGCCCATCGCCCATCAGGTGAGGCAGATTTATGGCGGCTGCTCCAGAGAGGTCAGGCAGTACGGCTTAGGAAGCAGGCTCCTTTCAGAAAGCCTGGATTCCCTTAACATATTCAGTGCAGTGCGATTGGTTCAAAGGAGGGCTTGAGTCTGTAATGTTGACCATAAAATTGCAGTGACACGCTGCTTTAGATAAGAGGGCTGGAGGAAGGGGGCAGGGATGCTGCAAACGCAGGAGCAGCCAACACAGGCAAGACCCTGGAGCATGCGCTCAGATTTAAGGTTAATGTGTGGGGGAGAGGCTGGGGGGATGGGCCCAGGCAGATGAATGTTCACACAAAGGAAAGCTAAAGCCACCAGCCCAGACATGGCAGATAAGCCCTGAGTCTGTGCACAGGCAAAGCCAGGTGCACGCAGGCATGTGGAAATACATCAGAGACGTTCCAGGGCACATGTAGTCATCCAGACTAAAAAATACACTAAACCAAGGCCAGCTAACCTAAGCTTGCCATTGTCCTGGAGTAAGAAAACAAAAACAAGAGGCTCTTCCTCATGACCCCTGCCAATTTGATAGGTGTTTTGCAGGCTTTATACATCATCCCTGTTTACACAAAGTCATCCCACTAGGCTTACCAGTCCTGGATGCAAAGATTCCTAATTCACAACAACCATGGAGGCCAATGGCTTTCAACCTGTGCGTCACGACCCCTTTGGGGTCGTATGTCTAATATTCTGCATATCAGATATTTACATCATGATTCACAAAAGTAGCAAAATTACAGTTATGAAGTAGCAAGGAAGTAATTTTAAGGTTGTGGGTCACCACAACAGCAGGAACTGTATTAAAGGGTCACCAGCATTAGGAGGGTTGAGGATCACTGACTGGGCACAGCCCTAAAATAAGGCCATTCTTTAAGCTCAGAGCGGCTGAGCCTGGTGAACAAAAGTACTGAGCCCCTCGCTTTTGGAGTCCATGCTGGGGCAAGAACAAGGCAAGCACCCTGAGGAGCCATAGCACATGGAGGCAGGCCTGTGTCTGCTATGTGAATTGCTTTTCCTGGCTAGTTTCCACTGGCAATGTTACAGATTCACCCTCTAAACTTGTGACCTCCTTGGTTTGGCGGTCAACTCCTCTGCTGTTGATTCCTATGTAAGAGAGACGGAAAGTATGGAGGGTGACATAAATTATTGAGGGGATTATCTTTGTCTGAATTATTCAGCTGGGACTTAAATGGTCTATAAATTTAGAGAAAGGTAGGGTTTTTTGTTTGTTTGTTTGTTTGAATTTTACAAAGAATCGTTTTAATTCTTCCTAACACTCAAGCCCACAAGTCCAGTTACAGAGCAACCCCCGCTTTAACCAAAACTAACATCATGTAGAATTTTTGGTTCCACTTGCTTTTCAATGTTCCTCCCAGACATGTGTCCTCTAGATGTGAGGCCTTTGGGTTGTCTTCCTGGGTTCCGAACTTTAGCCTGCAGGTGCAAACTGAAGGGTGTGGAGATAGAAATATGGAGATATGAGCCTGTTGGAAAAAGCTCCATCTAGTCACGTTCTTACCAAGATGGCAAAGCCAATACAATGACACCACTGCTTTTTGCTCCTTGGAATTCCTCCTGGGAGAGGCTCCCCTTGCCTCCCTGGCATACTGTCATGGTATTTCCCATAAGTTATTAAGCCATGAACACCTGCCATAGTCTAATTCCATCAGCTCAAAGCAGAGAGCACAAGATGCCATTGTTTGGTTTCCTTTTCTAGTTTTGTGTGTGTGAACACATATATGTGTGGGTGCATGTGTATACACATGCAAGTGGAGGGCAAAGTCAAGTCAGGTACCTTATTTTTGAGATGGGATCTCTCCATTACCTGGACCTCATTGGTTCTGATAGACTGGCTGGCCAATAAGATCCAGGGATTTGCCTGTCTCAACCACCCCCCCCAACCACCCACCCAGTACTGAAGCTACACACATGCACATGTACATGCACACACAGCATACACATGTACACACACACACACACACACACACACACACACACACACACACACACACGCCACTTCTGACTTTTTCCATTAATGCTGGGGATCTGAACTTAGGACCTCATGCTTACACAACAGACACTCTACAGATTAAGCCATGTCCTAACCATTTTTTGAGGCATTTAATTTTGTCTTAAGATGGGATCTTCTTGTGAACCCCAGACAAGCCTCTAACCCATAATTCTCTGGCCTCAGCCTCCCAAATTCTGGGATTACAGGTGTGCACCATCCATCACACCATCTCCTGTGGCTTTTCTATTTCCTTTTCTGATCTGTATTCTCCCTGCCAGATCTGTCCTAAGGGATGAAGCTACTGAGCTCAGCATGATGCTGGAAGCCTCTGAGTGCCACTGCTCAGATGGTCATCCTTGCCTACTGGCCTCTACCGTCGTTCCTCAGAGTACCACTGTTGACCCCCTGAGGTCTACTGCTTGACCTCATTAATACAAAGAGGGAGAGAGCTAAGTGAATGTTTTCACAGCCTCCTTTTTCTGCAGGCCACCTGGAGGTTATCAGGGCCAGAGGCTGCTGTGCAGTTCATAAACCTGTTAGGGTATTCGGAGTCATGATTCTCCTATTCAACTGTCTGTGCTTTTCCTTGGGACAGCTAATCCCTCAGCGTGACTGGTGGAAGCCGCAGTATTGATTTCTGTGTCTCTCTAAACCTCAGTTGTGTTCAACGCTTGTTAGACATCTGAAGGAATATCCAGTGGGCTCTGGGGGCAATTTGAGAGCTTGGCTCAACAGGCCTCTCTCAAGAGAAGTTTCTATAAGGTTGCTTGGCCAGCCAATCGAATAGATTTCAAAATGAGAGAAAGGGGATAGAGGAGTTGAGAGAGAAGAGGGGAAGAAAGAGGAGGCAAAAGATAAAGAGGAACAAGAGAGGCAGAGAAAAGAGAGAAATGGGAGGGAGAGAGGAAGACAAAGGAAAGAAATTTTTTAAGGTCTCTAGTGGAAATCTTGAGGATTGTTGCCTTTTCTCCTCCTTCAACCTCTGTCCCTTTGTTTAAAAAAAATAAAAATAAAAAGAACACTTTTACGTTTTCTGGACAGGAAGTCTGGGATTAGGGGAGGATGTCCAAGCTTGAGACTGGTGCACCTGTTGATGGGCCACATGTGTGCATGGTACCCACGGTGATGTCCAAGGTTGGTCTCCACAGGGGACTGCCCAGTCAGACTGAAGCCATGAGGAAGGGTGATGCAAAGTGTGAGGTTCCCTTTAGAGTCCCCACCTATCTCCATACAGTGCCTGCAAGAGCAGCAGACATCCAGGCCGAGTTTCCCTCCCAGGAAAACAATTGTAAGGTGGAAGACTAGCTCCTTGCCATCAGCCATCAGAGACTTGGCAACAGGTTTCTGTATGTCCCTCTGGACCCCAGATTCTCTAAAGCCTCTAAGTTAGTGGCTCTCAGCTCAGAGAAAATTGGCACCCCAGTGTCCTCCAACACACATGCATTTGTCATGGCTATGGAGGTACTACTGGCATCTAGTGGGTAGACGTAGGGATACAGCCAAGCATGCCATGATGTGCAGAGCCAGCACCTTTGCCTACGAGCAATTAGATCTGAAACATCATTCAGTTTGAGATTAAGTAACCATGCTTTGGCCTACAAAAAAATATGATTTCTAGGTTTTTCTGTCTAATCTGCTTCCTATTTTACATAGAGCTCTCATTTCTTCACTCATGAACATACTAACCATCTCCAAGGTCTTTTTATTAATAGCAGCAGCAGCAGCAGCAGTAGTAGTAGTAGTAGTAGTAGTAGTAGTAGTAGTAGTAGTAGAAAACACAAAGGCCACAGCACTCAAGTCATCCTAAACCAGCCTTTGTAGGGGTGGACCCTGGAAATTACCTTAAAGTCTTAAAATTATCTATATACTACAGTATGTGAGGTATTTGGAGAAATATAGGTGATCCCTTCAACATGCTGACTAGTGCAAAGGACACATCCTGGCTTTTTCTATCAGAAATCTACTTCCTGGATCTGGAACTGCAGTCCACTGATCTGCCGTAGCCCCCAATAACACGATACCATTTTATCCAATGCCCTGATGTCATGACTCATCCTGCTTGCCCACTTTCCTGACCTGGCAAAGCCTGGTCAGCATACTCGAAAGGAATCATTTGCTGTGAGACTCCTACCCACCCACCCACTCATACCATTCTCCTTGTTTGTGAGAGCTGCCTCTACCTGCAGACAGATCCCAGCTTCAGGAGCACCCTCATTCTTCCAGAGAGGGTCTGTTGAGATGCTTACATGCTTTGGAACATACCAAACTTCTCTCTCAGGGCCTCATAGAATCTTTGTTTACTTCAAGGGAACATTTTAAGGAATCATTTGTCTTCCCAGGTGCCCTTTGGGAACCTATTTGGGAAAGAACAATAACAAAGGAATCCCATCAAACTCCACTGAAGAGGTAGAAGGTATCATGGCCATACACATCATCGTCAGAAGGAAAGAAGCTTTTGATGGGCTGCCAGTTGTGGACAATTGTAAAGCCTGAGCTCTGTGGTAGAACACTTGTCTGACATGTTGGAGGTTCTGGGTTCAATCCTTGGCACTACAAAAAAAATATGCATTTTTCAAAATTTTAAAGATTTTGCTATTGAGAGCACGTGTGTGTGTGTGTGTGTGTGTGTGTGTGTGTGTGTGTGTGTGTGTGTGTGTGTGTGTGTGTGTGTGTGCACATGAGTACAGTTACCAGCAGAGACCAGATGTGGGTGTCAGATTCCGTGGAGCTGAAGTTATAGGTGGTTGTGAGCTCCCTGCTGTTGAGGCTATGAACTGAACTTGGGTCCTCTGCAAGAGCTGGGTATTCTTTTAAACCACTGAACCATCTCTCTAGCACCCACCCTCCAAATACTTTTAAGAAATGTTTTAAAAGCCTAGCGACAGAGACACATGAAGGTGAATGGATGAGTATTTCTAGGTTGCCCGCATTGGTTTTGGTGACTGCCATAGTTCTGTGAAGAGCTGACTCCGGCACAGAAGGTCTCTCATCTCATTTCTTCTGCTTCTTTCTGACTCTGAAGATAGGACAGGCCCCATAATGTGAAAGATGCAATATGGGTCACCATGTCTTTAGCAGGCCAGGCCATAGGGGCAGCCCATTAGGGGCCAGCCTTAGCTTGCTCCTTCTGAGCTGGAGAATTGATTAGTTTTGTTCCTCATCTGATACATGGTCTCTTGCCTCTCCTTGTTATCATTTCTTTTCCTAAGAATCTAGCCTGCTCCTCACCAAGCTGTATAGTGCCACATTCATGAGGTGATACAATACTGTCAACAGAATCTATGGTGGCAGTGGCAGCCGAGGTGGCCTCATTATCTCCATGATTAACCCCCACTTTCCCGGTGTTGTTCTCTGTCAGAGATTTTGAAATTCAAATTAAATTTCCTTGAAAGCTTTGATGTTGGAAGTAGGATTGCAAGGTCAAGGAGGTGGCCAGTGATCAAGATTCTATTGTGAGACCATTCTTATAAACTCCAGGTAAAATGACCCTAGAAGTCATTTTTCCTCTTTCAGGAACTAAAGAGTAGTGTTCTGATGCTGTAACATTTTGTTTTCTGGTTGGAATAATGAATTGGCATATCGTTATAATAATCTTTTTAGTTAAGATGCAAATATTGAGTTTTCCTATTAATTTTCATGCATGTATATAATTTTGCTTTAGTCATAGTCACCCACCCTTAACTTTTTTGTCCCCTTCCTGCTCCAGCTGATTCCCTCCCCCTTCCAATAGTTCTTCTAGTTTCACATCTTTCATATTTTTAATCTGATTCTGCACACATTGTTTGTCTCCTGCCCCCACCACCACCTCTTATTTTGGTCTCTTCCTTCTCTTTAGACCCATTCCTGCCCTTAAATAGTCCCCTCGGTATTTTCTTGTTGTATATATTTTTACTTTAATTGAGGCTTAGCTTACGAGGGAAAACATACAGCACTTGTGCGAGTCTGGCTTATTTCACTTTATGTGATGCTCTCCAGTTTCCTCTATTTTCCTGCGGGTGATATAATGCCATTCTGCTTTATGACCAAATACGACGCCATTGTGTATACATAACACACTTACTTTATCCATTCATCACTGATGGCTCTTTATCTTAGAACAGTGCTGCAATAAACACATCCAACTGTCTCCACAGCTGCCTCCTGGAGTATGTTTTGAAGAGTCTCTCTCTTTTTTTTTTTTTTTCAAAGTGATCTTCAAGATGCTTATAACAAAGATCAGAACTGGGAGCATAGCTCAGTGGTAGAGTGCTTGCCTAGCATGTGTGAGAGCTCAAGTTAAATTCCCAGCATTGGAAAGAGAAAAAGATGGAGTAGGGAGAGGAGTAAGAGAGTCAGTAAAGAGGAAGAAAAGTAGAAAGACAAGCACAGGATAGGACAAGTCAGTAGCATACTATCTTTCTGTTATGTTGACTACAATTCCTTTCCATATACATACCCCAGGAATGGTAGAGGTGGACCATGTGGTAGTTTTATTCTCCATGTCTTGATGAAAAATTTTTCTCAGTCATGTCTAAGGACCAGTGTTTAAGTCCATGTGTTCTATATATCCTCAGGCTAGCTGTAAAATAGTAATGATAATGGTGGCGATATTAGTCATGATAAGTACTTAGAAAGGAAGTTATATTCCTGAGACTTTCTGATATTTTATACAAAGAATCTTTTCCAGAAATTTCTCTTTTTGTGGTTCCCTTCCACTTTGTGTAATAATACACAAATATTAGCATTGTTTGAGATAGGCACTTGTAAAAACTTCCCAGCTACATGGGAAGCTGTGAAAAGCCAGACCTTGTCTTATTTCCACCATCATGACAAAGGTCAAAGTGTTTTGTCCATACCTAGCATCTGATGAATAAATTCTCATTCTATCAGAGGTGTAATCACCAGTAATAATAATAACAATGATTATTATTATTATTAATAAAGAAGAGAAGAAGACGACGACAACGAAGAAGAAGGAGGAGGAAGAGAAGGAGAAGAAGAAGAAGAAGGAGAAGAAGAAGAAGAAGAAGAAGAAGAAGAAGAAGAAGAAGAAGAAGAAGAAGAAGAAGAAGAAGAAGAAGGAGAAGAAAAAGAAGAAGAACTCACGCCCTCAGAATTGCTTATCCCAGCCTGTTGGCCTTGGCAAGCAGTGGCATCAGAGTTAGTCCACTCAACACAATAAAGCCCTAAAGTCTAAACTGTGTTCTGTGAGCTTTCTGCCTAATTGTTCTCTGATCAACATCAGTCTATGTTAACACCATCAATTGAAGGTATAGGAAGCAACAAAAACAAAACACAATCATAGTCTCATTGTGTGCCAGGCTTTGTGCCATTCATTTCTACTGCCTGTGAGAAAAGTTCCTATTAAAGAAAAGAAGGGGAGTTCAAAACTCATCTTTAACCTGCACAAGACCACATAGACATATAACAAAAGAATTAACATCAGAATCTGCTGTTCCCAACTCCAAGTCCCAAACATGTTCTTCTGATATTGGCTCCTTCCTCTCTGAAGATGAAAATCCCACAAGATATGAGTGTTGCCTATGTCCTGTTTGTCCCTTAGATGCTTAAGCAAGCAAATTGAAGATGGAAGGATTTGCCTTCATCCCATTTTTGATAGTCTATCTTACAGTTGCTGGTCCCACTCACTCAAGCCATATTATGGGGTGGGATGTGTTGTCTTGGTGATAGAATGCATGCCCAGGGTATGTGAAACCCTAAGTTACATCTCCAGTACTAAAAACAACAAAAATGATGTATTATTTTAAAAACTTGAAAATAGGGTTTATCATAGATGAATGTACATACTTTCAACATAACTATTGCATTCATGTGAGAAGAAGAGGTCTCCAGTATCTGGGGAATTGAAGAGCCTGCAGAAACACAAGGAAATCTGCCCATGGATTGATACCTCTGTGACCAGGACTGTGAGAGGGCTCTTCATCAAACATGTGAGCTCCAAGACCTAGGTCTGCATCCTGACTTCACCACTTGCTGGATCAGTGACCCAAGGCAATTATTGAAACTTTCTTAACCCCAATTGTCATATGTAAAAAAAAATAGGTCATAATTATTCTTGCTTCATGTGTCTATTTTTTAAAGGGAATGAGATAATGCATATAAAGTCCTCTGGATTGTGAATCACCCACGATACAGGCTCAATAGATGCTTGTTATCATGAACATAGTTAGTATTTTCCCCTTTGCAGATTGAAACAAAGACTCTATCTTTACCCAAAACTCAATACAAACGCCTCTCAAACTGCCATGTCACTACAACCCAAAAGCCCATCATACGATAAAAATGGGCTCCTAGCCTAACTCCCTCATATCCTGGGTACTTTGGTTGAGTAAAATCATCTCACCAAAGGCCAAATTTCTAATGAGGTATTAAATATTCTGTGTGATTGAGCTGGGGGTGTGGTTCCATGGTAGAGTGGTCCCCTGGTATGTCTGGGGCCTAGGGTTCACTCAGGAGCACCAGAAACCACATCACTTTAACTCCAGGATGCCAGACTGAATACTTTCACACTTATGCCAAATCATCATTAGGTCTGTATGAAACCATCTTGGGTAGCTGATATCCACTGAAGGACCCACATTCTGTTTCTGTCTTGCTGGATAAAGAACCAGGAAATAAAGGAATGGAAAGCAAGAAAGAAACAATGAACAGAATTGCCCATTGGTAAATTCTTTGGGCTTCTTAATGTATGAGTCAACCTTGAATACACAAAAAGAGAAATTTTCTAACCATGCTGATATGTATGAGCTTCAAAGTAGGAAGGGACTGTCTGCCCTTGGTTGTATTTCCAAAGGAAGGTCCGGGAACATGGCTATTTCATCTTCATCTCCAACATAGAAGATGATGTGCAAGGACCATTAATATCCTTTCATCTATCCTTCCCCTGCTTCCTGTCCACAGTCTTCATCACTGAGTTGTAACTACACTACACTCATGCTTTATACTAGGTCTGAGCTTGCAGTGCTGATTTTAAATGATAGAGTCCAGACATTTTTATGCTTTTACTGTATGACTCCCAAAATGAAATTTTATAAATATTTAGCTGATAATAGGAACCAATTGCTTGAGTTATTTCAGAACAGAACATACAAAGATCAAGGAACAATGGTTCAAACAGCTTGCACCACATGTGTGTATACACCACACACACACACACACACACACACACACACACACACAAGTAAGGACTGTAACAAAATGCGAGGAATTCTGAACCTCTCTGAGAATGATGCAAAACTGTGACTGAACCATACAACCCCATTCAAGGGTGGCCAGGGTACCATTTATGCAGCTAGGGTATTTGGAAACGGATAAGGAGCTACAGGCAACTGTTTCAGGCTACCAGTACAGAAAATCACTTCCTACCATGAATGTCCCCAAAAGTACAGCCTAAACAAGGCCTTTGCTCCCTCTTCCCATTTTGCCTTCACATCCTCACATCGCACAACCTCTTGCCCTCCCAGACCTTAGTATGAGAATTATCATTGCCTTGTCATTCAGTCCCATGTAACCCAGGCCCAGTTTCTCAGTGACTGTCTGTCACCCCTACCAGCCCCTTCACAGACTCCTGATTCTTCCATCAACTAAAGCTGACATCGTCGGTATTGCTATCTCTTTTCTGGAAATGGAGTGAAGGCTACTCTAAAAAAAAAAGAGAGAGAGAGTAGGTTGTTCTAAAAATTTTAACATGGGGAAAAGAGGGTATAGAAGTTTTGTAAGTGTCCTCAAATCCAACTGTATAATTATAAATTCATTTTCAGACCCAAGAAGAAAGACTCAACAAGCAGACTAATTAAACCTATTTAAAACACACGCACGCGCGCGCGCGCACACACACACACACACACACACACACACACACACACACACACCTTTATTTTTAATGGAATATTTTTATTAATTCTTTGAGAATTTCAATGTATTCTGGTACTATTCACCTCTCAAATAAAGTCTCCCATCCTACAGTTGCTTTTGCTGGGTATTTTGTCACCATGATGAGAAAAATAAATACTGCACTAGACTTTATTAATTCTAAGCCTTATTCTTATAGGCACATCTACTTAGAAAGTCAGAAAACCATCCAAGAGTCATCTATGAGTATTAAATATGTCAAGAGTAAAACAAATTACATGCATATACAGTAGCTGGTCTTGCCAATGGCCACAAATCCTAGAAGTCTGTTGGCCAGTGCTTACGGAATCTACAGCTACATGTCGGCTTTGCCAATAAAACTCCAATGCAGCTCCATTCCCAGCTTGTAGCAGATTTCTCTGAAGTATTCTCAGTGACTTGCTTCTGTCTCTGTGGCCACATCTAACCAGTCCTGTTCCTGACAGACATATTTTCCTGTTATTCATGGGGACACCCAGTGGGCATGGTCAGGCTGGCTTGAGTGTCTCTTCACACACACACACACACACACACACACACACACACACACACACACACACACACAGTTCTGCCTTAAAAGTTAGTATCCCTTTAATTCATTCCCTTTACTTCTCTGTCCTGGAGAGGGATGTTCTCTCTAGAATTCAGTCTAGCTCTCCATAACTCTATAACTATCACCCTCTCCCCTTCTTCTCTCACTCTACCTCCTTCCCTCTCCTTCCTCACTCACTTCTCTCCTGTCTGGAGGCCACATGTCCACATGTGTCAGAGATGGACAGCATCTCTGAATCCCCGCTGTGCTGACTTGGCTCCATCCAAAACTCTTAACAAAAATTCTGCCTTCTTTAAAATTCATAATCCCTAGTGAAAAACTCCAGAGTCTTTGCTTCTAGCCTGAAGAATACTAGCATGTGATAAAGGTCTTGTAAGGAACAGGATAAGGGCTCTGGATCTCAGCTCTACCCACGGCCTTGGTTGGGCCTTCTCTTGGAACTCTTGGGGCATAGTGATAGTAATCTTCAATGTCCATATCACAGAGACTGGAAGGTTTGTTTTGATTCAGAGTCTTTAGCCCCTCCTGACAGGGAAGGCATGGGAGGCAGGTCTCCCCATCATGGCAGAGGGGGAGACAGGACATGGCTGGGGATGCTTAGGACCCACCTCCTCTAGCTGGGTCCTATATCTCAGAGTTTTCAAAACCTTCCAAAACAGTGCCACCATCTGAGGATCATTCATTCAGATCAATATCCCACAGGGGACACTGTGTACTCAACCCACTGTGGTAGCCCACCCTCTTCTGTGTGCCCACAGACACAGAAGCACAGGAAAGGGCACTGGCACAAGGCAGAGATGCAGGCGACCCTTCTAGACCTTCAGGGGGTATTTTAGCCCACGAACTGAAAGGAGCCTGCAACCATAGAAGATGGTCCCTCTTTAAATCACTCCTTTCCCTCCAGAGTATCAATATTTTAAGTTTTTATTGTCTGACACCCACCTGTGACTCCTGTTCTCACAGCCAAGGCTGTGTCCTTTTAGAGAGTCCTGTTAAAATGAAACTTGGCGTATCTGTGCTCCCAAACATGAAAGGGTTCTGCATCTGGCTAGAAATTAAACCACAGACACTGCTGCAACCCATCACCTGGGAGTATGGAGTGGAAACTCTTCAGGAGATCATTCAGAATCTAGAACATCTGAGGCATCATTGCCACCTTCCTCAAGAAATGCCACCACCTTTTCCTGTATTTGGCCCCCTGTCTTAATTGCAACTAAGATCATTCATTACCCTGTCCTCATTCTGATTCTTTTCCCTTTTAATGATAAAATATTGGCTGGGAAGATGCATCTGAGTAAACTACTTGCTATACAAACATGAGGGCCTGGGTCCAGATGCCCAGCATCTATGTTAAAAATTTAGAATACTGGGGTATACATAAGTCCAAAGCTGGGAAGGTAGAGACAGGTGACGCCTCAGAACCAGCCAACCTAGCTAATCAGTGAGCTCTAGCTTCAGTGACAAGCCTTGCCTCAAAAGGTAAGGCAGTCAGTAATAGAGGAAGGCACCCAGCATCAACCTTTGACCTCTACTCATATACACATATACAAGGGTGTGCAAGCACATAAAAACTGCATACATGTGTAAAACACACACATATGAATCAATCAGTCTTCCAGTTACAAGTGGCTGTAAGCATTGTTTATTTTGTTTAGGGCTTTCTTACCACGCAGCTATGTGTAATGTAATTAACATGACCAACTTAAACACGAGTCTTCTGAGGCATCTCAGGTCTTCACTTACATTTGGGCTTCAGTATTGATCCTAACTTCAATTGTGGGTGTGCCTCAAAGGACGCCATCAAGACCTTTCTAGATGTGAAACTGAAACATTCTCAAACAAAGCAAAAAATCAAAAGGTTTGACAAGTGAACAACTCCTGAAAATACTTCCCAGATCATTTGGCATTTCAAAGCCAAATTCAGGGCCAGCCCCAGTGAACCTGGAATGGGTTGAGCTCCCGCCTAGCCAGGCACAATGCTCACACCAGTAATGGCAGCACGTGGATAGCAGAGACAGGATGCCTGTCATGGGTTACAGGCTTATCCCAGAGTACAGAGTGAGTTCTGGGGTATCCTGTGCTACAGAGCAAGGTGGGCCTGCTTAAAGTCAAACAACCAAAAAACAAAGACAATAAATAAAAACATCCAGCATTTTCCCACTAAGTCTGCTGTCTTTGTTGAAATGACTAAGATGGCATGTGACAAGTTCCGGTTCTAGAACCCAAGCAGCTAAAGGCACCTGCTGGTCCTCTGAGTGCATCCACCTGCTTACAGGTGCTCAGAGCTCTGCTGAGGACTGTATGCTGGAGAAAGGTGAGATGAGTAGATGCTGGCCATGAGCCAGGCTTTCTAATCATCGGTGAGCAGATGCTGTCCTAAACAAGTCCATGTGGAGATGTCACTAATGTAGAAATTAGTGCTTTTCTCTTCCTGCCAGAATGCGGGATTTACATGATCCCTTGCACATATCTCTGGAGGCCTGGGCTATAATCTCATCACCAGCAAGGAGCCAATAAACCTTCACACAGGAGAAAATGCAACTCCCAGAAAATTCCAAAAACTTTATTTCACTGGGAATTTCCCAGACTCTTCAGTACTGCACAGGGGACCATGGTTCCATTTGAGGTGTGTCTCATGTGCCAACCTGAGGTCACTTGCCTGCCCTTCAACAGGAGTCATGAGAAAGCCATGGAATAGGTGCCCCATGGTGACAGTGGAGATGCAGATGGAGAAGAGGCAGCTTGGGTAGACATGCATGAACTTGGTGTGGGTACCTTTGGGTACCATCAGAGGGAGAATGGAAAACCAACATCTCCCTAGAGACGAGCTAGGCCTCAAATGAATCAGCTGCATTCTGTGCCATGGAGGTTGATTGACCTGGATATGTTGGAGCTGATGCAGTCAAGTTGATAATTGGATCATCCTTCTGTGACTTTATGTGCCTCAGACTCTTCTGGGCTGCTGTGAAGTCTCCAGCCCCATGTAAAGTTTCTCTGCATATGGCATCTAGATGCCATGCTTTATCTTGCCCGCTGCATTCTGAGTCTCCTATTTATTCACATAGTCCTCCTGGGTTTTTGCTTGCAGAAGGGACTTACCCCATTAATGTCACATCCCAAGTCCACAGCAATGCTCCAGGGTTAACTGGGAAGTCGATGCAGAGGCAGCGTGGCCAGTGGCTCTGTGAAGACTCTCTGTGGCTGTTCCCTCTTGAATATACCCTGAAACTCAAAAATCACCAAGAAAGGGGACAGGCTACTATCCTAAGCATCAGCCATTCCTAACCTCTTTCTACCCAAGAAATGTTTACATGTCTCTGGGTACATGAGTATATAATAATATGCAGACAAATCCAGTGTTAACTACATTTACTTAAAATAAATCACAAAGGGATGTATTTTAAAATATGCTTTGTTCTAAAGCTAATTTTACTATGTATTAACCAAAGCAAATTTGTATATGAAGGTGAATATGTTTGTTTAATTTTTACATAAAGAATTAAATCTTGTGTGGAAATTTTATACTGTAGGAATGGAGAAGCTTCAACATTTTCAGGAGTTGATTAATATTTTGACTTTATAATTACCAAAACTGTGAACATCACTTTACATAAAAAACATAGTACAGAATGGTGGAAATATGTTTAATGCCATTCAGAAATTGTTGGGAATGTTGCCCTAAGCCCTCTCCAAAGTTCACTGAATGTTTTCTGTTGTTGTCGTTTTAATGAAACTCAAGTCAATGACTCAAACAGCAGTTCTCAAAATCAAACATTTTAACACAACAATGCAAAGATATACTAATGTAATACCTGTTGAACAATGGAAGAGGGTCTATTAAGCATCTTTATTCTCCATAATTATAATATCATGTTTTTGTAGGAGTAGAAAACTGGCTGTACAATAAAACTACTGTCATTCATCGCATACACAGTCTTAGTCAAGGCATTGAGTGGTGTAATGGATGCACATCTCAAAGTACACTGTGTTTAAAAGCAAGGTTGCAGCAAAGTCACACACTGCAACACTGGTGAGTACGGCACAAGCAGCCTAGATTCATGACTGTTCACTTTGGAATTCAGTTTTGGTCACTCGTGTTCAGAAATCTTTTACTGTTGCCAAATTTTCCATAACCCCTGTTATGTTACCCACCCCCCAATATTGGTATCTCAACCCACAATTTGAAAACTTGGGTTCTACCACAGAGACAGCTGACTTGAACAAGGAGAATCTAATGGGCCCCCAGACTGATAGCTGGGAAACTAGCATTGGACCGACTCAGACCCCCTGAACATGGGTCTCAGTTAGCAGGCCTGGGCAGTCTAAGGGACCTTGGACAATGGAACCAGGATGTATCCCTGGTGCACAAAAGGACTTTGGGAGCACATTCCCCATGGAGGGATACTCCCTTAACCTAGAGGCAGGAGGGAGGGTTTAGACCCTACTCCAAATGACTTGACAGATTTTGTTGACTCCTCCTAGAAGGCATCATCCTCCCTGTAGAGTGGGGGTGGGAGGGATAGGATGGGAAGGTGGTCAGGGGGCATGGGAGGGAGGGAGAGAAGGAGAGGGAACTGGGATCGATATGTAAAATAAGAAAAGGAAGGAAGGAAGGAAGGAAGGAAGGAAGGAAGGAAGGAAGGAAGGAAGGAAGGAAGGAAGGAAGTTGGGTTCTAGAACAACAGAGCATATCCCTGATTTTAAAAAAGAAAAGAGGGGACCAGGCCCTCAGTAATGCTGAGTAACTGATAAGAAACACTGGTCTGAGTGTCAGTCCCACCTCCAGACTCAGCTTGAGCTGGAGTTCCCCTCTACTCTGAGCACACTCTCTGCCTGTGCTTCTTTTCCTAAACTTACAAGTTAGGTTTCAGGGATAGCACGTCTGTGAATGATGGGCAATCCCATGATGTCCTTGTTCTCTTTTCCACATCAAACTCCTGTCCCCTGCAGGGCTTTTGCACAAGCTCTCTCTGCCTGAATTGCTTTCCTGCCAGCTTCTTATCTGTCATCTTTCCTCCCTTAGTTTCCTTCAAATCTGTGGGTTCAGTATTTGCAGATTCCATTAACCATTGATTAAACATATTTGTAAAACTCAACACAATGGCAATATAATAATCAGAAAAAATGGGAGCAGGGGAGATAGTTTAGTGGGTAAGAATGATTGCAATGCAAGCATGAGGAACTGAGTTCAAATCCCCAACATTTTTAGAAAGTCAGGCATAGTTATGTGTGCCTGTAACTCAAGTGCTAGTGTAACTTTCGTTAGCAAAATCTTTCCTAACACTCAGGTAAACTCAAGTGACCCTGCTAAAAATCAAGAATCAAAATAAATAAAATTCTGTTTTAAATATTTATTTCCAGATGTGTGTGCGTGCGTGCGTGCGTGCGTGCGTGCGTGCGTGCGTGCGTGTGTGTGTGTGTGTGTGTGTGTGTGTGCCTGTGAGTATGTGCCCCTGAGTGCAGTGTCCACAGAGGCCAGAAGAAGGCTTAGGATTCCCTGGAGTGAAAAGTATATCTGGTTGTGAGCTGCTCAATGTGGGTGCAGGGAATAGAACTCTGGTCCTTGGACAAACAGCATATGCTCTTAAGTGCTGAGCAGTCTCTCCAGCCACACACTGTCATTTTATACCCCATCCTTTGAGTAGGAGTTTCTTAAATTCTCTTCTCCACAAGGACAAACTCAGAGGCTATTTGGAGTCCATCTTACATGCCCCTGTGCCCAATAGAGTCCTTGGCATAAAATAACCATACAGTAAAACCTTGTTGAAATCTTATGATTTGCAGAAATCAAGTTATTCCCTATTTATACAATAATATACAGTCAATCAGTATCTGTAGGAGATTTATTCTAGAACCTTCTATAGACACTAGAATCTATGGACACTCAATTCCTTTATGTAAGATGGTGTAACATTTGAATGTAACCTGTGTATGTCTTCCTTTATATTTTGAACATCTCCACATCATTTCTAACATATAACACTGTGTAAAAGCTGTTGAAGTAATTCCTAGAAATAACTGTTGTTGTTGCTGTTGAGGGAAATGTGTGAGTGGGAATGTGGACTGAAATGCCCATTCACAAACATGCAGAGGCTACAGAAGGCATTGGGGACCTTCCTCAGCTGCTCTCCATCTCATTCCTTTTAAGACAGGGTCTTTCACTAACCCAGAAATTGACCAGTCCAGTTAGGCTAGCTGGACTGCTCATTCCCAGGCTGCAACAACTGGCTTCACTCCCTAGCACTTGAGTTACAGGCACACATAACCATGCCTGACTTTCTAAAAATGTTGGGGATTTGAACTCAGTTCCTCATGCTTGCATTGCAATCATTCTTACCCACTAAACTATCTCCCCTGCTCCCATTTTTTCTGATTATTATATTGCCATTGTGTTGAGTTTTACAAATATGTTTAATCAATGGTGAATGGAATCTGCAAATACTGAACCCACAGATTTAAAGGACTCTATCTGTGTGGGTATATGTATGTGTTTGTTTACATTTCAATGGACCTATGGTATTGGTTCTCTAATTACTATCCTTCAAATGAGGCTCAAAAATCATATTTCTAAAGAATTTCTGAACCACGGTAATGTGCATTCCAAGTAGAGATAGGACATAAGGGGCCTGGTAAGACTTGGCTAAGTCCTACCCTATCAACCGCTCCCCCCTTTACTCCTGGTTTGCCTCCACATATATCCTCATCTGGCAAAGACTTTTCTTCTCAGATGATTCCTCTGGGGGACAAGTGGTGTGGCTAGTTCTTTCCTTAGCCTCTGTCAGCTAGTCAAACTCAGCCCCATTAAGAGGACATTTAAAGGGATGAGTGTAACTCCTGCAAAAAGGAAGTATTTTCAGGGGCAGAACCTGGCCTGCCAGTCTGGAAGATCACTGTTGGTTAGAGAGTAAATGCCAAGGAACCACTGAGAAATGCTTTCTCCTCATACCTGTCCCCTGTTAAAGAGAAATACCTGACTTGTGTCACACTGGATGTGAGGCTGGGTGGGTTTTCCAGTCCATTGAAAACTAGCAGCTGGATCCCTATGAAGATGCCAATTGGAGTCAACCCTCTTACATTCCTACCAAAATGGTGGAATGCTTGCTGATGAGGAAACCACATGGGCCCTTCCTTGCCTTGGCTCTGAATATCTGGAATAGAACACACATTTACTAGGGTCAGGCAAGACTCAACTCACCAGTACACTTGATTGGTTCTTCTTTGGAGGACTATTCAACCATACACTGATGTTTTCCTTATGGCCACATGGATCCTTAAATATTCTGCTTCAAAAGGGATGAGGCCAGTGATAGGGCTCCTTCCCTAAAATGGAAAAGAGGTACCCTATTCCATCCCTGCCTTTGTCTCACTCTGTGTACTCACTTCTGGGAGCCAGGTTAACTTGGGGACTTGGTGAAATTAATGTATCTGTTATTTGTAACACCAAGTATTTATTGACAACATCCTAGATCGTGTGTGTGTGTGTGTGTGTGTGTGTGTGTGTGTGTGTGTGTGTGTGTGTGTGTAACAAGAGACAAGGAGGACCCCCCCCCCAGTTTGATGATAATAGCAGTCAGGTTGCAGGAAAGCAGGGTCATGGAGTTGCGCTCTGATTGGTGACTCACACCCTACATTGACATTCCTGCAGTTTCATCATAAATTCTAAATAATCCATGTGAAAATGAGTGGTTATTTACTGAAGATATATGCACTGTATGAGCACACAATGCTCTGAAGACATAATCTTGGCTCTTGGGCTGCCTTTTGTGGCCAGTGGAGGCAGCAGCTGTTCCGAAAAGCCTTCAATGAAGTGATACAAGATGTGTGTGGAAAACTGAGTTAGTGGGTGACTAAGTATGAGGATTTGATAACATGCATGCTGAAGAAATACACCTCCATGGGGGACAGCAGGTGGGAGTAGCTAAGTGGGCACACCTGGCCAGCAGCTCATACAGGACCAAGCCTCACAGCCCAGTGAGGGCCTTTCTGTGTTTCCAAGCTGGTTCCTGCTTTCTGTAGATGAAGAAAAGCACCATCAGGTCTCAGGGCAGACACAGATCTGTGGGGATGCATCCTCCCTGGCTTGTCCACATGCATTCAAGTTCGCTTCTCCTTATGCTAATTAGACAGACTGGAGAAGCAGATGGGAGAGATGCTGAGGCTAGCTTCTGTCTGGTATCAGGAACCCTCATTCTTCAGGCCTATTGAAGGAATGATTACAAATGCACTCCAAGGTTCCTGTTGTGTGTCCTTTGTGCCTTCCTGCTTCAGCTTTCATGGCTGCTCTTCCTTTTCTCTCTCAGTGAAGCGGCAAGCAAGAGATATCCACAGCCATGCTTATAAAAAAAAAAAGCCCTAATGTCCTCCTTCTCAGCTCCCTGCTGAGGTTGAGCATTTTGGGGCAAATGTGCAGGGTCAGTCTCGTTGAGAGCATGCATGGGCTATCTCTGATGGCTTAAAACTTCAGTGGAACATTCTGGGTCCTGTGAGAGGGAGTGGAAAGGAGGAACAGAAAGAACTGGGATCTTGGTAAATGTGGGTTTGTTTAGGGGGGGTTTCATGGAGTCTAGCGTGTTCACACCCAACTCCACATGGCTTTACCAAGGTGTGTGTGCACATGTGTGCATTTGTGCTTGCATGCGTGTGCACCTCTCCTACGCACTGACTAGAAACATGAACTCATATTCAGGGTCATTTGAAGAACACACTCAGTGGTGTTTCCTAATTTGGGGTAGTCCAGTCAATAGAGCTCATACTTGCTGCTCTTTATAAGATTATTTTGATGGTTTTTGTATGGCTTTAAAAATTGCATTCTTTCCCAACATTCTTTCGAGACTGTTTTTATTATTTATGTTCTAGGGATGTGATGCACAAAAGGGAGGAGAAAGGGGTACATGAGTGTGTGTGGGGGGGGTGAGAGAGAAAGGGAGAGAGGGAGGGAGGGAGGGAAGGGGAGAGAGAAAGAGAGAGAGAGAAAGGGAGGGAGAGAGGGAGGAAGGGAGGGAAGGAGGGAGGGAAGGAGGGAGAGAGGGAGAGGGAGAGAGAAAGAAAGAGAACTGCAAAAAGAAGAATTGGCTCCATCTAAATCTATTTGTCCCTTCCAGAAATGTGTTTTCATGACAGACTGTTTCAGACCCAGTGAGACAAAGGAAGCTTTTCCAGCACATATTATGAATTCCAAAATGTATAATAAATACACATTTTACAAAAGCAATATGTGTTTTAAAATATAATATATGCAAACAATCTTATAAATCACTAGGTTTGACACGAGTCAGCCGAAGAGGCTTCTGGGGAAATGGTGTTGTGCGTGTGCGTGTGTTTTTAATAATGTAAAAATATGTGTAATATGTTTGAAAAACAACAGCCAAAAACCCCTTCTACCTGCCAACTTTATAATACTTATTTCCCCAGAGTCTGCTATATCCTAGATTCTCGGGAAAATAACAGGGGCCTTACATAAAAAGTATAAATATGAATAAGATGTAAAAACTCCACCCATCTCCATATATATATATATATTTCCCCAATGGACTTGACCAGCCCAAGCATCATATGTCAAAAAATATGCATTTTATGGTCTTCATGAAAAGGTTTCTATAATGTTATTGTGTGAAGCAGAGTCACAGACTACCAGGGAGGAGGGTTCCATTAGACGTCCCATTCTGACACACCCCACAGGGCCTAGTGCTATCATGGTGTATTAGGGGATAAATGTTGCCCTTTGTTATCTGGCAACATCTCTGGATTTTCTTGTTGTTGGGGCAAGATGGGAGTTGTGTTGAGCAGAGTTCCTGGCTCCTTGCTATAGATTTTGTAATCTCTTCATGTAATTCTATAGGTTCTATCTACTTAATGGTACTGAGACATAATGTCAATGTCCTCATTTATTTGTGATGTGTGTGTATATATGTGTGTCATAATATGCGTAGAGAACTCAGAAGGCAACCTTAGCTGTTGTTCCTTGCCTACAACCTGGTTTGAGACAGTGTCCCTTGTTGTTCATGCTGTATAACCTAGTACATCTCATTCTCAGGTTTGAGGGATTCATTTATCTCCCCCCCCACCTCCCTTCTCACAGAAATGACCTGCTAAACCTTTGCATAAGATCTTGGGATTTGAACTTAGATCCCCACACTTCTGTGGCAAGCAGTTCACCCACTGAGCAATCTCCCTGGCCTAACCTTAATCCAAACTGGATTCATCTGTCTTTTTGTGTTCTGCCCAAACTAGCAGAATGAACTAGAATTTATCTTATTACAACCAAACTTTGAATGCAGAAGTGGGACAGATACCTAGAAGGGGTCAAATCTGCTTAGAAGAAGACCTTTCTACACACGGGAAGAAGAGAACGAATGTCTTGCCTCTGTGTAGGTAAAGAAGTATTCATTCATTTGACTGCTGTTCCTAATACTAAAAAGAGAGAGACAAAGTAAATTCATGGTGAGAGAGTCTTTCCATGAATCTGTGGTACAGAACACTACGCAACCATTGCAAACAACATTTGGAGCATTTCTGAAATGTGCATCATACTTATACATGATAGAATGCAGTACGTTAAAGGAACACACCTTGCTGAATCCAAACCTTTAATCATCACCTCTCCACTTTTCTCTATAGCCCCTGACAATCACTATTCTAGTCTCTATATTTGACTATTTTAGGATCCAGATATAGGTGAAATCATGCAGTATTTGTCTTTCTGTATTTCCCTTGGTTGATTTAAAAGAATGCATTCCTGTCTGCCCATGTTGTCATTATTAACAAGATTTTCTTCTTTTGGTGAATGAGTAATACACCGTATGTGAATTAACCATAGTTCTTTAACTAGCCATCTGTGAATGCACAGATTCTCTCCATATTGACTTTTTGGAATTATGATGCAGTGAACATGTCTGCACATATGTGTATGCATACATGCATTCATGGTTACATACAAATGTTTCTTCAGCATGCTGATTTCAACCCCATTGTATAGATACCCAGAAATGAAATTTCTAGACCATCAGGATGATCTTTAACTTTTTAAGGGTACTCCAATCATACCCACTGTGAGAGTTTGAGTGAGAAATACCCACCTAATCTCAGGCATTTGAATACGTTTGTCTCTGTTTGGAGAGGTTTAGATGGTGGATCCTGGCTAGAGGAAGTATGCCACTGAGGGTGGGCTCTGAAGACTTACAGTCTCACCCAACTTCTTGTTCACTCTCCACTTCATACTTACTTTTGAAGATGTGAGGTCTCAACTTCCTGTTTCTGATGCTATGCCAAACACCTGATTCCATGCCCTCTGTGATGGACTCTGGAACTGCAAGCCCAAATAAATTGCCTTGATGGTGGCATTTTATCACAGCAACAGAAAAATAACTAAGACACCCATCAACAGTCTACACAGGTTCTCCTTTCTCCACATCCTCACCAGCAAGTAGTTTTCACTTTCTATGAGCTGACAGGTGAGAAGTGATAACGGCTGTGATTTAGGCTTGCATTTCACTACAAGTTGAAAACCTTCAGATATATTCCTTGGCAGTTTGCATTTCTTGTCTGGAGAAGTGACTGTTCAGGCTTGCTGCACATTTTTAATGCATTGTTGGGGGGCTGCTATTGAATTGCTTGAGCTCCTTAAGCTGTGGATATACCCCCCCCATCAGCTATGTGGTTTGAACACATTACCTCTCATCCCAAGGGTTGACTTTTCACTTATTGGTTGTTTCCTTAGGAACTTCTTAGTTTTGTTTGTTCCCACCTTTGTATGATAGAAGAATTGCCTGTGCCCTTTTTGGTGAGAGGGACATGTTTTAACATCTTTGTTAACGTTATCCTGTGTTTTCTTTGAAGTGTTGTTTACATTGAAGTCTTTCATCTATTTGGGGGCCAATTTCTGTGTATGATGTAAGAATCCAATCTCATCCTTTCACATATCTGATTTCCCAGTAGCATTTACTACTGAGGCTACTCTTTTCTCAATTGTATCTTTGATGCCTTGATAAGATGCAGTTGACTATATATGCATGGGCTCAACTATGGATCTCCTATTCTTGTCATTGTGCTGTACCTTTCTCATCATCCTTTGTAATACCCACAATTGATGTTGGCAGAGTCCAGGTACACACCTGGGACACTCACTCTACTGTAGTGTCTTAGTCTGGAGCTTGTGGTTGCCTCTTTGGCTTCGCCTCTGAAGTGTGTCCTTAGAAGAGCAAGCTCAGCATTTCATGCAACTCCTTCAAACTGTAGTTATGGGTATTCCTAGCTGGAGCCTGTTCTGAAGGAGAGATGGCTGCCAGTGTCTGCCAAGTGTTTAAGTAAAAAGAATCAAGCCCTTGCTAAGACCATCCAACACTACCTGGACACAAAGATCTGATTGCATTTATTAAAATCATTCTAGTTTTATTTCTTTTGCTGTGACAAAACAGTCTGACAGAAGAAATTTGGGGGAAAGGGAGTCTATCAGACTTATGATTCCAAATCATGGTCCATTGCCTTGGGAAAGTCAAGAGGGAAGTTGAAGCAACTAGTCATCACCACAGTCTCGAGTAGAGAGAGAATGAAGGTGTGTGTGCTTACTGCTCAACCCACTCTCTACACTCTTCCACAAGCCAGAACTGAACCCCAGAGATTGTGCCATCCACCTTTAGGCTGAGTCTTCCCACCACTGTTAACATAACCAAGACAATCTCCACAGACATGCTCAGGTCATCCTGATCTAGACAACCTTCCATTGACACTGTTCACAAGTCTTTCTAAGGTGTGCCATGTTGACAAGTAAAGCTAACCAAGTATAACAACAAAGGAGTGACTAGACATTGACCCCAGAGTACAGTGACTAGACACTGACCCTGTACACAGTCAGTAAATGGGCCTGTTGGGCATTTCATTATTTGAAAACATGTTTTAAAAATTTAGAGCTTACTAAATTAAATTTTTTCTCAATGTAAAAGAGTTCCTTTTTTCATTATGGTTATAAAACAGAGTATCACTTTACATCCCTAGTCTATAAAAATACATTGTATATTACTGAATCCTGATAAAATGACATAGCTAGTGGCCGGAAGGAAGGAAGGAAGGAAGGAAGGAAGGAAGGAAGGAAGGAAGGAAGGAAGGAAGGAAGGAAGACTCTTTGCCTGGGTCCTTGGAGTCTTTTTAAGCTTAAAATTCACACAAAATGACTTAATTCTACAAGCAAGAGGAGGAACTAGGGGATAAGACAACTAGCAACTTAATTGTAAAGATTCTGGTTGAGATATACAGACAGGAGGGGCTGGGTATGAAAAGGAAGTTGTGTTCTAATATACTAGGGAGCATGAGCTAGTATATATATAGTTAATATATATATGCACTAGTATATATATATATATATGCACTAGTATATATATATATGTATATACATATATATATATACATATATATATATAGCTACTTTTCTCCCTGATAGAAAAACATGGCCTGATGGGACAAGTCTCAGCATCACCACCAATGAAAAATGTCTCGTTTTTAGTGAGACTGTCAAGATCCACAGTTCTTATGACACTCCAGCTTGAGAACTTGTTCCTTGGAGTTTGATGATTATGATGCCTAGTTTTCATTGTCAGTGTAACACAGCCTAGAGTCACCTATATATGAGAAAGAGTCTTAATTGAAAAATGCTCTAGATCAGGTAAGCCTGTGGCATATCTATGAGGGATTGTCTTAAATATAAATTGATGTGGGAAGACCTGGCCCACAGTGGGCATTCCCACTTCCTATCAAGAGGGCCCTGAACTGTGTAGAAAGAGGAGACAGAAAGCCAATAAGCAGGCCTGCAAGCATTCATCTCTCTCTGCTCCTGATGGCAGATGACTAGCTGCTTCAAGCTCCTGTCACCTCTTTCCCTTCTGTGGACCCTGTGACCTGACATTGCAATGTGGTTGACCCTCTCTCTCTCCTAAGCTGCTTTATGCTGGAATGCTTCATCCCAGTGACAAAAATTGGAGCTAGAACACTGATCATTTACCGATTTAATAGAAAAGAATTAGGCATCCAGAAATGTCTTCTTTGGGACGCAGCTATTAAAAGAGATGTTGCATCTCTTTCTCCACCATCAGCAAAGCAGATGAAGCCAAAGAAGAGTGAATCAGGAAATTACCAGTGACTGCTCTCTCAGCTTTCATTAGGCCTGTTGGTGACCCACAGACAGAAACACTTTCACGACAATGTCATAAAAGTTTAATTCTTTTTACAATTTGGGGAGTTATTTTCCTCTGTAAGTGATGGAGGTAAGCATTTTGAGCTTCTGGGTTTTAATAAAGAGTCCCTGTGCCCAGTAAGAAAAACAAATGGGATAGCACCTCAAGCTAAAAGCCAATGTCTGGCCTTGCTCTGGGAGCCACTGTGCTGACCTTGAGAATGCTTTGTTAGCAGGGGTAAGGTGGGAATTAAGCAAAGCTGGGGTGACTGCTGGTTCATTCTGGAAATTAAATATTTCCATTAGGTAGAAAACAAGAGTGTCAATGTGCCGTTTGTCGGCCTTGAGATTTGTCTTGATTAAAATGCTGCAATTGTGCCAACTGCGTTTTGTAAATCAACTTAGCATTTGCCAAGCCCTCAGCAAGCCCTTTTGAGAAAAATCAGAAAGCATAATGCATAAGTAAGCACTCAAATAAAAGAATTTATCCATATATCTTATGAAAGCAATTCAGGATACAAAAAAGAAAATAGGTTATGTGATTTAACCTATCTCTCAGTTGCTATGGAATCCTACCTCCAAGATACTTGGTGCTTTGTACGTTAGCGATCTGTTAGCATCAACAGAAATGCATCCTAAACCTTAGAAGGTAAGACAGAAAATTGTAGCGAGCTGGGTGTCATAGTGTTTACCTGTAACCTTAACACAGTGGAGGGTGTGGCAGGAAGATTGTAAATTTAAAGCTGGGCTGGCCTACATGATGACTGCTACAAAGAAAATACACAAGAAAATAGCTGATTATAGTACTAAGGACTTCCTGGTCTGAGAGATAGCCTGGATTTAATCCTCCATCTGATGGAGTATTTGTGACAGCCACAAAATATTCTTCCCTCAAGTCAACAAAGATGTTCTACATTCGGGGAAAACTTGACATTTGGTGTAAGTGATTTCATTGTGAGAGTTTGAAAGTGTTTTCTATTTTGAAAAAATAAACAAGTGCCGCAGAAATGTAATAATGTTACTTCACATTTCAGAATCTTAGAATTTTACTATGCATAAGTATCCTAAAACTCACGTTGGGACCCTTAAACCCGAGGGGGACTGGTACATGATAAATTTGCACATTCACTTGCCTAATACTGCTTCAATATATAAAATATCAGGAGAAAGTGTTTAATATGGAGATAGACTAGGAAGTCCCCGTGGAATGGAAACACATAGTAATGACAGAGAGAAAAGCCATTGGCCTCACAGACTGGCCACCTGGAAGTCTGCAGTGGCCTCCTGGAACTGAGCTCTTGTGGGACACCAAAGACGAGACTTGGCTGATGGGAAGTTACTAGTCTCTGCACTTGAACCACGAGTTCAGACCAGAGTAAAACAGCAGGAATGAAAACCTGAGCAAAAAGGAGCTCGTGGACCTCAGTCTGATAGCTGGGAAACAAGCCTAGGACCAACCCAGACCCCCTGAACGTGTGTGCCAGTTGTGGGAAGCAGAAAGTGGATTGGATAGGGTTCGGTGGGGAGCAGGGAAGGAGGAGAGGGAGAGGGAACTGGGATTGACATGTAAAACAAGCTGGTTTTTTAATTTAAATTTTTAAAAAATGTACAAAAAAGAAAAGAAAAGAAAATGAAGGTCCAGCTTAGAGACACAAGCTTATTGTCCATGGGAAAGTTGGAGACAGGTGTGGCCCCTAAGAGGACATACAACCCTGGTGACTGGACCTGTGGTGTCACCGAGCATTGTGATGGGGAAAGAGTCCCTAGCTGTTGTTATAATGTCTTGATTCTGCCGTGTGGCAGAATGCAAAATCCTTAGACCCCACATCAACGTCAGACCACGATTCCAAATGATACATAGAAATCTAACACGCATGAAAACAGCAGATGATATGCACCATGGTGACGTAGCTAATCTGAATGAATATGATGGGTGCAAGTTAGAGTGTATAAAATGTTCGCCAATTAGTCTCTATCAGAGACAAGAAAAAGAGAAATAATCAGCTCATGTTATAAGGCTGGGATCCCCAAATCAAGTTAGACACACAAGAAAGTCAGAAATTAACTTGATACACAAAGCTACATGAAAAGCTGTGACCAAGCAACTCAGTGCCATATGAAATATAAAGTTCATGTTGACTGGGAGAAGCAAATCTCAGCAGTATAAAATGCATCCACCTGAGAGGGGGAGTAGCAGCTGTTGTAGCAGAAGACTCCGTGTGAAATAGAGAAAGATCAATCAATTAAAATAAATTCCTACTCATTATAAAATGCATGGCATCTAAGATACAAGGAAATTACTTAAACCCACAAAGGGTCACTATCAAAAAGAGAGAGCAAACATCATGCTTATAGGATTCCATTAGAGTCTGTTTCTTTGGGGAGAGAAAATTAGGAAAATGATACTGGTAATTATTGTGATATAAATATATAATGGCTAGGAAATCTCAGGGAGGGGTTTGTAAGAGTAATGGAGTAAATTATCCCTTTCAGATTATCAAAACATATTAAGAAGCAACAATAATTAAAGCAATTTGGTGCTGTTAAAAAAAATAGATGAGTGGAATCAAGACAGGATCTGTGCACAGAACTGAACCTGAAATCACAAATAGACCTGAACATGAAATCCCTATAGTGTAAGAAGTTAGTAATGAATAGATGGGATTCCTAATGAACATGGGGAATGCCTGGGGACAAAATAAACATAAACTTCACATAGATGAAAGGCTTCCAAAGAGAAAAAGAGGAAACGTGTAGGTGACAACACAGGTCGACTATGGCTACTGCAGTAGGCGCCATTTCTAAAAGGAGTGTGAGCACAGGAAAGATTGACAGTTTAGGCTATGTACACACCAAGAAAGCTGAATAACTCAGAAAGGAAAATATGAAAGGCCATGTCAGCCATCTGCACTGAACTGGCAAAATTCAGAAGTTTGAGAAAATGAATTCCTGGCTGGGGACTATACTGCCACTCTCTTTTGTGGGGTCACTAGACTCTGGTGATAGGTTTTAGCCTTTGAGTACACGTGTTCTCTTTGTTTGAAATGTTTGGACTCACACACCCACATCCTCATACATACTAGACACCTATTCCACATTTAACCTACAACCCGTACCCATAAATACAAGTATTTTCTTCTTTAGTGCAACATTCTACATACAGGAGTACACAAATATGCCTCAAAAAATATTTCAGACACATGCCTACAAATAGCCCACTGAGAGCAGTGGGGGTTTACTTCCATTTTATGGTGTCTTGTTTCTAAGCTGAATTTTCTAACCACATGGTAAAATACTTTTCATTTCATATCCAGCAGGGACGATTTAGATAGTAGGTTTATGGACCATTCATATCCTTCATGTTTTAATAAATATTCTTCAAATAGTCCTGAGTCCTTAGATCCATAGGACTTTGGGGGCTAGAAATCATACTGCTCTCTGCAATTCTTCCCTTTAGTGTGGGAACCCCAAAATATTACCAGCTGAGGGTTCAAATGCCCTCATTATCGGTTTAGCCTGTCCAGGGACTGACAGACTGCTACAAAGAAAGGTTATATATCCTCTTCATCTACTTCAAAAGACACCAATATTAAGTGTTGTTATTGACTGTATATTCTAATAGTATACTGGTTAATACTGATATTTCTACAATGTGTGGGGTGGTTTGTTTTTTCCTAGACTGCCATGCAGGCACAGGTCCTAATGCAGTCTCTGTGTATTATGTATGTGTGTGTTTATGCAGATGTAAGTGCTTGTCCATGCAGATGTGGAGGTCATTGTCAGGTGTCTCCCTCTATTACTTTCCATGTCTTTTTTTGAGATGGGGCCTCTCACTGAACCTGGAACTCCCCAATTAGCTAGAGCAACAGGACAGTGAGCTTTCCAGGGTCCCCCTGTCTGCCTACCAGCTCTGAGTTTCAGACATGTGTTGCTGCACCTGGCTTGTTGGACTCCAAACTCAAGTCCATACACTTGCATGGAAGATGCTTTACACATTAAGCCATCTCCTCAACCCAAAGGGGTGTTTTGTTTTGTGTTCTCAGATTCCAGCATCAATAAGCATAAGTTAGATGCTCAACAAATACTAATAAGAATCATCTAACTGGAAGCTGGAGGCCTTCTTTCCTCCTATTGACAGGAAGCTTACAATCAGAAGACAAAATGTCCTATATGTCTACATAACAAACACAGTTTGAGTGTGATTCTATGCACTGTTGTGTTTTAGGATAGCAAGTCTTGAGCTGTGTCACCTCAAACAAATAAAAACATTTCAACAAAAAGTGGAATGAGACAAATATAGGGTACTGACTATTGCATTTTGCAATTGTAAAATCTTTTAAGGTGTAGCATGGTAGTACACAACCATAATTCTGACACACAGGAGACTGAGGCAGGGTGAGCATGAGTTCAAGGCCAGGCCAAGATTCGTATTTAGTATGAGGTTTGCATGTGCTATGCACTAAGAGGCTAGCCTGGGCTATGTCCCAACATGCTGTGTTAATAACGAAATATTTTCTACAATCTAGTGTTAATATTGTGCCATTAATGAAGGGGCATCTAATGCCTTTTCAAAGCATAGGAAGGCTGTAATATCAGAGTAAAAAGTTAGTCTTTCAGGGTGAATATGGTGATTGCTTTCTTCTTTTCACTTTGCCTCAGAATAACAGCAACTTTATCAGGGATGGGTGATGTCCTGTGAACATTGTGCCTTTGGCTGGCCCCTTGGCCTCTCTAAGGCAGGAGTTGCTTATCTGTGAACATTTGGTCAGTGTCAGCTATTAGCAAATTTGTGGGTGATCTCTAGAGAGTAGAAGGAAGCCTAGGGCCTTGTTTCACCACCTAAGAACTCTACATCTGAGTGAGACGTAGGTGAGGAGAAATGGTCCAGGGCCATGTGGCCACTGGAGGGAGAAGGGTACTGTCACCATGTTAAGCAGAGAAAATACAGTGCACAGGAGGGGGACAAGATAAGATGCAGTTCTAGTGAACAGGGTGGGATCCACTTATTTACTGCATGCTCACTCTCCAAGCCCCTGGCCTGTAAAGGCACTTCCCAGCCATCCCAGTCCGTCTTCATTTGAAAGCTATGTTCCTATTGTTATTCCCATTTTAAAGATGAGGAAACAGGCCCGGGAGTTAGTAATGTGTAATCCCAAAATTGGTCAGCAGCACAGGTGAGACTTGGGGCTCTGACCTACAAGCCAGGCTACCAGGTGGGCTCAACCACCTGCCTGAAGCTCTTGCTGGCTAGCCATGCAGTCCTTACAAGCTGGGCACTAGACAGTGGGCCCTGAGAAGCCATTGTGAGAGGGGTGGCATAGGAACATGACATCCAAGATGCATTGCAATAGAGAGTACCTAAAAGGAAGAACCCTGTCTGGAAGGGGACTGAAAGGGTTCATTCTGTGGTGTTTTAAAGAACAAGAACTCATGGCACCTAGACTCAGGGCTTGTGGTCCACACTTGATCCTCTTGGATCGTCTATTGATGCCTCTGTCACTGTGTTGCTCAACCCTGGGCTCAAAAAAGTCAGTGCAGGGAAGGCCATCCAGGGCAGGTACACATTTGAAGAAAATTTCTTATTGAAAAACAGAACAAAATAAAATCACCAACAATGATGAAAGAAGAAAATCCTACTGTTGGTAGTTTGTACATTTGCTGCTTATTTGAAACTGGGTCTCATATAACCCAAGCTGGCCTTCAGCCGAGCTAACTGTGTACCTGAAGCTGGTCCTAAACTTTTTATTCTCCTGTCTCTACCTTGTGAGTGCTGGGATTACAGGTATATGATGCCATACCATTACTCATGGTGCTAGGGATCAAACCTGGGGCTTAGTGCATTCAAGGTAATAGATCTGCCAGTTAAACTATACTCCCAACCCATAGTGTTTCTTCAGATGAATAAAGATACCATAGAAATGAGCAATATCCAGATTCCTGTTTCTGAAATTTCCTGAGTTTCTAATTGCAAACTGGATTTCTCCTCTCCCCATATAAATCATGGTGTGGGTTTGATTAAGAATGGCCCCCATAGGTTCACATATTTAAATACTTAGAAGTAGAAGTATTTAAAAGGATTAGGAGGTGTGGCCTTGTTGGAGAAATGTGTCACTGGGGGCAGGCTTTAAGGTTTCAAAAGTCAAAGCTAAACCCAGTGACTCTCTTCCGGCTGCCTGTAGATCCCGATATAGAACTCTCAGCTCCTTCTCTAGCACCATGTCTGCCTGCATCCTACCATGCTCCCTACCATGATGATGATAGACTAGACCTCTGAACTGTAGGCAAGCCCCAATTAAATGCTTTTATTTATAAGAATTGTTGTGGTCATGGTGTCTTTTCACAGCAGCATAACAAACACTATGACAAATACTATATAACTGCTAAAAGTCATTCAGGTAAGACCCAGAAGCCTAAATGTCATTACCTTCAAGGTAAATCATTTTCTGCTCATGGACACCTTTATTGTGTAACATCTCCATCTGGTAATAATGAACAGTCTGGAAAGGGCAATAATCTCTATATGGCATGGCACTGGTGCCCTCTGCATTGTTACTTTGCATCACTGTGACAAAATATTGCCATATACAAGTTAAAACAGATTTGTTTGGGGTCACAGTACTAGAGGTCTTAGTTCAAAATCACTAGGCTTCATTGTTCATGGGCCATGGTGAGAGAGAACACATGGCGGGAAGCATGGATAGAGGTGAAACTACTCACTTCATAGCTGACAGGAAGCAGGGAGATGAGAGGGCTGAGAGAAAAGAGACATCCTTCAATGCCACATCCCACTGACTCACCTATTCCTGATACACCCACATCTTGAATCTCTATCACACAATGATGCCATCAGGTTATAACTCCATCAGTGACATCAGAGCCCTTATGATCCTATCAATTTCAAAAGTCCACATCAACAAGCTAAACCTGAGCCTTCCAGAGACATTCCAGAATGAAATAATTGCACCCTCCCCTGTAAAGGATCTCTAAGCAACCCATCAGCCCTCCCATGTTTCTATACTCCTGAGCACACGCCCATGATAGCCATAATGTTTCCTCAGTCAACCATCCAATAGGCTGCGCACAATATTTATTTGTCTTTTACCTAAAACTACAGTAGGTTTACAAGAATGTGTCTGACTACCTGCTTGTGTTGAACTTGGAGCTGGAAGCCACGGGGGCTATGAAGATTCAATTACAGCCTCAAGTTGAGCCCTGAAGGAGAGAGTTAACTAAAGGCATTGACTGTTGCCAGGGGCATCTCTGTTGCTGTTTTGACCTTCCTGGGCTTCATTTTTTTGGGATACTGTGGAGTCACCTGATAAATCTTCACAAGAATAAGTTGCATGAGAACAATTTTCAACAAGAATTTGAACAGAGTGGTGTAGGCAGGTTTCTGTCCTGCCAGCCATCTCCCTAGTAACCACACAGAGACTTGTTATTAATTACAAATGCTTGGCCAATAGCTTAGGCTTGTTACAACTTAAATTAACCCATTTTTATTAGTTTTCATACTGCCACGTGGCTTATGGCTTGTTACCTCATCTTCTACACATCCTATTTCCTCTGCTTCTGACTGGCTACTCCTCGTGACTCTGCTCTTCTTCTCCCCAGGGCCCTCTGAGTTAGGCTCTCCTGCCTAACCTCTTCTTGCCTAGCTATTGGCCAGTCGGCCTTTTTATTTATCAGAAGGCACCTTGGCAAAGACATATCTTCACAATGTACAAAAAGATTATTCCATAACAGAGTTGATTCAAGGATTTTTTTAAAGGGGGGATATTATGAAAATAATCTTCCATCATTTGTTTGTTTGTTTGTTTGTTTTTATCTTTCAAGACAGAGTTTCTCTGTATTGTTTTGAAACCTGTCCTGTAACTAGCTCTGTAGACCAGGCTGGCCTCGAACTCACAGAGATCCACCTGCCTCTGACTCCCGAGTGCTGGGATTAAAGTTGTGTGCCACCAAAGCCTAGCAATCTTCCATCATTAGGAAAGTGCTGTTTAAAATCACAAGATAGTTTTACATACTTAGAATAACAAAACTTACAATAACAATGACAAGAAAATGAATCCACCATAACCAGCGTTCATTGTAGATAACCATAAAAAAAAAATGGTAGAACCACGTCGGAAAACAGTCTCTCACAGAATTAAACATAGGACCAAGGACCAAGTTATCCTGGTTGTAGCAATCTACCCAAGAACTAAAAATAGAGACCTATAAGAGATCTATCTATACATGAATGCTAATAGTAGTGTTAGCCATGGTACTGAAAGCTGAAAACAACCCAGATGTCCACCCACTTGGAAATAAACTGACACATCCAGCCCAGGAATACTATTTAGCAATAAAAACAGAAATAACTGCTGGTGCCCATTACCCTAAAGGTAAATCTATGAAAATGAAAGAAATCCTCAGGAAAATGAAAATGCTTACAGAAGGATTCTGTAGATATCATGTCCTTGAAAAAGCAGAACTGAAGGGACTAAATCAGATTTATGAGTGCACAGTCTGAGAGCAGGAAAATGGCAAAAGAGTATTCTCGTGTGTGTGTGTGTGTGTGTGTGTGTGTGTGTGTGTGTGTGTGTGTGGTGTGCACATGTGTGCATGTATGCACATTCATGCACATAAGTGATGTATGTGTTCTTGTGTGCCCATGAAAACCAAATGTTGACATTGGGAATCTTTTTCAATGTTCTGAATTAGGCATCATAGGTAACTTCAGCTGCCAAGTTGACACTATGCAGAGACAGTAACCTGGGAAGGGGGAATCTCAACTAAGAAATTGCCTACATCAGACTGGTGTGCCTGTGAGGCGTTTTCTTTATTGCTAATTGGTGTAGAAGGTCCAGCTCACTGTGGTGGTACCAATCCTAGGCAGCTGGACCTAATATCTGTAAGAGTGGCAGCTGGGTCAAGCCAGTAAACATCTGTGTTCCTCTGTGTTATCTGTTTAGTTCCTGTTTCCAGTTCCTGCAGTGAATTCCTGCCTTGGTCTCCCTTGATGCAAGATTTAAGTTGGAATGTCAGTTGCCTTTTCCTTTACCCACTGAGCTATTCACCCAGCCCTGAAAGAAGGAACAAATAATAGAATCACTCTACTCCTTCATTTGGTGACAGCTGCCTAGCTGTGTTTGTCAAAACTCACTACATCATACTCTTTAAAAAAGTAAGAATTTGCTTGAATTAATATCTTAATGAGCCTGACTTTAAATCAAAGCTTAAGGCCAGCCAATGAATTGTTCTAATCCAGACAGGGTGTTCTTGTGGAATAAAAGCAAGTGTCAGGTCAGATGAGGAGGCTTAACAAAACTAACCAAAAAACTTTCAACCCCAAAGTGAGGTTAGCCCAGGTCTTTGTTTCCCACCTGTGTGCACAATGGTTTTAGAAGTCTCCTCCAGTGGTGGACACTGCTATAAGCCAGGCATCTGTATGTCCATGGGTGTTCCCTGGGCCCACCCTGTTAGTATTGGCTAGCTATGAATAGCTGCTTGGCTCCCAGCTGCTCACTGTCCTTCCACGGCAGAAAGCTTATACTCAGGGCCAAAAATCAGGCCACAGCCACAGCCTCTCCTGGATCTCCATAGTTATCCTTCAGTAAAGACAGAATGCAACATTTTGGGTTGCACCAACCCCTCATTTTCAAACAAAGTACTAATGAAAGGGCAGGTGTGCCCAGAGCCTCCTCCATGACTAGCTGTAATTCTCAGCAGAGTCAGACACGCTTGTTCTTGTGAATTAGCACAGAGCACAAGGCTTTTACCACGGTGCTAATTGCTATTGGGTGTAAACAAGAAGTCCCAGTATGTGGGCACGAGGCACGACAAAACAGATGCCAAAGCTATTCAGAGCCCAGCCCTGCACGGGCAATGCGCTAGTGGCTGAGAGCGATTTTGTCTAAATGTCAGTCTCCCATGGGCCTGGTCCCGAGCAGTTCTAGCTGAGTAACTAAGCAAGCGCCGCCCCCCCCTCCTCCTGGCCATATGTGTGGTGCTTGGCACTCTGTTCTGCCTTCCCACCCACGTACTTACACAGTGTTAGGAAACTATGAAGCTATGCACCACATAACAACTTCTCCCCCAAATGCTACAGGGCAGAGGATTCACTCTTTTGCCAGGGAGAGCCAGCTGCAACCCAAGGATAACTTTGTCCACCAAACTTCTTTTTTCTGAAATGTCGTTTCTGAGCATATAATCATACACAATGGGCTTCATGATGACATTTTCATTCACATATACATGTTGGTCATATTCATCCCTATTGCGCTCTTTTATTCTACTCCCACTGAACCCTTCCTCTGTCCAACGAGCCCTCCTTCCACTTTCTCCTTTCCTGTGTGTGTGTGTGTTTGTGCTCAAGTGCGCTATGTGTGTGTATGTGTGCCTCTGTGTGCAAATGCATATTTGGGTATTCCAATGGGTTTCACTAGGGTTACTTACAGGAGCCTCAGTGAGGGTTGTTTATTAGCAACTTACCAACGGCTGCACCACTGAAGAAAATCACTCCCAACCCTCACCACCATTGTGCTTCCTGCTTAGCCCCCCCCCAAAATTCCTTAAAAGTGTCAGTCCAGAAAATAAAAGAGAGTTGTTGCTGGTGTATTGTGGGGTGCAATGTTGGTCTGCTTCTTCCTTTGTGCTCCTTCATGTCTTCCCAACCTCCACTACAAACACGTAGAGATAGAAATAATTAGAAAGTTTTCTAGAATCCTCCAAACATAAAACGGGTGACCTACTCTCATGTTTCTTTGCAATCAACATACCCACAAAGATGGAGAGGGGACTTCAGAGACTGAAGAAAGAAATGCCCATCTGTGTTGGTTTCAAATGCTCCTTTGGCTAAAAATGAAAGGCTTGGGGAAAGCACACAAGGCCTCAAGCCTACACAGAGAGCTACAAGCAACTAGAGTATGCTGAAAGTGAGAGAAATCATCTTCCCGAGAGATGAGTACACCAATTTGTTATCCAATACCAAATGGTCAGTCCTGAAAAAATACATACAAGTAACATTACACAGACTGAGCAGGTTGTACTTATGTGTGTATATATGTAAATGTGTCCGTGTGCGTGTCCGTGTGCGTGTGCGTGTGCGTGTGCGTGTGTGTGTGTGTGTGTGTGTGTGTGTGTGTGTGTGTGTGTGTGATGACAATTAATGAAAAAAAAAAGAGACCATGACTTTGGAAGAGAGAAAAGAAAGATGTCTGGGAAGGTGAGAAGGGAGGAAAGAGAAGGGAAGAATTAGGTAAATATATTATAATCTCAAAATGTAGACTTAGAGAACACAGACCTGAAATAAAATGGGAATCAAGGAGTTCTCCATTCTTTTCTAATAGTGAACACAGATACCTTGCGGGGACAGAGGGAAAGTTACTAATAAAACCAAGGAAGTGGAGAAATGAGGGCAAGTGAGATGGCTCAGTGAGCAAAGTGTTTGCAGCACCAGTTTGACAACCTGGGTTTGATTCCCTAACCCATATACCAAAGGTATCCCCTGACTGCATGCACGTGCTGTAATATATGAGTATTCACACACATACACACATGCAGGCATGCACACACACACACTCATACACACACACAAATCAATTAAATTTTTCTTAAGGTGAAATGATGGGCAGAAGGATAGAGAATGAAAGCATGAGGTCCTCTGACACACAAAAAAAACTCAGTCCCAGACCTCATTACATTGGATATTCTTCCTTAGTACTAAGATCTTAACAGCCAATGCCAAGTCCCATGGGAATAATTAATGACAGTGTGATTTGTATGGCCCATAACTATGGTTAGAATCTGGGAAGCAAGAGGTGGGACAGAGGGATTCCGCAGCCACAGCTGACCCCAATCACTCTTGTTGCTACAATTTTCTGGAACTCTAGATGATATGGATTTTCTCTACTTTACAGGGTGCTAGGCAGAGGCAGGGGTTTATGGGAATGAAAGGACAAAGACCAAGAAATATGTGAGGAAATCAGTCACCCCATCTCCCATATTACATTGTAATTGCATGCTTATTGAAGTGTGGTCAACTTTGAGTTCATTGCCTATAGGCTTTTGCTTATGACAGAGAATTACAAAGCTTACTGACTTGATACAACACTCATTTGTTATTTAGCTCATTGGCTGTAGGTTGGCTGGGGTGCCTGAGTAATTGCACCATCTCTTCTGCTCTGGAATAACTTGGTTGTTCTCTCTGGTCTGCTGGTAGCTCACTTGGAGCTAAGGGATCTGGGGGATCTTGTATATATGTCTGGCCACTGGCCAGTTGGTTAGTATATGAGGGCCCCCACCAGGGCCTCTCAGATCAGATCCATTGTCTTTCATCCTCCCATGGGATACCCAGGCTTTTTCACAGCCTTCTAAGAGAATAAAAGCAGAGACTATGAGATCCCTTGGGACAAAGGCATGTGCCTCATGTTGCATCATTCCAATGGAGAAATAAAATAACTCACTTGATAAATGAAGCTACAGGATTTGTAGGCTGTAAATCTACCACAGGCCGAAGAAAGGCTCAGTGGATAAGAGCACTGGCTGCTCTTCCAGATGACCCCAGTTGGATTCCCAGCACCACATGGCAGCTACCAACCATCTGAAATTCCAGTTCCAGGGGAAATAATGCACTCTTCTGGCTTCCATAGGTACCAGGCACATACATGGTACCTAGACATACACGGAGCCAAAACGCCCATATACACAATAGAACAATAAAATGAATTGTTTGAGCCTATCATAGCAGATAATCTGGGCATGTTGCTCTAGGGTTGATACTGGAGCTGACTATTTTGTCAAGGCAAGATGACCAGTGAGCCCCTAAGCTTCACCTGTCTCTAACCCCAGTCTTAGAGTGACAAATGCACATGAACATGGCCAGCTTTTACAACAGTGCTGAAGAGATAAACTCAAGTTCTCATTCTTGGGGTGCAAGCACTTTATCCACTGAGACACTCTCCAGCTCATAGATGTATATATTGACTTTTTTAAAATTAATATTATATTTTGACATGATTCTTTAATCTTTCATAGATAATAAGTATTCTATGAATTTAAATAATTTTCCAACCAGACACCTATTGACATACCAGCAGGCTATGCCCAATCTTTTGCTATTCCATATAACACTAAAGTTAATAACTTCATATATAAGTCAATAATGAATGTACCTGTTGAGTGGGAGATTGCTGTTGAACACACATTTCTAGGTTTAAGTTGTGTGCCAAAAACAGGAAATATATCTAGCATCCAGATCTTGAATCCTAAGTGTCATTTTTCCACTTTATGGGGTCAAAAACACTTAAAGAGTGAACATTTGCAGAAGGGAGGCACATCGGGACCAGGGACATCTTACTGTGTCAGAAAGGTGGTCAATCAAAATGGAAATATGTCAAAAGACACAGATGCCAGCTCCAAGGATGGTGAAGCATGGGAAAATTGAACGTCAAAGTACATAATGATAGATACAAACCATTAATTAAATCTGTGAGTCCTTGCTGATATAAATAGGATATTCAAGTTTCACAATATCTCCCTGAAAGATGCTCACTAATTACAAAGTGAAAATACAAGCCCAGAAGACACTGCTATAATGAAATGATTTTTAAAAATAGCTTAAACAGCCACAGGACATATAGTGTATCTACATATCTACAGTAACATATCACATCTCTGAAACTTTCTTTAAAAATAAAAACTTAAAAACTTGAAGCTAACCATGAGAACATCAGCAATCCAAAAGTTTAGGAGACTGTACTGAGGGAGACTCTACAAAGTAACAGATCAAACAATTAGTCATCAGAAGTATGAAGTTCCTGAAGACTTAAGGATTCAGCCATGTTACATGAGTCTGGGGCCTAGAGAGATGTCTCGGTGGTTAAGAGAAGCTGCTACTTGTTCAAATAACCTGAGTTCAGTTCCCAGCACCCGTGTCACACAGCTAAACCTCCTGTGATCCCAAGTCCAGGGATTCCAACTCATTCTGGCTTCTGTGGCATCAACAAACATATGTGCACATATAAAAATAAAATTTTTGAGAGAGGAGGAAAGAGAAAGTGGGGGAGAGATTGAAGACAAGACACTATATGCAGTGATCTCTTAGATCTGGAAAAGGCAAATGGCTCTCATACTGTGAAAACATGATATGATATGATATGATATGATATGATATGATATGATATGATATGATATGATATGATGGTGGATAAAGGGCAAATAAGACATGCAGGCTGCAATATTATATTGATGTTAATTTCCTTGTTTTACCACTTTCAGTTGTTACATAACAGTGTTTTTGTTTCCAAAAATTTTCAGGGATAAAATCAAAAAACAAAAAAGGTGTGGATCTCTGTCTCTTTTCAGACAGAGATACACAGAAAGGTGGATAAGAAAAGAATGGGACAGAGTTTTCTCTCTATAATGCAGATGTGATAAAATGTTGAGATGTGTGCAAATTATCTGCACTATTTTTATAACCTTTTTATATTTTCTGAAATTATTTAAGTTCGAAGCAAATATGTATAAACTTGGAATTTGATTCTTGTTGCCATCTTGCTTCCTCTAGAATGAGTACATGTTTCCTCCCCAACACCAGCAATGTGCTAAATGGTGCCTCATATATACAAAATGCACTCACATATTTATGACAACTTCAAGAAACAGGCTAAGACACGTCTCCATGTTTGTGTAAAGAAGGCTTCCAGAAGTGAAGACAGTGAGAGGGGTGGTTAAGGACATGAGTGTTTGAAACCATAATTATATGCTATTTCACCCCAACCAGACTGGAAAACATTATAAAGTTTGAAAATATGGATGGTTGGCAAGAACAGCAAGACACATTCTTGCTGTGTATTGGAGAAGTGTAATTTAGCACCATTATCTCGGAGAGCAATTTGCCAATATCTAATAACTTTAAAGACATGCTCGTCCTGTCACCCAGGAATCCCACCCGTAGCCACCTGTATTTCCTAAATGTTCCCATATGTCCATGCACACACAGCTATCTTTCCATCAGTGCACCTTGTAATGATGAATAATAAAAGATAGCTCACATGTCCACCAAAGAGTTCACATCTGTAATTTCAGCTTTTAGGAGGCTGAGACAAGAGGGTTGTGAGTTCAAGGCCAGCCTGAGGTACACAGTGAGACTTTGTCTCATAAAAATAAACACAAACATAAAAAACCCTTAATATTCAGTTTAAAAAGCAATTTGCAAAAGAGTGTGTACTCAGTGTGCATGTTTAAAGAATACCAAATCCTTCTGAGTGTAGTTACATACATGTAAGGAAAGCATAAAGTCTTTCCCAGGCAGGACATGGCATTACCTCCAGTATAATGGTCACTTGGACAAGAAAGTATGACAAACAGGATCAACAAAGTCTACAAAGGAGATTCACCTGCGAAAGCATTTTATCCTCCAAACAGATATGGAAGAAGATGTACATAAATATTACTATTCATTCTATTGAAGAGCTAAGTACTTGAACATTGTTTTCTGAGTGTTTGAAATACTTCATATCAAGAAGGCTAGAGAGACGGCTCTGCAGTTGAGAGTACTAGCTGCTTTTCCACAGGACCCATTGGGTTCCCAGCACTCATAGGGGACTCACAACCATCTGTAACTCTAGTCCCAAGGTATCCAGTGCCCTCCACAGGCATTGCATACAAGTGGTGCACAAACACACATGCCAACAGGCAAAACACTGATACCACATAAGAGTTTTAAAAATAAATAACTACACACACACACACACACACACACACACACACACACGAGCACAGAGTTTCATAACAAAAGCAAAAAGTGGGAACAATGATCTTTGAAGTAAAATAATCCTAGGTTCTGGTCTCCTCTAGCTCCAAGACAGCCAGGGAAAAACAGAAACCCTGCTTATACAAATGAAAAAATAAATAAAAATAAAAATAAATGAATGAGTCCTTTTAACAACCAGTCCATGAATGCAGTCCTGTAAATTATTAACCAGTTCCCTCATGCATTCTCTAGCTTCTCATGCATTTGATGTGGTGGTTCTTTGTTTCTCTGTGTGTTATCTAAAGAGAATAATCAAGGAACAAGTATGTCGGAACCTTCTATCAAAGCTGCCCTTCTCACAGTTCAGAATCACCTCCATGGATTAATCTTCACATAGTCAAGAAATATCTTGGGGCTGGAAAGAGGGTTTAGCAGGTCAAGGTACTTGCTGCCAATCTAATGGGCTGATTTCAGCCCCTGGGACCCAGGAAGGAACCAATTTCTGAAAGATTATCCTCTGACCACCATGCTTGCACCATGGTACATGCACGCATGCGTGTGCGCTCACACACGTGCGCACGCACACACACACACACACACACACACACACACACAGTTAATTTAATGTAGTTTTAATTAAACAAATATCTGGAACCTGTAGAGACTCAGAGCTGTTTTTCTAATGGACAAGAGCCACACGATGTGAAGTGAGTGGCTGACTTAGGGACAATGAGTAGAATTGTGACTGTCGTGCTTGCAGTGCAGTGTGTGGTCAGCATGTGTTGCTGTTATTGGGGTGGTTGTTTTTAATGAAGCTATTTTATTGTAACTCTTTATGTTTGCTTTATTGTAGACACTGATTTGGAGACTCAGTCACAACAAAGGACCACTCTAAGTCCCTGCTGTCGTCTTTGGGGCCGATCTGAAGAAGGTAAGTACAGCTGATCTCAGAACCTTAATTTTCCTAATATCCATGTTGGCAATGTAGAAGTTCTTACTAGCTGTTTCAAGGAATATAAAGTTGATTGCATGGTTATAATTACATTGTAGATATTATAATCATATTATAATGTAATGCAAATGCATTCCAGTTTCTACTTATGTGAATGGACATACCAAATGTGAAGGACAAAAAAATTTACCAAGTGGAATGTATAATGAGTGCAAAGGACACTGATTAGTTATTACTTGGAACCCTTAATTTCTGTTTGTCATCTGGGTGACCCTGTGACAATTACTTGACCTCTCAATTCCTTCTCTTGCAAAATGAAAAATTTCAAGGGAATTATTTTGAATATGTTTCTCTGAACTTTAATGTGTTTTATCCTTGTGAGAATTGAAAAACAAACCAACTGTTTCAAAACCATGGTGGACACACACACACACACACACACACACACACACACAGTTCCATCACTGGTGGCCTTCTTATACAAGTCATTCTCCAACCCTTTTCCTACATCTCCCAAGTTGGGATCTGTGAGATTAAGGAAGCCTGCCTTTCTGGCACACTGTCCAGTGGTTGAGATGTGCTATTGTATAAGGGGGCCACTAACGCATTAACCTATTTGCACTCAGAGCTGTGAGACACAAAGAGTTGTGTGTGCACCATGCAGATGTGATGAGCCAGGCTCACCTTTGCATTTGTAAAAATAGAATTAGCAAGTTCGACATCTGATGGTGACTTTACCCTTTAATCCTAGGCTCTGTACCATCCCTTTGAGTGTTATCATCCACTCAACAGTTCCTCTGCTAGGCCTGAGCAGTGAGAGTGCCTCTCTGGCTTTCTTCCCCTTGCCTACTAATGAATGAGATGAAATTCCTTTTAGAAAGGACTGTTGGGCAATGGCATCTCCTCCTATCTGGTATTCCGAATGTGAGCATGTCAGTGTGCTGCCTTCTGAGATGTCACTACCATCATCTTCTAACTTACAATGTGCTGTGAGGTCAGTCTTTAGCCACACCAAGTTAGGCTTTACTCCCAAAGGGACCATCACTGTAATGTGTCTAAGAGGATGTATGTTCAGGTAAATGTGTGTTTGTAGAACCAAGATGGGTTCCTAGAAAAAAAGAGATGGCGTCAACAGATCTCCAAACCAGACTGAAACAGGCCACAGTGAGGGCTCTAGACAGAATCGGAAAACCACTTGGGCCACACCACAGTCCATTTCTGCTGCCAATACAGGATTATGTGGCATTGCAAGCATTCCACGTTGTGTGCCTTGAGGAATCACAAGGACCCCTAAAGAGACTCACATCTTAGAGGAAAACTAAATCCTAGCTTTGAAATACAAACACTGTCTCCCAGTGCTGCCTACAGAGACTCCCCACCAGGATCAGTCTAATTGCTCAGTGGGGGGACAGTTGCTCTTCTCCAGGGCTTCAACAGATATGATTTTCTGGCATCAAATAAAGGGAAATGGAGCCTTAAGAATATAGTGTCACTGTTGTCTGCTGTGGATTGAATATAAAACTCTTTTCCCAAATCACAGGCAAGGCGTTGTGGGTGATCTGTCAGGTAAAATACTAACAAGTGCCCATTCATGAGAGAGCCACTCACCCATAAAGAACATTCCAGACAACACCCACTGCTGGCTGGGATGGATGTGGCTTTATTTGATTTGGAGTTGATTTATTTGTTTGCCTGGCTTCTAGAACAGCATAACTTGGATTTAATGTCTCGAATACTGAATCCAATACTTCTAGGTTCACTGACTTGTTATTATTTAGCATTTATGAAGTATATGTCAATGCACTTAGCACTTTACAATGACTCATAAAAAGGCCTGATCCTGGCCATTGAGCAGAGGTTGCTATCAGTTGAAATGCTGCCAATGTGGAAATGATCCCAGGACAGCTCTGTATACCTTTTTCCCCACCCCCCAAACAACAATGTGTCCCAGTTGCTGAGTGCATCTGAGCCCAAACAGATGTGAGTAGCTGCTGCTACCATATTGATAACAGTACTTATTTAAGTGCAATAGATTCAGGTGGAGCTCCTGACACTTAAGAGAAGCTGAGAAAGAATGGGTGGATGGATAGATAGATGGATGTGTGTTTGGATGCATGACTGCATGCATGAATTCTTAGATGGAAGGGTGCATGGATGAATGAATGGATGGGTGTATGATACATGGTTTCATGAATGGAAAGGTTCATGGATGGATGGATGGGTGGGTAGATGGGTGGGTGAGTAGGTGAGTGCATGGATGGATTACTTTTTCCTAAGCAGACATCTCCCATTGTCCACCTGTAACTTTGGTTAAGAATTCTTCACACCTTTAGTTTATAGAGCTGGCTGACTAAAGTAACTAAACTGTTACTTTAGTGGATTTTATGTGATCAATAACTATGAGGTAGCTGGAGACGTGATAACCTGATTGCACACAATCTTATAAATTGGCAACAGTATTATATCAATGCCAGTGTCTTGGTTTTAATGTCATAATAGACTTGTGTAAGATGTTACCATTGGAGGAAACTGGGTGAAGGACCTGGGGCACTTTATTATCTTTGCTTATTGTAAAACTGTAATTATTTCAAAAAGGAATCATATTAGCTTCACATATCTGTAGCCTTACCTCAGTGTGCATACATTCTAGTCACCAGCCTCTCCATTAATAATAGCAACAGCAACTGTGTCAGTTCAAGACTCCACTAAAGCAGAACCAGAACAGAATTAGATCTTCAAGGGCTTCGCTGGGGGAAATGCCTGTGAAGTATAAAGTAACGGGAATAGAGCCTCATATCCATAGAGCCTTCAAAGGTCTGGGCAGTTACTGCACTTGTGAGATGGAGACAGGAAAAGGGGACGGGACAGGAAGAGCTCAGGCCATGAGCCCTTCAGAATATCTCAGCTGAGCTACTGAGAAGTCCCTGCACAAATGTTACATGGTAGAAACATGCCAGTGTAGGATGTAATGACATCACAGCTTGGTCATTGTCTGGACGGTAAATATTATACAATTCAAAAATGCAAATGCAACCGGAGGTTGGCACTCAGCTGTTTCCAGGGTGGGTTTTGTTTGCCATGTTTTGTGTCTTGTGGCAGGGGCTTACTCTGTAGCTTTACAACTCTCCAGATTGTCCTGGAACTTAGAATCCTCCTGCATCTGCCTCTCCAGTGCTAAAAAAAACAGACAAAAAATCACCAGGTCTGGCCAGAACTTGTTATCGTTAGAAGCCCTGAGCAGGGCACCTCTGAGATCCCTAACCTATGGTGGGCAGTGTTTTTTTAGTGACCCTGACTTTGTCTTATTAGTCATCATAAACCACCTTCTAGTCATCCGCTCCCTCTCTAACAGCAGTCCCTCTTCTGGCCCCATAATCTAACTTCTACCTTCTATTTGACATATATGAAATGTATCTGGTGTATGAGTGTGTGTGTGTGTGTGTGTGTGTGTAAAATATATGCATATATGTATGTACCCTGCCTACCCAGTGCAGCATGAAGTCATAGAGCCAAGTCAACCAATCTGCTGTGTGCATCTGTCTCAACTGGCCCTCCCTACTGCCAGGGAGATTTCATTTTCTGTCTCCTGATTCCAGGTCTGGTGTGTATTGTCACCCTTTTCCTTCCTGGAGCGTCTCCACTGCCCACACTCCTGCTGTTTGCTGGGTATGACTTCCCTCTTAAATCATTATGCATTTCTCATGTCTCCCCGCATGTCCGTAGGCTTCCTCATCTGCTCCTTCTTTACATGCTGGAGAAAGCCTTGCAAGGCTCATCCCTCCTTGGGCCCTAAGAGCCCTGTGCCCGGCTGAGTTGGTCAGAAACTGTTTTGCCTCTTATGGATCTTCTCTCTCTTGGTCTGTGAACATTGGCTCCTTTATCCAAAATAAGGCCTCTCTGGATCCTTCTAGCATTTGAGCTGGCCTTGCATTTCTCTCCTGTAACCATCAAGTCATCCACATTTCTGTGCTTGCTCCCCAAATGTCCTTTGCCACTCCTCCTCCACAGCCCTGAAGCAGCTTCCTCATGGGTGCCTGTGGCCTCTCCTTACAGCTCATCTTCCTTAGCTCCATTCTGTGTGGAGTCTCCAAATACCCTCCTGCATTTCTTCCAGAGCACACAGCTCTCAGCTCTCCTCCTCTACAGCCTTGTCTCCTCTGACTTCTCCCCTTTTTGCCTGTCTGTCTTTATCACTCTTGATTTGCCTCTGCCCTCTCTCCCTTTGAATCTTCATGCGCTTATGATCTCAACCCTCCAGGCTCTGTGGGATTGTTCAGTCCCAACTCAACTTCCCACTTCTCCAGACAAGGTCCTCATGCATTTTGTGAGAGTTCCACCCTGTGTGTCCATAGCCCCCACCCTCATTTCTCTTGTCCTTGAAACTTGCCTATCAGCTTCATGAGAAGCTAACTCATTCTATCGGTCATGTTGAAACAGGGCCTCACAATGCAACCCATTATTGTCTGGAGTTTACCACATAGTTCAGACTGGGCCTCCAACTCATGGCAGTCCTACTGCCTCTGACTCCCAAGTACTAAGATTGCATGCACAAGCCAACACTCCGAGCTTCACCATGATCTTTTGTATCCATTGTCCTGGGCACTCTTCCCCTCCAGTGCCCCTCCCAGCCTCTCTGTCCCTAGGCTCACTCCTCCAGTTCTAGCCTCACCATCTGCCCTGTGGTCCCTTTGGATGTCTACCAGCTGTGCTTTCTACCTACATATCTTCTCCTTCCAGTGTATCATATTCACTGGTTGCAATTTTATTTTGCTTGAGTTCTCATAAGGTCTCCTTTATGCTGAAAACTTTGGAAGAGTCTTCACAGTGTTGTAACTCTTCCTGCCCAGAAGTTTAAAGAGTCGTCTCTGCTCAGCTAAACAGGACTTTTTCTAAGTACTTCCTTTCTTTTCTCAGTTAGCACTGAGCATCTTGTTCTCCCAGGTTCCTCCCCACCATCCCTGGTCCACAAAGAAACAAAGATGGAATTGGGGGTGCCTCACTCTCTTTTTTGCATGTTTGTTTTGTTGTTGTTGTTGTTTATTTGTTTGTTTTTGTTTGTTTGTTTGATTGTTTTTGAGACAGGGATTCTTTGTGTAACCGTGGCTGCCCTGGAACTCTTTCTGTAGATCAGGCTGGACTAAAGACATGAGCCATCACCACTGGTGTTTCACTCATAATTAGCCCATCCCTATATGTTTTTACTGGGGTGAACTATCTTCCCAGTGGTATAGCAGTAGAGTACCCTATCAGTTCTTCTCTGAAACATAAGTCATAGTGTGGTGACTAAGAACAAGACTCTAGATCTATCTGCTAGATTCAAAGGCTACGCTATGCCCTTGCACCTGTCACTTACTTCTCTGAGCTTCAGTTTGCTCAACTACAAAATGGGCTAATGGGTGCATACCTGCCATCGAGGTGACTAAATAAGATAATACACATCAGAAGTTGAGAGCCACATCTAGAATCTGTTGATCAGCTTTCTCTCACTCTAACCATAAACACCCTGGACAATCAGCCTAAAGGAGAAAAGTTCATCTTTGCTCATGGTTTTGGGGGTTCCATTCATCTTTGCATGGTCCCCTGAGTTTGGACAAGTTTCAGGGCAGAACATCATTGTGAGAGAGCATGGTAGGGCAAAGCTGCTCATTTTACAGCAGTTAGGGAATAGGGGGTGTGCCTCAGGGTCCCAATATACTCTTCAGGGACATCTGCTCCCACCTATTACTTCCACAAAGCCATATCCCTGAGGTTTTCACTGTTTTCTAACAGTGCCATCAGCTATATTCCAGGTCTCCAATACATGGGATTAGAGAAGCAATGTCTAAGTGCTCATTATTGTCTGGTCATACATGACATGTGACATTATTATGCATCATAGTTATTCACTGATAGTCAGGGAGAGTAACTTGGGAATTCCATGCAACCAATGAATTAATATCATAAGTACTTCCTCTAAGACTTGGGGTACTTAAAACTATTACAATGAATAATTTTGTAGCATATAAATTTTACAATAAAGAATATGTACCCACACCAAAAGACCTAGACAGTTAGAATGAATAACTGTGTGTAATAATATTCTAAATTATTTAAACTTTGATATTATAATATAATTACATAATTCCTCCCTTCCTTTTCCTGCCTCCAAATCCTCCCATCTACCCCTCCACTTTGTCTTTTTCAAACTCATGGTCTATTTTTCATTCATTGTTGTCACATGCATATGTGTGTTCATGTGTATATATATATATACATACATGCATGCATACATCCATACATCCACATATTCTTAAATATTTAAGTATAACCTCTTCGATCTATATAACATTACTTGTGCATATGTTTTCAAGGCTGACCATTTGGTATCGGATAACAAATTTCTGTGCTCTTCCCTGGGGAAGACACTTTTCCCACTCTCAGTGTTCCTTAGTTGCCTGTAGTCCTTTGTGTAGGGTTGAGACCTCTGAGGCCTGGCCCCTCACCACCAGTCCACAGTAGCATGTATATTTGTTGTCCTTCTTCAGCATCTATCTTGTCCATCATATTGGTAAGACTTTATGGGTGTAGCTTCAGACATTCCTAGGAAACACAATCTTTTCACCTCCTCTTCTGCAATGATGCCTGGGCCTTGTGGGGAGAAATTACATTGTAGATATATCTACTGGGAATGGGCTCCAGCACTCAGCATTTTGGTTGGCAGTGGTTATTTTATTTAAGGAATGTCCTATTGTGTAACAGATATGCTTATGTCAACATGCTACTCTTTGAGCACCTATGTGTTCAAGCCACTTGCTTGGTATTTCATATCTGACATCTGGCTGGCTATGCTAGTGAGTTTCTGTATTTGTACTCAGTACATCATTCCTAGTGAAGGAATACTTGGTATGTGAAATAGTAACTGCCTGTCTGTGCAATCTTATGAATGATATGGTGAAAGTGCACTTATCTTTATGAAAGTAAATAAAAATGAAGACTTGTTTTCAAAGTTGATCAGAAGTATGATGTTGAGGCAGGGCAATGGCTTAGTCCGTTAAGTGCTTGCCGCATCAGCCTGAAAACTTCAGCTGGATCCCCAGCACCCACGTCAAAAGCCCGGTCTGGCAGTGTGCATCTGTAATCCTAGTATTGGGGTAGATGGGCAGAGGAGGATCCAAAAAGGCATGCTGGCCAGCCAGTCTAGACAATTGGTGAGTTCCAAGTCCATTAAGAGGCCAGTCTCAAAAAGTAAGCTGGAAAGATGGAGAGATAGTTTAACAGTTAAGGATGCTTGCAGATCTTCCAGAGAACCTAAGTTCAGTTCCCAGCACTCCTATCAGGTGGCTCATAATCACCTGTCAATCACCTGTAACTCCAGGTCCAAGGGGTCCAATGCCCTCTTTTGGCCTCTCTAGGCATCTACACCCATGTAACACACACACACACACACACACACACACACACACACACACACACACTCCACATGTAGCACCTTCTGAGCCAACTCACCACAGGAGAATGTAATATTTGCACCCATGCTCACAACTGTTATCCTGTAATGTCTGCCACATTCATGTAGAGGCTGCCTCTAGCTGCAGTGTGAATGTGAGCACTGTACACTAGGATTCTCAGCAGCTTGCTTGTTCAAGTCTTCCTCTAATTTTCCTAATGAATGATATGTCTTTTCCTTACTTACATGTCAGTTTTACTTATTGAAAAGACTGCAGTAGGATTTTCAACAATTAATTTTAAAACCTGAGGAAATATTAGTATAGTTGAGCAAGATCACAATGAGTAGCAGCAAAATAAATAAGTAAATAAATAAATAGTGCAGAGGGTCAGAGAATATGCTTTATATGGCCTTTTGTGTGTGAATATCTTCAAAAACAATTGGGACTTTTCCTCCACACAACTCACTAATGGAAGAGGCCAAATCCTGTAGGAGAAATCCAACATTCCTTCTGCAGTCCCCGAAAGTGTGAGTGCAAGCCCAAGGCCACCTTTAAATGGCAATAATGCAACTGAAATAGATCATTCAAGGGAAGGAGACATATTATTAAGGGCAACACAGCCATTGACACTTGTTAGCTTGTCTCTGAACAAACACTACAGAGCAGCAAAGCTTAAAATGAATGAAATGGTCTCCATTCTCTGGCTAATGAAAATGCTTTGGGCTTCGGGCCAGAGAATAGATTTGGATCACAGATGGAGCTCTTTTTTCAGGGCCTTAAACTTAAATGACTAGAATTATTTTTAAAGTACCATCCCACTCAGTCTTTTGGAATAAAAACATGGTTTTCAATTTTAAATGAAGAAACTTCATTCAATATAAAGATAGAATGCACCAGCTTTGACCAACCTCATTCATAGGTTCAGTAAAATAGTATACTCTCCTGTAGATGGGTTATGTAGGGGAGATATCTCTTACAGGGACTTCCTAGTCCCACAGTCCACACATGCATGTGTTTCACATGCATGCTCATATGCATGCAAAGTACATATGTATATACATGCAGGCACACAGAGAGATGCATCATCTATATAATATGCATGCAAGCATACACAAAAATGCATACATATATAAGCATGGTATATACCCATACATATACAGAAACACATAAACACATGTATACACCCACACATACTGATGCTTTGTGCCTATGAAGCTTTAAAAAATATACACATCTGACATGGAGTAGAAAGGAATCCATCTTCCCTCTATAGATAACATATATATGTTATATAGCTATTACACACATAATATATAATAAGTTCATATACTAATGTATATAGCACATATTAGTTTATGGTCTTCTAAAGCACCCTGCTTCTCAACTAGCCTAGACAACTAAGGCATTTTAGAATTGCTAGTTGATGTGAAATCTTCTTCCAGCTCAGAATAGCGTATAAGAAATATCACCATAATTCCACACAGTAGGTATTCCTCAACGCCATTGTGTGGAATTTAATTGTCTAGGAGCTAAAGTCAGTTACAAGATTTAAGAGTGAAGAGGCAAACCTCAATTTATTGCTTATTTCAAGAATGCCATATCTAAATGAATAGACTTTCATTGAGACCCAAGTATTTATAAGAAAAACATGTAGTTACAGTGGTCTCGCCATTCTAATAAATGAGATGGCATTAACAAGAAATATATATTCATTAAGACATCATTTAAGCTTGATAAAGTCCCCTTCCAAATGAGGAATAGTGAAGTTGTGCCAAAATCCTGGTCCACCCAGAACCTCAGGCCTCAGTAGGTATCAACCTGGATCCCAGATTCACCATCCATCACTTGTAGACTTGATCCCTGTGTACACAGCTAGAAATTCATTTGAAGAGATCATGTCTTGGAACAGATTAAAGAGCCATGACGGAGGACCCCTTGTAAATCAAGTCTTCTTCCTCAAAGTAACTGGCCATGAGAAGAAAGCCAGACCACTGCAGTCCCCAAATGCCAAATATCAACAGGACTCAAAGGAACGCCTAGCAGATCTTTCCACAGCTATTCAGCCATGCCCAGAGTTCTGGGAATCCTTGAGGATGCTGTTAGTGAATGCCCAAGCTCTCTTGACATGGCATGCAATGCTTCTCTGATACCTCTCCGATTTCTGTGGATACCTTCAGTACTTGTTTTCCACTTGTGCGTTTAGATAGTCTCTTTAAGGAAATAAGTGTGAGTTTCCCGGGACAGGCTGGCAGGTCCTCTTCTGCCAGTTGCATTACTGACACTGCATTCCTCACAGGAAACAGAATAGCCAAGGAAGCCTCTGTGAGTGTCCCATGCCAACCAAGATGGAAGAACCCATACCTTGTTTCATAGACTTTCTTTCCATGAAAAGCAGCTTTCCATCACATGGGTAATCTTCATCCAGGGCCTCCAGCCATCAGCACTCTTCAGACTTGGTGCTTAAAGGGAGTCTGTGGATGTGGCTTGGTGAATGCAGCACCTGCTGTGCAAACATGAGAGCCTGAGTTCAAATCCCCAAGATCCTTTTTAAAACCAGACGTACCAAACATCTGTAGTCCAGCACTGGAGAAGCAGAGATAGGAAGATCTGGGGAGCTTGCTAGCCAGCCAGGGTACTCAAATCAATGAGCTCCAGATTTAGTGAGGGTTCCTGTCTCAAAAATTAAGGCAAAGAGACATTAAGGAGTTTGATGTCAACCTTTGGCCTATACATACATTACATACATGTGCATGAATGTGTGTGCATATATATATATATGTATATATATATATATGCACACACATGACTTTAGTTCAACTAACAATGAACACTTGGGCTCCCTGCTGCCTCTGGACTTCATTGACTGTTTTTCTGACTTCTTAGAGCATTTTATTGCTATTACTATTATTGATTCTGTAAGTCATTGCTGAGTAGCTGGGTGCTGGGGTAAATGAGGTTATTTTGTAAATCCAAAATAAGCCACAAAGCAGGCTGGACAGACAAAAGCCCAAAGTGTCGGATGCTCTGCTGAGGTACTTTTCCATATATTCAGTGTAATTTAATGGGAGCTCTTCATAATTTAGCATCTGCCATCAGATGGGAAGATCAATTCCATCTACCAAAGATAGGATTATAAGCAGGTTCAATGTAAGATGCAAATACGGTCACTGAGTGAGCTTCATGTGTCAGCTGTACTTCACCTGAGTCTATTAGCCCAGGAGCTTAGAGACAGCAGATGTCCTGACAGAGTTGCCCCTTCCACAGCCTGGGACATGGGATCAAATGCACATGCGTAGGATGAGGACAGTGATGGGTAAGGGATACAGCTAGTAGGACAGGGCAATGAAGGCAGGGGAAGACCTGCCTGTTTTCTCCAAAAGATTGCTGTTGGCTCAATATGAGATATTTCTAACAAAGTTTACCTCATATGTAATGAAGAAGATGAAGGTTCTCTCTGGCCCTGTCTAGCCACTTCCAAATCCTGATGTTTTGCTGGATAGCCCAACTCAGCTGAACAGAGGGAGGACGACTAGTCTGAGCCATAGCATCGGCTCAACCTTGGTGGTTTTATAGTCACCTGCAGCACTCAGCTTCCTTTG